>CM062524.1:53118157-54368157 GCA_031439595.1 Pterocarpus santalinus
TGCTTAGAAGTTAGAAGCCCAGAATCTTCAAAGGAATTGCAAGAAAAAGGAGATAACAAGGACAAGAAAATGAGAAATTGATTAACCTCTGCTCAAGAGTAGGAACTCCATCAATAGAGCGCCTTTCAGCTAGTCTTAGCAACGCATGAGCTGCAAGCATATGTTGCCGCTTCAAGACATAATACCGTGCCAAAAGTTCATAGTACTTGACTTGATTAGACGACATAGGCGCTCCTGATTGCCCAATTGGAGAAGTTGTTGCAGTCACAGCACGAACCTAGCAGACCCAGAAGACAAAAGAGGACCATGAAGATGATTAGAAAAATACAAGTTTTCCAAGAAATATAATGAAAAGTATGGCAAATGTGTAGGTTCCAGATGCAGAAGATATACAATCAGAATTCTAACACACAATATTTGTGCCCTTTGACCACGTGAAGCCTTAACAAATTATAGAAGACAAAGAAACAACATGCAACCTCTTGTATGGGCTTACGACCCGCACTTTGCAAAAAGGGCAACAGATCAGGACCTCCATACTCTAACAACTCATTCTCAAGACCTAAATCAATCATAGCCTGGTATAGATACTCATGGAAAATTCTGTCAGGAGATTGGACACCAAGTTGAACAATTTGACTTGTATATTTTTTCCGAGAGGCTGGATCAAGAGCAGATTGTGAAGCAGCAGATCTGATGGGAGAGCCAAATTCCTTCTGAGAGGTGTCACCTTTCAGAGATCGCAAAGCACTAATAACTATCTCATAACACTGTTCACGCTGAGCAAGTGCCTGCTCTCTGACAGTTGCATCAATTTCATCATTATAAGCATCACCTGCGGGGTCGAGAGCCTGTGCCTTTTGAAGAGGTAAGCGCACTACAGCTTCATAAAATCTGCAGTTGGCAAGTATATTTTTGACATTCAGATTGAAGCTCTCCAATCACGGGCCAAGAAAACAAATGATGATACTTGACATGAAAATGGAGGAGGACAAAAAAAGAAAAGATACCTTAAATCCTCAAAACGTTTGCAAACAGTTCGTAAGTCTGCAGACTCTGGAACTTTACTTAAGCAATTAAATGCTTCTCTTGCAAGATTCTCCTTTTCCTCATCATCTATAGTCACAGCAGCTCTCTCCAGAGCTTCCACAGCTAAGAAGAACTTGTAATCAGACTCCTTATAGTAGCTTGGACAACCCTCTCTTAATCTCCTGCTAATATCATCTACAGTCCCCCTGCCATCAGGACCAGTATAGTACTGGAGCAACGTATAATATAAAATAAAACTCAGAATTACATAATGGAGATACAAAAGTTTACTTAAGCAAAAGAAAGAAAACTATATTAAACTATTAATGTATAAACTTTCATAGATGAAGTTTCGTTCACAGATAGCCTAAAATGGGGTTTACCTCCATTAGAGCAGATATAAGTCTTGTAGCAAGACGGTCACCCTCCTCAGAGCAAACTAATTGATGAAATGTTAACTGAACTAATGCCTGTTGACGGTTAGCATCAAATCCCTGAATCAATCGAGTGACATGATGCTGTGAAAGAAGTTGAAGCAAAAACAGGGCTTCACCAGATCTAAGAAGCAACTGCCTAATACATTCCATTGCCCTCACCTGTAGCAACAAACCTAAGTGAGAAACTAACCCAATAAATGAAAACATATAAAAACACCTATGAAACACTTAACAATGTAACCCACCTCCATGGCAGCTAATTCTGCAGGACTATATGGCAACCTTTGCCTTTTGTTAGTTGTTCCACCACCATTGGACTCCATATTTCTGGAATACGCACCAAATAAGTTTCTTACCATGCTTCGATCACCAGCACCTAACGCTGAACCACTACCATATAGAATTGAACCACTTAGATCACCTAAACCTGCAACACAGCCATAAAGTCCCCTCCTCTGGTTCCTTCTAGATCTTAAGAATTTTTCTAAAGATCGGATTTTGTGCTCAAGGACTTGCATAGCACCAACAGAGAGTCTGCATACAACTATGCCATTTTCAGGTAAAGCACCTGAAGGACCTAAAGTGCCTTTCACAAACATTACAGGAAGTTCCCATAGAGGAAAAAGTAACCTAGACGAACACAAACAGAGCCCTTCATGTGCGCCTGAAAAGACAGGCTCAGCCTCCTGAACAACCTGGCCCATGCTAAATCCACCAGCAGCAGTTCTCGTGTTTGATAGTGCACTACTACCTTCAAGTTGGGGCATTCCAACAACTCTTGGGTCCTCAAAAGCTTCAGCTGCCTTCTCAGCAATAACATTGCTAATAAGGTTTTCTGAATGCACTATTCTTGCAGCTAGCATTAGACACATAGCAGCCGCCTCACCAGCACCAAACCGATTGAAGAAATCTTCTAAAACTGATCTTGGAGAGTTGGACTCTAATAGCCGCCTTAGGACGTCCAGTGGCCTGTTAAAAACAATTTCCATCATGCCCATTGTGCTGAAGATAACAATTCTCCTCCTTGGCAATATATGTTGGGTTGAGAGGTCTCCCCTTGCCCAGAGTTTGCCAGACGCCCTTTCACACGATTCCATTGAGCTCTCATAACCACCAAACTCAATTTCTGAATATAAAGACTGCACAGTAGCTGCAGTATCAGGCAAAGGTAAAACATCTGCCACAGAAAGCATTCGCCCTTCAACTGGCAAAGAAGATACAGACTCTCGTAATGCACGGGAACTCCTCGAACTTGTCCCAAGATTACCTGATGGCAATGATTGGGTGCTCGAATCCCTGTTCAAAACAAGGAGAGAAGGCATAGTCGAAGGTGATGCATCAGAAAGGATAAGAGTTCCTGCAGAATAATACGCTGCCTCAACTTTCAGTGAGAGATCCTCATTCTGAGGTCTACCTGCAAGAGCCATTGCTCCAAAGGTGAGACCACCACTAACACCCCAAGGAGGAGCGGGCCTTGTTGTGACAACCTTTAAACAGCTAGGCTTGTGATGGTTGGTGTTGAACCCAGTCAAATTTCCACTAGAAGGAGAGGTAGACAGGTACATTCTTCGGCCATCTGATAAAATAGCAACAAGATGTAGCCACTTCGATTCAAGTGTAGACAATGGTGAGATAGAAACAATAGATGGCTTTGGTGATCGACTTGAGACTCTTGATCCTCCTGATTGTCTACCCCCATAATGTGCATCCCTTTGATTAACAAGATTCCTTTCTTCAGCAACTTTCTTTAATGGGCCATCACCATTTGGTCCAAGAACATAAACCTGAAGCTTCATCTCTTCAGTTCGAGCATATAGTATTTGCCTCTCATTGTCAAAAACCATTTCAACAATGGGGTCAACAGCTCCAAAATTGAATACATTTGGTATAACCCATCTGCGAATAACAGCTAAGATTAAGTTACTAAGGAATTAGCAAAGAAACATACATCACTTAAAATGAGCTAAGTTATATAACATTTAAAAAATACATATACAATTTTAACTTTTAAGACAAAAAATGAATTAGCTCAGAAGGAATCACGTAGCACAGTTAGAGTTAGTGACTTATATACCACTAAAATATTCAAAAGCACAAAGTACCTTGAAATTACACTTCCTAAACCAGCAGTGAGGCAGATTTTTCTGCAGCGCTTTTGCCATCCTGAACCAGTTGAATAAAGAAGCTCATATATGTGGCTATCACGACCAGCAAGGAAAATGCGGCCCTTATCAGTACATGTCACACAAGTCATTGTAACCCCATCAGATGGTACTGTATAATCTGGCAATGGCTGTAATGTTACTTCTGCAAACGGATCTGAGCCATCTGCTCCTCCAGAGCAGCACACTCCCACTAAAATCAACTGATAAAAAGAGAGTGGTAAGAAAAAAATACTGTTCCCACAAGGAGGTCTGGAAAGAACATACGGCACATGGTTCATAGGAAACATGTCATACAGCTACTTTTGTTGATAACTAAAAATGATCTTATAACATATTGTCATACAAAACTAAGCAGTGTGTATTGAAATATCGAATATCTAACAACATCAAATTCAAGTATATAAACATTTTGCAATGGAACTATGTTTTAATAATACAGAATAAAACCAATAATAGAAATAATTGTTTGCTATCTAGCTAAAAAGCAAGCATGGGATGTCACATCTCTATGCAACCATATGATTTGGCATTGGCTCTTGACATATGTTATTCAGCTTTGGAATTTTTTGAGGGGATTCATCTCATCAATGTCAACAGGATTCAAGGAACTTTTTACTTTGATGATATTTCTTTTTGGCTTCCATTCATCTTCAGGAGAATTTATTAGCATTTTATTCTAATTATTTCCTCATCTTTTCCCATTTTACTAACAAAATTCCTTCATTTATCAGAGGAAAACATGGTATAGAAGGCTAACTGAAGTACATATGATATTTATCAATGCCAATAGGAAAATCTTAGGGAAAGCAACTGATTGATGGTTGATTACTGATGGCGACAAGGCATGGTACTCTTGAAGTGCACACACACACAGAGGACCGAACAAACACAGGTTGAAATATATATCAACAACCACAAAATGCTGAATCAAAATATTTCAATAAAGAAAAAAAATATCATACTTCAACAAATGAAGGGAAAACATTCAAGTCCAAAGAAATGTTAGTATGAATGGCAAACGAACACATAAGATGTTGCTGTGGTACAAAATAAGCAATTTAGCATATAACAATAAGAACTAGTTCAGAAGGGCAAAATTTTAGTAAACAAGTCCTTCGAAAAGAATTAAAACATAAAATGGTTAATACCTCAACAGGCGTAGCTAAAATTAAAAGATATTGGATAGCTTCAACAAAAACACCAGGTTTTGATTTTGCAAGACCAACAGCGCAAATAGCTTGCTCCTCCCCACTATATTCAGGACACTGGCCATCCCTAAGGAAGCACAACATTAGATTAGAAGTAATGCAGCACATGTAAATATGAGTTCTAATAAATAGCTTTAAAGATTTTAAATTAGAAGACAACAACCAAAGCAATTATTAGAACAGTAAAACCATCCCTCCCAAATTTTTTGTGCATTAATAATTAAAAAACCAAAATAATTATAAATAGAGATAGCAATTAAAAAATCAAGGGCTTAAAACAGAAACTCAAAGAAACAAAATGCATAGTAATTACTCTAAGTTACCCCAGTAGCATTCATATAATAATTACTCAAACTAAAAGCTTAAACTGTTAGAAGGACCAGCCAAAAACACCCTAGTAAGAATTCATGCAATGCACTGGTCGTGAGGGTCTAATGTCACCCAAAGAAAGCCCTTTGAAACGTAAAGGAAGAGAGAGAGAGAGAGAGAGAGAGAGAGAGAGAGAGGTATATTTTTTCATATGGTATAAAGAACAAAAAGAATTGTTCGCTAACAAACATAAACTCCATTAATTGCTTAAATGCCTGCCAAACAAAAAATGCAGATGGTAACTCCACTCGAAAAAAATATATCCAGGAAGACAGATTTCATTGAAAAGACAAATAAGGGATGTGTCTAGTTTCAGCCTTTACACTAAATTAATTCCAACCCATCATCATGGTACTTACCACTTATCGAAACGCCAAAGAAACAAGGAATTGTCCACAGATGCCCATGCCCTACGTATTTCGGGAAATATTCCACAAAAAGCAGTTCCTTCCCCACCAGCTGCATTGTATCTTTCAATGAGAACAGGAGGCAACTCCCAAGTATTGGCTACCTCAACTAAAGGGGGCCACTGAAACAAAATTGAATAATGCCATAAGTTGGATAAAGAGAGTAAAACTAGACCCCAACCCTAGTAATTAACTAATTGAATAATGCATATTGTCATTATGGTATTACTTTCCACTGTAATATACCCACATACTATAGAACTATGACTTTTGACATGAAAATAAAACACTTAACAAGAGAAGGATTGTTTGCTTTACAAGTCTACACTAGCAAATTATGATCTAATTTTTTCCCCTCTCGAGCATTCATTATGGCTATGCATAATGCAGGGATCCCCATACCGAATAACTCAATTTTAGCACAAAAATCGGATCCGTAAACTTCAAAATTGCCTCCATTACGCAAACAGAGCTGAATCTAAGAGCAACAATTTGAAACCCCCAAGTTTAAGAGGTAAAGATAGAAGATACCTCTCTAGGGTGTGTGGAGTAAGGGTGGCTAGCATATCTGGAGGCCTCAAGG
The DNA here is from genome assembly GCA_031439595.1 of Pterocarpus santalinus. Classification (NCBI taxonomy): domain Eukaryota; kingdom Viridiplantae; phylum Streptophyta; class Magnoliopsida; order Fabales; family Fabaceae; genus Pterocarpus; species Pterocarpus santalinus. The sequence continues at coordinate 53,124,356 of CM062524.1, forward strand.
GCTTCTTCGAGGTCGAGCTGGGACGAAACTTCGCGACCAATGCGATCACTGACAACGAGACCCGCATTCGTGACGTCACGCATCACAATCTCGTCTTCCCACGACATCTCGATTGGAGAACCCTACAATTAGAAGCAGCAGCAGCGAGCTTCTTGAACTGGAATTTCAGAACAGGAGGAGTGAGAAAAAATTGAAGCCACTCTCTTCGGTAAATGGTTTTTCCCGAGAAACAAACGGAAAAATGCAATTTCAAAATTGGGGGAAGAGACTGGGAGAGGGAGGGAAGTGAGGGGAGGAGAGAGGGAGATGTAGGGTTTTGGGGAGGGTTTCGTAAAATTGACAGTGGCGGGTAAACAAAGCTGTCTTTGACTGCGGGTTTGTTTTGTGTGTTCTCTTCTTCTTCTTTTTTTCCTCCTTTTTTTTTTTTTGAACGATCATATAAAAAATGATTTTTTTCTATTTTCTGTTTTCATTTTTACTGAATATAAAAACATCGATAAAATTATGTTTGGTTTAATCCTTAAAAATATTTTAAGAAAATGTTTTAAAAAAAATTTAATTGAAATTTATTGTCAGTGTAAAAATTTGTTATATAGGTATCTAATCATAAATTGTCATATTAACAAAATTTTTTGATATAACCACCCACTACTTGAATGGTTATGCAAATAGAAGGTTTTAATTGGATGATACTATAAAAAAAATTTATACTATCAATACATCTAAATTAAACTCTTTAAAAAATGAGTAAAAATCTAAAAATGGCATATTCTTATTTTCAGCATTTTCACCCATGACCAAGACTGTGGTGGTCCTTTGTAAATTAGAGACTAATTTGGTCCCTAAATCATAATTATTAAAATTATACTCAATTGTTGAGAGTAAAATCTTTTATTATTAAAAAATAATTATTTAATAATTTATATTTATATTTTAATATTTAATAAATTATAAATTATCTACTCTACCTTTTTATTTTTTTGTAACATTTCAACCCCACTCTTTAAAACTAAATTGATATCAAAGACTATCAAAAATATTTGCTCAAAAATAAAATTACATATGTACAGTTGATATAAATGAGAAAAGTTAAAAAAAATAATATAAAATTATGTTTTAGTACATACGTACATTTAATGTAAATGACAAAAATAAAAAAAAATAAAATTATATTTTAGTATTAGTGCCAATAATAAGAATACGGAAGTAAGTTATATTTTAAATGTAGACAAATTATTATATAGCAATCTATAAATTTTTATTAAAAAAATAAAATAATTTCAATAAAATTAATATATAAATTATATTACTATATAAAAAATTAATTTATATAAATAAGATTCTTAAAAATAAAAATTAAAAATTAAGAAAGTAAGAAGTAAGGAAAGATGGAATGATAAACAGAAAATAAAAATTGAGATAAAAGCAAAAATAAATAAACAAATTTAAAGTAATTAATAAAAATAAAAAAATAATTTATTTATTTCTTTTAATATAATATCAATTTGATCTAAATTAATCCCTAAATTACCCAAAAAAAAAAAAATTAATCCCTAAATTAAGTAACCACCGCAACCTTAACCTTCCACCCACTTGTTTTCATAAATGTTGGAAACGTTTTCATCCAAAAAACGTGGTGGCAAACTTATAATAATAATAATGAAATATGTTTTTTTCTTTCTCTGACTTTCAGAGCTTCACCACTCTCTTTATCTCTCACCCACTGGATGGCAGCGCTCTCCCTCGGGGTCGCCAACACGCTCCACATCCACATCCTCAAGGTTGAGACTGGCTACTGATGGCAGAGGGATGATAGCAATGCCGTTGCAAGGCAAAGGACGGCCAACTCATGGCTTTTCAGGATCTGCCATTGGCGAACTGCTTCTCGTGCTCTAGAAGTTGGTAAGGCCATTAGGTGAGTTTAGCAGATGACGGTGGCACAGGCGTAGATGATGGGAACCCACATGGACGACGATGATGGGGTTGGTCAGAGGCTGAATAGTAGCGCAGCAAAAGCGGAACTGGAGGATTGGGTGATTTTCCTATAGTAATCTAATCTAATAATAATTTTGTTCATTGATAGTCTAAAATATTATCATCCACTGATCAAATGTTGAATAGCTATGATTAATTGGTGCGTGTTGCATCTGATTTGCCTAGTGCAAGCCACAGGATTCTAATTTGGTTCATTGTTGTTTAATTGCTACATTATAATTTAAATGAATAGATTATTATTACTAACACAAGTTATTAAAAACATATTATTGGATCATTTTTTTAGTATTCGTAATCATATGAAGAAGATTTTTATATTGTCATCTTCGATTTAAGATTCAATAAAAAATATAATTAAATTATATAATATTAAAATTATTTATAACTTATATTCAGTCTTATTTATAAATGGACAATTAAACATATTTTTATTATTTTTTATTTAAAAATAGAATATACTTTCATAAATCAAGTATATTTCTTAAAGTTTAAAAATCTAAAAACAGAAGTTATTTTTAGAAAATAAAAATGAGAAATGAAATAACTTTAAAGCAAGAATTTCTAGCATAATAATTGATAATGATAATAAACTAATTTAAAAGTGAATAATTTATTTTATTCTTAATCTTAATATTTTATGAGTTATTTACTAGTTTAACAAATAAATTTAGTAGATAAATTAAATGTAAAAATCAAATATATATTATTTTTATTATTTAATAATAAATATAATTTTATTATTTTAAAAATAAATAAATCAAACATATTTTTTATTATTTTCATTTTTTAAAAATAAAATCAATTTTTATAAATTAAATATATTTTTTAAATTCAAAACATTTAAAAATGAATTTTTTTAAAAAAAATAAAAACAAAAAATAAAAATAAAAAATATTTTCGTAAACCAAACACGCTCACAAAACCTGAAGAGGAAGGCCCTGTCTAGTTCAATTTGTTTTTGTCGGACCGGTTCAACTCTTTTTTGGTTGAAACAAGTTCAACTTTTTGAAATTAGCCCATCAAACGCATGGCTCTGGGCCTTTGGCCTTTGGGCTGGTCTGAACTCCATGTCTGTCTTAAAATATAGTTTATTTTTAGGATTAATTACTCCTTTTTTTTATTAAAGGATTAATTACTTCATAGTTACTTAGACTTTTTGTCTTTTTGAGAAAATTTAAATAAGTATTTATATTTAAAAAGTTTGTAATTGGGTTATTTTAATTTTTAAAAAAAAGTATATAGAGACTTATTTTAATAAATTCCTATATAAAAGTTAGTACTTGAGTTCTTATACTTCTTTGATGATATCCAACTAATCTCTCCTTATATGGTAATTTAACAAAATTTTAATGAGGGGGATCCAATTCAAAATTTTGAAATTTACAAAGACCTAATTATAAACTTTTAAAATAAAATGACTTGTTTAAAAATTTTCAAAAAAAAAAAATATAGCAACATACACAATAATTAAACCTTTATTTATGTTAAAAGTTCCCATAAGTTTACACTACAAATTTAACGTGAATATGCCTAGGAAAAGATCATATAATAAATGGTTATTTATACACCAAAGTATATACCAAAAAAAAAGTATTATATGTACCCACAAAAAACATCAAAGTACTTAAGTTTGGCTTACTATTAATATAATATTTTTATATTATTGTTCATTCATATATCAACACTCTATGAAAATAGTTAGACTTCTTAAATGTGAATCAATATTAAATTACAAACAAAGTTATTATTACAACGAATGAGGGTTGTTGTAGTTGATAAGGAGTGTTCTCATATCTCGTAAGGATACAAATTCGATTTTCTCTACCGATGTGAGAATTCTTTTGGTGAACAATCTTATAAGTCCCTTATAAATACTTTTTGAACTTTGAGATTTTGTCCTAACTTTGGTGGAATGATCAATAGTGAACTCGTCAAAACTTTTGCCAATAGATTAGGATCAAGTTACACCACTTAATAACTTTATATTGGATGTGTTTTTTATCAATTCAACTGTTGGATTTCAATTAACTATCATAATGATCATATGTGCCAAATTTCATAAAATCAAACATCAATAAGAGTGTAATCAAATAGTCCTTACTTTTATATGTTTTAAATATATATATTATGTTAATTTTGATGTTTATCAAAAAAATCAAATAATTTTAAATTAATATAAAATTTTATAGATTTGATCTATACGATATGAATTTTTAATCTAATAGTAGGTTTTTTTAAAAAAAAATTATAGTAATAAAAAATTATTAGGTGGTGTAATTTTGCTTAAAGTTATACTAGTATAATTTGAGTTATGATTAACTCACAATCGAATGCTTCATAAATACTTGCATGTGATTACAATTGTGGGGTAAACGTTAGAAGAAATTTGTGTCGTTATTTTTTAGAATAATGACCAAGTTGTCACATGTTAATGTTACAAATGTGATTTCTTGCTTATATCATGAAATAATACAAGCATGTTTGTAAAGAAATTATTTTAGCAATATAATCATTGTTTTAACAATCTTACAAAGCATTTAATTATAAGTTACTTAACTTAAAATAAGCTAATCAGAACGCACACTATATCTAATAAATATATGAAGTGATCATAAGTGATGATTAGATAAGCACAAAGAAAAATACGTAGATTTAATACCTTTTTGGTCAAAATCTAATGCCATATTTATAAGCGTGATTGATGGGTATATAAGCAAAAATTATAAATTGATTGTATGAAATTAGAACACCAATTAAAATTTACTTGTTACAAAATTATTATTAGTAGTATATAACTGCTATGTCATTCGGTTATCTATTAATGTGAAAGGCTAGGATTGTTTAGAGAGTTTACACTCCCTAATCACTACTTATTGAGACTAACTTGTGGAGTAAGGTTTGTATTCATAAATTCAGACGAAACCTAACTAAATAACAAAGTAACTTTCGTATAATATTCGCTATTATATCTTAACTAGAGGTCTTAGATATGAGTTTTGAATATGTAACTAGGTTAAATTTTAGAAGGAAAAAGTTTGCCACCTATGGAGATTGTATCTAATCAAAGCAAGATTATTTCTAGTAACAGGATACTTATAATTTCAAAAAAAAGAAAAAAGAAAGTACCCTTTCATCATGGCCTAAGATTTAAGGCCTATGATGTTACCAACACAAATTGGTGCTGCATATACTCAAATTCAAAATAAATGAACCACTTAAATTAATAATTTGTCTTTAAAATTGTATTATAGCATAGATAATATATTGACTTGGATTAGGGTTGTTTAAAGCCAAACAAACCCAATCAAAAGTAATAATTTTGATAAAAATAAAAAATAAAAAAAATAAAAGTTTTAGTTTTCAAATTAAAAATTGAATCAAATCAAATTGAATTGATTATTATATATGTATATTTTTTTTTGTAATATAATATATAATAGATAACTCTCATACCCTTAATCTAATATTATATAAAGAAGAGAAGTCTTGAGTTGGCATTGTCATGTAAAAATTAATTTTGTCATTTGCCTCAAACAATGACTTCTTGAGTGGATTTAAATTGTATTGGTTTTAAAAAATAATTTTATGAAAAAATTGGAAGGTCATCATCGCATAAATTTTTCTAATTGGATTTAAAGTTTTCTAACATTAAATAAAAGCTGATAATTGATTTTCTTTTTCTTTTTTACATAAAAGCCACTTAGAAAAAAATTTAGAAGCACATATTATCTCAATAAAGTGAATCACCATTGAAGATTCATAAATTCTTTTACTATGAAATTTATATTTTGTGCAATAAAAAATTCCCTACTACTTGATTAAAGGTTAACTAGTTATTAATTTTCAATTTATTACAATCTCTGTTTTTTATTATAAGATTTTAAAATTCAAAAATTCCTATAAATCATTGTATATTAATTTAATTTAAATTTAGAATTATAGAGTATTTGATATTCATATTATATATATTTTATAGATTGAGATTAATATTTATTTTAAACTTTCATAATTTTTTTTGGTGGAATTCATACAAATTTTATACTTATTTAATAATTTTTAAATAAAATTTCTTATGTCTCAATTTTTTTTAAAAATTTATTTTTTTTTAATTATTTTATAATAAAATTTAAATAATTTAATTTAAATATAGTAACAGTGTAAAACAGTTTTACACTGTCAGCTAATATAAATAGTGAAAAGTGTCAACTTATACAAATAACTACCCATTATAATGAGGGATCCACCATGATTTCTTATTTTTCTCTATTTCTATTAGTTGACAGTGTAAAATAATTTTACACTATCAATACATACCAATTAAACTCAAATATAAATATAATTTATAAATTCATCGATCGTAAAAACACCACACTAGTTCTTTTCTATTTTGAGAATACAAACACACCCTCCCTCCAATTGCGCAATCCCCCTCTAACCCTAGACACTCTCACTCCCGCCGCGTGCCTCTCCACCGCACAGCCGTCCATCTCCGTTGCCGCTCGTCGAGGCGTCTCCAGCTGTTGTTCGTTCTCCAAATCGTAATTTCTGAGGTACGAACTTTGTTCTCATTCTCAAACACTTACCACTCCACCTGCAATTTCATGTCTGATGCGGTGAGAAAATCTAAATTTGGTTCCTGAATGTATTTTGTTGATTTGGAGGAAAATCCCAATTGAAACAAACCAATCGGTTTGGTGCACTCTTAACTTGGACTTTTGCTTGGTGCGCTACATCTATGACTGGTTCAGGTAGTTTAGTTGTTGGTGAAGAGAGGAGGAGGAAGGATGGTGCTTTCAGATGAGGAAATCACGAGGCTCTACAGAATCAGGAAGACGGTGATGCAGATGCTGAGGGACAGGGGTTACCTTGTCGGAGACTTCGAGATCAACATGTCCAAACACGAGTTCAAGAACAAATACGGCGAAAACATGAAGAGGGAAGACCTTGTCATCAATAAAGCTAAGAAGGATAATTCCTCTGATCAGGTTAGGTTTCCCATCCCTACTTCCTTCTGTTCTCTTCTCTTCTCTCAATAAATCATTTATTGGTTGTATCTTTGAATCCCGAAGCTAACTAATTAGTCTTGGAGACACCAGATCTATGTTTTCTTTCCTGACGAACCTAAGGTTGGTGTCAAGACCATGAAGACTTATACCAATCGCATGAATTCAGAAAATGTTTCCAGGGCAATCTTGGTTTGTCAACAGAACTTAACACCCTTTGCCCGCACTTGTATCAGTGAAATTTCTTCCAAATTTCACTTGGAGGTTTTCCAGGTCAGCCTTTCTATAAGTATCTTAATAATTTAGTATTTTGTAATAGTTTGAAGCATCTTGTATTATGAGATTCAGTATTACATTCACATGACACAAAATAAAAAAGTTGAGTGTTGAATGTGGGAAAAAAAAAAATGATCCTACGTTTAAATAAATACAGGATTTTGTACTGAGCAAAACTATTGTTCTTGTGTGTCGTTAGTTTTGTAAGCTTAGAGATAATTAAACACAGTTCATTATTATGGGAGCTGCTTCAAATGTTCATGCTGAAATTTACCTATAGGCTTTACTTTTTGACATTTATGGTTGAACAATTTCACCAAGAGATACATGTGCAAAAGTTATATTGCTAATTATTTCATTAGTTTATGCTTTTCAATGGTTAAGATTTTTTTTTTGCCCATTTCCTTTTGTATTTAGTAGGTTTCAGTGGCTAGAAATCTGGTTACTTTGCGGTCGTTGTTGTCTTTAACTTAGTGCTTCATATGTATTTACAATTTTTAAGAATAACTTTTGATATAGGAATCAGAACTGCTGGTCAACATAAAAGAGCATGTTCTTGTTCCTGAACATCAAGTACTGACTGATGTAGAAAAGAAAACATTGCTTGAGAGATATACTGTAAAAGAAACTCAGGTCAGTATGTTTAATTTTGACTGCTGTGCAAACGTTTGTTGTATGAATTTCTCAAACTTAAAACATTTGCCATCATAATTTATTTCTCAACAATATCATATGGCAATACATTCAAGTGGCTAAAAACCTGGGCTGTCATTTTAGAGCTGTGAGATTGGATGCTGCATGATGGGTTAGCATGCCATATTGTGGGTTTGCAGGTTGATTTTGATGCTGACTTATTTTGGGTTGCGAAGATTGTATTTTGCAAGAAAATTGTTTGCTAGATATATGCCCTAGAGATTAAGAGTCAAGAGATCATCATGATTTTTGCACCATTGTATACTGAAGAAGACATTTAAGCCCCCAATGTTGATAACAATTTCTCTCCCTAAATAAATTCTGCTTGTGAGATTGAAGAGGATTGGTGGATCCACAACTATAGTATAAATGTATAATCCAGTTTTGCGGTGGTGAGTTTTCAACTGTTCATGACTCCCTTGACTTTGTGACTGTGGCTCCACCATTTTATAAAATGACGACATAAGGTAGACGATTGATATTATCATTATTTTTGTTTCTAATATTTTCTGAGCTATGACCTAGAGACTTACAAAGTACCGAAGAGATTAATCTGTCCGTTGTCCAGGTGGAAGGAATGTATCATAGTAATTTTTAACTAGCTTGTTGGATTGAAATGTACTATTGTAATTGACAGTCGTACAAATGGTACCTTTTTTGCTGACTTGTGTATGTAGGACCATCCTGTTGCTCCCATGAGTCCAATTAAGTTTCTGAAAGTTTAGATTTGGTGTTAATTATATAGTTAGGAAATGTAAAATTGGCGTCCATTGTTTTTCATGCAAATGAAGCTTCTTCACTGTTCATTTCCTCCGTTAAAGTTTCTCAGATTTGTGTCCATTTCCATTCACTGGGTCCATGGGGCTTTTGAGTTTATTTATTGTAGTCAACCTTTTTTGGAGGAAGATAAAATGCTGTGTACTGTTTCGATGATCTGATTACTGGTCTCCTATGCATGTTGCATCTCATATTGTAATTTTACTATTGTACTGCAAATTTCTGCACAGACTGACATGTTACTTCAACTCTAATCTTTATGGGCTGCTCCTCAGCTTCCTAGAATCCAGGTGACTGACCCTGTCTCAAGATATTATGGACTGAAGCGTGGGCAAGTTGTTAAGATAATCCGGCCAAGTGAGACTGCAGGCAGATATGTTACCTACCGATTTGTTGTATAAGAATTCCCTTGAACTTACTGACTTTATAATGCCCCTGCACTAAGTTTCCTACTGATATTTATGAGAAGCATGGACAAGGATACATAGCCTTCTTTTTGTAGTGGGTGAACTCGTTTTACAGCAGGTGAGATGGGTTACTGTTGAATCTTCGTAATCAAATCATAATTGACATTAGTTGTTGTGGTTTCTAATGTTGCAGAAATTTTTCGTTTTTTTGATGAGTTGTTCTTCTAAAATATTTCAGTTGTCAAATTGAATTAACTCACTTAATCTAGCAAACTTATACAACATTTAAAAATATTTAACTTCTTTTAACCCGCAAAAGGGTAGCATAATAGCAGAAAAGTAAACATCAATTTATCAGGGAAAGGAAAGAAAAGCAAAGAAAGAAGGAAAAAATATATATATATAGCAAGACGCGGTTTCAACAAACGAGGGTTTTGATTAGGGTCATTCGGCCTATCGATTCATTCAAGTGGAGTTCGGAGAGTTATATGTTCAATTAATGCTAACCACCCTACTGCGAATGGAGGAAATATGATTATTTTTCTAAATATCTAATGGTATGTTTGGATAGAGAATTTTGTTAAGAAATGAAATGAAAGTTTCTTTTTTTAGTTTTTAAATTGAGGGAGTTATATAATCTTTATAAAGATAAAAATAAGATGATAAATTTTTTTTTTGATAATATATAGTTTTGATTTTTGATTTTTATAAATTCTTAAATTAAAATATATTTTCTTAAAATAAATAATTTGTCCTTCCTTCCTTTTTCATCTAAAATCTTTCCTTTCAAACATACTTTGTATATAGGATTAGAAGTTAGTCGAGCCGAATTTGAGCTTGGCATAGCTTAAGTTAGTCTCAATAGTATTGAATTCGGCTCACGGTAGAGATGGCAAAACGGGTCGGATCTATTGGGTTGACTTGAATAATCGGTAATTTTTGGCAGGGTGGGTTGATATTTTTAACTTGCAAAAAAAATTCAACCTGCATAACCCCCCGCTTAACCTGCGGGTTAAAGCGAGGCGGAGGGTTTGGCTCGCAGGTCAAATTTTTTTTATTTTCTTCTTTTTTTTAACACAATACATACAAAATTAGACATTTTAGTTGATATTTATGTAATATTGGTAGGCTTTATAGTTTTTTTTTGGACTATATTATTGATTATATTTATGCTTTTATGGATTATGTTGTGGTTTTATTGATTGTGAATTTATATTTTATTATAAACATTGTTAATTTGTAAAGTATGAATTTTTTAACATTTTTGGGTTTGAATATTGGCTTGCAAGCTTCTCTATTATGGTTATTTTGATTATAAGTTTCATCTTATTCTTAGAGAATTATGATTTTTAACTATTTTAGAGTTGAGTAAATAGTTTAATACTTGATGAATAAATGAAATGAGATTCTTTATATGGATATTCTTTTATTGCATTTAATTAAAAATTCCTTTTTTAAAAAAAAAATTAGATGAATTAATTTATGTAAAAAAATATTTTTTTCTTTATTTTCTAGTTTTTGGCATGTACCTGCTAACCCACAGCGGAGTGAGATGAGTTGGCATATTCAACCCACATTATTAATGCTGGTTGGCTCATCCTACCCCACTTAAAGCTTGACCCGCAGCTGGGCGGGGCGGGACGAGTTGACCCATTTGCCATTACTAGCTCATGATTCAGCTTAATAACAAACGAGCCTGATTTTAAGTTTTAAGCTCAATTCGCTAAAAGCTCATCGAGCTTACTCATTTAGATATAAATTGAGCTTTTTAATTATAAGTGCATAATTTATTTTCAACATAATTTATATACCATACATATGATACAAAATATTTAACATAGTATATATATATAGCTAGTTCACGAGTTATTAAGTTGAATATAATAAAGTTCAAGCTCGGTTCATTTAATAAATGAGTTTAATAGCTCAAATTCAGTTCATGAGCTCATCAACTTAACTTATCGAACTATTAACGAACCGAATAAAAAATAACTCATAAGCTGATTTGACTTACTTCCAATCCTACTTATGTGATTGTGAGTAGAGATTTGTGAGGGGAAGGAAATGAAGGGAATGATTTAAAGAATAAAATGGATTTATAGTTACTTTTTAAACTTTTTTCCTCCTTTTCTTCCCTTCTAAAACTATAACTCGCAAACATACCCAAGATATCACCAATTTTTTTGTTTTAAAAAATTGATATCCAATTAATAGTTGAGCTATTTTGTTAATTTATTTAATTTTTTGCATCAGATTAATATTTTTTTATAGGAAGCACCAAATTAATTTACACAAATTTACTAGTTTTTATTAATTTTCTTATTTGAAAAAAATCAAACATTATATTTTTTGAAAATAAAAAATTGAAGGATAGTAAATTAACCTACCTAACTCGCGGCCCGGAACGAATTGAGCTTGACGATCAAGTAACAATGCACTGTTGACAAAGAAAATTCCAACTCGTTATTTCGGTTGATAAAAAAAAAAAGAACAAATTGTAGCCCCTGTTTTTGTCGAAAAATTTGATTCGTTATGGTGTAAAAAAAAATCGTAGCCTAAAAGGGTGGCCCAAATAGGGCCCAGCCCATTTGATCCATTTCGCACCCTAAATTTCCCTATATATAAAACTCTCAAAATCCAACCCCTACCCTACTGGCTGCTGCAACGCACAGACGAACCCAACACTTACCACACATTACTCTCATCTCATCAGTCAATGGCTGAGCGCGGTGGAGGAGATCGTGGCGGCTTCGGCCGTGGCTTCGGCGGACGCGGTGGGCGCGGCGACAGGGGCCGTGGTGGCCGCCGCAGGGCCTCAGGGCGCCGCGACGAGGAAGAGAAGTGGGTCCCAGTGACCAAGCTCGGTCGCCTCGTGAAAGAGGGCAAAATCCGAAGCCTCGAGCAGATCTACCTTCACTCTCTCCCAATCAAGGAGCACCAAATCGTTGACACGTTGGTTGGCCCTTCACTGAAGGACGAGGTCATGAAGATCATGCCGGTTCAGAAGCAGACACGGGCCGGTCAGCGAACCCGGTTCAAGGCATTCGTTGTGGTCGGTGACGGAAACGGCCACGTCGGACTCGGCGTGAAGTGCAGCAAGGAGGTGGCTACCGCCATTCGTGGCGCCATCATCTTGGCGAAGCTTTCGGTTATTCCGGTGAGGAGAGGGTACTGGGGTAACAAGATCGGGAAGCCGCACACCGTTCCCTGCAAGGTCACCGGAAAGTGCGGTTCCGTTACGGTTCGCATGGTCCCTGCACCTCGTGGTGCTGGTATTGTGGCTGCTAGGGTTCCCAAGAAGGTCTTGCAGTTCGCAGGTATCGAGGATGTGTTCACTTCTTCCAGAGGATCCACCAAGACTCTTGGAAATTTCGTCAAGGTTTGATTTTTTTTTTCTTTTTCATTATTTCCTCTTTATTTTTTTTGTTCCTATGGATTTGATGAGTATTATTTGTTTCTTCTGTGTTAATTGGGTTACAATGTTTCATTAGTATGCGCTGATTTATTTATCTTTTCGTAAAGCCTGTTAATGTATCTGATTGGTTCTTAGGTACTACGTCATTATAGTTATTTTTAAGCAATATGATGTCTATGTGAAAAGGATTTCATTGGCTATTGTGATGTTTTAAGTGTTGATGTATCATGCAACGGTATTGTGATTGGTTCTTAGGTATTGTGATAAATGCCGTTTGTACTTTATTAACATCTAAATCACGATTCATATTTTCTCTAGCATGAACCCTGCATTTTTTTCAGGATCCCTTATTTGCACTGTCTTTTTATTTCCTCTTTATTGGTACTAGTTCTTTTTGGATTGGATGTTTATTATACCATTTGATTGAGTTAGTCGTTACCTCTCGCCGCTTGCAATATGTAATACAAGATGTTTACTTCTACTATTATCATAGTGAATGAGTTACTATGTCGGTTGGGGATGTTTAACTTTTGACAATTCTGCTCGTAATGTTAGTTTGCAGATTTTGATTTGGTAACTGGCTGTATGAATTGACAATTAAGAATATCCCATATGCTCTCAATTATCAAGAAAGGCTTGTTAAGAGATGCAATTGAAATGCATGATTTGGACAGTTTGAAATAATTAATCAATGCTTACTGTGTATAGATATCGATTCAATGTTATTTGTTACCTATTTATCTATTTTCATGATGCTTGGTTTCTTACAGGCTACATTTGAGTGTTTGCTCAAAACCTACGGTTTTCTGACGCCCGACTTCTGGAGGGAGACTCGCTTTTCCAAATCTCCATTCCAAGAGTTCACTGATCTACTGGCCAAGCCAACAGGGAAGGCCCTCATCTTGGAGGATGAAAGGGTGGAGGCTTAATCTAGCTGTTTTAATGTTATGGGATTATTATTTTGTCTGTTCATGATCGGAATTAGTGCTTAAAATCTGTTTTATTGTCTAGGTTGGTACTTGGTAAGTGTTGAGGGATCTTTTTGTTTTTACATGCATTTTGTGTTTTCAAGTTTATTTGATTGGATATTTACTCAGTTTTGAATACTAAAATTTTCTACTTGAAGTCATGAAGCATTTGGCTGTCGTAACTAATGACAGGTGGCATAATTTTAGATAAAGGCAAATATGCTCGTGCTTTATCAAGTGAATATGAAAGCATTTATTTTGAAATCCATTAAATAACCATTTATTAGATTTTCACTTTGACCCTTATCTTTTGGTGTTCTGCCCTTACTCTGCCTTAGTATCCAGTTGATATATACGTGGCATTAAAAAAATAATTGTGTTTTATGTTCTGAAGTCTGGAGTGAACACAGTGTACTAACGGTGAAGTATCTTTTAAGCGCTGGAGTAAACAATATTTAGGAGTATTGTGCATTGTTAACAATGACTGGTTAGTTACTTAATTGCCTGAGATAGAAATTGGTTGAGGCATAGCTTACCTTGGAAAGAATTATTGCGTGTTTGGAAACACGATGAGAAAAGGGGTACCAAAATTGATTCAGGTCAATTTTTGTGATATTTGATTATATGTTTCTAAAATTAATTTTTATCTTTAGAATTAATTTTGGGATAAATAAAATTTTTTTATTTTCCGTCATAATTATTTTTAGAGTTATTATTAAATATAAATTATTTTATCTCAAAATTAATTTTAATTAAATTAATTTTACAAAAACAGAATTAATCGGGCTATTGGACTTTTTGCGTGAGGTGAAGATGCCCACTATGTATTGTAAATTGAAGGAGAAAAAAATCATTTGTCAGGAAGAGATATAAAAGTGCATGGAAATGCAAGAGAAATTTCTTTATACCCCGCTAAGGGAGCAGAAAATGCTTCACCAAGAGCAAGCAGTCCAATTGATAATGGATTGGAAATTGACAAATTGTACATGTGTCACCCTGTGCAGGCAAACTACATCGTCAAGCATGTCCAAAGCAGTGGCCCCTTTCTACTTGTTTGGCAGCAATTTCAAGCTTGGAAAAGGAAGGCCCCTCCATGTGATAAGTTCTGAGAACACACAACTTATTCTAAATAAAAGAATAGTCTTTACGATGCAACCTCTAATATCTTGAGGCTTGATCCAAATCTGAAATTTTCTGGAGAATGATCATACTATGGGATAATGTGGACCAGTTTTTAAAGTCATTTTTTTTCGATATTATTTTACAATTTACAGGGTTAAAAAGGAAGCGCCAGCTAAAGTTGACACAAGAAAAACTTGATTTCGTGGAATTTGGTTTGCCCTTTAATTTTTACCGAAGTTATATTAAACTCAGTTATTTCTTTTTAATGTAATTGCATTCAAGAGGTAAACGAAGTCAAGTCATAGAGTGATGATATGAATGGGCAGAATGGCAACAGAAGCTTTATAGAGTTAAAATCCAATCACCAAAGGCATGACAGCGCTCTGGAAAATTGTCAGTTAAAAACTTTCATTCCCATTCAATGTAAATGGCAGATATGATCACAAATCAATGGGGCAATGTATGAAGAACTATGACGTTGAAGCACTTCTTGTTAACGGAAAAAAAAAAGCACTTCCTTTGAACCAAACCAATAGAAAACCTCACGGAGACTGGAAACCATCCCCCTTCCCCCCTTTCACGAAAGGGACAAAAAAAACCAAATATATTTTGATGTATTTCTGCAATTATAACTTCATGTACTCTCAGCGGTATCTCAAAAGTGTAAATGGAATTTTTTCTAACTCTGATGTGAGCAGTCATTCAATTGCAGCTAGTTGTTGTGAGATTTGACGATTGACAGTTTAATAAATTTCGCATTTTCCTTTTCTATTGTATTTCACGTACCTACTTCAACTGTTATTATTTAATTAGCCTCTTGCTCACCCACACAAAACCCTCCACTAATTACCAATTTTAAACACTCAAAAAATCCCATAAAGAACATAAACTAAAACAAGTTTCCTCAGTCATGGAATTCAACCTTGGCAATCACACAACACATTCAAGAATATCCATTTTCACTAGATTATTACACCCTACAAGTTCACCCACGATCCATACCACCCAAAATACATTATAAAATTATAAAATAAATGTTAATGTTCGTAGTTTGGGGAAACACGTTTTACCAGCTAAGTTCCTTGAAGAAGGGTCCCATCTGCTATCCTACGCTGAGGCGCGCACGACACACCCAAATATCCTTGGAGCAACATGGTGTGCGCACTACGCAACCGGTTTATCTTAAACCCAAATCCCCCCAGTGATATTTAGATTTATAATCAGCATGATGAAGAGAGAGAGAGAGTTTAGTTACTGGGTGTGTTTCTCTGTCACTCAGTATTGGTCTGCTTAACGGCACTGTTCTCTGATCACTCAGATTTTATTTAATCAATCACGAACTTTCTCTTAACTATAAACACACACACACCCAAAAATAAAAAGAAAAGAAAAATTTAAAGCAAGCCCAGATTTAAAATCACAATCTAGAGAGAGAAACAACCAAAATAATATGAAACCATCTCTCTTCCAATTTGTCTCTCTAAAACCACCGTTCTCGCTTGTTCACCTCATTCTCAGTGCTGCAGCATTCTCTTTCTCTCGCTCTCTATATCTCTGAATCTGCGTGTGTTTCGATCCTGCTGAGTAGGAGCTAGCATTTGGATGTGAAGGTTAGGGAGAGAAAGAGGAGAGAGAGTGTGTGGTTTCGGCATCGGTTAGATCGGCGATGGCGGATATTTCCGGCGACGGTGGAGCGGAGGCGGCGACGCCGGCGCAGTTGACGGTGTCGGCATCGTTCAAGGAAGGGAAGAGCTCGTCGCGGAGGAGAGCTTCGATGAGGCCGAGTCTTGACGCGGACGAGTTCATGAACCTGCTGCACGGTTCGGATCCGGTGAAGGTGGAGCTCAATCGGCTTGAGAATGAAGTTAGAGGTGCGAAAATGCCGCTCGATCTGGCTAGTTCTTGAGCTGATTCTGCTTCGTGTAGTTGATTCTGATGTGTTCCTGTGTGTATGTGTGTGTGTGTGTGTGTGTGTTTGTTTGTTTGTGTTTGCAGATAAGGAGAGGGAGCTATCGGAAGCACAGGCAGAGATCAAAGCCTTGAGGCTCTCTGAACGGCTCAGAGAAAAGGCCGTTGAAGAGGTTCCCTCTATTTTCCATTTTTATTGTATTAAAATTAATTTCGAGCTTCCAAATTGATCGTGGTGTTACTGTTAAGATTGTGGGAACTTCATTACTAATTATGGACATTCCTGTGTTTACATGTTGATGATATTGATTTGATTTTTTTTTCTTCTTTCAGTGCTTTTGATGTTTATAATGATTTTTTTTTTCCATTGTAAAGTCATTGTGGCATTTGTTTCAGATCATATGTTTATCGTGTAATTATATTTTTGGCTGATTTAGGGAGTGGGGTTGCTTTGTCGGTTTTCTTCTTTTCACCTTATTGTTGTAATGATTTATTTATTTCTTTGCTAAATCATTCTTTGCATTGTTCTTATGTGGTTACTTGAGTTAGTAGAACTTGTCCCTTTGCCATACTTTGACTTGTTCATGTCACTGCTGCTTGTTTTGCATTCTTCTTATTAATGCATATTTTCATTACTTCGTGTCAACTTGAAATGTAACTTTTATTTTCTGCTTTTTGCTTTCACTGTAGCTTACTGATGACTTGTCAAAGGTTGAGGAGAAGCTGAAGTTAACAGAATCTCTTCTAGAAAGCAAAGTATTGCTCGTAGCCTCTATCAATTTTAGTACAGTCTTTTTGCTCTGGTTGCATGATATGTTTACTGAACTGAGTATTTCTTGCAGAATCTTGAAATAAAGAAAATCAATGATGAGAAGAAAGCATCAATGGCAGCTCAGTTTGCAGCTGAAGCCACTCTTCGAAGGGTTCATGCAGCTCAGAAGGATGATGACATGCCTCCTATAGAAGCCATTCTTGCTCCTCTAGAGGCTGAACTCAAGCTTGCTCGGCAAGAGGTATGTATGACCTTGTTCTTCTATTCCCAATGGTAATCCCCTTGAGAAAAGACTGATGAAGGGGAACTTAGCTGGCTTATCATAGGTGATTTATGTCATTATTTTCATCATTTATTTCTTGCAGATTGCTAAACTTCAAGATGACAACAAAGCTTTAGATCGTCTTACCAAATCTAAAGAAGCAGCACTTCTTGAAGCTGAGAGGACTGTTCAGGTTGCCTTGGCTAAGGCCTCCATGGTGGATGATCTCCAAAATAAAAATCAAGAGCTTATTAAACAGATTGAGATCTGTCAGGTATTTGCAATGTTGCATGATGTTTCTGTCTCTATGTTTATTGTTGCCATAATAATGTGATTCGTGACGTGTGGTTTCATCATCACCACTCCCAGGAAGAGAATAAAATTTTGGACAAAATGCATAGACAGAAGGTGGCAGAGGTTGAAAAGCTTACACAGACTGTAAGGGAGCTTGAAGAGGCTGTCCTTGCAGGTGGTGCAGCTGCAAATGCTGTGAGAGATTATCAGCGGAAAGTTCAAGAAATGAATGTAATTTTTTAAGTTCATCAAGTTCACTGTTCCAGTTGTTTGCTTTACTCTTGATTATAATATAGCCTCTAATTAGGATCATATTCATAGCTGCATGGTTTGTTTTATATTTTTTAGGAAGAAAGGAAAACTCTCGACCGGGAGTTAGCTCGTGCCAAGGTAACGGCAAACAGAGTAGCTGTAGTGGTGGCAAATGAATGGAAAGATGCTAATGACAAAGTCATGCCTGTCAAGCAATGGCTTGAAGAAAGAAGATTCTTGCAGGTAAATATTAATTCATTTTACCCTTCTGATTCCTTTGGATTTGGGCTTCTTTTGCTCTTTCTTTTTTCAGTTTAAATTTTCCTGCATTTGGCTTTGCTGTTTCTTTTCTTTTACTGAACTACATTCTCATCTATAGGGAGAGATGCAGCAACTTCGAGACAAGCTTGCTATAGCTGAGCGCACTGCAAAGTCTGAAGCACAGTTAAAAGTAATAATCTGGTTTTACAGCCCATGTATTAAATTAGGAGATTAGTTCTGCCATTACTCAAGGTAAACCTTTTACAATTTTCAGGAAAAATTTCAATTACGGCTTAAAGTGCTACAAGAGGGTTTGAGAGAAACATCTAACAGTATTAATCGCGGCACCTCAGAGGGAAGAAGTGCTAGTAATGGGCCTTCTCGACGTCAATCCCTAGGTGGAGCTGATAACATCTCAAAACTGACTTCTAATGGGCTTTTATCTAAGAGAACATCATCCTTTCAAATGAGGTCCTCTGTGTCCTCCAGCACAGTTTTGAAGCATGCTAAAGGCACATCTAAATCTTTTGATGGTGGCACAAGGTCACTAGAAAGGAGTAAAATTCTGCTTAATGGAAAACCTCCAAGTTACTCATTCAACCAGTCTTCTGAAGGAACCAAAGAGAAAGAGGAAAATGATAATTGGAAAGCAAATTCAGATGATAAGCCAAATGACTTCCCAGCGGTGGACAGGGAGGATAGTGTTCCAGGAGTTTTGTATGATTTGCTGCAGAAAGAGGTCTTAGCCTTGAGGAAAGCTGGTCATGAGAAAGATCAAAGCCTAAAAGATAAAGACGATGCCATTGAGGTTACTATTTATTTTATTTGTTGTTTTTGGATAATAATCTAACATTTCTAATTTATAATAGCTAATTGTTGCTAATGGTCATTATCTGCCAGATGTTAGCGAAGAAGGTAGATACATTGACTAAAGCCATGGAGGTTGAGGCAAAGAAGATGAGAAGAGAAGTAGCTGTCATGGAGAAGGAGGTAGCTGCAATGCGTGTGGAGAAAGAACAAGAGAGCAGAGCAAAGCGGTTCAGTAGTGTAAAGGGCCCTATAAACAATGCTCAGCATCAACTCATTTCTGGAAGGTAATTAGTTGTCTTTGTTTTCAGGTGTAATTCTTGTCTCAGTATATATATATTGCATGTTTTATTTAAGAGTGCAATGGCTTGCTTTTTTTTATAAATGTGCAGTTGTTTATGGTCTTTCTTCACACTGAACAACACCACTAGTCTACTACCTGATAGACAATTTTGTTTTTAAGCTGGCCTCTTGTTTTGGTAATTAAATTTGAGCTGAGCAAAGCCCTGGGATGTTACCTAGTTATGTGTATTGAGAAGTTTTCCATCCGTGTCCAGAAAAAGGATGAACTTCTTTATTGTTCACAAATTATATTTTGTTTCTAAGCATATATGCTAAATTTTTTTAACATCTTAACAGTAAATTCTATTGCATGGGCTGTGGCATTATTTACATAATTATTATTAAGAAGTTACTATCATATTTCTCATTATGTTGTCCTCTTACTTGACTTGGAATGATTTTTCCTTTAAATGTCACTATTTCTTTGATTTAATCTGTTGTCTGCCTCTTTCATTCTTCACCGGACTACCATCATTTCTACCAAACTCAAATTATACTTGCATTTATTTGTCAAAAGCCCAACACTCCACACGGCATAGGATTTATTTTTTACATGCTTTGTTAATAGTTCTTCAACTTGCATATTATTACTTGAAATAGAAAATTCCTGATTTGTTGACTACATTGTGAAATTGTACACGGTAGAAACCCCTGAATTATTTGTTATTTGAATTTTTTGCTAAATGGAGACTAAAATTTCAAGTATATGACCGCCTTTTGCTTTCTTTTGTCTGGCCTCTTTCTCACTTTTTCTGCTTTCTCCCTATTAACTTGGATGACTGATGGGATGTCCTACATTTGCACAGAAATGTGACACGGGGTGGATTAACACGAAGCACCCAATGACAATAAGTCTATTGCAGTGGCACTGAGGAGTGAACTTTCATATCATCATTCTTCTGCCCATCTCTGTTGATTTTTTTTTTTTTTTTTTTGATCTTTTACGTTTGCCCTTTTTCCCCCCAATTGATTATAAGATTGTAACTGGCATGCCAACGACGATTGTTCCTGATATTGGCCATGGATTGAGAGTATGAAGGAATCGGTATGCATCTGACCTAGACTGTTGTATTCTATGCATAGAGAGATCGGCTAAGAAGGCAGGCAAAGGAAGACAATTAACTTGGAGCTAACCTTCAGCTTTTCTTTGAGTGGTTGTGCGGTTGTATAGCTAGCTGTATCCCTCCTTTTCTCCTTTCTGCAGTTGATATTTGTGATACGCAGATAGTGTGATTGTGTTGGTGCGGGTTTGTTAATATCTTTGTACTCATATCAAGATCTAAGCTTATTTGGTTGTGTTATACATTCATAGTTTCAAGTTGATATATGTTCATGTTTGATTGAAGGGCGAAGTGCTGCCTTTACATTTATTTCTCCGTTATTGAAAGTTTTAAGGGTAGTGTCCGAATCAGCTGTACTTCCTATCTTCTCGAACCTATAATTCAAATTATCACCAAGTTGAAGCAATCAATATTCATTTCTTCATAATTAGATGTTTGACTTAAAAACTTGCAGTTAAATCCTTGTGGATAATAAGGCATCATAACCTGGCTTAAATTGCTTACAATACTTATACGTGTCAAACGGTTAGCTAACTATGTTTTAATATATAGAACTAGTTATTATGGGAAATTTGTTAGTGATATATTAATTCTGTTTTTTTGTTTTGATACATGAGAAAAAGAAAAATGGAAATTAGGATTTAATTATAAGTTTAATGACAAAAAGATTTGCAATGAGATTTTCGACTGACGGAGTTCCATCTTTTGGTTGTTATTTGTATCATCTTAGTACACGAAGGAACGACGACCCGAGAGAAAAGAAAAATATAGAACTACAGGAAGCCCCTGCAATCATGAATCATCTTGAATCAAAGATTCCAAGATCTTCAATAATCAAATTCTACCAATATTTAATCTTGATCAAGGCCGTAGTTGGCTAGCAAGTCTGCAAATTTATTCCCTCCCTTCTCTAAAAGTATGAATAAATTGACCTCTCAATCTTTCTGATTGTGGTTTCCGTCGCGTTGCTTTTCTACGAGGGGTGGCGAGCTCCCTTCAGCCTATTCAATCACTCTTCAACTAACACTATGCGGCATCCAGCTCTCCAAGCCATCTCAAGCCCTACATTTTTCTTCATTCATTCACTGTTCTAACTTGTGTCACCTCCACCGTCACGATCACCTACCCATTATTTATTATTTTGGGTTCATATTAAACCAATTTCAATTGTCAAAGCTCAACGATCAAGGTCTTCTTGGCTACGCCCACCAGCTAACGATCCAGATCAAATACACAGAATGCTCACAAGCAATGGATTCGCCTTGCAACGGCCTTGACAATGTTTGTTTCCTCTGGTCTCAAATCAATGGTGAAAATATTCCAGAAATTGAAGAAGAGACAAAACACGAAACATGATTAAGTGGGATGCCACTTGTCATGTCATACTAATTTGCAGATATGTCGAATTGTAATAGATGGAACTCTCGATTACCTTAAAAGGACCGTTTGGGAAAGGATTTATAATAAAATTTTCGAAAATCCTACGAAGATGTCTTTGGTACAAGTTTTGGAAAAATATTTTTAGGAATATAATATTTTTGAAATTGATTTTGAGGTAAGATTCACCTAAAATAATCTCATCTCATATATGGAATTGTAATATTCCCATGGTATGAAAATATTTTTTCATGTGAAAAAACCAAATTACCTTTACTGCCGTCCACCACCAGTTACCCTCCATCGCCAAATCGCCGTCGACCGCCGTTGGACCCCCGCGGGCAACGGCCAAACCACCACCGACCACCGCAAACCACTGCCGACTGCTGCCAATCACCATCGGGCAGCCACCGAACCACTACTGATTGCCGCCAGACCATTGCCGTTTGCCGTTGGACCACCACCGACCACTGCGAACCACCACCGGCCATGGCAGAATAACCATTAACCGCCGTTGTTTGTCGCCAGACCACCACAGGCCGCCACCAGACCACCACGAACCACCACCGACCATGGCTAAACCACCGCCAACCACTGCCAACTACCGTCCGGCAGCCACCAGACCATCATCAGCCACCATCGACTGCTGCCAGATCATCGCCGTTTGTTGTCGGACTACCAAGGGTATTTTTGAAAATAAATAAAATTTTCCTAAAAATTTAATCCGTCTATCAAGCACCTCAAAATACACATATCTGAAAAAAATTATTCCCGGAGATAATCTTCTCAGGATTTAAATTCTTAGAAATAAAAATTGAAACCCCCTACCAAACTCCCCCGTTGATGTCAAACTAAGACGCTGGCATCCAATGGCTTATGGAAGAGTATATAAATGTAAATATGTATAGGTCTTTATCATACGCAAGACGTAATCTTTGTAATCAGTGACATTGTTTCATTACAATGTCGATTGTAATATCTTTGCATTGTACCTGTTAAGCTTGATCCTTAATCCGATTGTTTATTAGCACGAAAGTAGACTTCAAAATTCTGTCTTTATGGCACTGTTACTAAATTCTGAAGGAATCTTACAACTTTCTGAACTCAAAACAAGACATAACTTGCATATAAGTTCAGGGCAAGATAGATAACAGCTATGTCTTGCAGTGGTTTCATCAGTCAGCTATCGCCAAAAAAAAAAAAAAAAATTGTTGTCCTAAAGAGAAACAGTTCTTCTGTATAGTACTTCATCATCACTCTCCTCTTCCTCATCTGATACTATGGCATTCCCTGGCAGCTCTAATTTCCCACCCATACAGAATGACGGACCTATACTTTCAGTTTCAATGTAACTACCCTGCAACCTCTCTTCAAATCTCTGGTCACTACAATTCAACATCCAATTCAATGAACTCCTTATACCCTTGGCTTTTAGCCGCTGGTATCTGGGTTTGACCCTGGATTCCAAACTGTAAGTGAAGTACTCAGGGAATTCCACAAGCTCTTTCAATGGTCTCCCCATCTCACTCTTGAAGAAGTAAAAACTGTTCTTCATGAGCTCCACTCTCAAGGCTACCAACTGAGGACACTTGACCACCATGCTAGCCACATCGTGGGGCAGTATTGCCCTCCCAAGGAGGAACTCAACCGGCTTCATGATCACATTTTGGTGAAGGCTAACAACCTGTGGCATCTTCTCCACCACTCTTGCAAACCCTTCAGGATCAATCTTAAGCTTCAAACTAAAAAAGTACTGCTGCGAAGACAACTTCGCCTTAAGTGGCAATCCAAGAATCTGAGGATACTGAGCGATAACCGAAGGCAAACATTCCCTCCTTATTCCAAAACTAATCAAACAATCTACATTTGGCTTAACAGTCTCTTCAAGATCACAGCCAAGCAAATAGGCTCTCTTCTCCAACATCCTGGCCAAAATCTTCTTTGGCAGCCCCAAAGAGACCAAGTAATCAATGAAAGGCTTTATCACAGTCCCAACTCTCATCCCCAAAATATAAGGATACTGAGTCACCATGGGACCTATATCCCTAGGATTAACACCAATACTAACAAGATAAGCCACTGAGGTGCTCATAGTACCCTCAAGCTTGAACCCTAGAAGTTCAGGATACTTCTGCAACACATACCCAATATCCTCCCTCTCCACATCAAGCCCCCTAAGGAACTTCACAACAGGGACAAGCTCAACAATCACACTAGCATGCAACACTTGCGGGTACCTCTTAACGAATTCGCCAAGTTTGGACCTTGGAATCCCAATTTTTTCCAAGTACCCCAAAACGGGAATCATGTTCTTCCTCACGCTGCACCCCAGCATCAAAGGGTAATCGTTGATGTCATCAATTGTTAACCCTAGTTTCTGGAGGAACTCCACGCGCTCCCTCATGACCTCAACGGTTGAGGGAAGCTCAAGGTCCTGCAACTCGTCAGGGACGATTCCCAAACCCTTGAGGTAGTCGAATACGATGACCCGCGACACCAGCTTCTCTTTGCGCCCCTGAATCACGCCCCACGTCACCGAGGGCATCTCGTATTCCGGAAATTTCGACGCTTGCGTTGAATTCCATGCACACGAGAGCAAAACCCTAAAAGGATTTAGGGTTTTGGGGATTTCGGAAGAAGGGTCTGGAGGAAATTGTGTTAGTTTTGAAACTGCATTGAATTGGTGGGAAAGGAATTGGGTTGAGAACAAGTTGAGGAATTTTCTTCTTGTGAGCATTGATTGAGGTGATTGTGCGCTGTGCAATGTGAAGCTGCAGAGGGTGGAAAGGTTTCAATTTTCATCAGAGATGAAGAGGAAATGAAATGGAGATTCGATTGGTGGAGGCGGGGGAAGCGGGCCTTTTGTTGGGCCGGGCCCAACCTGATGGGCCTTTAACTTGTGACGAACTGAGCCTGAGAATTTTTTATTTACGGCCATGACATTTTTTTTTTGTCCAAATTTCCGACTTTGAGTCTATGACATTAGATGTAACCTAAGCCATTAAAATAGATCAAATCCATTCAATCAATCTATTTGCCTGCTAAAAATATATGGATTGGATTTAAAAATAGCAACTCGTTTAAATTAGTTTGTTTTTAGCATCAATAAATGAGTTAGTCTGTTTACCCATATTCCTTTTATTTTAGGGAAAATGGTATAAATTTAAAATATAAAAATAAAATTTAATAATCAAATTTAAGATATTTTTATTTTTTAATAAGAATTTTTTAAAACCTAAAAAACCATAAAAAATTAAATGAACAAGCTTGTTAAAGACTGTGGACCAGACTCCTAAATGGGTCAGCTTGATCCATTTGACAACCCTAGTTTAACCATTTGATTATGGATTTTCTGTGCTGTTTGGATTGAGAGAAAAAGGAAGAAAAGAAGATGAAATAGGAGAAAATGGGGGAGGAGAGAAAAGATATAGTGGGACCACGTGAAAACTTCTCTCTTTCGGCTTGCAAAGAAAACTAGAAGTAAGAAGGAGAATGGTTTAAAAAGACAATTTTAACCTCAATGATTATCAATAAAATGCATCAGTATGTGTATTTACATGAGTTAAGCTAAACGAGAATAAAAAATATATATATGACAACCTACGTCAAAAAAATGTTGGCCGATTTTAATAAAATAAAAAATATTATAATAAAATATAAAATGTAGATAATTTTATATATAATATTATAAATTTATTTCATATAAACTTTATTTATTTTAAATAAATAGTTTTAAACTAAAATTTATAATTAAATATTAATAAATTATTATTTAAAAATAATATTTATTATAAAATTATTTTTATATAATTTATAAAAACTATTTAAAATTTCAATAAAAGTAACATATTTATATTTTATTATATAATAAGGATATATATATATATATATATATATAATTTTACATATTTTTTATTTTTTTCTTCTTATTTTTTCTCTCAATCCAAACAACGGAGAGAAAACATGCTTTTCTCTTTATTTTTTTTCTATTTTTTCTCTTATTTTCTGTTCACACCCAAACAAAGTGTACGACTTTATCAAAAAGGGCAGTTGTATAATGCCCCATAAATATTTAAAAATTTATTATAATTCAATTGGTTCAAGTCGAATTAATTCATTATATAAGTAAAAATTTCTTAGTTTTTTTTTTATATACAAAATTCAAACTCAAAATCTTATTTAGGGGGAATAAATATCCGCCCATTTGAACTGTTGATAAATTTTGGGTGGTATCAATTTGTTTAATTAGGTTAACTACACTTTTGTGTAGTTAACTAATTTGAGTTAATTTAACAGCTTATCATATACTGATGGTTAGCTGAAATAATAAGGGGTCGACAAATAAATAATAAATAATTGATGGTAACACGAATAATAGGTAGTTAATGAATGTTAGTGCGGTTGCCATAGAGAATTTAATATATCGAAAAAAATTGGTTAAAGTTATTAAGAAATTAATCTTCATGAATTCATAATGTAAAATAATATAATTTTATATTATTATTGAATAGAAATTATAAGATGTAACTATGTTGATAATTTTTTTAATTTTTATTGAATAATAATATAAAGTTATTTTATATTATTAATATATAAAAATTAAATCCAATTATTAATGGATACAGCTATAGTGCATGCCGTCTATCACCGAAAAAACGTATGCGCGGAGAATGCGCACTTTACTAAGGCATTATTTTGCCAATAATTGAAGATGAAAAGAGCATACCAATCAATCTAGCTTAACGCTGTGGGCTAAAAAAAATTATAAGCAAAGAATATGTGGTCTCCAACACAGCCAGTGGCGGGGCTTAAAGAAAATTTTTAATGGGGTCAAAAATTTTAACATGTAAAATATATAATAATAAAAATTAAATTAAAATTATTTGTATATTATATATTTAAATTTTAAAACAAATTATTAATAAAACAAAATAATGTTAAGGAGAAAAACTATAAAATATCTTGTAGTATTACTTTTTGCTCTTTTAATGACTTAAAATTTTTAATAATTGAATCAAAATTAAAGTTTTTAACAAATTTTCTTTTAATATAAAATAATCATATTATTAGTAAGAAATTCATCTTTTATCCTATTTTTCAACCTTATTTTTATTATTTTTATTGCTAAAAATGATTATTTCGTAATAATTGTAGAAATTAAAATAATTAAAATAAGATGAATTAACTTATCAATTAAGTAGTAAGCTTCTTATTAGAATTATAGAATTATAGAAGTTGCAAAGGAATAAGGGAAAAATGCAAAGAGATAATAAAAGATTCACAACTTTAATGATAAAAAATAAAATGAAGCATGTGATTGAATAGTTAAAGGAAAATATCACAATTTTTTTAGTGACAAGTAGAAAGTTGTAACTTTTAACATTAACATTAAGAAGTTTAAGATTTTTTTATGCAAATGGATCCATGTTATTGGAATCAAATTAATACAAGAAATATTAAAAAAATAATAAAAAATGAGTATTTTTGCCCAAAAAAATATTTCAAAAATTGAATAAAAATAAAAAAATAAGAAACTAAAATTAATGCCACATTAGAGATTTTAAATAGACACATCACCATGGGATACAACATAAGTGGTCCACAACAATTTTCACTTTTAACTTTATGGAGTACAAAGGAGTAAAAATTGTTGAACATGGACATAGGAGTTGAACCCATGCCTCAAACGAAGCAAAATCTTAGCTTCAGCCTTCACGTCTTAAACCAAAAGAGCTGTAGTGATCTCCTTGTGTACATATGTATACATGTAAAAATTTTATAAAATTTTTTTGGGGGACCATGGCCCCATTGTCTATGCAAAAATCCGCCTCTAAGCACAGCACTATAGGTTAAATTTGTATTCTTGTTTTCATTTGGGAAATAATTTGTTTGTACTGACATTATAAAATAATTTTATATTATTAATTAATAAAAATATTAAAAAATAATAAATAATTATTTATATAAATTAATATTTTTTAATATTTTTATTAATAAATCAGGTAAAATTATTTCATATTATTCATGTACGTAAATTTAACTTATTTATTTATAAACAATTCATATTTCAAAGACCCCTTTTTTTCTCGTAGCTTGAACCGATAAAAATAAGAGAGATATTATTTATATCACCTTTTAATGTGAAAATTTAGACAGTCTCTCACAAACTTAAAAAAAAATTGTAAAAAAGAAAGAAAAAATAAAAAAATAAGTGAAAAGAGAAAAAAGATAAAAAAAAAATCTAAAAATATCAAAAGATGATATATACAAATATCATTTCTCTAAAAACAATACACAATTCCCACCGGAAAGCGCCTGTGCTGTACTTCGCTTGTCAATGTCATAACGATGTCGAAAAATGACTTTAGAACTAACTTGCTTTTTAACTCATGCGAAGGTTGTCAAAAGTGAAGTGACCATTTTCCCCATCGCCCAAATATGGAAGGACCCTTTATTATTTTATAATAATATAAAAATATTTAATTTGATTTTTGGTTTCTTCGTCCTTGTATTTCATATTTTCATATATATTCCATTTCGCGTTTGAGTTGATGTCGTAGCTGTTGGTTGTTTTCCCATCTCATCGGATGCGCATTCAGCATTCTGCATCTGAAGAAGAATATCTCATTCATTCATTCATTCATTGATTTGATCTAATCTAACAAGAAAGGGACGAAGGAAACTTCTCTTTCATCCCACGTTCGCATTCGCATTTTCTCTTCTCAGATCTACGTCCCTTCCCATTGATCTGTTTGGTTTTCTTCATTTGGATCCAAAATGGCGACGATGACGAGCTTGATCGGTCTCATCAATAAGATCCAACGAGCGTGCACCGTGTTGGGAGATCACGGTGGCGAAGGGTTGTCCCTCTGGGAGGCTCTTCCCTCCGTCGCCGTCGTCGGAGGACAGGTACCTTCAGCTTCTCTTCTTCCGATCTCATCTGCAACTCTCTCATCTTGTGCTTCTCTTACTGTTTCTGGAATATCAGAGTTCAGGAAAATCCTCAGTGTTGGAAAGTGTGGTCGGAAGGGATTTTCTACCTCGTGGATCTGGTAATAATCCTCACCTTCTTCTCTCTCTGCATATTTTGCTTTGATTTGTTATTTATCAATATTTCAGCAATGTAGTTAATAGACGTAGAAGGTATGAGTACTTGTTAACGATGCCGTGCTAGGCAGTGGTTAGTGCTTAGTAATGGAAAGTTGATGTCATTCAACTGTGAAATGGAAAAGTAGTTACTGTTTATTGGGTAACAAAGTATGAAAAACTTGATAGGTTTTTTTGAGGAACTTTCACTGTAAATAGATGCTAGTAGGTGGTCATAGTCTTTTTTATTGTTATTATTATCATTTGTTTCTTTTTCTGCTCCAGGCAGTAGTGGATTATTCCATTGATGACTGCGGAGCGATGATTATTTTGGTTCCCATGAATGAGTTTACTGATATTTTGCTTTCATTTACTTGTAAGGTATTGTTACACGGAGGCCGCTGGTGCTGCAACTTCATAAGACGGACGATGGGCAACAGGAATATGCTGAGTTTCTTCACTTACCACGAAAGAGATTCACTGACTTCGGTAAATCAAGTTTCTAACTAAAGGCTTCTTTTTCCTGCTTTAAAAAGATATGCAATAATGTTTAGCTAACAAAAATCATTTACAGCGGCTTGTATAATCTTCAATTCATTTTGATGCTAATATCAATAAGCTATGATAAGCCAGACTTAAGTTAACTTAATTTAGTTTAATGGAGAATTCATCCTCCCCTAGAGGGTGATAGGTTTAACCACTTGTCGCAAAAGTTGATTGCTTGATATGTTAAACAAAAATCTATCCGACTTCTAACAAACTTGAGTTTCACATTGTCAGTCATATTGATAATACTTAACTATATGCCTTGAGAGCAGAGGCTATTGTTATGGATGAGATGTGAACTCTTAAGGGTCTATTTTAGCATGGAGAATTATGATTTGTCTATGTGTCCATTGTTGTTCAGTGCGGCTAACAAGTAACACTGTTGTAAGTTCCCAACTAATTTAATATCTCACGTTACTTTTTTGGCCATGCAGCTGCTGTAAGGAAAGAAATTGCTGATGAAACGGATCGTATAACTGGGAAGACAAAGCAAATTTCTAACGTTCCAATTCACCTCAGCATTTATTCTCCACATGGTATGTTATTTGCATTATCAAATGATAGCACGATAGATGAAAGTAATTTGATTTAGGCCTTATAATGTGGTATTGTAAATCTGTTCCGTATGTCTTTCTTTTCTTCTCTCTCTCTCTCTCTCTCTCTCTTTTAACCATTACCACCTTGTCATTGGACATTTGATTGTGGTGACTAACGTTGATTTGCGGTTTAAAGTAAGGTTATTTTTTGTAGTGTAGTTGAACAAACCTTCTGTTCCAAAACTTGGAGGACGGTCCTTCTGCTTTGTTTCTCCTTTAGGTTGCCTGTACAATTCAGATTCTGGTCTGTGGAGAGTTGTAGTAGATGCACATGACAGATTCTTTTTTTCTTTTCTTCCTTCAACTTTTGTTAACATTTCTGATTTTTTGTCAATATATTTCTTCTTCTATCAATGAAAGAAAAATGTAAACAATGATTGCTTAGCAATCTTCTTCTATCAAGCTTTGTTATAGTTTATAGTTTACTTCTGATCAGCCTAGCGGTCTTTTATCTTTATTTTTTTCTGTGAGTATTTTCTTAGCAGCATATAAAATTTTGGAAAACATAATTTATATCTATTGGCTGTAAAACATTAGGTTTCTCCTTGTTGGGAATATGAGAGGCATATCTTCACTACAAATGCCCTCTTTCCATATGACTCTTTAATTTGAGATATATGATGATTTTGTGTGGCTCTGTCTGCAGTTGTAAACTTAACCCTCATAGATCTTCCCGGGTTGACAAAGGTTGCAATAGGTAAAGCTTAACATATTTCCAAGTACTTTTAAGTGGTATTCTGAGAAGACTAATCAAAATCTCTGAAGTATGACCAAATTTTGGTTTCTTTCACAGAGGGACAACCAGAGAGTATAGTTCAAGATATAGAAAACATGGTCCGCTCTTATGTTGAGAAGGTAAATTATACTCTTGATATAAAGAGAAGAATGCAGTAATCAGATACAATTAATAATCTCTTTAAACAGGCATGATATAAAGATTGATGAAGATAAATTAAGCCTTGCCCCATTAGGTGAGGTTAGTTACATGAATCAAACGATAACGCTAGAAAGATAAATTAAGCATGATATAAAGAACTTAACTAAAGCAATGGGACTAAAGGAGAAAGACTGATTCCATACATTGTCAACCCCTTTCAAACAACACCCACTTTCTGGTAATCAGTCTTTTAATTTGTGTAATCTTATGCCAGATACCTATGTTAGTATGTTATTTGTTCCTTCTCCATTAATGGAGAAAAGGGGGATCCACTCTCCACAAAATTATTTACATTTCAGTTATTTCTTTTATCCATTTTTAGAAGTACTTCCCTGTTTGGATTAGTTGTCATCACCATTGTTCATAATCAGCCATAAGTTCACTGTTAACCTGATCTCCATTTGTATGCATGACTGACCAGCTTGAATTTTGATTTTAGAATTTGAAAAGTAAAAACCACATCATGACTCAGGTTTGAAGAAACTGGATGATGTAACTGAAGGATTAAGAAATTACCCAATTCCTCAGTTGATGGAAATTGAAATTTATCTTTAGTTCTCCTTTTGTTTATCACATTCTAACACACTGAACTAGCTTTCTAATATACTTTTGTTAAATTCAGTGTCTACATTGATTCTTATCATTTACCTTCTCAATGTCTCTCATAAACTTTCTAATTGAGTTTTGTGATTGTGAAGCCAAATTGCATTATCTTGGCTATCTCTCCTGCAAATCAAGATATTGCCACTTCAGATGCTATAAAAATTGCAAGAGAAGTTGATCCTTCAGGTATGGTTGGTTTATGTTGGAAACCATTCCAAGGGTAGACAGTGTTTCTTTCATTGAATTTTTCTTTCTTTCTGTTATACTGCTTACTTTTAGAAAATAAATTTCTTCTTTTATTTCAGGTGAACGAACATTCGGAGTGGTTACAAAACTTGATCTTATGGATAAAGGAACTAATGCCGTTGATGTATGATTTCTCTATCAATTGCATGGCTATCTTTTGTTTCGGTGTTCAATAACTTCAACTAATTTCAATGTTATAGTGTGTGAACTTATAGTGATGGATGTTCTTTATGTGAATCTTGAAGGTTCTCGAGGGGAGGCAATACAGGCTGCAGCACCCATGGGTTGGAATAGTGAACCGTTCACAAGCTGATATTAATAGAAATGTTGACATGATTGCTGCCCGTAGGAAGGAGCGTGAATATTTCGAGACAAGTCCTGAATATGGACATTTGGCACATAAAATGGGCTCAGAATATCTTGCTAAGCTGCTATCTCAGGTATTCTCGTCAGTATTTTCTATTTTCTTCGTGTTTCTTTCTGTAATATTTTGATTGTGTTAGTATTCTTCCGCGGACCTCTAATTCATCCTATCATGAGTAATTTTCTTTCCTTTCTTTCACTGGCTTTTATGACTTAAGCATTTGGAGCAAGTTATCAGACAGAAGATACCTAGTATCATTGCCTTAATAAATAAGACAATAGACGAGCTTAATGCAGAGTTGGATCGTATTGGCAGACCCATCGCTGTGGACTCGGGGGTCAGAACTGGGACCTATGCTGAAATCAATTTTTCTTAGATTGGTTTGAAATTCAGCTTGTATTGAAATTCAGCAAGTTGTTTTGCTTGTTTTCGCAGGCCCAATTATACACTATTTTAG
The DNA here is from genome assembly GCA_031439595.1 of Pterocarpus santalinus. NCBI lineage: Eukaryota > Viridiplantae > Streptophyta > Magnoliopsida > Fabales > Fabaceae > Pterocarpus > Pterocarpus santalinus. The sequence continues at coordinate 53,157,183 of CM062524.1, forward strand.
AGATGTGTCGTGCATTTGACAAAGTCTTTAAGGAACACCTGGATGGAGGGTAAGTGCTATTATTAAGTTTTAGCCTTAGCTTATAGAATACCATTGTCTCCTTTTCTAACGAATGAATTTGATGCAAGTAATTTTCTTTTTCCTTATGAGTTAAGTTTTTTGGGGAATTAATTTGATATAGTAACCAACTGATTTTTCAGACGTCCTGGTGGGGACCGGATATATGGAGTTTTTGATAACCAATTGCCAGCGGCTTTAAAAAAGCTCCCCTTCGATCGCCATCTCGCCTTAAAAAATGTCCAGAGAGTTGTCACTGAAGCTGATGGGTATCAGCCCCATCTGATTGCTCCAGAACAGGGTTATAGAAGACTCATTGAAGGGTCTATTGGCTATTTCAAAGGCCCAGCTGAAGCTTCTGTGGATGCTGTAATCTTCTTGACTTTATAATATTTTGTTGTAATATTATGTTTCAGTGTGGCTACCGTGAATGAATTCTGTTCCTTGATCTCTTATACATGATGGAATTACCATATATTGAGACGAATTACCTTATTGGTTAGACGTCCTTCCGTTGTAACATATTGTTTTCTATTATTTTCAGAAAAATTGCTTTATCCTATTGCTAGTGTTGCATCTTTTCTGTCTTGGTCGTGACATGTATGTTTTGGAGGATTTCAAAAGCCAAGCGAAGTTATTCACTGTGAAAATCATGACATTATCTAAATATTTATGACCATACAACCCCCTCTGTTCTGAATGCCTTTATAGTTTCCTCTTCTTTTTCGCCACTAAAAACCAAGGATTTGGATTCTCTAAAATAAAAAGATTTGTAAAGTGAGAAAGTAAGGGGTTAATAACCCTTGAATTAATAATTTCCATTATGAGTGGGATCCACTAAGTGATCCAAGGATTGTTAACTCCTCACTTTCTCACTTTACAAGTTTCCTTACTTTAGAAGATCCAAATCCAAAAACCAAACCTGGGCCATTGTTGAAACTAAAATTATATGCTATAAAAGTCCTGCTGCCGAATTCTTTTTGATTTCTAACCTCTTTTTCTGATCGTATATTATTTCCCAAGGTGGATCCCTGTTGCCTTTAATTCCAAAAACCATACCTGTGAAAGAAGCTTTTTTCATACTTATTGTTAGCAGGCTTCAGTCTATCACATATTAACTTTAATCTGTGTTTTATCTTTTCCTTTTCTTTTTGCTACTCCACAAGGAATAGTTTTCCTCATCTAGGGTTTTGTAACAAGCTTTTGTTCTTGCTGTTCTTTTTTTGTAACAAATTGCCTAGTGAGATTATGTTCTTTTCATCTATATAAATCTCTATATTACATGCTTTCTTCTGCTATTCTTCAGGTCCACTTTGTTTTGAAGGAACTTGTACGGAAGTCAATTTCAGAAACTGAGGTAAGATATGTTTTAAGTTGATATAACTCTTTCAGACAATCCTTAATTTTCAAGTATTCACGTGCAAGTTGGATGAGCCGTTTCAATTTGACATTTAATTTATATCAGAGTCGGTTAATATTGTTGCTTTTCTGCTGAGAAAAATAGTGGATGTTCAAGTGATAGTAATGCATGATATTTGTATATCAGCACTAAATAACTGATGTCAGGTGCTGTTCCAGATATGTGAACAGTACCTCCGAACAGTCACTTTAGGGATTTGATGAGAATTAAGGTGAATTCTTTTGCGGGGGGCACAAATGAAGAGGAACTTACAGGTTTGCTACTTCATGCCATGCAGGAATTAAAAAGATTTCCAACACTTTCAAATGATATAGCAACCGCTGCAAATGAAGCTTTGGAAAGATTCCGAGAAGAAAGCAGGAAGACAGTTCTACGGTTGGTTGATATGGAGTCTAGCTATCTAACAGTAGAATTTTTCAGAAAGATTAATCTTGAACCAGAAAGGAATCCAAATGGGCCAAATTCAAATCGGAATGATCGGAATGATCGAAATGAAAGGAATGATCGGAATGATCGGAATCTTCCCAGTTCCAATATAGACAATCCTGACTATCACCTCCGGAGGATTGGTACGTAATTTTCCATAAGCCTTCTCCATATTTTTATGTAAATATCTTTTCTTAATTAAAAAGGACAAGTTATTTTATGTTTGGACTCACTTGTGAATAGATATCTTCATGTTTAAGCATCTTCCCCATATTGTAAAGACAGTTTTTCATTTTTCATAAACACAAAAACCTAGCTAAAAAATACACATTGTTCTTTTTTAATTGTTTGAATTTTATTTTATTTTATTTTATTTATTTATTTATTTTTTACCAAAGCTCGTCCAAACAGGCTAAACTATATACAAATTAGTATTTAAAACATCATCAAGAAACACACATCCAAATGAGCACATTTCTTCCTTTTCTCCCATATCTTGTGTAAGTCTGGTTTTAAAGGTGGGTTTAAATTTAAATGTCATATTCCTACTTATTTTGACCTGTGATTCGACGTTGTTTTAGGGGTCTGGAAAGTTAGATATTTATTATTCTGTTTGTTATAATATACTACCCTTCTTGTTTCAGGATCAAATGTTAATGCCTATATCAACATGGTTTGTGATACGCTTAAGAATTCTATACCAAAGGCCGTGGTGTATTGTCAAGTCAGAGAGGCTAAGAGATCATTGCTTAACCATTTTTACGTTCAAGTTGGGAAGAAGGAGGTATGATTTTATATTTGGTTTTTTTGCCACCTTAGACGCAATTTCTACCTTATTTTTTATGATGTTCTTTTCATGGCATGGACAAGGATAAGTTACAATTTTGCTGGGCTTCGGTGAGTTTACTTATATTTCAATGCGTTATATTTCCATGAAAACTGAGCAAACAGTGGAACACCCTGGTTTTGGTATCTCTGTAAGCATACAAAAGGGTTGTTTGTTGTCCATATCGTGAAGTACGGGTAACAAATGCTGGACATGGTGAATCCAACTGTACTGTTGGATTAAGCGTTACATTAATTTGTACTAATAAAACCGTGTGTTCTAAGAAACCATGTGGCTACGTAGTGGAGCACATGTTAACTGCTGCGTAAGCAGATTGTTAAAGATTTTATGGAAAAGACAATGAAAGCAGATTACTTCCTTGTTAAGGTTGTTTTAAGCAGGATGGTCTGGCACAATGTCGGGGATTTGATTCGATTGTTAGCGCGGAACTGATGAAAGCATAGCTATTGCAACATTATTGTATATGATAAGATTATAACAAATTGTGTTGGCTAATATGCAGAAGGAGAAATTGGGCGCCATGTTGGATGAAGACCCAGCTCTTATGGAAAAGAGGAACCAAATTGCTAAAAGGCTTGAATTGTACAAGCAAGCTAGGGATGATATTGATTCCGTGGCTTGGAAATAATGAAGATCTCATGTTTTGCTACAGAAGTTATGAGGACGATTTTATAGACTTTTATGATTTTTTATTTTTTTATCAAACGCAAAGAAGTCTACGGTTCAGCAAGAGGTATTTGCACTTGCATGTAATTCTTTTGCCCCCCATGTATAAAGCCTCTGAGTTATGTGGTGTGATTTTATACGACCAACGAGTTAATATGCTTGCTTTTCTCGACCATATTGATTATTGACGAAGTTTCTATTTTACCATTTAAGTAGTCAATCGTGTTTATCCATCTCCGTTTCTCGTGGTTCGCTGAGTTCGAGACTAATCCACTTCTTATATGTTTATGTTAGATTGTATCAGCATTGAAAAAAAAATGAAAGAATTATTAACAAAAGAATTAATTATATAAAAAACTATTTGTAAAAGGAGGAGGACCGTTAAGTCTTTGATGTACAGAGGCTCCCCAGTGTCGTAGATAGTATAGGAGTCGGAGGGTGTCATGCATATATCATTCAAAAACAGTGGTAATACACATGCCATACAACATTCATAAAATAGTTCATAAACAAAACCAAACTGCTAAAAGCAGAAAGGAAACCCAACCAAACCCTTTTAATGACCAAAATCTTGTCTTGAGAATATTTGGTTTTATACATTCACTCGTCACAGGTCAGAGTCCTGTCGGCTAGCCAAGCATAACTCGTGCAATTCATTCAGTATCCATTCCTCCCCAGTGTGTCCACCCAACACCAAAACCCTTGTCCCTCCAACCACACAAGTGCTATGACCCCATGCAAATTTAGGTGGTTGCCCTGGAACATTGAGGATCCTCCATGATGGTTTCTCCTCAGAAGGGTCCAAGAGAAATAGCTGAGATGGTGAGTGAAGACCTGCAATGGAACCTCCAAAAATGATGATCCTTCCACAAGGCATGCTGACAGCAACATGATCTAGTCTAGGAGGAGGAACCACAGCACTTTGACAGGCTAATCCAGTGAATGCACTATATTCTAGTTGCCTCCATTGTGGTTGTTCATCTTCTAAATCAATCGTATAAGCCTCACCTGATCGTAAGCGCAGGTGTCCACTCTTGGCAAGTCCACCAAACATGAGAATTTTTGTCTTCCCATAGACTGAGAGTGAGTGCCCCAACCGAGGCGGTGGCGCACATGATGTTGGAATTTCTCTCCATGTTGGATTACCCGTTGTGAGGTCCAGTAAATATGTGTCACTGAGAAGTACCCCAGCATCTGTGCACCCACCAGAGACAACCAATTTGGACCCTTCAATTGTGCAAGAGCTGTGCCAAGATCTAGGAAGTGGTGGGGTTCCACCACAGACTTCCCTCCATGTTGGCTGCTGAGCATCCAAATCAAGTACAAACACATCATTCAGCAATCCTTCTCTACCACATCCACCAAAAACCACCAACCAAGAACCATTTAAGCATGAGAGTGTGTGGCCCCACCTTCCAGGTGGGGATGATTTCACACTAACCCTGCGCCACTCTGGATTTTTAGCATCAAGATTTAGAACAAAAGTGTCATCCATAGGTTGCATATCCACTCCTTCACCTCCAAACAATACAAGACGATTTCCTGCAGCACAAGCACTGAAATTGCAACGTGAAGGCTCCACTGCACCTCCAACTGTCAGTTTTCTCCAACAAACAGCCTCAAGAGTAGTAAGTTCCCGAGTCAATCGACCCCAACCTAACTTCTTGGTCATCAGTTCCAATGTACCTGTCACTTCTTTTCCCCACGCATTTTGACAAACCATCTTCCTGACATGCTCGTTCTTTGTCAATTGTCGGATCCTCCTGCATACAGACCCGATGGATGCAACATCCCTTGGTGTCAAGCGTGACAAAATGTTGTGAGCCAAGACTTCATCAGAAAGCTGAAGAATGCCACACATCTCTTGGTGCTGACTGTACAATGATTGTCCACTCTTAGGAGAAAATTTACCAGTCTTATCAAAATCTTGGTTGCAAGTCTCTTTGAAAACTGGATATGAGACACGGTTCAGATCTATATTTGCTTCAGAAAATAGTTGGATACCTATTACGTGTGTCACAGTTCCATCATCATCATGAATTGGTGCAAGTTTGAGTCTGTTCACTAAAGGAGTACCATCCTTCCTGAAATTCAGAAGTTCACCTTGGAACTCAATACCTTCCTCGAGGCATCTTCTAATCTCAGACACAACAACAGGATCCACCGAAGGGTGCCGCCTCTGAGCCCGAGGATCCCTGAACTGCAAGAACCGACTGAAACAAAAAAAAATTCAAAAGCAATTTTAGGGACAATTTTCTAAAAGTGAACCAAATCAGTTTATCTTAAAGAATAATTAGGGTAACGAGTTAGGAATTGGAAAAGAGAATTTAAAGAAAGCAAATACAGAACCCGGAGTTCAAACTCTCCTGTTAGGAGACATAGAGCTAAACAGGGTCAAAGGAAATGAAAAGTGACTCTAGCTCGCTAGCTTCCTTATCATTGACACTATCAAGTCACGTTTTTAATCCATCTCCTCCAATCCAAACCCTCTTTCAGAGGCAGTTGACTCATAAGCCCAAACAGGTGACATCATAAAATTCGAAATCCAAAGATATCTTATTTATTAACGCAAAATGCATAATTACTCACACTAACCAAGTAACCATGAATAATTAACATTTCTCTCGACATTTGATAGAAATTTCTACTCATCCATAGTAAAAGATTTAACATAGTTTTCAATGATTTCAGCAAAACTCCACATTCTCCTCAATTCGAAAATTTATATACCTCAGTCCTGGATGCTTCGGGATGACAAAAAAAAAAAAAAGAGATGGATTTTGCAGCAAAATTTTATAGATTATGAGTCTATAACAAGGAATATTAGAAGCACTAGGCAGATCACAGCTTCCACCAAGCAAATATATCGTAAGAAAGCAAAAACCAAGGTTCTAAAAGGATTGAAGGAAGAATGAAGATAGACTTTGGTATGTGAACTCATAAAAGTTGAGAAACAGTAAGTTTACTAAAAGAATTGATAAACATCTTAGGAAAAATTGCCATAAAATATGCGAGGGAGTGATAAAACAACATGTATTTGTCAGTAAAATGCTAGGGGAATCAAAAGAACGGATTCAATCATTTCAATGAGAATGTAGTTTGCAAAAATGAAACCGAATTGCCACTACGCAGCTGTCCCACATCAGAACACTGTCTCTAGAACTAAATGGTAGAATGAAACCCATCCAAAAATCTCAACTTAGCATAGATCTGGAATCATTTCACCACCCGATAAAAAGTTTATAGTCTGAAGAAGGTGATTATAAAACTAATCCATACTTAATCACACAAAGTTGTAAACTTTACGAAAACCCCACCCTTAAATTCACAAAACAACGAAACCCCACATTTTATCTTCTCACAATTTCCCCTAACCGATAGATAAAAAGAAGAGAAGAAGAAGAAAATCAAATTTTGATAATAAAGAAGAAAATTCTCTTACCAGTTGCGACCGAGGGCCTCATCAGCACGATATCCAGTGAAGATTTCAAAGACCTTGTTGACATAGATGATGGGGAAATCAGGTTCGAGTGCATCTGAGACAACAAAAGACGTGGGTGTGGTTGGGTAGAAGAAGATCCCGGGCTTCAGTGGAAGCTCACTTTCCTCTTCTGCAACAGCATCATCCTCTACTTCTGCGTTCTTCATGCATTTCAGCCTCTTCGCACTGTTGTGACTGTGATGAACCTCCTCTTCATCATCCTCTTTCTCTTTCGCCATCGCCATCTCTGCAACACAACAATTCAATTCCTCCTCTCCCCTCTGCACACACACTTCAAAGTCTCTTCTCTCCTCTCCTCTGCAATTCTCTGACAATAATAATAATAATAATAATAAGAGAGTATTAAGGATGTTGGACTTAGCTGACATAGATACCCCTCTAGCTAGCATAAATTGCGAATATATCCTGTAGGGAAATGGCGGTTAGTGAAGGGGATGGCATTTTTGTAATTTGATTGGGGAATGAGGGAGTGAAAAATAGGAGGAATGGAGTCAACGTGGGTAACACTTGTCCCCATGATATTTCGATGGAAAATATCTGCGAGTGAATTCCCACCAAAAAGCTGCCACGTCATAGGAGTGGAAGCAAGATATTTTTGTGGCTTGGCGGGTAGTGTAATATGGGCAACAAACACAATGTACGGTGCTTTCCCGTTTCTAACTCCATTCGAGCGCGCGTGTGCAACACCTTCATTCATTCTCATGTGAATGTGACGGCACATAGTTTACCTTGTCGTGTCATGCCCAAATATCATAGTCCCTTCGAAGTCACCAATCCACACTCTCCCTTTTCATTGTGCCTTTGTTTTTGTGTATTTTATTGTATTTTGGTCAAATATAAGTTATTTATTAGAATTAATTTACGTGATGAGCATTAATCAAAATATCAATCAACAATAAAATTATTGTATGACAACATGTTTTGTATGATTGCAAAAACAAGGTACTTCTTAAATTGAATAATTGTAACGTAGCACAAAAAGATTGAGTAACAACAAAATGAACTATAAAGTTTTACAGTGAAAAATTCAAAAAATAGATAATGGGATCTAACGAAAGATATATATGATAGAAGAGCAAAAATAAAGAAACTAGTGTTTCCTAATTTTACTACGGCTTTTTTGGCTTCTTCGAAAGCAGAAGTCGATGCTGTACTTTCATAGGATATATATGCGGCACACAGTCATACCGCCCACGCCAATGCCCGGCGCCCATAGTATGGTGGACAAGCTGTTCTCCTAGCATCATATATGGTAATAAATTATTTTTTTAAAAAAATAATATCTGTTTTTTTTCAAAATGCTTTGAAAAATTCTTAATAATAAATTACTTTACCATCATGGAGGTAGATATTTTGACTCCTTAATCAAAAGTCTCGAGTTTGAATTCTGAGAATGAAAAAATTTCTACTAAAAAAATCCTACCTCTTTTAGGAACCTTTGTTTGGTTAGATTGAATTAATCAGATCGCTAATAATAAGGTCTGAATACTTATTGATCCATCGAAAAAAAATTATAAATTACTTTAAATTTAAAGTAAACTAATTCAAATCAAGGGTGTATTTATTTCAATTTTTTTAAAAAAAGTAATTTTAAAGTAAATTTTAGATATAATTACAAAATACTAAAAACTAATTTTTTTAGGAACTATTCTTTTTATTTTCTATAAAAAAAATTGAAAACTAATTTTTTTTCAACAAAAAAAGTTATTTTTTGCAAAAAAAAAAAAAAATACTCAAACAAATATACCCTAAAACACATGTCTTAATAGAATTCCGCCTTGACCGATCCATTGGTTTTGTTCTCCTCGATCACTTCCGCCGAAAAAACATTAAGAACAGCTACTGTGTTCATGTAATCCTTTCATGTTACAGGCAAGTTTAGTGATAAATATAATAAATCTTGAACTGGTAAGTGTATTCATCAACATAACATTGACACTAATTAAATTTAGTTTTAGCTAATTGAAAAGATTAAAAAAAAAGGTTAGCAATTGAGTATTTAACTTGTGTGGACATGTAAAATAATAATCAATGAAAATATCGCAGAGTATATTTCCTATATTATGGATTTGACACTACATATTTTTCAAGAGTAAAAACTTAGACTATGTTTCGTTTGGGGGAAAAGGGAGAAATTTTTTTAGGAAAATAAGATTTTAGATAAGTAAGTATGTTTGGTTAATGATAAAAAGAATTGGAAAATTTTAGGAGAATAACATTTACTCCCATTTTGAGGGCAAATATTACCGATTTGGTGACTAAGGTACACTTTTGTCTTCCTTATTTCTTTTTTACTGATTTGGTGTACAAATGACAGATTGGGTCAGATTAAATTAGACTCGAATTCGACCTGATTTTGTGATTAGGTTAATTTTTTAACCTAAACCCAATTAGATAATGATTCAGTTAATGACTGGATCAATATGATATTAACAAAATACATAAAGATTTGGACCTTATATATAATAAAGTCATAAAATTTTAGAAGTAAAAATAAAATTCTAAAAACATTTTATAATATATATTTTAAAATAAATTATATCAAAAAAAAGGATAATATTATATTATGTAAAATATATTGATTGAAATATAAAAATATTATAATTTATTACTAATTTTTTTTGAAACATAAAACTTTTAAAGAAATATTTAATTTTTTTTAATATATTGATGCTTTTTCATGGATAAAAACTAGTGTGCTTAGTTAAGTTTCATCTACTTTTCTCGCAGGACTTCGGTGGATATGGAGATCCAGGTGCAAGGAGGTTATCTTAGGGGAGTCTATGGCTGAGTAGGAAGTGCTTAGAAACATTTCATCTTTATCCAAGGACATCTCTCATTTTCTTGCACATCCCTCTCCTATGGCCTCTCAATTGAGGATGGTGTCCTGGAAAAGACCACCATTGCATTTCCATAAGTTGGATGTTGATGGAAGTTCTATAGGCAATCTAGGCCCAACTAGGTTTGGTGGCTTAATTAGTTGGGGTGATGGTTGTTGGGTGAGAGAGTTCTCAGGGTCAGTGGTTCTTCTACTTGCTTATTTGCTGAATTTGTGGCTTTGCTTCAAGGTTTACGATTAGCTTAGGCCATGAGCATTTGTAGCCTTTTTTGTTCCTCAGACTCCAAGGATGTAGTTGACATGTTTTCCTACAGTGTTCTAGAAACTCACATGTATTATAATCTTGTGTTTTCAATCTAGGAATGGTTAAATGAAGACTAGGAGATTGAGCTTGAGCACACTTTGCAAGACCTGTCTTCCTCACAAAGATGGGAGCAATGAATCAGGACACGTTCCAAACGTAGGATTTACCTCCATCTGGCTTGGAGTTTATGTTATTGGCTGATGCCTTTGGTGTTCAATTCTTGAGATGTTAGTGTGTTGGTTTTTTTTCTTGCTTTTTCTCATTTCAGATGCACCAAAAAAGATTTAAATTTGGGATCGATTTGGGCCAATCTGGTGTAAAAAGTACATTAGGTCAAATTTCACAACCCAAACCCAATCTAATAAACTCATTGAGAGCTGAATAACTGAAAACGGGCTACCTGCAGAGGGTTTTGACCGATGGAGAGGTTGCCCATGATCGAGTGAAGTATCAGCGGTGACCTTTCCGATGTAGAACTTGCTACGTTATATCACAAACACCCCTAATCCAAACTATTACATTTTTAAGTCTTTATCCAAGAATGGGTGTATTTATGTTGGACCCCTCATAAAGGTCAAGTCATGATCTTCTCAATTTTCACCATCAGATCGGAAAAAAAAAAAAAATTGTACTTAGAAATCATTTTTATTTTCAATTCAACGGCAAGAAAGAAAAAGACCAGCACTGGACTCTCTGCAGAAATTCCAGCATAAACACACCCTCCAAGAATAGGTGGCGAAAGATTCACCGCCCGCATTGGGTCTTGTCATCTAAGTTATGCACCACCACCAAGGTAAGGCATTGCTATTTTCTCATAAGGAATCTAGGTTTGTTTCAATCTCCATGATTATTACTTCTTAATATTATCACTTGAGAATGACAAAGAGCACAATTTCTTTCAAAACTACAATTTTGTTCTAGCATCTTGAAACAATGTCTATTGACTAAATCAATATGAGATGAAATTTATATGTTTTGTTGAAGTAAAACTGTAGTGCAGGACAGTGAGAGTATACAACTCTGAAATAGTAATGCAAATAGACAAGTAGTTGTGAATTCAACTATAAGTATCAGTAACACTCAACAATCGTAATGGAGTTAGGAACTTCCACGGACGTAGCAATATAGGTTCACACCTGAAGAAGAAGAGAATGAAATCAAATCAGAAGAGAAGGTCTCACAAAAGTCAGAAAGAGAGAGTTCAGTAAGGAGGTTCATATCACCCATCCAGTCCCTTCACAAGCATATCCCTCCAATTTTGTGCTTCTCTTCTTAACCCGTGTGCTTTTCCTCGTGCCCACCAATTCTGGATCTGTTGCCACCTGGCCACTTGATGTAACTAACTCAACTGAATGGTCAATGCCAGGTTGTAACTTTAGCTCCAGCTCATGAGCCTTGCTGATAGTCTCTTGGTTACATGTTACACATCTTGATAGTCTTTGCAACCAATGGAGTAAAGAATGAATTTGAGATATCGGTCCTATAAAAAAAAAAAATTTGAGACAATGGTGGGTTATATGGGCATCAACTCTCGACATTTATCTCAAGAGGTCTGGAAAATTCTGATTTTACTTCATTTTGATTTTTTTCTTCTCAATTTTTTTTAAATACCAAAATTTTTACCCCTTTAAATTTTATTTATAAAATTATTACTGAAATAATAATTTCTCCCTCAAATTTCAAGTGCATACCGAATATAGCTTTAAATGTACTGTTAAAGAAAAAATCTAACTTGCTAAGACACACAATAATATAGTGATTGAATATAACCATTTTCTAAGAGGTGCTGGATATAAGTAAAACACGTTTGCTTTTGTGATTTTTAACACCATAATTGTAAAATTTGAGCAGGAAATCAAACTGGTTAAAAACGTATATCTATGTTTTTCCTTTAAAAAAAAGGAAACAATTTTTTATTCATAAAATATATATATATATATATATATATATATATATATATATATATATATATATAACTTCTCATTTAAAATTATATAAAAAAATTAAAATTAAAATTTTAATCTAAAAATTTGATTTCTATCCACCATCCCATCACCGTCCAAGTCATTTTTTTCTATTCATTTTCCAATATATTCTTTTACTCCCATATTGAACCTAATTATGAACCAAAATTAAAAAATTAAATTGATTAAATGTCATTTAGTGATAATAAGAATAATAACTATAATGAATTTAGATACTCTGTCATAATTATTTTTCAATTGTTAAAAGGAAATCACTATTACGTTAACACATCAACCAAACGTGTTTCATAAGCTTCTAGATTGTTTATTTATATTTCAAACTTTTAATATTTTTTGGTAGATAAACTTTTAACATTGTTTAACAACAGCCAAATTGATAATTAATGATTTTTTTTTGTAACATATTCCCTAATTTAAATTTACACTTTTTTTTTCCTGTAATATTCAATGTTTTTTTCTATTGTAACACATAGGAGTTTTAACTTATGAATTTTCATATTTAATATTTGATTTGGTTTATATACTGGAATATTATCTAAACTCTATTCTCTTTTTTGCTTTGTCCATAATTATCTTATACTGAAATTTTTATTATTCATAATTATGGTGTATATATGATCTGTTCTATATATTTAATCTAATTATTATTTTTCAAATTATATTATTTGATATGAATATTATGTTTGAGGACTTTTTATACTAAAAAAAGTCATACTTAGTTTAGGATAATTTTATCAAGTGGATCACAGAAATATTTATGGAGGTAGGATTGATTTTAAGGGGTTTGTTAAGTTATGTAAAAATTACCTAACATTTATTATGTTACAATATTTAGTATCTTGAAATTTTCAATTTATTATTTCCTATGATCTCGGAAGACAATATATTTAATTTTCTATTTAATTTTCCTTTCTACGGTTTTTGTAAAACAAAATATAATGGGCATTATATTACATAGGTTTCTTTTAGAAGAGAGAATGCATGTTTTGATATACTTTGGTTTAGTTTGCATATAATTAAGAAATTGCTATTGGTTTGATTTTTAGTTATAGTCATAATCATCACAAAGTTAAATATTTAGAATTACTATTACGGCTTATGTTAGTTATTGTCCTCCTAAGTAGGTATAGTTATCTTATTTATTTATTTTTTTAATGAAATTATATGGTTTAGTTTATCATGTTTGTATGCGTTGCAAGATAATTCAATTTGTTGCAAACAGTAAGATTAGAAAGTAAGATATATAATTTGTTACTTTCTATAATATTTTTCTTGGCATTGGACAATAATTATTGCATAATATAGAAGAGGGGGAGGAAATTCATAAATAATTAAAGTAAATTTAAAAAATTCTTTTTTGAGACATATATTCTCAATTCTAAATATAATTAACTACACCATGGTTTATCCAATTGCTATTGTTACCTAATTTTTGATCAGCAAGTAAATTCTACGGGATATATAAATTTTAATTATGAGCCACTTATCTATTTTTTGTAAATTAATTTTAATTATGATAATTACTTTTGCACTCAATATTTGTTAATTACAATTTAATTTTAAAAATTATTCTATTATTCCATACATTGTATGAGTTCAAAATACTAGTTAATAATTAAAGATAATTCCCAAAAAAAAAAAATAATAATAATTAAAGACAATACGCAGAGAGGATTTTCTTTTTTGGGGGGTCAATCAATGTTATACGAGTTTAACTCAGCCCAGACTTCCCTTGGTACATCCCAGACTGGGTTTGACGGCAAAAGACGGTTACAAAAATGATTAGGGCTGTTAATGGGCTTGGAAGGGCCTAACAAGAAGATAAAGATCTACTTGGGGGGTTGTGCGATTGTAATGATCCATCCCTCTCAGTCTGCGTGCGTATGCGTAGGTGTAGGTGGTAGCTTAGTAGTTTCATTCAGCTGAGAATGAGTTCGTCATCGTCAAGCACGGCTGTTCGAGATCTTCAACGCGAATTGGAGAACAAAGCCAACGATCTCAGCAAGCTCCAAAAGGGCAAGCAAACCAACCCTATTCCTATTCCTCCGAACCCCATGTGCTTTTTTTTTTTTTTTTTTTTTTTTTTTTTTTAACATTTTGGGTGCTTTCTTCCCCCAGATATCGCCAAGAATCACCAAGTCAGAAAGAAGTACACCGTCCAGCTTGGAGAGAACGAGCTCGTCCTTAAGGTACATAATCTCCCCCTCCCCCCAAACAAACAAAAAAAAAAAATCATTTTTTTCACTTGTTTGATTATGATTTATCATCTGGGTTTTGGCTGGGTTTCACTCATTTTTTTTTTTTTTGGGGAAAAAAAAAGGAATTGGATTTATTGAACGAAGACGCAAATGTTTACAAGCTGATTGGTCCAGTGCTGGTTAAGCAAGATTTGGCTGAGGCCAATGCCAATGTGCGCAAGAGAATCGAATACATCTCTGCTGAATTGTAAGCTTCTTTTCTATATTTCTTTGTATTTTTAATTCATCCGCTCAACTAATCATGGATATTTTTGTTGACTTCAAATTTGTTGCTATCGTTCACCACTTGCTGTCCCTGTTTATTCCTAGGATAGGGAGAATTCTGAAGAATATTTACTAATATTATTAATGAAAAATAACAACCGTTGTACGGTAGAACTTTTAAAAACTAGGGTACGTATTTAATATAGAAATAGAAAACTAAGCAATAAAATAATTAAATCATAAGATAAATACAATTTCAATATCATTTTCATTTCGAGTTTTAAATAGAACATCATAAAAAACATAAAGTAAGAAAAGATTATCTAAAGAGGGCACACAATTTGAAGGGATGATGACACGACATTTTGGTTCATTTAGTAGAAAAACCAGAAAGTGTAGTAGCAAATCTTTGTGTTTTGCAAGGACTGGCTTGTGTTTATGTATTAGCTCATTGCAATGCTTCATCAAGATTTACCAAAAGTATTTTGATAGCAAAATTTGGAAAACAAAATATTGGGTAAGTACACTTGTGCAGCCAACAAGTATTGTAGGAAATTACAGGGTTTTATTTCTTCATAATGTTCGACAGTAATACAACATATGTTGTCTCCGTTGCTAATTATTGATTTAGTAATCCATTTGGTTTTTGAAATTCATTTCACTACTATCATAATGTAACTTCACAAGATATGTTGAATGTAAAAAATCCTTAGTTGTTTGCGAGTGGGTTTGCATAATCATGCATTCTGATCTGCTTTGGCATGAAATTTCCATGTTGCCACCTCTAGATCACACTGTCCTTGTGAACCTTTCTAGTGTTCTAAGAATACATTGCTTTTCAAATGTTATATCTTGGTCAGCTGCTTCATAGCTTTGGCTAGAATTGTCCAGGTGTATTTAGATGCCTAAGTTCAGTGCTAAATTGAAAAATTTTTGCATTAAAACACCATTTAGCGAATTTGAGAAGTTTGAACTGAAGCAAATTCTTTGAAATGCATTGAAGTAATTCAGTTGAGCAAGGGTCAATGAACGCTTGATCCTGGCTAATAAGCAGTAAAATTTATTGCTGAATTTCTAGCATGTTTGGATCCACATTTTGGGGGGATTAGAATTGATTTTGACCCCTACAAAATTGATTTTGCCACTTTTAGAGGAACTACAAAACATAAATCACTTTATCTCAAAATGAATTTTAACTAAATCAATTCCAACAAAATCAATTCTATGTAGAATAAATTCTATAAAAGCAGAACCAAATACGCTATTCATTGTTGATAAACACTCCACATCTACCAACATTTATTCTCTCTTTGCCTCCTCCCTTCCCCGCACTTCACTTGTGATACTGTTCTATTGTTTCTGGCTTGTCGTTTATTTTGTTCATCATTTTGATTTCTATGGTTGGATTGGTTTATCTTAGCTAGGCATTTTATAATTTCATTATTTCCATCAATTCTAAGTGTAAATGGTCTTTGTGTGTCAGGAAGCGTCTTGATGCCACCGTTCAAGATTTGGAAGAGAAGCAGAATAGCAAGAGAGACGCGGTTTGTACTCTCTCTTCCATGCTTATTTGTTTAGTTGTAGTTTCATCTTTCATATGGTTTCTATCATTGCATGTGATACTTTACTCAGATAAGTTGCATGTCCTTTCAATATCAAGATTTTAAAATTACTTTTAAAGGAAACCCACAAATTTGTCCCTGAAAAATACAACATCGGATACATTATTCGTTGAGAAATTAAAAACCCCCAACATAGTCTTAAAGACTTAAAATCTAGTCTTTGTTTGGTGGTTAAGGACTAAACAGGACTAATATAACCAACATTTTTAATTGTTGAGGACTATACTGGGGTTTTCATTTCTCAGGGACTAATGTGCCTAATGCTGTCTTATTCAAGGACGAATTTGGGGACTTGCTCTTTTATTTAAAAACATAATTGATATCATGTAGTTTTAAGGAATGATCAAAATCTGATTTATTATTGGATATGTCACTGTTCTTAGGGAAAAACTTTTCTGATAAATATTAAAATTTACTATATTAAGGCTAAATACGACTTCTAGTATGTAAAATGATCTTCTGGTAAAAGAATCACAGATTCGATGGGTTCAGAAAAAATAAATATCCTAGAAACTGATAGATTTCACACTGGTGTTTCTTTTTTATGTTACAGCATATGTTATTATTGCTATTATTGTCGTAGTTGTCATCATCATCATTGTTATTATTATTATTATTATTTTATAAAAGAAGAATTTTATTGAGATGAAGAGAAGAATTATACAGAAAGAGCACATCCCTGACATCAACATCACACCCCATGGCTAATTGAGCTACAAGCCTGTTTGGCATGTTATTGTCATTTTATGCATATGTTGCATGTCTTTGTATATATCTTAGGGGAATTCCAGCCCTGTTACTTTGAATTCGGTAGTCTTGGTTGGTAATTAAACTTTAAAATGAAGTATGCCTGTGAATCATGTTGCTGGATGAGTTTGTGTGTGTGTACACATGCTTGGACCTAGGTGTTAATATCTGCTGGTGTACTTGTGCACTTAAATGTTCTGTTAGCTATATAGGACCTACAAATGATTGATTTCATCCTTCTCTTTTGTCATCTTGCAGATATTAAAATTGCAACAAAGGATTCAGTCCCTTCAGACTGGGAAAGGGAAAGCATAGTCTTCCCCGATAGATTGGTTCGGCATTGTAATTTTACTGTGCTAAGGTTGGATGTGCTTTTGTGCCTCTTGTTTTGGATTGAAGTTGCCTCTTAGAGGTGTTCTTTGAATCCTTTTGGAGTATTAGTTAATATTTCTACTTTGAGAGTATTTCTTGTTTGATATATAGATTGTGTGTGGGGTTGGTTGGTTATTATAATTACCATTAGTTTAAATGGTATCTATATCCTTTACAAGGAGAGAAAAGCCCGCACCATTTATACAGCCAGCATTATTATATAGTGTGTATTTAGTTTGCGTTTGCAAACTTAATTCTTGATCATTTTTATTTTGTCAAAATTGATTTTATTTAGAAGTGACGTTGAAGTGAAGTAATTTATTTTTGCTAGTTTTATTTAAAAAGTGATTTTAACAAATAGATGATATAGTATTGATCAATGTTGTTTTGGGTGAAGTGATCCTAAAAGCAACTCCAAATTGTTTCGAATGAAAAGTGAAAATCAATCTTTGGATGCTAAAATCACTTTTGAGAAGAAAGGAAATGGGAAACCGAGTAAAATGGGCAAAGTCAATTTTAAGTCTTCAAACCCCCTTCGGGGAAGGCCACTGTAGAAACAAGCAGATAGTGAGCATCACATTTGTAGAAACTTAAATGTAAGTTTTATAATTGAAAGTAATTTCATGAGCAAGAAAAATAGAATATTATTTTTGGTTTTTCACTGGAAAGTCTCAAATTCTCAATAGTCATTTTTATGAAACTTACCCACTGGGCAGAGTTTTGAGTTTAATCCTCCTAAAAAATTGTAGCATGCTTAGCATTGCGTCCAATCTTTTTTGATACAGGAAATATTAGAATTGATTATACATATTATCAACAAATTCCATTTTCTCAATTTACTTTTGTGGAGCCTTTAAGCCATTTCTTGGAAAAATGGCATTTCGAAAAACTCGACAATGATGTTCAATCAATGTTACAAAATCAATTTTTAAAAAAATATTATTCAGTAATTTTTCAGACATGTTCCTTTTGTTTGAAAATGATTCTTTATATATGTTTAGAAACAAAAATAGATGAGTTGCACTACTATTTTGTTTTCAAAAAAATTGCTCAACTAATATTTCTCTTTCTTTCTTTTATTGTGGTCAATCTCTCTCTCTCTCTCTCTCGTGGTGAAGTAGTATCTATTAGATTCGCTTACTCCGACTAGTTCACCAATCTATATCAATCAAGATAATGACCTAAATTATGCATATATTCGCTATTAATATGGACATTATTGTATCTTTTTTTTTTTTTAGACGGCATGGACAATTATTATATCTTAGCACAAGTTAATTATAGTAATTTGTGATATTATTAATTATAAGATTTTTCTCAATATTTTATAAAAGTATCAATAATCTATTTCATATTCTTGTGAAATTTTCAAAAAGAATTAAAGAGGGAATGGAATTAATTTGCCAACAATTACACATTAATAGAATTGTACATAAAAAAGTATTTTGGCAGGTGCACCAAAAGAAGGAAAATATTTTGACAAGATTTAAAAAATATCAATAATCTAATTGTACAAGTTTCTTATTTTAAACCTGTTTTAGATTCTTGTAAGATATTTAAGAAGACATAAAAAGAAAAAGAAAGTTACCTTTTTATTGACCAAAAACTACATATTAATAAGATTGTACTATCTGTTTTACTATATTTGAGCTTTTTTATTATGTTTCAAATAATTATTATATTCCAAATATAAAAAAATTATTGATAATTTCTTTAAAATTTTATCCTCACATTAATTATACTTATTAATAGAGTAAATGAAAAATATAAACAAGGTTATAATTTTAACATAAGGATAGTTTATAAAATTAATTGATCTTTTACTATTATTAAAGTAATTTATTAATTTTTAAAATTTATGTGTAAATACTAAAATAATAGATATTATAAAAGGGAGACAGTACAATATTTTTAGGAATGCAAAATCATAGAAAAAAGCCTCAATATTAGTTTTTTCGTCAAATAAAATTAATATAAATAAAAGAAATAATGTCAAACACACTAAGGAAGAATAAGGAATACACTAAAGAAAGAACAAAGTAATTATACTTTCCAATCAATTACATCAGGATAAATTGAGTATGAATTTTTCACATATATCTTCTACTAACGGTAATCCTGTTTGAGGAATGGTTGGACGCTAAATTGAGTATGGATTTACTTGCTGAGTATTATCGATTTCATTATTTCTTGAGATTTCTATCAAAACAATTATTTATTTTATTATTTTTGTAGAAATTAATGATAAATTGATATTGATATTAATATGTTTATTAAAATGCGTAATTATTATATTCTTAGCTGTATAATTATTATGCAATAGTATTCTCCATCTCTCTCTTTTTTTTTTTTTTTTTAACGAGCGAAACAATATTCTTGCCTAAAGCTTTACTAGCAAGTAAGAAGATTTCTATTTAATGAAAATCTCAATCAAGAATCAATTTTTTGTTTTATTAAAAATCAATTAATGCCAGGCGAAGTGTCATTGAATGTAGGGCCCTCTGAAGAAAACTCAGTGCTCCGGTTAGTTTCATCCTCTCCGCAATTATCTTAAACCTTTATTTGAACTTGAAATACCAATTATAAGAATCACAGCTATTCTGCTACATAACATAAGTAGTACATAACAAACCAAAACGACTTTATCTCACTCGCCATTCTCTCAGCTTTCTGTTAAAGAAACTTCCAATTACTGGGTGCATGCACGGCACATTCTTGGGTTCACTATGGCCACCAATTTGCATTCTGAGACTGAGAATGTACATGTGGCTCCTAATCTTGATCAATTCCCCGCTGGTCTCAGGATTCTTGTGGTTGATGATGATGTCACTACCTTGAAAATCATTGAACAAATGTCTATTCAATGCCAATATCATGGTTATTTACCTTACCCTTATTAAATTCTGAACTATTTCTTGGGAAAGTTTAAATCTTTTGTTAAAAGTTGTAACCTTTATGTTACATTTCTTGATCATGCAGTGACCACTTGCACTGAGGCTTCTTTTGCTTTGAATCTTCTACGGGAGAGAAAAGGCTGTTTTGATGTGGTGCTAAGTGATGTTCATATGCCAGACATGGATGGCTATAAGTTCCTTCAGCATGTTGACGAAGAATTCGATATTCCTGTTGTTAGTACGTAGCTTTGACTTGTCCAAGAATTAATTGAGTGATCTTGTTTTACTTGACATTTAATAATTGATAAACTAGTTATGCTCTTGTTGCAGTGATGTCTGTAGATGAATCAACAAGTTCTATCATGGAGGGTATTAGACATGGGGCTTGTCATTATTTGATTAAGCCAGTTCATGAGGATGATATGAGGAATATATGGCAGCATATTGTTAGAAAAACCAGGAATCAGAATAAAGAACATGAAGATTGTGGCGGATTATTGGAAGTTAATGATCCAAATAATGGGAATGATGATCCAGAATATATTTCTTCTGATATTGATGCAAATGAAGGAGTAGTTAAAGACCCCAAAAAGAGGATCTTATCAAGAGAAGGTGGTGTTGTTGATGATAATCCGAGCACACCTAAGAAGCAACGTTTTGTATGGACGCCAGAGAGGCATCAAATATTCGTCGATGCTGTACTCCAACTCGGGATTGATAGTATGATTCTTCACCAATGTTCTTTTTTTTTTTTTTTTCTTCTTGGTGTTGCAATATATGTAAAGCATATTCTAAGAAGTATGCAGTTTTAGTATTTCAAGTGTTTCTTGCAATTTCATTTATGAGAGTTTTTGCCTTTTTTTTTTTTTTTTTGTTCAGAGGCTGTGCCAAAGAGAATTCTTGCATTGATGAATATGCCTGACTTGACAAGAGAAAATGTCGCCAGTCATTTGCAGGTTCGGTTCTGCACGCATTTAATATTGCATACTTTTGCACATGTTTATGTTGTAGAAGGAGTTATTTTATGATGCATCAAAATCCAAGACTCTTGTGAAGTCAGCTATTTGAAATGACTTACACCCTAAGTTTTCAAGAGGTTAATATCAAGTTTTCGCCAATGGGTTGTAACTCAAGCTGCACCTACATGTATATGCATGATTGATGTGGCTTTGGATTAGGGCTTGATCCGTCAATTGCCCTCTCCTCCCCTTTTCCAACTAGGTCCACTAGGTTATTCCAAGAACCAAAAAAATTTATGTTTTAATAATCAGTTAATTGGAAGCAACATAGGCTTGTTGAAGCTTACACGGAAAATAGGTGTCAAGGTTTTTTTTTTTTTTTTCCAATCCAAACCGTGGCAATAAATGGCAAATGCATTATACCTTTGTTTTGTGGTTCTGAACTGTAATTAACATTGCCATTGTGATTGTAATATTGATTGGCAGAAATTCAGACTTCATATGAAGAAAAAACATGGAGAGGTGCAGCTACGGAATGGGAAGCTAATTGCGACTCGTGCTGGCCATGTTTCCCCTCAAACACAAGCTCATGCTGAGCTCACAGGTTCCCCAGCAGGTAACATATTGGAAAAGGAGAACCAAATTCCCCTTTTGAGGTCATCACCCATACAGGAGCCCAACTATTCCCATGCACAAGCACGTGCTCTATCAAAATGTGATTCCAACATTGCCAACAATTTTCCCCAGCCCATCATGGCCGTACATGATGCATCATCAGGATATGGGGCATGGGAATGGCCTCAATCTAATGCAATTGGTTCAGTTGGTCTCAACAGTGGCATTGGAAGGCTCAGAGTTCAGAATGGCTATATGCTGATGAATAATATATTGCAGCATCAGCAAATTCAGGAGTATCAGCAAAAACAACAGCAAATACAGCTACAGCAGTCACTGACGCAAAATCAAATTCATTATTCAGATTCAATCAATATTCAACCATCTTACTTGATGGCTCCCTCTCAACCTTCTGAAACTTTACAAGTGGGAAATAGTCCTGCTTATGTCAACAACAATTACAGCTTTGGTAGGAATTCTCTCATTGATTATAGCACATTTTCACCTCAAATGAACAATTCATTGAGTATTGCTGAATTCCCTGGTGGGTATGCTGCTTCAGCCTCAGTTTCTCCTCCAGTATTCAGCTCAAGAATCCAACAGCTTGATAACTCAACTTTGGCATTTGGTGCTGTGAGACCAGTTCCAGGTCCTTCACCTATGTCTGGTGCACTAGTTCCCTATGGTTCTAGATCCATTGATTCGCTTCATCAAGGACAAGTATCCATAGAAACTCAGCCTAATCTTATAAACAGTACAGAAGTGGACCACGCGGTCTAACAAGGATATCCATCGTTTTCTTTTGACTTGTGAGTGTGTTAACTGAATAGTAAGTTTTGAAAGTGTGAATATTAGTTTTACTATTTGGTTAGCAATTAATGAAAAACAGTTTATATATCTTTGAGCCTATTGTAAATCTGTAGTTATTATTAGATAATGCATGGAGCTATTTACCTCCCTTTTTTTTTTCGTGTTACATGAGCTATTTACCTCATTTTTCACCATCGTTCTGTATCATTAGTCTATGTATGATGGATGAAATGGAGTGGTTAATAATCGAGCGGAATGGTTAAAACAATTTAGTCCGTTATTTATAACTTTCGCTCAAATTATGATTTTGGGAATTTAAACGGAAAATTATGTTAAGCTCTTACTAAAGGTACGCGCGTGTACCTATAATTTGTTTTCCTATGGATTCGGTTTGATGTTCGTTTATTTCTTTTTCTTTTGACGTTGTTTATTTTTTGAAATAAAACTCCAAAAGCTGGTGGGAAGGATCATGTCATCCTGTCCGGAAGATATATACTAGTTCCAACTTAATAAATTGTAGCTTTATATCTTAATTAGATGAAAAAGGCACGGAGAAAATTGATAATAGAGAAAAAAAAAGAAAAAAATGTTTATTCATCTAAATTATGGGTTATATGTATTTTAATTCCAATATTTTAAAAAGATGTAAATTGATTCTTTTATTAATTTTTTTATCTATTATTAATGAAAATAACACATATTCAATAATGTTTCAAATATTAGATATTGCATTTTTTATTTAGGAACTAAAGCATCCATGATTTAAAATTTAAGGAATATAATACATTTACTTTTTTGTTAATAATTGACACAAATTTAACGGAAAGATTAAAGTGTACATTTAGAAGAATTCAGAAATCAATTTATACATTTTTAAAATGCAAAAATTAAAATGCATGCGACTTATAATTTAAAGAAGCAAATAGCTTCTTTTTCCTTTAATAATAGACACTCATGATGCTTGTAACTCAAACCTTGCTCACATTTTGCACAATGTCATAATGCATGTGCTTATCGTTTTTTAAAGACTGATCACAATCAAGTAATCAACGAACACTTGATCATGAAGTTCTCTTGCACTGGTGACATATTGGTTTAATTCTTATATATATATATATATTTTACCGTAGAATTCATGGCCACATGAATTACCGAATATCACTCCATAATTTATAAAATATTAATGTGACCTATAATGTGGAAACTCACAATAAGTTTCCACGTCAAATTTTTTTAAAAAAGAAAAGGAAAATTAACTCACAATAAGTTATTACAAAAGTAGCTATTATTATTATTATTATTATTATTATTATTATTATTATTAAGACTTGAAGAGTGCATGCCATAGTAATGGAACTCGTATAAATTAGTACACATAGACTAGGGGAATTGAAGAGCCATGGCTGACTGATGGGTTGAGTCGTTGTCCTTTTTCATTGATATATTGGCTCTCCAGCAATCCTAAAATATTACAAGAAATCAAACAAATGCCAGTTAGTCTCCATATACAAGGTGCAGACATAATTTACTCAATGGAGTGACCAATGAAAAGCATGCATTCCAATGGCTTAGCGTAAAAATCCGTTTCTTCAAAGTAGTAGCCATTGAGAATGAGAATCTAATTACTTCAATATCAAGGAACAGAAATAGTTTCGTCAATCAACAATGCACTCTCTATAAACCATTCCCTCACTAACAGTAACAAAGTAAAAAACAAGTCAAATGTTAAAACACAAAATTAAGTGACTGGGCGCCATACCATTAACGAGCTGGTGGGTATTTGCAACCTCCAGAGCCTATGCACACCAAAAAAAAAAAAAAAAGCCCAAAACAAAGACAACATGAATCAAACTAATCCACGACATAAGTAATCAACGATGTGTGTGTGAGTGTGAGAGTGTGATGCATGCATATAAGAAAATGGGTGATATATGATGATATCATATATCAATGATCATACTGGGATCGGTTTCGGTGGTGTTGGCTGTGCCACTAAAATCACAAGAGCCAGGGGCTTTGTTATTGCGCTTATAGTAGCTGTCAAAGGCATAGGAAGCATGGTCTTTAACGGTGTTAGGGTTGAAGCAAGGGGCACCGGGCTGAATAGGGCCACAATCAGCTCCATGGCCACATGCCCAGTCCAAAGCTGACTGCAGTGCCGCTTCGTTGGCATCACTCTTGGCCACACACCAACTTGCTTCCGTGGTGCTCACTTTCATGATCCCAACTATGGTGGCTGTCATAGTGGTTAGTAACAGCACATGAACCACGTTTGGCGCTGCCATTGAAGAATGTTAAATGTGTTAAGGAGCAGGGTTCGCTGTTTTGCTTAATATGGGGAGGGAGGAGAAAGCGATATGGATTGTGTCTATAGAAACATATTTATAGTGAATGTGCAGGTAGGATAGATAGCGCTTTAGTTTTTTGTAACATGTTAAAAAATTCTTTACAGGGTGCTTGGAAAAAGAAAGCAAAAGAGAAGAATAAAATTAAGTAGACATTTATTTTCCATTAATATGTTTGAATAAAAAAATGAAAAGAAATGAAATGAATTAGAAAAATAATTATTTGTTCATGTAAAAATGTTTTCATTTTTTTTTATTTGTTTATGCAAAAAGTGAAAGAAAAAAATAATAATGTCAAATAATAAAAATAATAATATCAAATAATAATTTTATTCTTATATTATTATAAAAGGTTATTTCAACTATAAATACCGAGTCGTGTTAAAAATTATTAAAAATATAAAAGTTAATATAATTTTATCATAAATTTATTTATCCAAATAATATAGATAAATAAAATAAAAATTGAGTTTCTATATTTATATAAAATTATTCACATTTATTTTTTTAATTTATATTTACTAATTATATTAATTAAGATCAAATAGAAAAGTTAACCATTTTTAATTTAACAATTTTAAATAATATCAATCTATTTAAATCAAACCAATATTAATAAAAATAAATTATTTAAAACAAAAATATTATGTTAAATCAATTTAATATTTCAAAAATATTACTTAAAAAATATGTTTTACTAACTAAATAATACTAAAAATATAATTTAGCTATTTTCTAAACTCCTATTGGCATTATTTGGTTTCTAGTTGAAATATTTATTTTTCAGTTACGATATTCTACTAGTTGTGTTTTCAACCTGCTAAATGTCTATGCTTCATTAACTTAACATTCACCGTACCGTATATCTATACTTATCACCTATAAACAATTGCTATAACATTATATTTTGGTGATTTCAAACTAATCAATGCTATGCAAAACATTCATGGGTTGGACAAGGGTAAGTTTGGAAATAATAGGTGTGATTGAATTTTCGTTCCCCTTTCCACTCAATTGTGGGAGGCAAGGAATTAAAATTAGTGGTCCCATGTATCTTTATACTCTGTTTATTCTTTGTATTTCCTTTTTAATCCAAATGAGAGAAATTTATCTCTTTCCTTTTAATTTTTTTCCATTCCCTTCACTTCATTCTATTTACCTTTCAACCAAACAAAGCCTTAAGGTCACTTGTTGATAAGAATGGTTTTTTTTTTTTTTTTTTGGGTACATGTTAATAAGAATGGATTGAGTAATTAACTCCAATAATTTCATTAATTAATTAAAATATATATATTTTCTCTCTCTTAATAAAGAATAATTATTTTCTCTTTTTGTATTAATTATTAGTTAACTTTTCTCTTAATAATTATATTCTCTCAATTTCACTTAATTATCAATTTAATGTGCTTCATATTTTAATTTTTCTGTCCATTATATATATATATATATATATATATATATATATATATATATATATATATATATATATATATATATATATATATATATATATATATATATATTGCAATTACACGCTTACATTAATTGTACATGTGAAGATAGAATAGAAGGCACTGTGCTTTTTTTTTTTTTGTAATATTGAAAAAAAAAATTCTAGAAGGACACTTATTAATTATTATAGAATGTATTGAGTTATTAACTCCAATAATTTCATTGATTAAATTAAAAAATATATTCTTTCTCCCTCCTAATTACTAAAAAGAATAATTATTTTCTCTTCTTATACTAATTATTATTAAGTTCTCTCTTAGTAATTATATTTCTTTCATTTCACTATATTTGTAAATCTAATGTAGCTTATAGTTTAATTTTCTGTTCATTTCAAATATTAATTGGTTATCATTTTTTTCTGCATTTATACTGTTACTTTAATTGTGCTTGGAAGTATACAATGAATTATATGTGTTTATGAATCCTGTTATCCTAAAACATTTCAATTTATATCCCAATTTAGGGCTTTAAGTATCACATGTGGCCTTTCACAATCTTTTGTTGAAATTCCAATAACTAGAAGCCATAAAAATGTCTCACCCAATAGTTCATGGGAAATGGAAATATTGCATTTTTTTTTTAAAGTGTTTTTCTTTAATATGCACAAATAAAAGAGTTATTGAGAAATAAGATAACATCTTTCTCATTTTGATGATTAAATAAAAATAATTAATTAATATAAACAAATTTTAGGGTGTATTTGCTTGTATTTTTTTCAGCAAAAATTTATTTTTTATTAAAAAAATTAATTTTCATATAGTTCAATAAATTTTTAAAAATAATCAAATTCACAAAAAAAATCAATTTTCAGCCTTTTTGAAGAAGGTGAAAAGAGTAATTTCTAAAAAAAAATTAATTTTAAACTTTTTTTATATATATAAAATTTAAGTTTCAAAGTCACTTTTTTTAAAATCTAAAACAAACGCATCCTTAATCATATGAGAGAGTATGCGTGGAATAAGTGAAATTTTCTTAACATGTGTGTAAATCCTAAATTGACTGATAGTGACATGAAATTAGGAGTATCTTCTGTTTCGCTGTATCTATCAAGTTAGGCTTTTTTATGTTTGAATTTACAAAGTAAAAAGACCTTCTAGAAACCCTTGAAAAAATAGTGAAGAATTTTTTAAGTGGTTAGATAGGATTCATGCAAGTAGCGAAAAGAAAAGTTCTTTTTGGAAGGACACGAACATATTCGACTTCCTTCGACTTTCTCGACACCCCATGAAACTCAATTTTGCCATGCTCGGTTCCATTTTCTATTTCTGGAATAAAATTACCAACAATCTCCAAATCCCCTATGGTATGATTGGGATTTGTTTCCCAACACAACGAAAAGAAAACATTTATCCGAATACACTTGCTTTCAAATCGTGTTGTGTTAGCAAGAGAGAGAACATCAAATTATACTCATTACATGATACAGATACATGAGATATATCAAGAAATTTTAAGCCAGAAAGTAACATGGGATAGAAATCACATGCTTTAAGCCAGAGAGCAACATGGGATGCAAATCACATGCGTTGGGAGGCTACTTATTCTTTTGGAGCACTGACAGATTGCTTATTTTCTGTGCAGAAGAACAAAGGACATACATCACTTGATGTAGTTTTCTTAAATAATAAAAATAAATTTACACTAGTGAAAAAAAAAAAAAGATAAATTTAATTTTGTACAAATTTAATTTTAATATAGTTATAAAACTTTTTATTATCGTTCAATCATAAATACCTAAATAACTAAAGCCCTAAAACTACTTAATACAATCATAATATACTGAGCCTATTATTTGTAAATTTTGCTCAAACTATGACTTTGGAATTTCAAACAGAAAACCAAACATACTATTAGTTAAGCTCATACGAAGGTATATGTAGGTATAATTTGTTTCCCCTTGAATTTATTTTGATGTTTGTTTATTTCTTTTTCTTTTGGCTTTTTTTTAAAAAAATAAAAATAAAAATCCAAAAACTGGTGGGGAAAATGTATACCAGTTCTAATTTAATTAATAAATTTTACAAAAAATTACACTTTATCCCCTGAATTACAAGCCCTATATACTTTAGTTCCTAAACTATAAAATTTGCAAGTCGATCCTCTATATTTTCTTGAATATACAAATTGATCCTTCTATTAATTTTTTATTAATTATTAATAAAAATATCATATATTCAAGAAAATTTAGGATATCAAATTATACATTTTAAAAAATTTAGAGGATTGATTTGCACATGAATCAAAGTTCAGGAGAGTATAATATATTTATTTTAACTAAAATATATATTCATAAAAATTTAGGGGATTGATTTATATATTTTTAAAATTCAAGAGATAAAGTGTATGGTCCATAGTTCAGGGAGGTAAATTATAATTTTTTTTTCTAAATTTTAACTAGTGATAAACTAATAAATTATAATTTTATATCTTAATTAGGTGAAAAAGGCATGAAAAAAAATTTAATAATGTACATTAATAATGCCAATAACTCAATTCTTGCTCACATTTTGCACAATGCAACTTATTGTTGGGAAAGGACCCAAAATTTAGGGAGATATGAATCAATAAGCTAGGGGAAAAATCATTATAGTAGGTCATATAAGACATCTTGATCCAAATGCTTAAGACAACAAGTCTGTAAGTACTTCAAAAATTTTCCTCCATCAAGTGTGAGGCTTAACACGATATAGTCCTCCTCAAGCAAAAGTCCTTCTGAGTATTTAATCTTGTTAACAATAGTCACACATGCTGTCTCCACTTATATTGCAATACTACTAGTTGAGAAGGAAGCCCCAAACTTAGAGAAATCTAAATCAATAGATTAAGATAGTGTTTGGCATATTACTACAAAGATTGTAAACAATGAAGATTATCATTTACAAAAATTATCACTTTTTAAATTGTTGGTATTATTACAATACAGTGATTGGAATATATAAGTAATCTAATTGATAATTTATATTATTCTATTTGATATATCAAGAAAATTACAAGGCACCAATATAATGATGAGAATAATGATGATAATAATAATAATAATAAATAGTTAAATATTATTATTAATTAGTTATTAGTTATAATAATATTATTATAATATCAATTTTCATAATAATAGTAAAAATAAGAAAATTTAATTATTAATTAATAATAATTAATAATATTTTTAGCGACAATATTATCCAACTAAATAAGGTTATGTTGTGCACCTGAGCAATTTAATCAAACATTGCAAGTAATCTAAATAGATTATTCCATACCAAACATTACTTAAATAAGAAATCATAACAACAGGTTGGACACCATATTTTGATTCAAAATATTAAGGCAATAAGCTTATGAATCCTCTATATTATATATTTTTCACTTAATCTATTTTTAAACAATGTAAAACTTCATCACTCAGTCTTAAAATTCCAGTACTTATCATATTTTTGAGATTGATACTAAGAAAGTAATCAATGAAAAGTTGGTCATACAATTCTCTTGCACTGGTATATAGATTGCTCTGGTTCTTGCATATAATATTTTAGAGTTATGTTGTATAAATATAACAAATTGACATAGTTGGCTTGACATCATCAATCTCACTATCAAATAGTCTCCCATCCCACCACATGGCTCTCAATAGTGTGTTGATATAATGAGATGTGCAATTAGTATTTCTAAATATTTTACCGTAGAATTTATAGCCACATAAATTACAGAATATTCACTCCATAAATTAGACTATAATATGAAAGCTCAAAATAAGTTATTGTAAAAGTATTATTATTATTATTATTATTAAGACTTAAGAGTACATTTCCATAAAAAAGAAAAAAAAAAAAAAACTTTAGAGTACATGGCCAAAGTAATGGAACTCGTATGAATTAGTACACATAAACTAAGGGAATTGAAGAGCCATGACTGATTGTTGGGTTGATTCGTTGTCCTTGCTCATTGATGTATTGGCTGTCCAGCAATCCTAAAATATTACAAGAAATCAAACAAACACCAGTTAGTCTCCATATATAAGGTGAAGAGTATGATTTACGCAATGGAGTAGTGATCAATGAAAAGCATTAATTCCAATGGCTTAGCGTAAAAATCCGTTTCCGCAAACTAGCCATTGAGAATGAGAATCTAATTACTTCAAGATCAAGAAACAGAAATAGCTTCTTCAGTTAACATTGCACTCTCTATAAACCATTCCCTCACTGACAGTAACAAAGTAAAAAACAAGTCAAATGTTAAAACACAAAATTAAGTGACTGACCATACCATTAAAGAGCTGGTCGGTATTTGCAACCTCCGGAGCCTATACACACCAAAACAAAACCTAAGATAAAGACAATATGAGATCAAACTGATCCACAATATAAGTAATCAACGACGTGCATGTGCGTGTGGGTGTGAGACTGTGATGCATGTATCTAAGGAAATGGGTGGCATCACTCTTGACCACACACCAACTTGCTTCGGTGGTGCTCACATTCATGATCCCAGCTATGGTGGCTGTCACAATGGTTAGTAACAGCATAGGAACCGCGTTTGGTGCTGCCATGTTGAAGAATGTTAAATAATATGTTAAGGAGCCGGGATTTTGTTGTTTTGCTTAGTTGGGGATGGAAGAGAGAGCGAGAGGGGTAGGGTTTATATCGTGAATGTGTAGATTACTTCATTGCAACATGAATTTTTCTTTTTAAAAAAAAAAGTTATGAAAGGACACTTATTATTAGAATGGATTGAGTAATTAACTCCAATTATTTCATTAATTAAATTAAGAAATATATTCTCTCCCCTAATTACTAAAAGGAATAATTGTTTTGACTTCTTATATTAATTATTAATTAACTTTCTATTAATGATTATATTTCATTCATTTCGCTGTAT
This sequence comes from Pterocarpus santalinus, assembly GCA_031439595.1. NCBI lineage: Eukaryota > Viridiplantae > Streptophyta > Magnoliopsida > Fabales > Fabaceae > Pterocarpus > Pterocarpus santalinus. Next base: position 53,188,439 of record CM062524.1, read on the forward strand.
TTGTCAATTTAATGTATTTTATATTTTAATTTTCTTTCCGTTTCAAATATTAATAGTTTATTCATATTTTTAATTTTGCAATTTTACTCTTACTTTAATTGTGAATGTGAAGGTAGAATAGAAGGCGCTTTACTTTTTTCGTTATATAAATTAAAGATTTTAAAAGGACATTTATTAATTATTATAGAATGGATTGAGTTATTGACTCCAATAATTTCATTAATTAAATTATAAACTATATTTTTCTTAATATGGACTTATTATTTATAGTTTTATTCATATTTAATATTATTAATATTTTTCTTCAAAAATATTTTATTTTGACTTATTTTTCTCATGAAACATTTAAATTTATAATTTTATATAAAAAATTAATTGGGTAGCAAATTGATTCTCTATTAAATTAAAGCATAAAAAAAGTTGCTTCAAGCTTATGGCTACTAAGTAGGCCTTGCTCCAGGCCACCAAAAATTTTAGATTTCATAATTTGATGATATTATTACCAATTCACATATATAATCATTATATGTTTATTTATAATAAATTAAGAACGTCATTTTTTCAAACGGAATGCATAATAAATTTCATTTTGGTTAATTATAATGATTTCTCACAATCTCTGTTTCGTCAACCCCACGGCGAGCAAATGATCCGAAGTCAAATTGCCAATTTTAGAGAGGACAATACCTACATCAAGCCTAATTGATTCCCAACGCCTTCTCTGTCACCCTCAAATAATGTCTTAAAGCTTAGATATGTTTTTAATTATTATAAATATTAGTCCTTTTGGTTTTAATCTCTAAACTTTTTTCTTGTTTGGGTTTTAGTCCCTTTTTTCAATATTATATTTTAGTCAGCATTGTTATGTAATGCTATTTATAAGAATAAAAAAATTATTAAAATACTTATAAGAATAAAAAAAAATTCAATATTTATAAAAACTAAACGTATATTCTAAAATAATTTTTCGGACAAAAATTTACAACGTCAAGAATTAAAAATATAATATTAAAAAATGAGGAACAAAAAATGAAAAAAAAAATTATATAAACTAAAATCAAAATCATTTATATTTACATAAGCTAAAAATATATTTAAGCCTACCTTACAATGACTATAGTGAATATGCTAGCCCAGTTGATGTTGATTGTTGGTTTATCTTTTGAGCCCCTTTCTTGAATCCAAATTTCTTAAAAGGAAAGATGATATATTATTATTTGTCAACACCCCCCTCTTTTATTTTTCTTTTTGAGAAATGGTTTTTAACGTGCACTCGCGACCATCCACGGTGCGCACATTCAAAAGAAACAATTAAAGTGAACCATACACATTTAGTCTACCGTAAACCATGAATTTTGCGTTGTGTTTTTGAATGTGCGCCGCATATGCATCGCAAACACACATTCAAATAAAAGTGCTCTTTTCTTTTTCCTCCCATTAAAGACCTTAGCTCCGATGAGATATTTTTATAAATTATTCCCTTCCTTCTTAAAGATCATACTCAACTCACGCGTGACATTTGTAGAATTGGGAATGTTTGTTAAAAATTATTCTGTATGTTGCTAAAATTCACCTACAATGAAAAGTAAACATTCATCCAAAATACATTTGCTCTCAAATCTCATTGTTTAAGCAAGAAAGAGAACCCCAAATTATACTCATTGCATAATCCAAATACATGAGATATATCAAGAAATTTTAAGCAATAGAGTGCCATGTGATACAAATCACATGCTTTGGGTCTTTGGGAGGCTACTTGTTCTTTTGGAGCACCAACAGACTGCTTATTTTCTGTGCAGAAGAACAAAGGACATGCATCAGTTGCTGTAGCTTTCTTAGGACTACTAGTCTAAACAGTTGAAGTGAAAACCCTGCGGAACTCTTCTTACAAGGTTTATCTCTAAAATCAGCTAAAATAATTAGCCAATATAATGAACCAACTTGGCTTGCAATGAGTAGAACAATAACCTCTCTTTCTCTTTTAATTTTCACTAGCAATTTGTCTATCAGCTTGACAACCATTATAAAGGATTGGCATTTATGATGAACCCAGCAAGAAGCCTGGCATCCAATTGCAAAATGCATGACAATATCCTTGTGAACATATGCGCATGATTAGTAAGTAGATAGAAGTCTATTAGCATCAGCTCTGTGAATTCAATTTCTCCAAGAGGATCTTGTTAAGGAGACCTGGATTTGCCTTGCCTTTAGATAATTTCATCACCTGCTTTTTGGACAAAGGTACACGGATTACTTTACAGAGGGGGGAAAAACATAAATTGCTTCTAACTCTACAAGCTCATACCTGGCCAGCAAAATAACCTTGTAGTTTGGTTCTGCCCCCTCGATATTGCTCCAACTGTTTCGGATTCTCTGCAATCACTTTGTCCACAAGTTCTTCAATCTCAGCAGGATCTACTATCTGTCAATTTCGAGGCCTCAAGAACATTACATTTTTTCTTTCTTTCTCAGCATCAACAAAACAAATAAAACACCAAATGGGTGCAGCCTCAAAGCAGAGGTACAACAACCAAATATAAAACTCAGTTAAAAAGGAAAAAACTTAACAAAACATCTCATATATCACAAAATCTTAATAATCCACTAAAACTGTTAAATTTGCAACTAAGCTTCTAAACTTGCAACTTAATGCTCTAATGTGAAATAATCAAGTTGTCCCTTGCAGATTGCTGACTCAATCAACATCACATAATTTTACTTTGAATTTCAATAATGGTTAAGTCTACAACTCTACAACTAACCTGAACCAAGTCCTTTTCTTCTATGACTCCCTTAACAGTTCCACCCTTGGCTAATAGCTCGAATAATATCTGCAAACACATGAACAAATTGTATGCGTACAGAATGCAAATCTATGCCAACATAATCAAATAAACATTATTCAGCCAAAATTGTCTGATTGTCATTTCTTCTTTTCCAATTCATTGTGACAAATAAAAGAAGCAGACACACACATGGACCCAAGAGCCATATACTGTGACAATTCAATCAAAGCCTCATCAAATAAGACATTTGTATCTCTAAGTCCCATTTGGCATGCAGGGTGGAGCAGAAAAAGATTGTAACTAAATATTTAAGTTTAAAGATCATAAGGGACGGCGAAGAATTAGACAACAGAGGTCAAAATATTTTGTAAAGGAATAACAGCAAGCAAGGGTTGGTCCTTCGTTCAAATACACAAACACAATTAATTTTCACACTGTAGTGAAGCCTCCGAAAATTTTGTTGCCAAACTAAAGGATATTATTATAAATATGATGGTATAACCACTGGCTGCAGCGTAATGTTTCAACTTTCAATCAAATGGACAAAAGAAGGGCAAACCAGGTTTGGGCATCAATGAAGCTTAGAGCCTAACTATGCACCATTCATTAGTGCCAAACCATACTATACCTCCTTGCCAATCTTGCCACTGATGACTCCACCTTTAATGGACGCTATCAACTCAGACAGCTCTTCAGGTGTAAGCTTAATTTCATTTATGGTCAACTTTTCATTTTTCATGAAGGCAGCAATATCACTCATAAGCCAGTTGGCAACCAGCTTTGCATCTGCACCCTTTGCAATAGTAGCATCAAAAAATTCTGCAACCTAATAATCATTTCAGAAAATAAAAATCTTGTTAGATCATTTGTAGTAATAGTGTAATACATTTTATGGACATTTACTTTTTAGCTTTTCTAGTATACAGTGCTTGACTGGGTTCTTTCATTAAGCTGTACAGTATTTTTATTTTGCTGGAATTACATTAGGTTGTTTGTTGCATCTTACTTTTATGGCAGACCAATGTGTAAGCAAACAGTTGGAAAATTAATTGGTGTTTTAATCAAAACGTGTATTTGTGTTAAGCCCCACATAAAAAAGGGAAGGTACTATGTGTATAATGGTTTCGTAGCCTGCAATCTGCAGAAGTCTACTTAATAGTCAGCTTTCCTGAGTATTTTGCATTGCCTTCTTTTTTTTTTTTGGCTAAAATTTGCATTGCCTATTTGATATTTCTCAGTTACGCTGAAATCTTAAATTACATTTCCTAACCATATTAATATGGTTGTGCAATATTTGATATCTATTGGTAATTACTCGCCTACTTCTCGAATATTTACATTCTTATCTTTAGTAAATTGTTTTTTTCAACCTTAGAAAATAGCAGCAAACTCACATTTTTGTCATTAGCCAGGAAAAGAACATCTTGCATGCTTAAGCCCATCTTCTCATATCTTCTCCGCTTAATTTCTGGAAGCTCTGGTAAAGAACTTTGAATACCATCAACATATTCTTGGGAAAGGATTACTGCTGGAAGGTCTGGCTCTGGAAAATATCGATAATCAGCAAGCCCTTCCTTTTTCCTCATTGTAATTGTTCTCTAAACAGGTAACAGAAGTAATCCGATAAAATGATTATGAAGGAAGAGAATACTATCTTGTAACTTCTAAACTAGAAAAAAAATTAAAACAAAAATCACAATACTAACCTGAGTGCCTTCTTCCCATAGACGAGTTTCCTGTACTATCTGATCTTCCTGGCCTTCTCTATGGAGTTGCACCTGTCTTGAAATTTCATAGTCAATGGCTCTGCTCACAGATGAAAATGAGTTCAGATTCTTTATTTCAACCTGCCAATACAATTGATCATATTAGCTGCTAAATCTTAAATAAATTGTCTTTTGCTCTTATTGCATTGAAAAAGAAAGAGGTAAAGTCATTATGTGAAACTTCATTTCTGTAAAAAGCAAGAGTCAAGCCATTTTGTTACTGTATTGCTGCAATAATTCATGACAAGTCGATTTTCCAATCCACAAGACCTGCTCGTAGCAATTGCTCTTCATTTTATTCTTTCAGGTTAGTAAAAGCCAAAAATTCTATGCATTTAATTGTTGTCTAGGAAAATAAAAACAAAATTAATAATTTTAGATAAAACCTTCCCTTTCCCACCCAAATATATATATATATATATATATATTGGAAAAATGTCATGACAAAATGGTAACTAATACCCAAAATTTCACATTCTTTACTTTATTGCTTACAAAGACTTCTATTGCACAGGACGTCAAAACACCAATATATTCTGATTTCTGACATATGGCTTGAAAAGGATAATGATGCTCCATGCTCATGTGAATCGTGCCTAGCTCAAAAAAGAACCAATCATGAATTCACCACCAACTACTCATTCTGACATGTTGTAAAGGATGCTTTCTTTGTATGGCAAGTCAAACAAGGAAAATAGTATGCAACAACACAAGCTCAACTGAAGATTATATTCTCAGCATCTTTCATCCTTCAGGCTGCAGAGAGATAACTCAATTGGAAGCCAGGTTTTCTCGTAATAATAACTAGTTAGTGTAAGGATAGCATTGACAATTTATTTGGAGCATCAACAAACTCTCCATGAAATTTCAACACTAACACCAACAAGCTTCACAATAATGTACCAAAGTGCCAATTCCAAAAGTCCAATAATAGGTGTGCAAAAAGTCGCTAATTATCTTTATAAAATAGATAACTGGATACCTTTGTCCCAAATTTTGATTGACCAATGGGTCGAATTGAGACATTGACATCACAACGAAGAGATCCTTCTTGCATATTGCCATTGCTCACTCCCAAATACCTAACCAATCTCTGTAATTCTGCTGCATACTCTGCTGCGTCAATACCATTTCTCATATCAGGCTCAGAAACTATCTCAAGCAAAGGTACCCCTGCTCTATTTAGATCAACCTATCGCACAAAGACCACCAACATTAACATGCTTATATCATAGATAAAGATTATTGGGCCTTTGGTAATTATTCAGGACAATGAGTCAAACAGAGCATTTTATGTGTGTTTCAAACATGAATTATGCACCAAGAAATACATGAACTGATCCAATACAAAGATTTCTTCAAATATAAATGTATTAATGAACAAATGCAATCTTTCAATGGTCCAAAACTATGTAATTCAGGATAACAGATGCGCAACAAATAAGAAACAATAGTAAACACTGAAGTGAGAAATAACTTAATTAATTTTTTTAAAAGAATAAAGGATTGCAACTTGGGTGCAAGCTAAAAGAAGGGCAAGGAAACTAACTACCTGTGAGTAATTTCCATTTTCTGTATGTAGGAGTTTGCCTGCATCCTCTTCCATGTGAACCCTTGTAATGCCAAACCTCTTGTGGCCCCCACCAAACTCCAGAGGAATATCCACATCAAGATAACCACCAGCGGCAATTGGCACGTCAAACTGAGAAATCTGATACCCTTTTGGAAGATCTGGGTAGAAATACTGCTTTCTATCAAACTTCGAATTAAGAGCCAACTTACAATTAAGGGCAAGCCCCAACTTCACGGCAAACTCAATGACCTTAGAATTCAACACAGGCAAAGCACCAGGCAAACCCATGCAAATGGGGCATATGCTGCTATTGGGAGTGGACCCATAATTGTAAGGGCAACCGCAGAATGCTTTGGTGAGAGTTGAGAGCTGAACATGGGTTTCAATGCCAATGATTGCTTCATAGTCTTTTGGGATTTTGTCAAGTTTTTTGGACTGTGTTGAAGCTTTGGTTTGTGGGTTTTGTTGTTGCCTGTGTTGGGTCTCTGTTTGGGATTGTGTGGCCTTTGTTGTGAAGCGGAAAACGCCATTTCTCTTTCTGAGTAATGATGTTGGATAAAGCAAAAAGGGGTGAACTTGAAAGCTTCTGAAAATAGTGGAAGCCATTTTAGGAGTTAGAAGAGAGACAACCTTAGAAAAAGAAAATAAACAAATTTTGCAGCCACAAATGTTTTCTTTCTCTCAACAGTGAAGAGATTCTGCGTCCAAAATCTGCATCTTCTTCAACTTGGTGGCCGGTGAGAGTGGGAGGCCTATGCTGCGTTATTGGCCAACGATGACTGGGTGAACAAGATGAAGGTGATAACCCGTTATTATCACTCTTGAACGCACCGTTTCGTTAGTCCTTTTTTATTCTTTAATGAACTATTACGAATCAAAATAAATAGAAAATTAATTATTTGAAGACTGAAATAAATAAAAAAATTTGTTAGAAGGTCAAAATAAAATATGAAAACAAGTTAAAGGATTAAAAGATTCGTTTTACTGTTTTTATATATATAAAAGTCATTTTGATTTTAATTTTTTAAAAATTTTTCTTGAGTTTTAATCCACCTTTTTTCTAATATTAGCCTTCTTATCTTTATTGTGTTAGTCTAATAGTTAAGTGGTAATATTTATACGAACTAAAAGAAGATTCTTAAAATATTTATAATAACAAAAAATAAAATTCTTTTATATTTGTAAATATTAAATGCATATTATTAAATATTTATATAGGGACTAAAACTAAAAGATTGAAAAAAAGAGAAACTAAAAGCCAAGAAAATTTTTTAAAAGAATTAAAACTAAAACAGCATATATTTATATAGTGATTAATGATATATTTAAGCCAAAAATAAATTTTCATTAATAATTAACTCACACATATTTATAGATAAATTTTTTAAAAGTGATTTAATCATTTGAAGTACAAAATAAAACACATTTATCCTTAATTTAATAAAATAAATCTCAATCACAATCCACTTAAAAATAAATACATTTTACTTTTTATTTTAAATATAAGTTCACTTTAAGAAATTTTTTCTTCATACTTAAAGAAAGGGGATAAATGCTGGTTGTTGTAGTGATACAAGAAAAGACATAATCTATGAAACACGGATATGGGTACAGGATGTAACATCCCCTTTTGTTATAACATATTTTGTGCAGAGTAACTTAATTTATTTGATTTGTTTAAATTAATTTTGTAACAACACTTGATTAATCAAATAATTATGACATTAACTTTTATAATATATTATTCCATTTAAAATAATGACAATAATAAATATTTATAATACTAAATACTAATTAAGTATTTTTAGAAGATATGAAATAATAATACTAATAAATCCTACTAAATATTTAAAAGTTACAAAATAAGAATTTTATTTACAAAAAAAAAAAATATTCGGATAACTAGGCATAATGAAGTTTAATTTTTAATAAATATGATTCAGTAATTATCTAAATATTTTTAAACTAGTTTTTATGAACTAATTTGGACATAAAATTAATTTTAAATTGGTTTTATTTTATCCTAATTTTTTTTCTTCTATTTTATATCTTCTCACTTCACACCAATTAATTATTTTTCCATTGACATTGATAATCGTTTATTACTGTCATCCACCACTATTTGCTGTTGTCATCCACCACCGTCCGCCACCATCCCCTACCATTTGTCGCTGACTGCCACCATGAGCCTTCACAAACTGTCACTGGCCGCCGCTGATTATTGTTGTCAATTGCCACTAACTGCTGCCGACAACCACATCATCCACCATTGTTTGCAACTGCTTGCTGTCTTTGCCCACCCCATCCTCCACCATTGCCATCGTTAACCACCATTGGTTTTCATCGCCCGCCTTGATTGTTGACAACGGCTGCCACCACCCCTTGTTGTTGGCCGTAGTTGTTTCCTACCATTGACCACCACTAGCCACCACAATCCACTAAATTGATTTTTTAATGATTTAATCAAGAAGAATGAGATATAGAAGAAGAAATAAAAGAAGAACAATACATATGTTAAAACTAATTTTTAAGTTATCGAATCAAACAACATTCAACAAAAATTTAGTTCATTTTTATACTGGTTAACATAACTAGTTTTACTTTATATCATATTAACTTGATTTTTTAGCTTGCCAAATACCCCCTATAGTAGCAACAATAAATTACAACAAGACTAGTAATAGTGGTAATATAATATGTTAAGGAAAGTAAAACGTAATCAGTGACGTAAAGTATATTGTGAAAGTTTATAAATAGAAAGGGGTAGAGCCAAAGACAAGAAAAAAGAGAGATAGGAATGGAGGGATAGGGGTGAGAGTTCTGTTTTAGGGAGAAACAAAAGAATAAGAAAGAGTGAGAGAATTTAATGTTAGAACAAGAAAAAAGTAGAAGAGCTTAGTATATACATATATTTTGAGGTAGCTAATAAAATTATTTATGAAATAAAATCATGACTACACTTACTTATTGCAAATTGTGTTATTATTACTCATTATTCTCATAGTTTATATTCCAAGTTATTTTATTAAATGTTCTTTCATATTATTACTTATTATGATTTATTTATTGCATGTTTATTTTATTGTTCCAAATTACTTTATTTACTGTTCCTTCACATTAAAAGTTGTTTATTATTCCTCATTATTGCATTTTATTTCTCATTCTAAGTTATTTTATTTACCAGTCATTTATATTAAAGTTGCTCGCTACTACTTTTATTGCTATTTATTTTATTTATTGTTTCTTTATATTTATCTTGTCTATTATTTATTTCAAGTTATTTTACTCCTTGTTCCTTTACATTAAAGTTATCCATTTATTTATTATTGTAATTTATTTATTTATCATTCCTTTATATTAATTAAAATTTATTTTATTATTCATTTCTTTTACATATGCTCATTATTATTATTATTATTATTATTATTATTATTTGGAGCTGTTAAATTTTTATGATAATTTTTCTAGGAGACCAATACTAAGAGCAAAATATCATATCATATCTAATCTTAAGTAAAAAATTTATTATATATGAACTTAAACTATTAAACTATTTATACATTTACTTGGAATTTTATATCTTGGATTATGAACATTATTGTGACTTTATAGTAACCCTTATAAGAACATGACCTATATGCACTATCCATAATAATAAGAACAGACTCACAGATCATGATGGAAGAATTTAAAAAGAAATTAAATAAAACTAATTTTAATTTTAATTCGATCCCTTTAAAAATTAATATTTAGATTTAATAACTCTATGTTTTGAAAAACTTTGTTGAGATATTATAATATTTTACTCAAGTTTATATTATTTCAGTTTTTGTGCACTTTATTTCTTTTAAGTTTATGAATTAATTTATATCTTTTGCACTTTATTCAATTTATTTTGTTGCTTGATTTTATGTCTTAATTTATTATGTGAAGAATTTATATTATTCAAGTCAATGTTTATCTTACATTATTTGAGTCTTTTATTTATATTATATTTATTACTTAGATTTATGCATCTTTATATTTATTGAGAATTTATGCATAATAGCAAATGAGTAATTTTAAAAAGAAGATATTTAAAACTTGCCGTTAATCGTCAAAAAGGCAGAGGGATAGATTGTAAACTTCTTTTATGTTATGTATCTTGGTTAGTATGGCATAAATATTTTGTTTTATCTTCACGATATTAAGAGTAACACTAAAGAATGAGAATTTCCTAAGATAAAGTTTTTCAAATATATATGAGATAGGTAGACAAAAGAAAATAAAAATTAAAGTAAAGAGATTATAATACTAGCATTGCTTGCTATATTTTGAATTGCATAGCATATTTTCTTAGACATTTACTGCTCACAATATTATGAAGTATTATTTGCTTATAAGTAATGTGATATGATTATGATATAATAGCCATATAAATTTCTATGCTAAGATACGATTGAAATCAATATAGTTCAAATACTTTAGAACTCTTCATTATCTACTAAGAATTTTCATTCTATTTTTTGTGATTTTAGATTAACCAAGTAACACCCTAAAGAAAGATATAATCCTCAACTATTACGAATGTACGAAATTGTATTTAAATAAATTGTAATTTTTTTGGCATAAAAAAAATGTTTATCCTATGACCAATAGGACATTATTTTTGCTCGCAAATTTTTCAATGCTTTTATGTATATTAATATTCAAACTAGAACTTCATGTATTATGCTACTAGCTTTTCCATTGACACGTTACACAGGATATAAATACCATATGACATAGATACAAGAATACAACAATATTTATAAATTATAAGATAAGATACGGTTGTCATATAATATCTAAAATTAATATAAAATTAACATAAAAACATTTATTTTAAATTAAAATAGAGGAATAATAATTTTAGAATTAGTATAAATTCTTGTAAAATATATTAAAATGCACTTATCTTATTCATTGTCATAGAATTTAAATTTATATAAGTATAAAAGTCCAAAAATACCAAAGTAAAAACTTATATAATATAATTAGAAGTATCTATAAAAATCTAATACAATACATATCATATATGAATACAACGACTATTTTAAAATATCGATGCTACATAAGACATAATTATTTACCGTAAAAATGCTATTGTGTTGAACTATTAAGAGTGGACTAAACAATAGATTTGAATAGATTATATAAAATTTTAGGTTCAATTCTCAATCCTACCACCTACGAGAGAGAGAGAGAGAGAGAGAGAGAAGCCATCTTGTTCGTGTGTGCCACCTGCAGCCCGGTTGCTAGTGTGTGTGTGTGTGATTGGCGTCTACGGAGTGATTATATTCTTACACGACGCCACTCAATTTATCATTGTTTCTAACATAAACATTGTCTTGAAACTTTGTTTAGGTCTTGAAAGCTAAAAATTTCTTAGGCATAGATGCTAATGTGGCTGGTATCTCCACAAAAGCGGCGGCAACAAATCAACCCATGGATCATACAGTAACTGAATTAACATAGATATGCATCCAAATACATTGTTTTCTGGTTTTCGTAACAGAGAATGCCAAATTATACTTATTGCATAATCCAGACACAGGATATATATTATGACATATTTAGGCCATTAACTAACGAGGAATACAAATACATGCTTTGAGAAGCTGCTTGTTCTTTGAAAGCACCGGACAGATTGCCCGTGTCCTGTACAGAAGACAAGTAGGGCAGAGCATCAGCTGATGTAGTTTCCTTAGGAGTAGTAGTCTGAACAATTTAAGTGGAAAATCCTTCAATCCTTCGGGAAAATTAAGTTAGAAATACACGACTTCCAAATAGAGGGTGGATTGTCACACCTTATATTGGAAGTTAATAGCTTGTACATAACGGCCATCATGAGCATTTGAATGAAATTTTGACGTAGAACGACCCGGTAAGCAACTAAATTGGAGACATTCTTGGGTAGACATCATGATTGATGCAAGATATTTAGTGCAATGGGGAACCATTTGGTTTAACAAGAACATGGTGTGGGACCCAAATTTGAAAATGTTAAGCCAGTTGCCTTTCTCTATTGGGCGTATTGGCTCAATGCACAAAGTACTCTATAGTTGGTGTCTACCCAAGAATTTTTCCTAAAACTCCATTATATAGCTGATTACATTGACCATCCTAACTCTTCCAAGTTGATTTTAGTGAATAGTAAATTAGATTGTGATTTCTCCTTTTGTATGTTGGTCTATATGATAATTTTTGATACAATTTACCCGCGAAAGTGATTGAAGATTAACACACATATGAGATGCTCTGAATTGAAGTAAGAGTAAATGTTCAAATTGATCCTTAAAAGATATGTGGGACATCAAATTAGTAGTTCAAAGGTTTCTTTTTTATCAATTTGGTCGTTCATAGTTTAAAATAGTTACCAATTTAAGGATTAATTGTCTAAACATATATTGGTGGACTAAATTGATGTCAAATATATCTTTAAAGGACTAATTGAGTATTTCTCATTGAAGTAATGAACTATAACCAAAATATTTATGTGAAGAAAAGGTTGACTTGTTCATTGAATGTCCCACTGGGAAGAGGTGATAGTGAGAACTTTAGACAGTTGAAGTTTTGAACAAATGAATGAGTAAATTTGCATAAGCAAGATAGAGAATCAACAAGATTAATGTCAGCTCCCAGAAGTACCAATCAAAGAAAAAAAGGGAGAAAACTAAGTGACTGCAAAACTAACCTCTGAGACATACGGTTAACTCCATAGTATCAAATCTTGCAACTCAAGAAGATTGTAAGAGGTTCTGGATGTCTTTCTGCAAAAGGAAATATATATAACTAATTGGCATGTAATCTTACACGATGCAGGACAAAGAGGTTCAGTTATAACTAAATGTGGGGTTTCTATTTGGGCTATTGTATAAGATGATTAGCATTTATGCCAATAGCCCAAAGTCCCAAACACCAATCCAACATTTAATTATAATTGAACCCCTTTGTTCTGGCATCATTATACATATAGACAATCTTAAAACAGATGCACCAAAATATCTCTTACCTCAATCTTCAGAGGTGAGGTGGTAGGAGCATATCTCTGCACAACCTTCCCATCTTTGCTTACTAAGAACTTTGTGAAGTTCCACTTGATACCATCTCCAAATATTCCCCCTTTCTGATCCTTCAAAAATTTGTAAAGTGGTGCTGCATTCTTCCCATTGACTTCGACCTATAACAGTTTAATTATTTTAGGATGACTTCCATATCAACTGGCATTCATATGGAACAGTATCCTTCCAAAATAATTATTGCATGCAAAATCAGGCTAGATAAAATATGAAGTACATTCAGTCTACCATATGCATGAATATACTGTCTCAGGCTCAGCACAAGACAACTTACAGAATACCAAACGGAAGAGCACATGTTTGAAAAAAGGAAAAAAAAAAAAAAAAAAGGAAGAAAGTGAGCAAAGAAGAGATCCCCGAATAAAAAGCTGGGAAACAATTCTGTCAGTTACAATGTTGTTGATCAGAAATCACCTTATCAAAGACAGGAAATTCAGCTTTGAACCTTGTGCATACAACTTCCTGAATTTCTTCATTGGTCCCTGGTTCCTGTCCAGCAAACTGATTGCATGGAAATGCCAAGATTTCAAACCCTAGAGACAATTCACAAGTCTCAGTGTTACAAAATTCACAACCTCATAAAGTATAGTTGACTTAAATTTCTTTCTGCTTTTCACCTCCGCTAAAGTGACAAACCTTGATTCTTGTACTTCTCGTAAAGTACATTCAATTCTTTGTAATTTGTTTGTGTCAAACCACTGCAACAATGAGTTAGAAAACTATAAGTATGGACAGACCACAGTGCGGAAGAAAATTAGAAAAATGTCCTGTAATTAGCTCATTCTAATGCAAACAATAACCAAGATTTATCCCACTAGGTAGAGTTGGTTACATAGATCCAACAGAGCCTCTAGGCTTTATCGAAAACAATTTTCAATAAAACAAGAACATTTTCGTGGATGTTGAACTGAAATTTTCTATTCACTTCTGTCCTTCCTTTTGCATTGCAACTTTTAGTGCATCAAATTCAATGATAAGAGTGACATCTAGGGACTCAAGAGGCAAATGCATGAAATAAGGCCGTGCTCAGTTCTTTATGCCAAAATACAGTGAAAAACAAGCGGACATGCTTACAAGCAACTCATAACAGGGATCCTCTTAAAGTTATAATCGTCATGTTATTCAAATCTAACAAATACTGAATAAACAAGAACGTGAACTGTGATATTGAGACGATCTGATTTAGGCTTGGCCGCCAAAGTGGGGTCCAGGAAGTGCAAAGGCAGAGCAATATAAAACACAATTATTAACAAAAGTAAGGTTAAAGTGAACACAAGCACAAATATTTATATCAGAAAATGAAAAAAGAAAAAAAAAATTCGTAGATCAGGTAAATTGGTATATAAAATGACCCAAAAATAATTTATCAATACAAATCAAACTACGTTACCACTGTGAGGCAACATTCACAATCAGCAGAACCTTCCCACTGTATTGACTCAAACTCACATCGTTTCCACGGATGTCCTGCAATTACAGCTCACAGTTCATACCACCAACAAATAAGAGTAACCAAGGAACAGTAAAGTTCAGCGTGGATCCACTATAAAACTAGCAACAACAAAATCAAAAAGCATTATCCTAAAAGTCTTGGGAGGACTAATCAGACACTGTTGACATGCAGAAGAGGGCATAAACAAAACCAATAATAAAAAATCACACCCTGGAGTCCTGCACCCAATTCATTTTCCACGAAAATCTTTAAAACAAAATTGACAAGGAAAATAAATCTAAATAAATGCTGCAGTCTTAGATTCAGCGCAAGCTGAAACAAATATGAAGCAAAGGCATCAATTGACATGGGAAAAAATAAAATTGATGCACCCATAAAGTAATTTGAGTGCTACAACAATTGGGCATGAGCAAGCCTCGATTTTTTCAAGTAATTTAAGTGCAACAATAATTGGGCATGACCAAGAAACAATGTCTAAGCATAGGAAAACAAAGGCTAGAAGGAAAGAAGGAACCTTGACGGTGAAATCGTAAATGGATTTGGAAGATTCTTCAGCCATGAGAGAAGGAGGAGATGGGTATGTGTGAGAATAGAACAAGAAAGCCAAGGAGAGCAACAGAGAGATAAGAAGTTCGGCGGAGCCAACAACTGCAGCATGCCAACCTGCTGTGCTGATTTATTATAATATCTCAGCCAGTTCACATTACCATATATTCACATTCATATTCCTTCATATATCACACAGCTTCGATGCTCCCACGTTCTAGGGAACGCGACCAACTCATTGAATTTTGGTATCTACATCTTTGATTGCGCCGCACCAATGAAAGGAAAAAAATCTTGAGGGATGAAATAAGAAGATTTCATTACCCTTTCCTTGTTTACCTGCGAGAGCTGCAATTCTTCAGTAGTTATGTACTAATATCTATTGGCTAGTTCTGTGGTGCATCACTTAAACTATGGTGTGTGTGTGGTACGCCATTTTAAAAAAGAGAGTGCACCTGTGGAAGTCTACCTACAATTGCAGGTTAATAATATGGTCTAGTGAACGATAAAATGCCCGCTGTAATATTTCGGATCATCACGTGCTCCTCACTTTATTACTTTTAAGTTACTAAATTATCCTTATTTATAATTTCTAATTTCTCCAATGAGCCACTCCCCTCTCTTCTCCTTCATCCATCCTCTACCAGCCGCTGCCACCACCGCCGCCCTCTATCGACGCCGTCCCCATCGCCGGCCCCACCAGTGTCGCGGCCATCGCCGACCCCAATGCCATTAACAACCACAACAAGAAAAAGAAACATCGTAATAGATGTTGGGCGAATCTTTCTGCACTATGGTTTCCCGTTTTTGGTTTATCAGATGAAGTGTCACTTCTGGCCATGATAGTTTTTGGTTCCTCCGCCAAATGCCATAGCTACCGTCGTCTGTGGCTGCGCCGGCGTCTTCCACCTTGTGTCGGCCTACCTTGTCGACCAAGTCTAAGACCCTTAGGCATTAAAAAAAAAAAAAAAACTGAAAAAAAAACCATAAAAGTTTGAAATTTTTCGGCTTTTTATTGGAACCCAATTCGGTTTTCAAATGTTTTCTCTTTTTTTTTTTTTTTGGGGTTGTTGAAGGAGCTTCTGCCCGCAATGGATGTGCTTGATATTGTCAAGAAAGAGGATTGTTGGACTGACATTGAATATTGCAAGCAAAAGGGGTTGAGAAAAGCTTAGTGCTAGTGTTGGATTCATATGTAACTGACCCACTGGTTAAGTGAGAAAATCTTAGTTAAGTGTGAAGAAACTTCTCCCCTCATTATCTGATATGGCCATTTGAGTGGTGGTGGTAACAGCTCGAATCGTGGTGGAGAAAAGTTTGAGCGGTGATCTGGGGAGGGATAGGTGGTGGAGGTGCCGGTAGCCTGTCTTTCATCCCCACCATACATTAGTTTTAAAGACCAACGTACGGTGCCAATGGGTGGACTTCCATGGTGCACCTTCATTTTTTAAAATGATGAACCACACACTATAGTTTAAGTGGTGCACCACAGAACCTGCCATATCTATTTTATATAACCATATCTATTTTATATAATTGACTATTTACATACTCTTGCTTTACTTTTTTACTTAAAATATAAAATATGTTAGGTTACTTTTATATTTATATTTCAATTAAATTAGAACTGTAATTAATTATTAACTATTGAGGATATTAATATCCTAAAAAAATAAATGACGAAATCTTCTATTAATTAGAGTAAATTTATCACTGATAAAATAAGATAAATTAATATAAGAAATAATGGCTTCCTCAACGCTTTGTAGATTTTTAGTTAATTAATAATATTTATATGCAAAAATTCATATTAATACTTTAAAAAATTAAAAAAAATATTACGTAGTTAAAATTATTTATAGCTTTTAATTTATATTGCCCCGTTTTTCGAAACGTACAGTAGATGTCGTAAGATTTATATAGAGCGTTGCTGCATACTTCTTTTTTTTTTTTTCCGGAGGTACTATCAAATGGTACCTTTTTTATAGCTAGATATTAATATGAACAAATCTTTAGGAGTGATTTAATAATAAGAGGATTGAATAATATGTGTGAGATTAGGATTCAAATTTCTTCCTGATATACCAAAATTTTTTAAAAAAAATTAACATGAGTATGAAACCAAACTAAAAGAAAATATAAAATTATAGAATAAAAGTTCATATATATCTAAATTTCGTTTCAATTAAGTCTAGCCTCCTTAATTTATAGCCAATTTTTTTATCAATATTTATTTAGAAAAAGAAATCATCAATAACGTACTTAACATGATATGTTTTAAAAGTATATAATTTATACAAATTAAAAAAAAATAAAATATATATATATATTATTCTTTTTAATTAATGTTATGTGATATTATTATAATTTTTGCATAAAAACTAAAAGCTAGTTAATTTCTTTTATTAATATTATTTTCATACTAATTATTCTATAATTTATTTTTATTTTATATTTTTATAATTTTGTTCACTTGCTCAACGATTTCGGTAAAGACTTGCAGAAAAGCAAGGAACAAGAATGAAAAAAAAAAAAGTAGAGATAAAATAACAAGAACAAAAGTAAATAAGGTAGTGAAAAAAAAGAATAGGAAGGTATTCCCTGCCTTATCAAATGTCATCCCTTCTCAAAATATATATATCCTTAAAAATATATAATATTATTTTATCTTTGAATTTGGAGGAAAGTATAAAAGAATGAAGAAAACAAAGTAACAAGAAGCCTACATGACATTGAGTCATTAAGCTAATAATAATTGAGCCTATAAACTACGCCTATCACCCAGCTACACATCCATTCTTGGGATATATGTGGCTGTTCATACTTCATATAGTGGGATACATAAATTTTGAAAATTTTTCCCTTTTTGGCTGTTTCTCTTTTGGACTTATGTTGTTTTATTTCAGGCGCCAGTATTTAACAGAGAGAACTTAACCCATAAACGTATTTTACCCTTATCCAAGACCAATCTTGCCCCAGTGACCAGCCAATGGCCAGGAGTATCTTGTGGGCCTTTACATAACTGTGACATATCAACAAATTTCAGCAACTTTTGTGTTTGCACTGGCACTGGAGGTCCTGTTGGGAACACACTTGAATCCACAACTACTACAGCTGGATTTTTCTGATCTTTGTTACCAGAAATTGATGTGCTTATTGCGGAAAAAATTCCAGACTTCTGTGACAACCCTGAGGATCCCTGTGTCCAATTTGATTTTAGAACACTAGAATTAGCCACCTTAGAGAATAAAAGCCTCAGATGAAGAACACTCCTTGAGTCATGTTTCTTCACATGAAGTTGGGCCCCTGTGACAATGAAGGCCAGATTGTTATCAGTGCTCCATCTAGGATTGTATTTCACTGGTGCTGTGCATACATGAGAAAATTTCTTCCCGTTGACTGCTTCAAAGAAACGGTCATCGTTGACTTCTTCTGACCATATTGTGGTGTCCTCTATTTTCCCGTCAAACATTATTGGTGTGTTCAATAGATGTTGCAGGTGTATGGCTAATCTGTGTGATCACCAACATCATTGTGAGCACTAATCATAGACCAATTAAACAATCACAACTAAGATTGCTGGTCAAACAGAACTTAAGAGAATAATTATTACTAGTGTGGAAACAACCTGTTGCATTTCATGCCCTCAAGAAACAAGCGCATCCCTGTGATTGGCCTTTTACCCACTGTAACCTGTTATGACTAAGATACTTAGGCAGAAGAACATGGAAACAAAGTCTAAATATAGATTTGAATGTACCTTAGCGGTGTTCACATAAAGCTTGGGACCCATCAAGTTGAAGGTCAGAGAAGGTGAAGGGGTGGTTCTATTTGTGACGGGACCCAGAGGGAGATCATTGTGAATGGGAGCCCACAGTTTGTGTGCTTGGAAGTCAAGAAAGTATGGCAAATCTGACATGGGAGGTTTATCTACAGTTGACATGAATTTAATTCATTATCATCAGTTCAACAACCAAAGGTAAGTTTATAATAATTACCTTAAAAATTGTACGTATACTAGTATATGATTAATTGATGATGTGGAAAAAAAAAATACCTATCAAAATTAAACTCAAAATTAAAACACCATCATTTTGCTCATACTATAAGATAAAGTTTACACTACCAACTATAAATTTGAGTTTTGTTTTGTGTGATTCATAAGTGAAGGTCATTAGTTTATTTTTCATTTTTCACTTTTCACAATGGGATAAATTAAAATAAACTTACATCGAAGGTAGAGGTTGATAGCATGTGACAGGAAGCCTCTGCCAGGAGCACCTTTAAGAAGACTAGTGATAGGAATGAAATTAAAATGAACAGCATCTGGCTTCTTAGGAACTGTGAGAAGCCATTCACAATGGTTGCTCACTTGGGTATCTCCTCCTCTCTTTGTACATATCACCGTAATTCCCTGTAGGTTCCATCATATTCATCATCAATGATAATTAATTACCTTTTTTCGGGTGCTCAATTTCATAATAATTATGTCATAAAAATTCTTCAAACTTAACAATTAAATATTTATGAACACAGAAAAAATATTTAGACTGCGGTAGAACCTACATCTTTTGCACAAACGGATGTGGAGCTATTGAAGGCAACATTTTTCGGACCAAAGACATCAAAAGCCTGTGGTACCTGTATTTTCAGCATGTCACGTTGTAATTATTTAGTAAAAAATCAAATTAAGGAAAACTATAATGGCTTCTTAAGTGTTCTGATTCGCATAACAAACCTTGTACTTGTGCTCTTTGGTTTTTGGAAGGAAATTGCATGTACCAGTGAATAACTGATCTCCAAGATCATCCAAGTGCTTCCGGAGCTCTGATGGCCCCAAGTTGGAAGACAAGTCTTGCTTGACTAGCAACAAATCTTTGCCACCAATGCTAAGCCCCACAAGGATATGTGTCCCATATTTCTCAATGAATCTGTCAAAATTTCACCTTTAGAGAACATCAATTAAGGAGCTTCATAGCAAGTTGAGTTTCTAGATTTTAAATTGCCTTCTTAGGCTTGGTTTGGTAATATTATGACTTTTTTAGAATTACTAAACTTTCTAAAAATTACTTTTAAAAAATTATAGTAATATTATTTAATAAAATAATATAAAAATTATTGTCAGTATAAAAAGTAATAAGAGTAATATTTGATAAATATATTATAAAATCACTTTTAAAATTTAAAATAACTATAATGAATATAAATATTATAACAAATAAATGAATTTATTAAAATTTAATATTATATTAATCTTTTAAATTTTAAAAAATATTAATCAACTCTAAAAAATATCTTATAAAATGCTCTCAAAATATCCCTAATTTTTAAAAGTTAAGAGTAAGAACACTCTAATTTTTTTATTTATTAAATTAAAAAAAATTAACTCATACTTTTTATAAATACTAGCACCTCTCAAAATAGGCTACCAAATCAAGCCTTCGTGATTGGCTAGGGAGCATAGAATCAAGCATATCTAAGAGCATTTCCCTAGTTTATCAAACAAATACTAGGGGAATTTGTCTTTTTACATTCAAGTCAAAATATTGATATATTAATATTAAAGAAGTAATTAAAAAAGAAAAAAAGAACCGAAGAGGTAATTGAATTGACATCAAGTAGTGCATAAAACAAGTCAATTCAACAGACAGGTTGATCATCATTTTTCTCCTTTCAGTCATTCTTTTAGAATTTTAGTTCAACTTCGAAGCAAAAGCAAAAGATAATTGTCATCTGATTTTCAAATCGACCAAGACACTGCCGCCATATGTCGGAAGACAGAATAATAACGTGTCATAAAAATGTATATATATTCGGATGCTTAGTCAATAACTGACCCACAGAATAGCTGCGAGGCAGGAAATTTGCTCCAATTTGAATGTGGCTCAGCAAGTTTTCTTTGTAAGACTGTTTAATCCTTTTTTCCCCCAAAAAAATTAATTAAAAAAAGATTCAAGCCCCTTAAGTTCAAATTGTTCATATTATCAGAGCATTTTTATTTTGGTGCATTCCCAGAGCTTCATTTGAACACAGGAAAATAATCATCAGAAATCGGTGATAATTTAAGTAAGTTAGCACGTTTTCTTTTAGAAAATTTTCGAAATCATTGCAACGTTGATATCATTATTATTTTTAAAATGTGTATCATTGACTTCTACTAATCCAATAATATGAAGAATAATATTGCAATATATAGAATATAGATAGTATAAGCAGGCTTTGTTATGAGAAGACGACCATGAGCAAGAGTGGTGGGAAAAAAAAAACTCAACAGTCTGTTCTGTATTTTCCACTAACTTTCCAGTTAGCAGCCTAGAAATTCGTCATAATTTTTTATACTAAAAACTTAAAATGAGGATATAATTGTCTTAATTTAGGATCATGACACATTTACAAATTTAAAGTCCGCCACCATGGTCAGAGTCAAATCAATAAATAATATTTGATAATGAACATAAGGTTACGCTCTAGCTGGAAAATATTTATTGGGGCAATAGTAAGCTGTTGAATTCTAGATCATCCGAAAAGGATAATCATCCGAGAAAACTTGAAGTTTAATCAAATAATTTTAGGGCATGTGACGTTTGCTTTTATAAAGTTGTCCAGAACCATTGAAATCGCAAGCCGTTTTCGAAAGTTGAGTTGAAGGAAGCACAGAAGGCTAAAAGTCAAACTTCTTGCGTTGGATGAAAGGGCTGTTTGCCGGGACAATATGCATGACATGACAACTTACTTCTTCATGAAAGCACTTCATGATTTTATCATAGCAAGGAACATTATTGCTTAATAGAAAGGAGGAAAATAAACATGGATCAGAGAGCTAGCTGATTAATTTGGCTAATAACATATCTGAATATGTGATCAAAATCATAAATACATGTAAGAAATCTTGTTAAAACAATCGAAATTCTAAAGTAAATTATTTAATTTTCAAGCAAAGTAAATAGTGATCCTATGGCCGAGATAATCAAATTTAGGGTTCAGAGACAGCGATTATGGGAAGTCCAACGTTCCCCGAACGTGATATAATGGCTAAAAGAGATGACTAAATTCAAGACGAATTATTACTGTATTCTTCTTACTGCAGGTTGCACAGCTACTAGCTAGTATAGTATGTTCCATATGTATATATAATTTGCACTATGAATGGGATAACGGGACATTAAAATAAATATGCATACATAACATCACAATTTATAGTGTCTGATCTCGTCTGCAGAAGACCAATTTTATTTCCCAACCCTATAACTCATTAATGATAATTTATTAATTTGGCAATGCTTTTATTTGAGTGTAAAAAATAATAAAAGATTAATTTTTTTTCATTATATTTTTCAGTATTGTTCTAAGTCCTTACGAGTAAAAGAATTTATCAGTTAAATGTCCCCACAAAAATTGATCAATAATTGAGCCAACTAATTTTCTTACAATAAGTATTTATTTAGCAACAGCACTATTTTATGGCTAGAAGAGAAAACTTATAAACAATTGAACTATCCACGTTGCACAACTTCCATTCATTCTTAGTCTTCGGTTCAGACCTAATTATTTGTTATAAACTGGTAATCTAATTCTCAATGACAATGAGTTGTACTTGACTAACGTATAGACATGGCAAAAGAAAAGATCAAATGGACCACTTCATGATGATGCTAGCGTATTGGTCCAACAAGAGAACCACGTCCCCAACTGACACAACGTACTGGCGTAGAAATGTTGTGTGCCCAGACGGCTAAACATGTAAGGTTACAGGTTTGCCCCTAATCTAGCTACTCATTTGACCTTTTTTGTGTGGTTTCCCGAATCCAATAGAATATACACTACCAGACATGGTAATTGCATTGAGTAATAATACTTTCACATACATTATACTTATAAATCACTAATAGACTCTATTATTGATTCACTGATACAATTTAACAAAGAGCAGTGATGATATTCTTATAAAACTGCAGTTATTAACATCTATTTTTACGTTCTTTTTTCTCTCTAACCTTTTTCCTTCTACTTATTTCTGACTTGATTCTACGAGTAATACACAAAAATATGCAGTGTGTAAATAATATTTCTGTATAATGAAAATTAAAATAAGATTAAGTATTTTCAGTGACTTAATTAAATAAGAACAAATTTTTAAAAAATTAATAAGCACAAGGCAGTCAACCATTAAAAAAAAAAAATACTTACGTGATTCGGAGTACTATATGGCTGTGTTTCATGCCAATCATGTAAATATATTTTAAATGAGATTATATTTTGTATGAGATTATGTGTTAATGATAAATCCCATTTAAAATATACTTACATAATTGGTCCGAAAATACAATCACGTATTACTCGTAGACCATATAAATATTTTTCTTAAAAAAATGAGCACTCTAAGTAAGATTACCATGAAAGACAGTTAACGAACTCATTGACGCCAGGTCCAGATATATAATCCTTTTCTTTTTAATTGGTACGGTCATTTGTATGGTTGATCTGACTTATCCGTGCAAGCCAATGAATTGTGGGGCTATTTTCAAAGCATTAATTAAGTTTGTTTTTGGTATTTGTGGGGAATTTAGTTGCATTAATATTCAAACTGAGAAATTTGAGAAAAAGATGGGAAGAAACTATTTACCTTGCAAGTGCTGGAGGATCCCAGGAAGAAGGAACAGCTTCAAGGACTTGTTTGGAGAGGAGAAGTGGGTAGCGATCAATATGAACATTGAAGAGTGTGATAAAATAGCCATCATGACCCAAGTGCTTGGTATTAGCTGCATCAGTTGCCCACGAACCTTCATCAAAACCAAACACGGTATTGAAGTGCCCAGATGGTATTTTGCCGGGGATTGAGCTTTTCTGGTTAAACAGCTCCGACATCTAACACCAAAACCCACAAAAGCTAAATCTCAATCACATCTAAATTGAAAAAAATAAATAAGGCTTATTCATTTTCAACAAATTAAATCAAATTGAGAAGAATCAAGCGTTTGATGAAAATGGCTTCCTTACTTGGGTGAAGGTGAGGATATCGGACTGGCAGCGGGTGCGGTCACCTTTGTCACATTTGATGTCAACAGAGACATCTCTGATGGCTCCAAAACCCGGCACTCTCACTTCCCTTCTCTCCGTTTCATTCAGAACAACCAAACGCTCTTCGCCTTTGCAGAATTTCAGTCTGAAATCTGAGGTCAAGTCGAAGCCTTTTCCTAAGCTGCTAAACGCTCTCTCAACTATGTCTTCGCCCATCTCCCTGTATTTTTTTATTTGACCCAATTAAAGTGTCACCAATGCTACTATATATATATATATATATATATATATATATATATATATATATATATATATATATATATATATATATATATATATATATGAGTGTTTGGCATGGAATAGACATAGGGGAATATTGATTATTTTTAAAAGAAAAAAATAAAGTTGAGTTTCCTAGGCTGTATCACTTGTGCCATCATTTATAAGTTTTAGGTTTGACTGTGATTAGTTATTACTTTGGAGTCTGAATACCATGTTTGGCTTGGTCATTTTGTTTTTTGTTTTTACCTTTCTTTCCGGTGACTACGGCAAGAAGGAAACATGGAAGGAACAGCATTCACACACGAGACATGGCTTTAGGATTTTCGGGATTAAAGAAAGTGAATGGGACGGTTTTGTTTATTATTAGCACGTTTGGACCAGCGCTTTGGGGAATTTAAAATTGATTTTGAATCCCCAAAATTGAGTTTACCAATCTTTGATATTATTTGACTTTAAGAGATAAAAATTAATTTTTATTTTTAGAATTAATTCTTAGATAAGTAAAAAATTTTATTTTTTGTTAGAACAACTTTTGAAGAAATTATCAAATCACTTTTCCTCAAAAATTATTCTAATCAAATTAATTTTAACAAAATTAATTCTACCTAAAATTTTACAAAAACAAAATCAAAACACTGTATATCCCGTAGTATGGAATAAGGCCAAAAGAAAGAAGATTCTGGCTGATGTCACCCTAACGACCGAGAAAAAAGCAACGGTCCCACATCAATTCCACGACTTGGATGCAAAATTTGTGACTCATTGTTAGAATTTAAATACAGAAAAACGCATCTTTAATTGTCATTTATTTGTGGCTGCATCAAACTACCCGTAGATATGAGGCACTGCAAAAATTCGTGGACATCGTCCTATATTATCATTTATGATATATTATCATAATGATACCTTGCCTAAGTTCTCAGGCAACGTTTCAATCGCAAACGCGGTTTGTACGGGAGATCGCTGCGCATGGTCAAAACAAAAATTGATGATTCAATATTGTTTTTATATTTTGCGTAGCAATTTTTAATAGATTCTAAATTAGTTGTTCATCTCGTTGGCTTATGAATGAAGATATCCCATCAATTGGGTATGGAAATAAATGCGGTAATTTATCAAGAACGTATGGCCTGACCTCTCCTGTTTATCGTACAAAAACTAGATCAACTCTCTTTCAAAAGTCTTTTTTAACTAAAAATATGGTGCATTTAATTTGTAAAAATAATTTTTTATTTTTTTAAAAATTCATTTTTAAATTTTTTATTTAAAAAATATATTTAATTTATAAAAATAGATTCTATTTTCAAAATATAAAAATGATGAAAATATATTTGATTTGTTTATTTTTAAAATATAATTTGAAAAATCAAAATTGAGATAACAAAATTATATTTATTATTAAATAATAAAAAAATTATTTCCTATTTTTATTTCTTAAAAATAATTTTCATTCTCTAATTTTCAAGTCTTAGAAAATATGCATATTTTAATTCTATGTTTTCTTTAAAAATATATTTGATATGTGCCCAATTCTATTATTGTAGTTGAGTGCTAATTGAAAATGTGGTGGGCAAAGACACGTTCCAACAATTCCAATATCAAGCATATGAGTAGTTTTTTTGTAAGAGTGGTCACAAAAACAGGTGCATCTATCCTATTCTCTTTCGTTGATTGAAAAAATAAATCCTATCCCACTAGACCATTAGCTAAACGATATCATTGCCAGCAAAACTCCAAGCACAGAGCCCGCGAAAAATATTCAACCGATAATCAAATAACTAACAGAATGAACATGAAGAAGGTATACCAAAGGAGATTGCAAAGAGTTCCAATTATAGCTAAAAGTATTAGCTAATTTAAGCAATCGTACAAACCTAATTTACAGTGAAGAAAAGAATATTTCTAACAAACATTATGCTATTACAACGTTCGCTCAAAAGGACACTACTAGAATTTGTCGGAAATGCGACCAAATTTGTGATCAATTTTTTCGATCGCAAAAAATAAAGGATTTGCATCCGATTTGTGAAAAAAGTGAGCAAAAACGTGTTTAAAAAATCGGTCACAAATTTTGCCACAATATCGGTCGCAAATTTAAAATTTGCAACCTATTTTGTTAATGGAAGTATGAAAATCCTTTTAAAAAATCATTTGTAAAATCGGTCGCAAAATTTAAATTTACAACCAATTTTGAGACGAATTTTGCATGTTAATGGAAAATTGTTAGGAAAAAAAATCAGTCATAAAATCAATTTTTTGCGATCGATTTTGCGACCAATATTATTAGGAAACAAAATTCACATACAATATAAAAATGGGTCATTAAATCAATTTTTTGCTACCGATTTTGCGACCAGTTTTTAATTTATCAATTGAGTCTGATAATAAAATCGGTCGTAAATTTGTCACAAAAAATTGATTTTGCGACTGATTTTATTATTTGTATCAATTTATTCTGATAATAAAATCGATCACAAAAAAATCATTTTGTGACAGAATTTTGAGTCCAATTTTGCTACCGATGTTTTGGTCGCAGATTCAAAAACTTAAAACACAAAAAATAGACAATACCATATCCTTTCTCTTGCACCTTTCCTTTCTCTTCTAACTTTCTCAATTCTTCTTCTTCCTCCCTAACCCTACCCCACCCCCACCCCCGCTACCCACAACCCAAGCCGCTACCGCCACCAACCCAATGCCGCCGGAGAGGAGCAGTAGAACACTACCAGCCCACAAAGGTGCGTCGCCCAAACCACCTTTGCAGCTCCACTATGTGGTTCTCCCTTTTTCCTTTTGCTTCCTTCTTCTTCTTTTTTTTAAAAAAAAAATTGCTCATTTGGTTTTTTTTTTGTGATATTTTTTTTTTAATATTGGGGGTTTGATTGTTGTGTTGTTGGTTTTGTTTAGATTTTTAGATTATATTATTTAGGTATTTGTATTATTAAATTGGTTGAGATTTATTTGATTGATTTTTTTTTTGTTGACTAAGAAACTTTATTGGTATTGTGAGTAGTTGTTTTTAATTTTTTTTATATATTTTTTTTAATGTAATGAGAGTTTTAGTATTATTAGTTGATTGTGTTGATTTATTGAGGTTGTTGATTGAGAGTTTGTTATTGCAAAAAGTGGTTTGTATAATTAAAAATGAGTTTAATTATATTGTTGATTGAGGTCAATTTAGATTGGTTTTTCAGGTTATTAGGTTGATTGAGAGAATATATTATTGTTAAATTAGTTGATGGTTTACAAAAATATGCTAAACTTGTTAAATTGTTATATTTGGTTGATGGGTTTTGGTTTTGGTTATAGATTTGTTTTATTGGTTTTTATTTTTTTAAGTTGTATGTCACTCGATTTATTCAATTTTATGCATATTAAATACACTCGATATTGCTTGATGATGATGTAATAGAATATGGACATGCGTCAGTTTCGTAGTTGGATGCATGAAGAGCTACTGAAGAAAATGGCAGAAAAGAATTGGGCACTTCTAGATAGGTTGGAGACTAATGAGAAAAAGCTTTAGGCCACCAATCAACTTGTGCATCAAATAATGCAACGGATGAATTTTCAACCTACTGCTTTCCAACCCACCATTGCAGACCAACCAGAGGATGAAAGATCAACTAATGATAGAGAAGAATCTGACTGAACTTAGTACTTATGTTTCTTATTGACTGCACTTTGTATTATATACTACTTACTTATATTTATATTTGTATATTTGAAACATTAAAGACTGAATTTTTATGCTTTGGGATGTTGAAATATTAGCTACTAACACTTAATGATATGTAATATTTAGTTGCATGTAATATTGATTGTTAAATTCCGGACTGTTGCTGAATTCTGGGTCGTTTAATTCAGGTGTATCACATGGTGAATGCATAACGTTCCAGTTTCTTTGCTATGAATGTTTTAAAATTTGCGACCGATTTTGCGATTGAATTATTTGCAACCAATTTTTCAACTGAATTTATGTTTTAAGAATCAAATTTCTGCAATCAATTTTTCAGTCACAGATTTTATATTTGTAATCAAAAAATTGGTTGCAAATTCTGGGACAAAAAAATCAGTCGCAAACCTGCTGGTGAAACCTAGAAATTTGCAACCAAATCGTAAAGTTTACCAAGAAAGTTGCAACTGATTTTTCGGTTGCAAAGAAGTTAGCAAATGATCAATTCGAACATGATTGATGGATGTGCAAAATCGGTCGCAAAGGCCGTTTGCCATAGATTTTTTCGGTCGCAAATTAATTTGCAACCTACCTTTACACAACCAAAAAATCGGTCGCAAACGGCCTTTGCGACCGATTTCGTGGTTTTTGTGACTGAAAAATCGGTCGCAACCAGTCAATTTTCTAGTAATGGGAAAAGCATCCTTCTCCACGACCTGCCACACTCGCATGGACTGACCAAATCATACCAAAATTTTTCGGATCTCATGCCTAAAAAACACAAATGAACAGGCAAGCTATTCATTGCTTATATAAATAATAGGCATCATTTACGAGCAATTTATGACAACAGTACTGCTAAAAGCATTCAACATTCGGTGCAAACTCATCCCTTGCCCCAACTATTCCATCTTCGCCATTACTATCAACCACAAAAATAAGACCTTGAGTGTTCTGGAAGTAGTGCCTCCATAGTGGACGGATTTGCAGATAAAAACTAAAATTATTGAACAGTCATATAAACCCTATAATTAGAAAATTTGTTCTAAAGGAATACATAACATGGGTGCACAAAACTTGCTGGAAAGATAGATATTCAACATCAGCCAAAAGAAGTTAGGTCCACAAGTGCTGTCAAAATAAAATAATATATCATCTTAATAAACTAATATGCTTGAGCAAAAATCATGCATAAAACCAAAGTGTTCATACCTTTAGATGACAAAACCCCTCCCCTTTCATTTCCTTTGTTATTCTTCACTTTGTCACTCAATAACAGTGAAACATTATGCAAATTATAGATACCCATGCCTAAAATGCCAAATCCCATCATCAAAAGAATAAAAAAAAGCAATACATTTCCACCCAAACCCAACCTCGGCAAGAAATAGACAATCCAACTCCAAATTGACATAAAATCCTCAACTTTCTAAATCAATCAAACATGGTTTAGACTGTAAAGATCCCATATTATTCAACCTGAAAGATAGACTAAGATTCCAAATCATAGCCACATAAAACTTCTGGCACCAGAGTGAACAAACAAGCCTAGAGAGACAAGGAAGGGCCAATTGTACCTTGTCATGGCCACCAACATCCCACAAAGTGAAGCTGATGTTCTTGTACTCCACGATCTCAACATCAAATCTTGCAGAGAAAAGAATATGACTCCCATTATTTTATATATGTGTATATAACTGTAACAGCATTTACAAACTCATCCTCAGAGCCAACTTAGTTAACTATCAAGAGTATATATTGCCTTATCAAACATAATCCATAATGTCTTAATGTCCATGGTCAATAATAACTATCATTGCAGAAGTATCATATATACAAAATCTCAAAAAATAAATAAATTAACATGCATTTATAGAGGAGGGATCAACTGAAACTGACCCAAGACTAGTCACACCCTTATCCACCCAATAACTTTTTAGGAGTAACACTGGCATAGCTACAAAATTTCATCCAGAATTTCGACAAGAAGAAGCCAAAACAAAAGGGAAAAAAAACCAGCAATAGTGTGACATGCATACCAAAATAGAACCAGAAAATAAGGGTGAGGGAGGAAGTGCCACGATGGTGGTGGCAGTCTGAACAACAGTGAGTGGCGAGGATCCCTATGAGCAATGTGACACTGGTTGAGGGAGGAAAAAGAAAAAAACAGAAAGCGATGGCGATAGCGATTGATTGAGGGAGGAAGGGCTAGGGTTTTTTTCTTTTAGAATTAGGGGAGATTCGAACCCAGTGCAAACAAAAGAAAGGGAAAGAATTGGAAGGAAAAAAAGGCACTGTTCACTTCATCCAGGATTCGAACCGGGGTGAAAATAAAAGACGTTTCACTTATTACCATTTGTGCCACCGCATTTTCATTGAAAAATATTTTCAGCAACCAATTTAAAAATACCAAAAATGTGAATTTGCCATTTCCAAATTTTCAAGTATTTTGGGAAATATTTTTTGAAAATATGTTCAAAAAGCTGATGCCAAACATATTTTGACTCCCATTTTCTATTTTTTGTGAAAATGGAAAATAGCAAATCAAATACCCCATTAGGGTCTTTTGTTTTCGTTTTCTATTTTTAAGATTTTATAAATGAATAAAAAAAATAGAAAATGAGATTTTTTTATATATTATTTCTTTCATAAAATCCTAAAAATAGAAAGCATTAGAAATGAAAACAGAAACCAAGGTCTATTTGATTTCTATTTTTCATTTTCTATTTTTAGTTTTAATTACAAAAATGCCACTTTATTTTTAAGAAATTAATTTTGATATACTGTTAATGTAAAATTTTTTACATTATCATCCAATTACATGTTTATATTTGTAAAATAGTGAATGACTACGTCAAACACTTTTATCGATATAGCGATACATGAGTGGATATTTGTGTAAAAAATTTTTACAGTAACCATATATCAAAATTAAATTCTATTTTTAATATTTTTTGTTTTCAAAATTTTGTGAAAGGAATAGTGAAAACAAAAAAATTATATTTCCTATTCTTAAAACTTTACAAAATACCAAAAATAAGAAAAGAAAAAATGAAAATAAAACCCAAACCGACTTTGATTCTAGGACATATCTTTCAAGCTAAACAGGTCAATTTATTTATTTTTATGTATATTAAATAAATTAGTTATTATATATAAAAATTATAAATCAAAGTATGATTATATAATATAATATTTTATTATTATCTATGACCTTTTAAAGATTAGTCTAATTTCCATTTTAAATGTTTGCTGGCCTAGTTGAAAATAAGTTTAGTTGTCTATTTAAAGGAATTATTACAGAGTATGTCTTTAAACAGAGTCTTAGGCCAAGTGACAGTTTTAAAACGACTTGGTCATACATTAAAAAGGGCCTATATCAAATAAATAGATCAGATTCGGACTTTGTATTGGAGAAGAAGGGGGAAAAAAGAAAAGATTAAGCTTAAAGTAAAGTCTGGACTGACATATAATATATTTCACCCCTACGGCCAATTAATGCTGAGAATACTTTAATTTAAATGTCAGGCAAACAACTACAATTAAATTTACTTTTATATAAAGAATTGTTCATGCAATTTCAAGTCATGGCTAGTGACTAGTTACGGCTCCCATCTTGATAATTCTAGGATCTGAACTCAAAGTAAAATTCACCTAGAATCACAGCTTATTTTCAATGCAACTAACCATTTTTGATAACTACAATTAAATTAAATATGATGACATTGTACTTCTTATTTCAAAACCTAATTTCTAAATGAATATCATTCCCCCGACATTTGTGATAAAAAAAAAATTTTCATTCTTTGATTTCATAATTCATAGTTGTAATAAAAATAATCAAAATTTCTACGGCGATTATTCTAATGTAGAAAAAATTTATTTTAATCAAAACAAATATAATTGTTATCTATACTTTAATAGTATTGTATACAGGTTTTAGGACACTTTAACTACCCTTTTTTCAAGACAATTTTTTCAACACTCTTTGTATTTATCTATATTGTTATCTATTAATATAATATTCAATTTTGTTATAAGGATAAATTTGTAAGGAAAATATTTTGTGAACGTAGATGTATAAACATTGTATATGAATGTTAGTGGGAGTGAATATCAAAGTATGCGTGTATTGAGATAAAATAGATATATAGGGTGCATTTGTTTCAGATTTAAAAAAAAAATAATTTTGAAACTAAAATTTTATAAATAACTAAAAAAAGCTAAAAACTGATTCTTTTCAAAAGCTACTCTATTTAATTTCTACAAAAAAGTTAAAAACAGATTTTCTTGAGATTATGATTATTTTTAATAATTTATCCAAATATATCAAAAGTGATTTTTTTAATAAAAAAGGTGATTTTTTGGGAAATTTTTTTTTATCCAAACGAACCCATAATATGTTTATGTAAGAGATAGATTAATTTTTTGTTAGTTTCTCATAAATATCATCCAATAAAGACAATTCTTGTCAAGGTATTATCAAACACTGTGGGCAAATCTCATAATTTGGATTTAGATTATAGTTCGTCACATTACGAGAAATTATCTTTTTTTAGTTGATGTAACCCCTTTTGATAAATAAATTAATTTTGATGTCGAAGGTTGATGTACATATAATAAGACTCAATTTGTGAACTTATTAACAATAATTACCCATACTGATATCTCACTACTTTTAAAATACTATTTGGAAGTTATACTATTTCTAATGTTAATAACTACTTTATAATTTTAAAAAACACATTATCAAACAATTAAATATAAAATATGAGATTAATTTTTATGCATTAATAATGTAAAATAATTTTATACTATTAACTAATAGAATTGTAAGAAAGTGTCAAATTATCATGGACAATTACCAACTATGATTTGACATTTTCTTACAATTCTATTAGTAGATAATATAAAATTATTTTATACTATCAGTATATAAAAATTAATCTCAAAAAACATTTATATTGGCAATATTATCAAAATTAGCTAAACTTATAATTAAGAGATTAAGTGCATATTTATCATAGATGTGGTTTGAAAAGAATTATGTTTGAGCACTCAGAAACCAATTCCTTGAAAAATAGAAAAGCTCAATTATTGAAAAGTTGTTCATATTAGTGTATCTATTATTTGCGTTCACTAGAACTTATTCTCTTTATTCAATGTCGAAATCAACTCTTTTTGAAGCAATGAATCATATGCTGCTCCATTAAAAAAGGCGATTCCCACCTATCGGTCATTTGTATTATAATATTACCCTTACGTTCGTTTATAATAAATTCTTATAGTTGAAATTCGTTTACAATCTATAACGAAAGTTCAAATTGATATCTTTTTCAAATTAATTTTTATATAGGTTTAATTTATATGTACTAACAGTGTAAATTTTTTTTACATTATTATCTAATTATATATTATCACATAAGTAAACATGTATGACCCTCACCTCCACTATTCCAAAAGTTATGCAAATGGAAGAATCAGTTAAAGCATATAAAATATATGGTAATAACTAAATTAAAATTAATATGTAAAACATATAATAATTAAATTAAAATTAATTACATATTACATATTTAAACTTTGAAGTAAGTCACTAAGATGACAAAATAATTTTAAAGATAAAGACTATAAAATACCTTATAGGGCTGTTCTCTGCTTTTTCAACATTAATGATTGGAGCAGTAGAACAATCAATAATCAATAATGATGTTGAAGTTATATTTTTTCCCTTTTTATATATTGGCTTTTCTCTTAAAAAATGCATCCATTCTTTGATTTTTTATTATTAGAAATTGGAATTATAAAAGTTGTAAAAGAGTAAGGAAATGATTGAAAAAGTCAAAAAGATGATAAGAAATTAAAGTGAGATATCTAATTAAATACTTAAAATAAAAAAATCACTACTTTTTAATATTAACGTTAAAAAACTGTCTTAAACATTTTTACTTAGATAAATCTATGTTATTGGTATTAAATTAGCACAACAATTAATATAATAAAAATTGAATTTTTTTCCCAAAAAATATTCTAAGAATTGAAGAAAAATAAGAAAACATAAAATAGTGAAATTGATAAAAAGAGAATAGAATGTTTTGCCAAAAAAACATGTTTTGAAATAAAGAAAACCAATTTCCCAAAAAAATGTGCTGCAATCTTGCAAGTTGAAGATTTTGAACAAAGAGAAAAAAGATAAAAATATGCACAAATGAGATGTACCCGCTCTGCTAATCACAACTTTCTTCTTTACGGTAATTTTTTCCTTTTGTTTTGCAAAAATTGTCGACACCGGGATTTGAACCCAGTGTTTGTCGATTAGCAAAACTCTAGCATGTGTATTGCACCATCTCAGCTGTCCACATCTCTCTGCAGGTACATCTAGTACTAAATATTTTATAAAAACTTGGGGGGGCCATGGCCCCCCATTGTCCCTACGAAGCTCCGCCTCTGGGAAGAATGTGATTGGATAACAGTTAGTGCATACAAATTAAATTTATTTTATATACTAACAGTATAAAATAACTTTATACTTTACACTATTAACCAACAGAATTTGAGAGAAATAACAATTATAGTGGATAATTATTATGGTAGATAGTTACTCATCATAAGTTGATATTTTTTTCAAATTTTATTAACCATTAGTATAAAATTATTTTACATTGCATAGGAATTAAATTCTATCTTTTCATACTTGAAAAATGAAATCGATGATGTTATTAATTATTAAAAAGTTTATTTTAAATGTATTAATAATATAAAATAATTTTATATCATCAACTAATAAAAATATTAAAAAATATCAACTTATATAAATAACTACCCATTACAATGATAAATTTATCATGATTTATCATTTTCTAACATTTCTATTGCCTATTAATACATCCCAATTAAATCCATTATTAAAAAGCTTAATTAATATCAATTTTTAAAAATGACTAAATTGCTATTGCAGGTACCTTCGCAGAACTAAAATGAGTACTCACATGTTGATATTTACATCAAGTAAATAAACATCATAGTTTCATTTTCTTTGTATTTTTTGTTGTCACCTTATTTAATAGCATTAAAAACTTTTTGCATAAAAGGGAACTTTACGAAAATTTAGAAATTGAATAGAGAAATTATATGTAAAATTTGAAATTTCATAGGTCAGGACAAAAATTTGATTCCCACTTTGTCTTATCAGTTTAGCACAAAAAGACGCGAAGGCAGTGTTCCAACTTGCAGCCAAGACATCAAGTTGAACCATATCAAGAATCCACAAAGAAGTTTGGACACTGTGAACGAGTGTGAATCACAGAAGGTTATGACAAACACGAGCCAAGACCACACGTTAAATGGGGTCATCGTTTCCAATTGGTGGTTCAGAGTTTACGTTTTCATTTGGGCTGACTCTGGGATGTACCACCAAAAGAAGGCGTCTTAGCCATAGAAAAATTAATTAATGGCTAAGATTGATAGATTTTATTAAAGAAAATAATTTTATAATAATTTATATTTATATTTTAAATAAATTTATAAAGTAATTCTACATGAATTATCTGTTTTACCCTTCCACTTTTATGCTTTTTCCACCTCCACCATTCCATGTCACTGTCCCACTACCGCCCTCTCCTGCGCCCCTTGCTGGCCTCAGCGCCATCGACACCAGTACCACCCTTGCCCCCTTCCCTCATTCACATTCACAACCAGCTATTACAAATAGGGGAAAAAAAATCCCAATTTCAGAAACATCTCCTAAATAAAGAAATTGGAGCAACAAAATCATCATCCAAACAACAACAAAACACTAAAATCAAGCCAAAACTCCATCCAACCCCTACCTGTCACACCAAAATCAAGCCAAAACTATAGTAAGGATCAATATTTAACTAGAGACAAGGTCAAAAACAAAAAATCAATACAGAAAAAAAAAAAGAAAAGAAAATAGAGGAACCCATACACACCCACGATAGAAACCTCTTCTTCCTCCACCCTCGTCTGAACACTACACAGTGGCGCGAACCACCGCTCACAGGCACCACCGTGAGTTGCCTCACCACCCCGACCTGTTCCGACAACCCAACTCCACCTTGTGCCGCCTTGAATCTGTAATCCGCACAGCTCCACCGCCATCAACGAAACCAAACCACCCTTTCCCTCCACAGTCACGACCTTGGACCACCATCAGCCATGATAGACCACCCCGCCACACTTTATCTCTCCTTTTCCCCATGGTTGCGCCACCTACAACTTTGCCACTCTCGAAACCCTTCTCCCTGCAAGCTTAATCTGGTTCCTTTATGGCTAAAATGTTTGTTTTGTGGGGTTCTCACAACGGTGCGGGGACAGCAGGCAAGGGTGGTAGTGGTGCTAGAGGTGCGTGGTAGAGGGGGGGGGGGGGAGTGGCACTATGGAAGGGAAGAAGGGGGCAGATCGACAGAGAGAGAGAGAGAGAGGAGAAGAGAATTTTAGGAGAGAGAAAATGACAACGATAAAAATGTAATTTTATCAAATTATTATTATTTTTTTTTAATTCAGGATCCAAAATGGTTACAAACTCAACCAGGACCACCACGTACTCCTCCCCAAAGGAAAGAGTATACGCATTCAAATGATGAAATTGCCATAAGAAGAACATGGAACATATTAACAGAACAGATCATATTGTTTTGGTGGAACATATATTCTTTATCTTTTTGGGAAGTGGCTTAGAGCAGGTTTAGAGTGTCAAATACGTGTAAAATAGTTTAAATAGACTCTATTTAAAAACAAAAATAATTTTATTTAAATTATTAGTATTCAAAATAAAATTTTTTTATATAATCCAAACAAAATACATTACTTCAAATATTTTTCAGTTAATATATCTAAATATCGAACTAATATTAATTTCAATATAATAGATTCTAAAAAAATAAATTATACTTTTATCAAACATCAAAATACATTTATTTTAATAGTTAATATAGACGCTCAATTGATTTAAGCAGCTTAATATTGTTCCTCTTAAAAAAAGCTTCAGGTTTTAGTTTTATAAATAGAAGAAAAAAAAATTTAGGAGAGTTTTACCCTTCTAATAGACTGGTCCAAGTCAGATTAGTTAAAATTTGATAAATTTCAAACACTGATATAAAATATATTGATTTAAAAATATACTAATTTTATCAAAATGATAATTATTTATGGATAAAGAGAATAACTCTTAAATTATTTTAAGATATGAATTTGAAGAAATAACTATAAATTGTTAAAAGAAACTGAGGGTTGACATAAACTAATCCGTACTAAAGGGTTGAATTAGTTGGTTGGAATTAGTTCACGCAGCTCATAAATCATGTGGAGCAAAGTGCTTATCCAAATATTGTAGGGGAAATAAAAAGAAAGAAAGAAATAAAAAAATAAGGGGTGTAAGTGAATCGAATTGATCTAAACTAAACCAATAAAATTGGTTCAGATCAATTATGAGCAATCAGCTTATTTTAAGGTGGAAGTTTTTATTTATTTTTAATTTTTCAAAATTTTATATTTAAATTTTTAGTAATAGAGTCATTTTTTATTTTTTATTAATATTTATTTAAAAAATTTATCTATTTACACTATTATTAAATAAATCATAATTATAATTAAATTTTATATTATTATTAATTGTCATAAGAATAAAATTTTTTATAAAAAATATAATTCTTTATTTTTTATTTTAATCCAATGTCTGAAACTAAACTAAACCAATCAGATCTTGATTGGATGAGTTTAGCTCGGATTTGCTGAAAATTGATCGGTATAAATTTAATTTTTATTCAAAATCAAACCAAATCAACCTGCTTACATTTTTCAAAAAATATCTAAAATTGTGTCGCATGATGAGATTAAAAGGCCAAAAGCTTATTTGCAATCGTAACCTGAATATGTAATATAATTCACGTAAGTTGGAGGTTGGGAACATGTATGCATATGGTGATGGAAACCGAGCAACTAAACGGTGGTGGAAGTGGGAACCGTGGAAGCAGGTGAGCCGTGGAGTGCACGAGAATAACATGATCATGACCTCCTCCATATCACCTGTGGAAGCAGGACCCTGCTCCCCGTGCTCCCTGTGACTCAACCAACTCTACGCGGTTTCTTTGATTGTTTTTGGTCGAGCGCTTCCTTCTATTTTAAAACAGTGAGTCTTTGGGTGGCCCGAATATAGTTGGGCTGTAAATTCAAATTGAGTTTAGAAAATTTTGGGTTAGTGTTTTTTTTATGGTTAATTTTGTTAACTGAGTCAAATAACAGTGGGCTGCATTGGATGGCCAGTCCACCAAATTTGCCCCTTTAGAGTGTATTTGAGAGTTTTAATTTTGAAAAGGATAGGAAGAGAAGAGAAGAAGTTTGAAAAATAAAATGGATTTACAGCAACTCTTCAAACCGTTTTCATTCCTTCCAAAATAAAATTCATAATAAAATTCATAAACACACTCCTAAGAAACTACTCAAGGCTGTATTACAAGTTTAGGAGACCCCTCCGCCTTTTTTTCTTTGGTCTTTGAAAAATCATTAGAAAACCAGAGAGCAGCCCAACATAGCCGCAGAGCCCAAAGATCCATAAAACAAACAGACCCCGCTGGGCACCAAACAACGTTATTGTGATGTTCGTTTGATTTTTTCCTCGTTTGTCTTGAAAGCCGAAAGCACCAAAACAAGCACCTTAAGTTGATGATGCAGGCGAAACCTTGATCAATGAGTTCCACACAGAATGTGATCAGAACTATTCTAAGAAAACCGAATACCATCACTTGCACATATCATGCCAAACAACTCCATGCCCACATTCTCAAGGCCAAAGGAACATCTCACTCCGACAACTCTTCCATACTCTCACTCTACACAAACCTCAACCTCTTGCACGATTCACTCCTTGTCTTTCATGCCCTTCGTTCCCCTCCTCCGCTTGCTTGGATTTCCATCATCAAGTGCTATACTTTTCATGGCCTCTTGCATCATTCCTTGGCCTCCTTTAACGAAATGAGGGCACGTGGCATTCACCCAAACCGCCACGTCTTCCCTACTGTTCTTAAAGCATGTACCCTCTTGAAGGATCTGAGGCTTGGTGAGTCTCTTCATGGATGCATCATTCATCTTGGTATGGATTTTGATTTGTACACCGGTAATGCATTGATGAATATGTACTCTAAATTTCAGGGTTTGGGTGAGTTTTGTGGGAAGAATCTTGGTGCAGATAAGGTGCTTGATAGATTTTCTGAGAGAGGGAAGAAGGGCATCGATGGCCGCAGTTTTGTTAGAAAGGAAAACATGGGTGGTGTAAAGATAGATAGTGTTCGAAAGGTTTTTGATAGGATGCCAGTGAGGGATGTTGTTTCCTGGAGCACTGTTATTGCTGGGAATGCTCAAAATGGGATGTATGGAGAAGCATTGACCATGGTTAGGGCGATGGCGAATGCCAACTTGAGGCCCGACTGCTTCACTTTGTCAAGCATTCTCCCTATTTTCGCGGAGCATGTTGATATTATTAAAGGAAAGGAAATTCATGGCTATGCTATCAGAAATGGGTTTGATGCGGATGTTTTCATTGGGAGTAGCTTAATTGACATGTATGCGAAATGTACTCGAGTGGAATACTCGCTCAGTGTCTTTTACCTCTTACCTAAGAGAGATGCCATTTCATGGAACTCTATAATTGCGGGCTGTGTGCAGAATGGTAAATTTGATCAAGGGCTCAGGTTCTTCCGTCAAATGTTGAAGGAAAAAGTCAAACCAATGCATGTTTCCTTCTCTAGTGTCATACCAGCTTGTGCTCATTTGACGGCCCTAAGTTTGGGGAAACAGATCCATGGATATATAATTAGAATTGGGTTTGATGATAACAAGTTTATAGCGAGCGCTCTGATGGACATGTATGCCAAATGTGGTAACATTAAGATGGCTAGATATATTTTTGACAAAATAGAGACGCATGACATGATATCATGGACTGCCATCATTATGGGATGTGCTATGCATGGGCATGCCCTTGATGCAGTTTCCTTGTTTGAGAAGATGTTAATGGATGAAGTAGAGCCCAGCTATGTGGCCTTCATGGCTGTTTTAACTGCCTGTAGTCATGCGGGGTTGGCAGATGAAGCTTGGAAGTATTTCAACAGTATGGAACGGGAGTTTGGTATTACTCCAGGCCTGGAGCACTATGCTGCTGTTGCAGACTTGCTTGGCAGAGCTGGAAGATTGGAGGAGGCCTATGACTTTATCTCTAACATGGAAGTACAACCAACAGGAAGCGTGTGGTCAACATTGTTGGCTGCTTGTAGGGCTCATAAAAATGTTGAATTAGCTGAAAAGGTTCTTGACAGGATCCTTTTGGTTGATCCTGAAAACATAGGTGCTTATATTTTGATGTCAAACATCTATTCGTCTGCCCAAAGATGGAAAGATGCTTCAAAGTTGAGAATCTACATGAGGAAAAAGGGCTTCAAGAAGACTCCAGCATGCAGCTGGATTGAAGTTGGAAACGAAGTCCACACTTTTACAGCCGGAGACAAATCACATCCATATTATGACAAAATAAACAAGGCATTGTGTATATTATTGGAGCAGATGGAGAAAGAAGGTTATGTTCTTGACACAAGTGAGGTGCTCCATGATGTTGATGAGGAACACAAACGTGAATTATTACTCAGCCACAGTGAGAAGCTTGCCGTAGCATTTGGCATCATTAGCACTCCTGCTGGTACGACTATCCGTGTAATAAAGAATATTCGGGTGTGTGTGGACTGCCACACAGCAATTAAATTTATAGCAAAGATTGTTGGCAGGGAAATCATTGTCAGGGATAATAGTCGATTTCACCATTTCAAGAATGGATCTTGTTCATGTGGAGATTATTGGTAATAACAATTGTGATTGCAATTCCTGTGCATTTAGACCTTGCCACCAGGTTGTCAGTCACAACCAAGCATGCCAACATTGTGGTTGGTGTAAGCAATGCTAAAGTAAGAGGTGGATTAAAATGCTAAGGGATGGGTGTGGAAAGCGCACACACTGAAAACAGGACAAATAATGGGGGTTAGGAAATCGGGTGTGCAGCAAAAACTCCTTTAGAAGATGGAGCCCGTGTTGAAGAGAGGAATTGGATCCTGATCAGACACCATACGATTTCATCTCAAGCATTTTCTAATAATGTTACGTCCTTTGATGATTCCAAAGCATTTCCTTCATCTCAGTCCTTAATTTAAAATCCGATTTTCAGGTCTTGTTGGATCAGCAACCCCACAGTTCTGTTGTGGACTAGGCAATGAAGATTTCAGGGTCAATGTTATTATGGGAAGTAGTAGTTCTTGGATCTATGATCTTTCCAAAGAAATTTTTCTCATCATTTTTAGCAATAAAAAGGTAGCCCGATGCACCAAACTTTCACCATTATAGGCTCTGGGAAGGGTTAGAACTCTCCCAATGTTGTCCCTATGAGTAGAGAGGCTGTTTCCGCAGGATCATGTTCTAGGAATGCAAAATTAAATTGTGTAAAGAGAGTATGTTTAGGGCATATAAACAGCCAAAGACCGTTTATCAGTTGAACCACATTAATATGCATACAATGCTAGGTGGTGTTGTAGACTTGTAGCCGGAGCCTGCACATCCTTGAAAAAGTTTCAATTTTTCCTTCGTCTTCTTGTGCATGATTGCATCGCCGTTAATGTTCTGTAGCTTTCGATGTGTATGAAGGCAGCCTGAAAATGCGATCAAATTTATGTATAATTCTGAATTAAAAGTTCAATTACATTCTTTCCCCCCCTAGTAATCTTGTTCTTTATTTCAAGATCTGACTTGCTTGAATTAAATGTGTATCAACCATTTCAACTTTTTTTTTTTTTTGGTTCCTTTCAAATTCGATGCACCTTTTTTCTAGGTATGCAATGAAGAGTGCGGCCTTGATATTTCTGTAGTAATATGAAAGCAGCATTGTGGCCGACAAACATTTCAGACGCCAAAACGAAAGGAAAAATGTTGGTAAACGATTCTGAAGCGATATTCTCGACGGGTGATTCCGCTTCTTGGTTATCTGGAGGGAAAAAAGAAATTGATTCGTGGAAGAAAGTGCATGGCAGGAAAAATTTTAAACATGAACCTGGATGAGGAATTATACAAGGCTCACAGCCTTAACAGGAAAAATTCTATTCTCAAGGGAAAAAGGAAAAATTCCTCCTCCTCCATGAATTATCCACCATCTATTTCTCCTTTCTATCTTCTCTCTCTTTACTTTTGAAATCAAAGGCTAAATTTCCTCCTCAATGAAGTACGAAAAAAAAAAAATTTACCCCCCTTGTTCGAGCTTTTGAGGTGTACGAGCGTGCAAGGAAATATAATATAATTAATTAGGAGTCAAGTCCGTTGACCCATGCTTGAAGGAAGCGAGCATAGGCATTTTCATAGAGCTTTCAACCTCTTTCCTTTGACTCATCGCTTTCGCCCATCCCTTCCAAGGAACAAGGATTTCAAACTTTGCGAATAGCCATTGACAATCAATATCGTGCCTGGCATGTATTGCACATTATAAATAAGGCAACTTATATGATACAAATGAAAAGAGCCTAATACATTGATTCTATGTCATCTCTCAAGTAACTCACATGGTATGGACGTTCCTATATTAATAATTCAGATATTGTCAGAGTCATAAGCATCACCAGCATAAAGAGCCACCCCACTTTTTTGCTTCGACGGTAGAATGGATATGTCACTTTTCTTGTCAATATTGTAACTTTCAGAGAATAATTAAATTTCAAAACAACCAGTATGGAGTATCATGCGCATTAAGGCAGCAAAGCAGAGTTCACAATGCAAAAACAAATATATTTACAAGTTTTCCTAGCAGCAAACAAACACTGGAGAAGAATCGCTACAGGACTCAGTAACAAATGTATAATATACACAGAATATCACCCAAAAAAAAGAAAAAGAAAGAAAAAAAATATCACGTATGAAGAGCACAACTGAGGCTAATAGTGACAAAGAAAGCAAGCACAATACCTTCCACCACAACCACCACCACCACCACCATGACCATGTTTACCATATGCTTATAACAAAACTGTTTGCTCTGAAACAGAGGCCAAACCTTGCACCAACCTCACTATTTCAGCAGTATCATCGAGATAGTACTTAGCCTTGCTAGGCTTTCGACCAACGGTGCACGCAAATACTTCAGCCCTGGGTGCCATGGAAGGACAAGCCATGGAACTGGTGATTACCTCAAACATGTCTTCATCTGACCGGTCATCTCCTATGCACAAAACAAAGTCAGGTGACATTCCCTTCTCTTGCATGGTGGAAAGTAGGCGTTTGGCCACAAGCCCCTTGCTCACACCCTGCATGTGTACATATACATATGAAGTCGTCATTACTCAAAAGCACCCCCCCCCCCCCAAAAAAAAAAAAACAAAACAAAAAAAAAAAAAGGAGAAAAAAGGTATCTTAAAAAGTGATACATATATTGCATTTTAACTAAAGTGCACTGTCTATAACGGCTTTCCCCTTACTTTCCTTCTATGTTCTTTTACAACAAAAAAACCATTCAGGGAGGGAAAAGTTCACGTACGGCCGCTAGTAATATCAAACACAAGTAATTCTTAGATTAAAAATGACATGGTAGGACTGCATCATTAGAACAAGGAGCAAGCTTTCTTCTCTCAGCATTTTCCCACACTTCTTGACATAAACTTTTCCCTTGATATTAATTAAACCCCAAACTCTCGTGCACAAAGCACCATCTGATCTTGATTCTTGCCCTACTAAATATTTATTGATATCAGTCTGATCACAGTAGAGGATTTCATTTTCAAATTTATGACTTAATATGATCACAAAGTTTCCTAAGCTCACCAGATTTTTAAGTCTGAAATTAACTGCTTAAAAAATATAACTTATTATCTGTGTCACTTAAGATCCAAATCCAAGAGAAAATGAATCTATCACTAAGCACTAGAACTCATTCCACAAATGTTATACGCACCTGTGGTTTAACCTCAACATTATTCTGGCCGCTCTTTACTGTTACAGGTTCATTTGCAAGCACACTTTCAAGATGATCAAGAAGCTCCTTAGCCTGGCATGATCCAAAATCTGGATCCGCATCCTCATAGCACCAAACAAGCGCAGTCTCCTTATCTTCAATGGTGGATCCATCAGTTGTTTCAGTATAAAGCTTCATTACAGGTTCTGCAATTTGTTTCCAACTACAGTCCGTTGCAGGTACACATGTTTCCCATTCTGCATCTCGTTTCAGTCTGAAACCATAAATCATACAACCACCAACATTAGCCATACCTTGTTACCAAACAAAAGTACCAACTCTTGAGAAGGTCATAAGCACAAACGATTTACCTCAGAAAGTAACCAT
The DNA here is from genome assembly GCA_031439595.1 of Pterocarpus santalinus. Classification (NCBI taxonomy): domain Eukaryota; kingdom Viridiplantae; phylum Streptophyta; class Magnoliopsida; order Fabales; family Fabaceae; genus Pterocarpus; species Pterocarpus santalinus. Next base: position 53,233,014 of record CM062524.1, read on the forward strand.
GCTCAGCAGCAATTCCCAGATTCTCGCAAGGAGAAAACCACTCAGTAAGTGTCTTTCGGCTTCTAGCACTGACAAGAAACACCATGTTGTTCTTATCTCTACACAAACTGTTAAGCATCTTAATGGAGTTACTAGTTGGGCTCTTATCAATGGAAGCCTGAGGCATCAATGTACCATCATAATCTAGAAGTATTGCTCTAGTTTTAGTCCTCTTGTAAGCTGAAACTATGTGCTCCATCGAGAGCTTCCTGAAGTTTGGATCAAGTGCTACAACTCTAAAACTCAATCCAAACCCAATCCCCCACCACCTTCGCCGCACGTGATCACTACAAGTCCTTTCCAAATCTTGCAAGAAGCTACGAGCCCAGTACCCAACATCATGAGTACTAACGTATCTGTAATGCTTCTCATGTCTAAGCTGTTTCTCTGAATCAGCCATTTCCAGTGCAGAATCCATTGCATCTGCCACAGCATCAATATTCCAAGGGTTCACTCTGATTGCTCCACTCAAAGATGGGGAACATCCAATGAACTCAGAGACAACTAACATGCTTTTCTTAGGGGAGGAAGCTATTCCCAACACTTTATCCAACATATCATTGCCTTGGCGACTAATTATATATTCATAGGGAATGAGATTCATTCCATCCCTCACTGCAGTCACTAAACAACACTCAGCAACAACATAGTATGCAACTCTCTCATAAAACCTGAGTGGCTCCTCAATCAGAATGACAGGATCATACCCTGGCTTCCCAAATGTTTCATTAATCCGTTTCACAGTTGCCTTGGTCTCAGTTTGCACTTCTTTCACATCCTTCCCTCGTCCCCTAGCAGGGTTGGCTATCTGCACCAACACAACCTTTCCTTGCCACTCAGAGTGCTGAATGAGGAGCTGCTCCATGGCCAATAGCTTCAAACTTATTCCCTTAAAGATGTCCATATCATCCACCCCAAGTAACATTGTCTTGCCTTGATCAGAGAACTGTCTAATGAGCTCAGAAACTTTCTCCTCAGTCTTCAGCATGCTCAAAACTGACTGAAGTTGACCCATGTGTATGCCAACAGGAAGAATCTTGATACTAACAGTCCTACCATAATATTCAAGCCCAATATAACCCCTTTTGGACTCATAGGTAAGACCAAGCATCCTACTACAACAGGAGAGGAAATGCCTGGCATAATCAAATGTGTGGAATCCAATCAAATCCGAATTTAGAAGGGCTCTAAGGAGCTCTTCCCTAATAGGCAATGTCTTGTATATTTCTGATGAAGGGAATGGGCTATGGAGGAAGAATCCAAGTTTCACTCTATTAAATCTCTTCCTCAAGAAAGTTGGCAACACCATCAGATGATAATCATGTATCCACACATAATCATCCTCCGGGTTAATCACTTCCATAATCCTATCTGCAAAGATTTTATTGACCGAGACATAAGCTTGCCACAGTGACCTATTGAACCTGCCGCCAAGGTCTGGTGACAAAGGCAACATGTAATGGAACAGTGGCCATAACTGTTGCTTGCAAAAGCCATGGTAGTACCTGGTGAACAGATCGGGTGGGAGAAAAGTTGGGACACACTTAAAGGTCTCAAGTAGTATCTGTGAAACCTCATCTTGTTCATTTGGGTGCACTTCTTCCTTAAGGCACCCAACATAGATAACCTCAGTGTCATCATCCCCTAATCCATCCTTGAGTTGGAGGAGAAGTGAATTCTCATCCCAAGTGAAGAACCAGCTCCTGTTACCATCTGGTTTCCTCTGAGCCCTTATAGGAAGCTGATTTGCCACTATTATGATCCTGTCTCTTTGGACGGAGGAAGAAGAAGGTTCAGAGCACACACTTTCCACAGGGTCATCATCAACATCAGATATCAACCCAGCCACAGTCATAATCCTCGGAATTCGCCTGTTCATGCTCCCAAATGATGGGGACTCACCAGATGCAAGCTCCAATAGATTTGAATATGATCTTGAAACCATTCTCTATAACCCCAAACTAGCAAAACACCAATTAAACAATTCTTTGAAACGCTACACCCACATAACAACAAAGTTCCAGTGAGCAAACAGTGCTGAACTACTAATCATCTCACAAACAAGGTGCCAAAAATCTCTTTAATCAAGAGAGTAAATCCAAATAAATCAAAACAAATAAAGGTGAGATGAGCAAAGAGTGTGTGAGAATACCCGGAATAAATAATATTCGAAGCCTGGGGTCAGATAACACTAGTTCTAAATTGTGTGAATGAGAAATTAGAGAGCATGAAATGAGAACTGGTGGTGGTGAATCTGTGACAAGCAACACCGAAGGGCTTCTTCAAGAGTGGGAGCAAGAAGACCTGTTTGGAGATAAGGTTAGAGAAGCGGATGATGAAAGCAATGGAGAAATAAAACATGAAAGCTAGTTGTAATCCAGGAGGTAAAAAAAGAGAACAGATGGGAAACAGCTAAGACAAGAAACAGCAACCAAACAATCCACCGGAGGTTGCTGTCATCAATGGACTGACCTTGCTAGTCAGGAACAGCGAGCTTAAAGAGCAGAGCGAAAAAGAAAATATAATAGAGTAAAAAAAAGAATAAGATAAGAACAAGAACCCAAATGGAATTAAGGAACAGTTGATGAAATTACCAGTTTTGATGAGATTTGAATTCCAATTCCCATTTTGATTGGGTGGGTAGATATTTCGGAATCCAGTTAAATAAACAATTAAGAAAATCTAATCTAGATGGTGGCGAAGAATATGGAAAAGGAAAAACAATGTAATTTTTTATACAAATGAAAAAACTGAAATTTTTTTAAAAAAAAAAAAACCTTAAATTATCTTTTGTAACTTTCTCACTGGTCACAGTGGCACCCCCACAGACAAGTTGTCTCTCTCCACCGAGCTGAGACAGCATGCAACAGAGTGATATTTTTGGAAGCCCCCCGGCTTTAAAAGGTCAACAACTAAAAAAATCTCCTTTTCGTTTTGCAAACCAAAAGAGGGAACGAGTGTGCATGAACATAAAAATGGATTTTGCACCGTCAGATGAGCCAACAAAATAAAAGTAACTGCCATCTACGGTCAACTATCTGTGGTGGCATAAGTATCAAACCTAGTGAGAAGCAGTGTATCACTTCTCTTTAGTCCGGACTTGAAACCTTATCCCTTGTCCTTTGGCAAGTTCGCTACGATGCATCATGCTCCGCGCTGGGACCCACTTAAGGCCCTGTCCAGAATTAGCTGTCAAGCTCGAACGTCGAGACACGTGTCGAGAATTTATTGGTCGTCGAGGCCCAACGTGCTACGTGGTTAGTTTCGCGCGCTCCATCGACAGCGCCCCGCATAGAGATTCGTGTCACCGTTTGACCGATATATCCTATACCTCCGACAGGCGCGACACCAGCCATATGATTCTGGTGCACCGGAAACACCGTAAGTTTTTTGCGGTGCTCGATCAGAACGTTCCACGCTGGACGAGGAGCGCTACGTGGATGGTTGTGATTGGAGGAGCACGGTTTGAGTGGATAAGCTCGAAGCAAGGAGTGGGCAAAATCTCGGGCCGCGAGAATTTAAAAAAGGGAGACTTTGAATTTGGAGCCCGACCCATCATCCTGAACAGCTGGACGTCACATTGACCTACACGCCACGTCATCGGATGGGCCCACCACCCCCACACTCCAAGATTGTCAAGTTGTAGTAATTTCGGTCATTTAGCAATCACCCTTTTTGAATTAAAATTTGGTACAAATACAATAATATAGTTTGAAAATGAGCGTAAACAGTCACTCGTACGACTAAATAGTGTGTGTCTTTTTCACGCACCCAACTCTCACATGCAACTATTGGGGTCTCTGCCCTTGGAGTTGGAACATGTAATCCTTGATGCGGCTAACAACCTGACCACTATACAAAATTACAAATGCCTTACGAGCAAGTTATGTGCCTTTGACATCTACTATTTTTTCAAATAAATTATCAATAAACTTCAACTATAGTCATTCATTATTTTTTTCAAAAAATGTTACAAGAATAGCATTATTTTATAAGAAGTCTGTAAAAATAACGAATAACTATAGTTGAAGTTTATTGATAATTTATTTGAAAAAATAGTAGATGTCAAAGAGCACATAACTTGTAGAGCACCTACCATAGTTATAAACAAATTAATTTAATTTGGAACTTTAATTTTTATATCTTTACTTCTTTGGTCTAAAACATCTCTTACATAAATGGATAATTTGGTTCCACAAATTATTCTTCTTTTTTATTTTTGTTCTTTAACTAATTTGTTATTTATTTCAGTTTCCTAATATTTTATTGTCAATAATTTTTTATTCATTTTGATTTTCTATTAATAAAAAGTTAGGGTTCAAAATAAACATAAAATTGATTAAGGAACTGATATGAATAAAAATTTAGTATCGGTACATCAAAATAAATAAAAATTTAATTAGAGGATCAAAATAAAATATAAAATATAAAAATAAATTACGGAATAAAAAGTCTATTTTGTTTATATTTGTTTTGGTTTTATGCAAAGACAGATAAATTTGTTAATGTATTGTTATCTTAGTTATTTAAAAAATAAAAAAGATAGAAATTACTACAAAACTCATTATTTACAATATTATTGTTTATATCTTCACAATCTCTTCTTAAAATAGCACAAATTAAAAAAAGAAAAAAGAAAAAGATCACATTAGTCGGATTGAATTGTTTTTATTCATGAAAAATGTGGTAATAATCTCTAGAAGCGATGCGGTGACACGTGGTAACTGTTAAGGGCAACACGTGTTATTCGTTGGACCGAAAGGACAAGAGGTACCAACGAGGCGGCAACTTCAGGATTACCAACAAATTGTCAATTGCCATGGATAAGGTTTTCTCTTTGTCTTCGCTGTCCCTTTTATTTTTCTATTAATTTATTAACTTTTCCCGATGTAGATAAACATGACAGTGTTTGCTTGGGTGTGGTGGCCATATATGAGAGATGATGCTTCGTCAAGGTCATAACCCCTCCCTGGCCGTTCGATTGAGATGAGAGATCACAATCAAGTCGGCATTGGACGGCTGGGGAAGAGCTTGGCGGTATATATATGGGAGGTCTGACAGTGAGGTTGGCATCAGAGTAACAGACAAGATTCTTCAAGACTCGAGTAAAGTGGAGCGGAAGAGAGATAGTGATCATGGCGTGAAAACGGCACCGTAGCAGGGATTAGCAACAAGCTTATCCCTTCCGTTTTCTTCCCCCTCCTTATTCTTACTTTGTCTTTGTTCCTTTATAAGAGCATAGAAATTCAAATTAATTTGCTTCACGTTATTAACCGGGTCACTATCCTATTCGGCAGAGAATCTCTAGTTGAAAATATTTTTATATTAAGGTAATAAAATTATTAAATAAACATTATTTGATAAAAGAAAGAACTTGGGGATAATTTGTTATGTTATATTCTGTTTCACCGTCTAATCTACATTAACGTAAAAAGTGGAAGACAAAGCGCCTCTCCTAATCAACTTAAAAGTGAAAAACATATAAAACACCATCATCACAGTTGGATTCAATATCCCTTCGCTCTCTGTCGCTGCTAGTTCAAAATAGTGAAAAACACCTGCATTAGCCGTTATTAACTCTCGTTTTTATTTTTAAATTACCAACGGGGCCTAAGCCCAAAAAAGAGTTACATATAGACAAATCTAGGAACTCTATCACCAGCTGTATCGGCCAAGAACTGTAAGGGAAATATTTTTGTCTCTGCATTTTTTCAATCTGTATCCCATCCAATAATAAATATATGAGTATTAGCGTATAAATTGAAAAAATATACGTACATATAACCCTACTCAAAGAGAGATACAAGTGGGAATCTCATAAAAAAAGTACGCACCAATGGATGCCCATGACCTTGTTTAGCTAGATCGTCCGCGCAGCTATTTGCTTCGCGATGTACATGGCTAACACTGACAGTCCAGTCCCTAAATAACAACTCTCTAATAGAACTAATTAAGAGCACTATGGACATGAGAGTCTGGTGCATTCCCATCAATTAAGATTCTAGTAATAGAGGAATCGGTTTCCAGCTGAACCTTTGTGAGCCCATGGTTGTATCTAACGGCTAGGCCCCAGAAATAGAGCCCATAATTTAGCTGCGGCAATGGTGCATTTGCCCAAGTTCACTCTCCATTCAGCCACGAAATTTCCATGCTGATCTCTAGCTATCCGACCGCACGAGCCAATGCCTAGATCTCCTATAAGGAAACCATCAGTGTTTATCTTTATCCACTCTTCTGGCGGATGCGTCCAAGCCACTCGTTTAAGCTTTAGAGATGGAATTCTTTTCCTTGCAGAAGCTTTTATCATCATATTCTTGTCATAATCAGCAGCAATCTTGACAACTCTACGGGAAAGAAAATCATGAGCATCACCTTGGTTTTCAAAGATTTATAAATTTCTACTAAACCAAAGCATGCAGCAGCCAGTCACAAACAACAAGGACCAATCTAATCCTTGAATTTTTCGAGTTTCCAAAATGTTTCTTTCAAGCCGCCCCATCAAAGGCTGTTGAAAAAAGTCATTCTTTACGAAACTATTTCTAATGCTCTTCCACATCTCTCTAGCCTTGGGGGCAGTCACGGGGAGTGTGGAGCATTGTTTTAGATCCAGAGCCACAAATAACACAAGATTCATCCCATGTCATGCCTCTTCTTACCCAAGCATGTTGGTAAGAAGGGCTTCATTAACCACAACACATAAAAAGGCTGAGTCTCTGGGGAATTCTCATTTTCCAAAGGATTTTAAATAAGCAGCTCCTATTCAAACAGCTATTATCGGTCCAACTCTTATAGGTAGATTTCATCGAAAATTTTTCATCTACTGTAGAAAATCATGCCAGTCCATCTTTACCAGCATTTAGGCTTGGGGTTTTTACAGCAACCAGGATCTCCCTAAACTCCTCAAGCAGAAATAGACCTAGTTTCCCCCAATCCCAGCCCCCATCAACACCAACAAGCTCACATACTTTTTGGTTTAATTGAGTTTCATCTAATTGGATTGGAGAAAAGCTCCCTAGGTTATTTACCCCAGGCAACCAGTGATCTTTCCATATATTAATAGAGTTACCATTCTTTACTCGCTAGATTAGATTTTGGCTTAGGTTTGGCCAAACTTTCACTATACCTTTCCATGCATTTGAAGATTTCATTCTAGCCCTCATTATCGGAATCATGATATCATTCCCGCAATTATATTTATTTCTCATAATTTTAACCCACAATTTTTTTTGGATTATTAACCATTTCCCAAGCTACCTTAGTCATACATGCAAGATTAATCTCTTTAGCCTTTCTAAACCCCAGCCCACCTTCTTGTTTCGGTTTACGTACTTTATCCCAGCAGATTAGGTGTATTATTTTCCTATATTCAGAAGAATCCCAAATGAATTGTCTATATATATATACGATCAATCTTTGTACGAATAACTTTGGGGAGTTTTACTGTTTGCATGATATATGATGGGATAATGAGAAATGTATTTTATACCACTGAGGTAGGTAGACACCTTGAACACCTAGAGATAGAAATGAGAAAAAAATTGTAAAAGAAAATGAAAAGAGTGAAATAATTGATGAAGAGAGAAAAAGCTGAGAGAAGGTGTTGGGATGTTAGAGATTTTGATATGTACAAATAACATACCTCTAGGACAATAGCCAAGGCTAATCTAGCCAACGTAACCCCGTCAGCCAATGATAAGCATCTGCTTTTCCAACCATTTAGTTTGGAGCATCCTATCTATATAATGAACTGAATGTCTGATTCCATCTATCATGGCATAGGGGGACACCTAGATATCTTCCTAAATTAGACGTCAACCTAGAACTAAACAGGTCACTTAATTCTCTTCTTCTATTAGAACACGCATTGCTAGAAATACAAACCGTTATTAACTCTTTTCTTTATTTATTTACCCACAAAAAATTATAAAAAAAAAACTCATTACTTTATTCTTTATATTCGTTCCTACATTTTGAAGGTTGTTTTAAAAAAAATTCCGTCAAAAAAGATTTTGACGAAAAAATTTTGTGTAAAATATAATTGCGTCTATTAGGTTCAAGTTACTGCTTTGTATATTTCCTTTTGACATTGAGTATTAGAGTAGGATATGCAGCACTTTGATCTCTTATACATACTTTTTATATCGTTAAGCAAAATATTAAATACGACCTATATCCTTATAGTAATTCCTTTTAAATCACGGTTGAACTTTTGATCTGTGGGTTTACATCCACCAATAATTTTTTTTTCCTTTTAGCTTTTTTTTTTTGGGATATATTTTAACTAATTTTTGTTACACCTTTAGGTGTAATTCTAATCACTGTCGTATATTAAAGTTGTTCCTTTTCACCAATATTTCTCTTTTTTTTTTAGGATCAAATTAGTATTATATATATAAAAGAAATTTTTCGATACTCTCCTAGCACTACGTGGATTGTGCTTATAGCTAAGAATAAAATGATATTTTAAATAAGAGTATATAAATTAGTGGCAGGTCATACTTTAAAATATCATTATATTATTGGATGTGAGTACATCCAAGTGCTCTATAAATATTTAAGAATTTCTCTTATATATATTAGGTTGTATCAAGTGAGAGAAATGATTTATCATTAGAGTAAGAGGAGCAAATTTTATTCTATAATCATGCATGAATTGTCAAAATTAAAGTTATTTAAAAGTTCTATAATCATTTAAAAAAGTCATATGACTTCATATTTTAATTTTGACCATCATATAAAATTTAATTATCAAAATTTATTTCTGTTACTCTCATAATTAATCACTTCTCCCACTTGATCTCTCCCTTATGTATACTCATTAGATATCCAGATTTAAGTTTATTTATGATTTTAAGTCATCTCTATCCGTATAGCAATCTCATATTGGACATTTGACTTTATAATCATTATATTATACTTAGTGTGTATTATGCTAGGTAAGTTCCACCAATAAACCTTTCAAGTGATACGCCTTCATCGTGGTTTATCCGATTACATAAAGTTATTATTAAGTTTTGTCTCCTATGTATTGTACTGTACTACAAAATGTTACAAACAATGTAAGGATAATATAAAATACCAGACTAAATCATTAGTTCAATTTTCATTCCATCATATGCTGAATTTTTAATGAGATAAGATAATATACGATTACTTTTTTGTTTAATGGCATAGTATATCCCATCAGATGTGTATACGTTATTACTTTACATAACGATGTACATCAGTGTATTTTATATATAATCTTATCATAATTAATGTAAAATATAAACTAACAAAGTATTAATCCGAGTGGAGAGGATTTGGATCCCTTAAGTATAAGGTATAGTATTGGATTCGATTTCATAATTTTGTATATGAAGAAAGAAAAAATATTGTTGGGAGGATCTCTACTTAGTTGTGTGACCGTGAGATTAGTTCCTCGTTCGTCAAGTGAGAGGATGTTCTAAAAAATTCCCTCTCTTTTTCTTTTTTTAAGAGAATCTATTATACTTTGGAAGAGTAAGAAATAACTATGTAAGAGTCTATTTGATTTTATAAAACATTTTTTATTTTTATTTTTTTGGTTTTTGATATTAATTGAAAAAATAACACTTTATTTTTTCATGTTGTTTTTGTTGCCATAATTTTGTTATGAAAAAAAAAAAACTAAAAACAAGCAACAACATGAAAATAATGTAATATTTTTATAATTAACATTTAAAATAGAAAATAAGAATAAAAAATATTTTCTAAAATTAGCCGGACGCTAAATGATCAAAGAATGCAGATATATGAATGAGAACTAATTTTATCATTTTTTTTTTTCATTTAGATGTTATTCAAATTGATTTTGGTAAAATATCATCTTAAACTCTACTTAGAATATGCAACACTTAACTTTAAACTACGTTTTCAATTACGAAAGAGGTTTTAAAATCTGACGAGGCAATGCTGATTAGTCAATAAAAAATAAGTTAAATAACATTGAAGCTTATCAAGTGCTTTACAATAATGTCCGTATGGAACTTATGAGAATATTTAAAGAGGAACATATAATTTCTTATTTCCATGATTATCCGAAAATATCTAACTTCTAATTTTCAAAAATTTTATAATTTTTTATGTTATCGTCAACCAAACTTAAACGCGAGAATTACTATTAGGCGATTGTTTCGGGACATCTAATAATTAGATAGTACCAAAACATATGATAATGTAGCATGAAGAATAACTTAAGTTAATATAAAAAAATTAAGTAATAAATAAATTTAAATTCAATTGCATAACTTGCACAATATTAGGAGCTTGAGCTAATTTTTTTGTTTTAGAAAAATAAAATTTTAACATCTCAAACAATGTAATTAATCTAATATTTAAAAAAATATATAAATTTCTTAATAAAAAATATGAAATTAAAAGTATCAAAGACTTTTAACATATGAAATGATATATTTGTAGCTTATAATTTTTTTTATATAATTTTTCGCATGCATAGTTTATTACCATAATCAAATATTAAAAATAAGCATCTTTTTTATCTGAATTCAAATTATAGTTTGTCACGTATGAAGAACTAACTATAATTGCTAGCCTTAACTTTTGTTAGTACTCTTTTCTACTAATATCCAAATCTTATTATTAAGAACCCAACTAATTCAATTTGACCCAACGGAGGTCTTTGAAGAGAGTAGAGATCTCTTAACGAGAATTTTTTTCATTCCTAGAATTTAAATTCAAAATTTTTGATTAAGAGGCTAAAACACTTATCACATTGACCAACCCCAGAGTAGTTTTTGTTAGCACTTTGTTTCATTAATTAGGATAAATAATACTGCACACAGTTTTTATTATTCTAAATTAACGTACACTCGATCAGCATAACGTATAACATTGCATCCACCAGCTTCTTATAATCAGCCACCCTTTGTCACATTCATGCACATTGACTTATCACAGAAATAACCAATATCTCATTTTGGGAATTGTGGCTCTTTGTTTTATAATGGGTTTTACAAAAGCTGTGATAGATTAAAAGGATATATTAATTTAGCCTTCCACTATCTAATCGATGTGGATGGCTTCCATGCTAGCGAATCACAACGCAAATGGTGGCTCAAGATCTGCTTTGGCCTCTCATAGTTTGATGTGTAACGCACTTGTTGAATTGCGCTTTCGTGCTGCAGCATGCAAAGTGGTGAATAAGCCATCAACACCCAACAATACCAAAAGGAAAAAAGGAAAAACCCGAAAACAACTATCAATCTTTGCCAAACTGACGTCGCTTTCAAAGCATAAAGTCTATGAAGATATACATAAGAATTGGATAACAACTAAAATTTTCAAGCAGGTTAGCGAAATGAACAAGGGATCACCGCTCATATATAGAACTGTTAGCTTTGTTCAATTTTATATTTTTATTAAAAGGCATTATGTTAACTATTTACTTATAGTCCATTATCTTCGTTCCCTTCGAATCTTTTCACGAAGAGGAGTGATTGGTAATAATTAAGCATGTGATGAAAGACTCAACTTTCACGACCTATAAAGCATGGATCCTTGGAGTGCCTAGAGGAGTTGGTGTGCTTTTCTTCTTCTTCCAGGTGATAATAATCGTACTAGGGTAGAGATTGGTCAAGATTTGTGTGCTCTTTTTCAAGTACGATTGCTATGGATACTATTAGTATATATTCATGTTAGCATTAGTGGTCATCAATTTTTTTTCCCTATTCTTCCATCAATTCTTTATTTGCCTTTTCTAATAAATGGACGATTAATGAAACAATTGGAACATTTCGTTTAAAAAAATAATGAAAAAATCGTCTTATGAATTGTGAGAATATTTTAGACAATATAAGAGTGTTTAAATTCAATCTAACTCAATCAAAACTATTAAATCAATCCAATTTAAACTGAAAATTGATTAAAATCGTAAAAATTTTATTTTTTAAAAAACTAATTAAACCGATCCTGTTCTTTACAAATTGGATCGGATAAGATTAAATTTAAAATCTAAACTAAACCGATTCAATCTAAAACTTTACAAATTATATTATCTGAATTGGATAAATTTTTAACTCAAAATTGATTCAAATCGCACCACAAACATCCCTTAAGCCAATAGATATAGCTAGTGATATAGATTTAAATAATTTGTGGCCCCACATCCACATGCAACCTTAAAAATATATATATATATATATATATATATATATATATATATATATATATATATTTGCCCCGGATTGAAGATATTGTTTTATTTTTAATCAAATGTCTGGTGGATTAGAGATGGAGATTTCCCAAGAATCATATTTTGCTTTGGAGAAGTCTATTTGGCTCGGAAGATTTTGGACGAAAAAGTGACGAATACACATGTTAAAATTGTAATGGAAATAGGATCAAATTTAGAGGCATAACAAAACGAGAGAGAGAGAGAGAGAGAGAGATAAATGGGAAGTAATGGCCCATAACACTGTTCATACATGATTGGACAAAAGAAAATTATAGCTTTGTGTCAAATTTTTTTATGTAATTATTCTTAAAATATTGTCTATATAAAAAGTTTTATACAGTAAGTAATTATATGTTATTAAATATGTGATTTTTGATGATAAAGATCAAATGCTTTTATGGATTTAATAATACATAATTGAGTAGTTATGTAAATAAATAAATTAACTTTATATTAACACTACATCAAAATTAAATTTTTTTATAACTAATCTAGCATCTAATTTGAATAATGAAATCAATTTAAGTTGTACATAGAAAATAATCAAGTCTTTTTAAAATTATAAGCAATCTAGTTTAAACTCAAATAAATAAAATACTCATTAAAATTTTTATACGGTATAAAAAAAGGCGATTAGCTATGATATGTGTGGTTAGCACTCCTCACTAAATTCAACATGTAGCAAGAAAAGCAAGAAAATCAAAATACTTGACAGCTTAAGCACCGTTCTAATTCGTATGCATATTTTGATGTTCAATTGCAACAACAACAAACGAAAGATGACGGTTGATAAAAGCTACTCTTTACTGTTACTAAAGTCTCAATACTCGAATGTCTCTTGATATGAAACCCTAAATTAAACTTAAAATTTAAACAAAGAAAAGTTTTGCTTGTAAAAAAAGGGATGGTTCATCCGCTAAAACAAGATTGTTTGATAATAAAATACTTTATAGAATAAAGAGGTTTACTAATAAGGTCTCAATATAAGTCAACAAAAAGCGAGGTGCCAAAAATGCATGCCAACTCGATCACCTTCCTGATCCCCACGGTTCAATTTTGATATTGATTACGATCAGTTAACCAAAAAAAAAAAAAAATTGCTTGTTATTATTATTATTATTATTATTATTTGGGGTCAAAATTCCATGTTAATTTGGTGGTCCTAATTAATTTCGTTGGGAATGGAGGTATACATGGGCCTTGAGGCCCATTGGATTGAATCTGAATAATATTTGGGTCTTGCTGAAAGGATGTAAAAGAGACTTTGTGCTATGATCCATCGCCATTCCAGTTGCCTAATGACATTTGAATTGGATGCACAATTCGTCAGACTTTGCTGACCTGTCTATTGGAGATGGCACTCGAAACCCTAATTGTAATAAATCAGTCGTCAGACGGAATTTTATTGGCTTAATTTGGCATATAGGGATTTGGGAGCCTGATACTTCTGTTCTTTATCTCAATTCTGGAACTGCGCTGAGATATTTTTACTCTTCAAATTGCCTAGTGATTCTGAGAGAAAGCAGCAATGTGCGGAGGTGGAATTCAAAAGGCAGAAAACTATGGCTAGAGCAAAAGTTATTACATAAAAACTTCTCCCCAAACCATCGTTTAAAGATTTTTAAATGAAAAATCAATCTTGCTAATGTAATGGTAAGCTACATTAGCCTTCCCTCTCTCGGATCCTGCCAATTGCCATTAGATATTTGACCTGGCAAAGGCAAATTGTATATTGCCAAGAATGCTACTGAGGCAAAAAGACAACAACGACTGTGACAGAATTAATGGTGTCTTGAACTGCTTCTCTATCAAGTTTCTTCAATTCATCAGCAATACCAGAAACTCACCTGCCATTTTTTTTTTTTTTTTTTTTGGTTTCATTTTGCATAAGTCGTCATTTCTGGCATACTTGGCACCATATTCCGCCAGGGCTTCCTTAATTTCCAGAGCTGAGTCTCCATTTGGCAGTTTCTCTGCGAAATCCAAGGCAGTTAGTTCCCTGCTGCTTATTGACCATTAACTTTCATAGCTGTATAGCTTAGCAAAAGGCTCACCATCTGAAAATTGGAGAATCGCGTGTCAGTAAAGGCAGCAAGAATTAAAATGAAGATGAAAAATTCATCGGAAGGAATGGCAAGCAACAATTATCAAAGGAAACAAGCGCATTCATTTTGTTCATTAAACCTCAACTCATATAGCATGAGGAGAGTTTCGGCATTAATAATCCCCATGTACGGTTAGATTCATGTAAACCTTATGTTAAATTTACATGGCCCATTCCTTAATATCCGAGACTCGTGGGTGTCATGTTTTATATTGTTACCGCTTACTAGCATACAAAGTCACAGAATTATAAACCACTTAAATTGCCATTATCTAAGAATTGTTGAATTGCTTCTCCTCGAAATGAACTTCACTACATAATTATAAAACTGAAAAAGATAACCTACCACGCCAGCTGCCATAATGCGTAAGATCTTCGCAGAGTATAACACGTTGTTTTTACGAGAATTGGATCATTTTCTAGCTTGAGAAATGCATCGCAGTGATTGATAATAACTTCACAGCTCCACTCACCCTTAAAGAGAGAAAGAGAGGGCGGGGGGTCAACATCAAAGACCCAATAGCCATGGCCCATGGGTGTATCACCAACTACATAGGATGTTCAAATGTATTCTGTATTCTCCTAACAACTTCATAATGGTTGTTTTGTCTCACTCACTATCATCCCATTTCTATGCGTCTAGGGTTTTCCTATCATTTGCACGAATAGTTGAAATTCAAAACTAACCTCACGACATAAATATAGAATATAAAGATTGGATAGAAAGGTCTGTAACAAAACTGAAGCAAACATGGTAAAAATCAACAACAGTGGTTCAATGTCATATGAGATTAACCTGTGACGGTAGAGGAGCGACGAGTCCCTTACTCGACGCCACCGCATAATTCATTCAAATTATTAAAATTTTTTATATTATAAAAAGTTTTAATACAAACTAATCACAGTGGCCACTGCATAATTCGCAATTGTTGGCCGTCGTTAGGTAATTGCATTTTATAATTGAATTTAATTTAAATACACTGACAGTGTAAAATAGTTTTATACTGTCAACCAATAGAAATGGTGGAAAATGCCAACTCATCCAAATAACTACCCATTATAATGAGGGACCTATCATGAATTCTCACTTTTCTCTATTTCTATTGGTTGACAGTGTAAAATTATTTTACAGTGTGAGTGCATATCAATTAAACTCTTTATAATTATTAAAATATAAATATGAAATTTTATAGAGTTAAGTGTGATATTATAAAAAGTTTTAACACAAACTAATCTGATAAAGAAAACTTTTTAAATAAGCTTATAGTTTGAACATTAAATTGACAGAACTTAAACAAAAATTTAAGAGATGGTAGAAATTGGCTTTACGCCATGCTATTTACAAGTAAGGATTTCCGGAATTTCTTAATAAATTAGAATGTGTAACATACCGGTTGATCATATGGTAATTCATTTGATATTCTTTTGTTTGGTTATTCATTTATTTAATTTAAGTTTAATTATTCTGCAAGTCTTTATAGTTTCATTTAATTTTTAATTTGGTGCATATAGTTTAAAAATTTATAATTAAATCTTTATATTATATAAAATTTTTTAATTAAATCCCTAAAGATAACAACTATTACAAAAAAATGGAATATTTTATCTCCATCTCCTTCTACATCATCTATCCATCCTCTCCAACCACCAACCACCCAAACTAAGCTCCAAATCACCATAGCCACCGAAACCACCAAATCACTAACCATCAAAACCAAACCACCACAACATGGCATAGGGGATGCAGAGGAGGGGTAGAGGCGCTTTGCCACCCTCCCTTCCAGCAAAAAAACCGCTTAGTCTACTCGGAAGATAGAAAAGAAGTGATGGCAGTGGCGATGGTGGGAGGGGGGGTAGGAAGGCAATGGTGCTTAGTGGTGTGTGTGGTGGTTTTGGTTGAGGGTGACAATGATTACCTATAATACATTATACTAAGCAAGGCGTATTATACTCAATATTATTTTTAACCATAAATTTTTATTCTATATACAATTAAACGGTTTAGATGAACAAGATGTATAATTCACTTAACTTTATTAGATACATCATAGCTACAAAAATTTTTTTGACAATGTTATCTTTAGAGATTTAATTATAAATTTTTAAATTATAGGAATCAAATTAAAAATTGAGTCAAATTATAAGAACCTGTAAATTAATTAAACCTTTAATCTAGAAGCAGAGCTCGTTGTTTTCATGAACCTGTTTGAGAGAAGGCGAACTAGGTGATAGACTTAAAGAGTGTGCGAGGCCAGGATACGAGGCCCAGCCCAACTCATCAATCCATCAAACAGGAGCAAGATAGGCTGGCCTACCAGGTACGCCACCTTAGGCCCTTGAATTCTTCCCTCTCTTAAGTTTTTCACACAAAAACCTGACCAAAAACCGAAGCTGTTCAAACAAAATGAAAATGCCCTCAATAGGCCCGTATCTCTATATGATTGATGACGCTAATGTAAGTGATTGAATTCCGCGACCCCCAAAAAAAACAAAGATTAAAAAAATGTTGAAAAATGATTAATTAGGAGAGAGGAAAAAAAAAAAAAAAACTGACATGCCCATTACATGAGACTACTCATGCATTTCCACCATAGACACTGGACTTTTCGCATTTTTTTTTGGGCCCCTAAATTGAAATAAATTAAATTGAAACATTCCAATAATATATATATATATATAAAATAAGAATTTAATTAATATGTATTAATAATATAAAATAATTTTATATTTTTATATAATTATATATTTATATTTATAAAATTTTTAATATAATAAATAATTAAATTAAATATTTTTATTAATATAAAATATATAATCAGATATTTATTAAAAATTTTTTATATTAATAATATATGAGTTTCATTAGTATGTATTGATAGTATAAAATTATTTTACACTGTTAATCAATAAAAATAGGGAAAAGTGAGAAATTACGATGAATCTCTCATTATAATGGATAGTTATTTGTGTAAATTGATACTTTTTACTATTCATAATATATAAGTTAAATTGATGTAATAATATATATAAAGACAAAAGCTAAGAACTTAAAACCATTCAAAAATATTTTAAAAATACAAAAATTCTAAAAACCAAAAGATAAAAAAAGGGAAGTTGGAAAGCAAGGAGTATGTCGTGACTCGTGACATGAGGAGGCGCATGGAAATTTCATTTCAATTGATTTTGAAGTGAGTCATTCATCTCTTTTTGTTTGGGTTCAAGTGTGTGCGTTGCGTTGCGTTGCGTTGCGTTGCCCAGTCCCCAAGTCAAGCATTATTCCATTTCCCTAACCGCCTTAATCCCCTTCTTCTTCTTCTCTGTTTCCTCTATCTCCCCTCTGTTTCCGTGTGTCTCTCTCTGTGTCTGAGATATATATAAAGAGAGAGGGATATAGAGAATCAAGTGAAATTGAATTGAAGTGTGAAGTGATGGTGAAATCGGGGGAGAATGGTTCTGGTTCTGGTTCTGGTTCTGGTTCTTCAGTGGCGCCTTTCCTGAACAAGTGCTACGACATGGTGGACGACTCCTCCACCGACTCCGTCATCTCTTGGGCCAAAGGCGGCGACAGCTTCGTTATATGGGACATGACCCAATTCTCCCTTACACTCCTCCCCAAATATTTCAAGCACAACAACTTCTCCAGCTTCATCCGCCAGCTCAATATCTATGTTCGTCTTTCTTCTTCTCTCTCTCTGTCTCTCTCTCTTTTTCTTATTCGTTTTTATTGCATAATTGAGGCAATTTCTGTTTCTTTCAATTTCTCTGCGTTGATTTTTTAGTGTGTTTTCTTCAAAACTGATTCTGCTTATGTGTAAACATATGATTATTATTTTCACCTGTTTGTCCAGCTTGTGAATCATAATTAACCCATTCTTGATTCCACTTCGTTTATCCTTTTCTGTAGAGTGAGCCTCTTTAGATGTTGTTCTTGCTTACCGTTTATGTTATGATGCAGCAACACAAATATACCAGGATTGTACACACTAGTTGACATAAATTAAATTGGTTTTGATTTCCATAAGTTTTACACACTCCATAACCAGTGGGGTTCTAGTCCATTCCATTGTCTTTCTTCTTTCTCAGATATACTCGAATACTAGAATAATGTTCATATTGATTTATCATTTGTGCTGTTCATTCTTTTATGCCTTGCGTTATAAATAGGTGTCAACAAGCAACTTCTACTTCCTATCCAAAACATAAATCAAATCAACTTAGCCTTGAAAGAAAATTTGTTTTTCCACTCCCCTACTACTGACCTCCTTACTTTACCTAGATCGAAGTCTGTAATAAATTAATGATTCCATTAACTTGATTGCAATATGTCATATAAAAACCATTACTTGTTAAGGTTAGATTATTTTCCCTTTACCTGTAACTCCTTGTTGGCTGCTATACTAAAAATATCTTGAGTAGCACCTGACCTTGTGAGAAGCCGTAACCTTTATAGGGTATCATTTTGTTTATATAGGTGTGCAAGTCTGGTAACTGTATCTGTTTGTTTCTATGTATTTGTGTCATATGTCAAGGTTAAGGTGAATCTCTTTTTAATAGATAACTGTGAAATGTACCAGGGATTCAGGAAAATTGATACAGATCGCTGGGAATTTGCCAATGAGAACTTTGTTAGGGGTCAAAAGCATTTGTTGAAAAATATCCGTAGAAGGAAACATCCACACAACGCAGACCAGCAAAAAGCAGTGCAGCAGCAAGACAAATCTGATGAAGCATCACACGAAGCAGCAAATCATGGCCTTTGGAAGGAAGTTGAGAATCTAAAATCCAATAAAAATTCCCTCATGCAGGAGTTGGTCAAACTTAGGCAGCACCAGGAATCCGCTGAGAATAAGTTGCTACTCCTGACTGATCGCCTTCAAGGAATGGAAAAGCATCAGCAGCAGATGTTATCATTCTTAGTCATGGTTGTGCAAAGCCCTGGCTTCATTGTTCAACTCCTTCAGCCTAACGAAAATAATTGGTGTATGGCTGAACCAGGGAATATGTTGGACCAAGGTAAACAAGATGGCAAACCAGCTGCTTCTGATGGGGCGATAATAAAGTATAAACCACCAGTAGATGAAAATTTGAAGTCTGTAGTTCCGCTATCTCCTGGTTTTAATAATCAACCAGAAGCTGAGCTTTCTGCAGATGGGTTAAAAGACTTGCGCATTAGTTCTGAATTCTTGAAAGTTCTTATGGATGAAGAATTGTGTTCTTTAGAAAATCATTCTCCATTTCTTCTACCAGATTTACCTGATGATGGTTCATGGGAACAGCTTTTTCTGGGTAGTCCGTTCTTGGAAAACATTGATGATTCTAATCAGGAAAGTGAGGGGCCCACTGTCAGTGGAATGGAGACAGACCCTACCACTTATGAAGCTCGAAATGAAAAATCTCAATCTTTTGAATCTTTGATTGTGGAAATGGAGAAATCTGAAAAGACTGCGTTCGAATTACGTGCTGATGAAGTTCATTTGGAGGGGTCACAGAATTTGGAGTCTCTAACTGAGGAAATCGAACTTCTGGCTTCTGAATCTAACAATAAAGAGGGAAGGAACTAATAATGTTCAACGGATATTTTCCGGCTGGATTGTCTTCAGAGAGTACCTTATGCTATAGATATAGTATTAAGTCACGATACAAGTATTTTTTCTTCCATCTTCTACCTCCAATGGTTGTTAGATCCTCATCTAACATTGGTGTAAGTCAGCACTCTATTACACATTTGTTTGGATGCTAAATATTGAGATAATCTTCTTTTCTATGTTCTGTTGATTTTCTGCTGTTTGTGAATCTAACTTATATCTGAACACTAATCCTGATTTTCCTTGTTGACAGATTTTGACATGTTAATATGATGTACAACTTCCAGGAGTTTTATGGTGGTGCAGCTACCGAGCTATATATGATGAAATATTTTGTACTAAGTTTAGAGATTTGTTAGGGAAAACAGCCTTGAAGGAGCTTTATTTTTTTGTGCCACGTTAAAAAGTGGTACATGCACTCGTATATATTATAAATTTTATATATAATTCATAAAAAGCATGGTTTTCTGGCATATTATTGCAGATGCCGGTACTACTTCTTACTATGTTATTCCGTTCTTTCTCCCCGTGTCTTCCCAGTCCGATGTCTTTGTGCACGCGGGAGCTTGTACTTCTGTTTATGACGGGACTGAGATTTTGTTGCTCCACAGAATGAGTCTCTTTCGGCATATCAAGTAGGCACGGTGAAAGTGATAAATCATTATAGAATTGTTTGTGTTTTGCTGAACAAAGCACGACTCAACAGCAACTTGCGGTAAGGTGGTCAATTCAGCTCCCTACAGCGCATTTTTTTGAGGTCTCGATCATAACACAATGTTAATGACACGAAAGGATCATATGTGGGGGATGGTTATCAAATTTACACTTTCTTTGGGTAGTTTAAATAAGACTGTTTGGGTGTAAAATGATTTATGTAGAATTATGTCGCGTATGTAGGAACTAGGCCTTGGACCCTGGTGCCGCCCATTATTTTGGGTACTATATTAACGTGGAAAAAGAGAGCACCCGAGCCTTGGTTTAGCGGTCATGTAGAGCGGCTTTAAAGTAGGTGCATCAAAGAGGGTGCGATTTAGAGTTGTTGAAAGAGGTAGAGTTCCTATGCCCTCAACCCCCCATCCTCTCTCCCTGACCAAAAAAAGAAAAGAAAATGAAAAAAAAAAATTGGGTGTGTTCATTTATGTTATTTTTTTCAGTGAAAAGAAGTGATTTTGTAATTATAAAAGAAGATTTTTTTACCCAAATTATTTATTTTAACTTTTATTTAAAATTAAAAATATTAACTTTTAAATAGAAATTAAAATAGATTATTTTTATAAAAATGACTTTTTTGGTTAAAAAAATAACTTTTTCTCTTAAAATAAAATGAACTAAATGCACCAATAGAAGAAAGTGACTCCAAAAATGCTTTTTATTTGATTAACCAGTGTGTGTTAAGATTAATTTATTTTAGGTTCAAGACAATTTATAATTATTTTTTTTCGAAAAATATTTTTAAAAAATATAATTATATCTTAAAATATTTATTTTTCAAAAGATCATCAATCCACCTGGAGAAGAAAAGAATGAGAGCTTAGATTATGTCACACTCAGAATAGGCTATTGATATGTAGATTGATGGCCAACAGAACTATAGGCTAACACACTGAGCAACATGAACAAATCTGATCTCTACCCCAAGGGAAATTTCTCTGTTGTCGCTAAAGCTCAGGGGCATCCTTACTCTTTCTTTTTTTTTTTTTTTTTTTGTCAAAATAGCATAATTTCCAAAAGAAACTGGTGGGGAGACACAACAGTCTAACGCAAGTAGGCCACATAGGTTTAGCAAACAGGAGCAAAAGCTCAAAGAAAGAGGGTCTTAGCCCAGAAGAGATACAAAAGTCTAAAACAAGCAGCCCACATTGAGCAACAAGACGCCTAGCTACTTAGCATATCGGCAACCACAGCTTCACTCAAGTTAGGGGGAGCCTATGGTAGCAATCAAAGTTGAGATTTCTGGCTAGGGATTTGTTAGCAGCAACATGCGTAGCTCGATTCGCGTTCCTCTTATTCCAGAGAAGGCCACACCGCGAGAGGGATGCTCTAAGCCCTTGGATATCCTCTAAAATCATTGGTGCCTCTGGGATCAGTTCACCTTTTCCGTAGGCTTCCACCACTGGCATGCAATCAGAGTCGATCAAAATTGCTTCACAAGAACAGCTGCGAGCTAGAATTAATCGTTCCTGGATGGCCTGGGCTTCGACAACTACGCTTGAGTTGGTATGAATTCGCTTTGCTTTCCCTGTTACCACTTGTCCCCTGTAGTCCTTGATAATACGTGCAATTGCACCTAGTTGCTTGTTCTTTGGAAACACAGCATCCACATTACATTTTAGGATGCCTTGGTGTGGAGGTCTCCATCTTGTAATAGTGTTCGTTCCTCTTAGCTGGCCCCTTTGGGGTTTATCTCGAATACTGGCCTAGAGGTATTTGCTTGCAAGAATGTTGGCTTTGTTAAGGGTAGCTAAGGGATCTGGCCTTTTGCCTTTGAATAGGCATTCATTTCTTCCTTTCCAAATTTCCCAGAGTAATGTGGCTAACAGACCCAGTTGCTGCTGTAGGGATTCAGGGTGTTCCTTCCAGTCCTTATAATGACTTAATAACCAGGACTCACTATTGACACATTCCTTGTAGTGGGTTGACGCTTAATTGTGAGCCAAACCAAGCTGATGCCGTCCAGCGCAAAGCAAAAGAGTACGCTTGATTGTCTCTCGCTCCTTATTATAAATTGGGCATTCGAGTGAGTTCACTATCCCTCTTCTAAAAAGATTGTCTCTTACTGGAAGTGAATTATGCATATCTTCCGTAGGAGTAGCTTAATCTTTTGAGGGTAGGGCATATGTCAAACGATTTTCCATATTAGATGATTGTAGTTACCGGAGTTTATTGGATGATCTCCCCTTCTATTATTTATCTGCTTAGTTAGATGATATCCCGATTTGACAGTATATTTTGCTTCTTTAGAGAATGGCCAAATGAATCTATTAGGGACACTAGTATAGCTGATTGGGGTCTGCAGGGCTTAGATTGTAGCTTTTGGATGCAGGAAAGTCCTAAGCTTAGAGATGTCCCATTGCCTATTTGTCTCGTTTATTAATTCACCAATAGTCATATTTTAATTCTGGTTTGGTGTGATGTCATGAATAGTTTCTTATAGCCATTTATCCCCTCATACTCTAATTGATTTACCATCACCCACGCTCCATTTACCCCCTTTAAGAAGCAGATCCCTTCTTTTTAGCAAGCTTTCCCACATCCATGAAAACCCATTCCTCTTCGTGACCTTAAGGATTTCTTCATTAGGAAAGTAGATTGACTTTAGGAACCTCACCTAGAGAGCATATGGGTTTTTGATTAACCGCCATACATGCTTGGCCAATAGGGCTATGTTGATACTATGGAAATCCTTGAAGCCCATGCCTCCACTCCCTTTGCTTTGTGTCAGCAAATCCTACCTTTTTTAATGAATCCCCCTATCTCTCCTGCTCCTAGCCCACTAGAATCTAGCCACTTTAGTGCATAGATCTTCACATAATTTTTTCGGAAAGCATAGCACTGACATGACATAGCTTGGTATTGCCTGAATTACAGCTTTAATAGGCGTTTCTTTCCCTGCTATATTTAGGAGCTTTTCCTTCCACCCTTTTAAGTTTCCCCAAGATTGCTTCTCTGATCCATGATAGAGATGAGTTCCTCAATCTACCCCATTGAGCAGGCAAACCAAGGTACTTTCTAGGAGTCTTCCAACTCTGAATATTGAAAATTATGCTCATAATGCTATTTCTTTTGTCTCTAGTAACCGTCCTTCCAAAGATTAACCTTGACTTTTGAGGATTAATCCTCTAGCCTGATGATGTTGAGAATTTGTTTAGTATATTGATGACTTCATAGGCTTCTTCTTCATTAACCTTGCCAAGTAGGATTATGTCATCAGCAAAGAATAAGTAAGTCAAGGGTGGGGTTTGGTAAGTCACCTGCAAGCCACTTAGTTAGGGGCATCCTTACCCTGAAGTTCTATTCGTTTAGTTTCTTCCTTCTCTTGGGCCTATGGCTCACCAATATACAAAAAAAAAAAAAATGAATTAGGTTCAGTGACTCCCCAAGGATTGGGCTAGTTGTTAAGGAAGTGGACTTGCTTCAATGACTTAGGTTTCCAGTGCCAAAGAAAAAAATGACTTAGGTTCCCACATGGGTAAGGGAATGTACTGGTGCTGTTGGGCCCCCTGCTTCATGTCTTCTATTGAGCTTTTGAAATTTGCATTGTCGACCCAAAAAAAACGGATGGACGTTGACCCAAAAAAAAAAAGGTTGGTTGAGGCCGTGGATCAACTGGCTAATTTGCCAGCCTCTAAAGAACCACACCTGGGTTCGATCCTGCCAGAGGCAAGTAGTGGTAAATGAACCCATCCCCCAAATCCCCCCCCCTCGCCAAACAAAACAAAAAAGACCAAAAACAAAAAAAACAAAAAAAAAGGGAATGAATCTTCTTACATACAAATTTTAATTTTTCACATGGTTTGGTTATGTGTGATTTTCATTTCACCTTTTGAATCAATGATAAATTATAACATATTATCAAGTTAAGTGAAAATTTTAATGAGAGGTCCATTCCCCATTAGATAATTAGACAAATATCACATATTACAATTCTTTTTTCGACTAATCCCTTTTTCCAATTCTTGTATCTATTAGCACATCACTTTGTATTGGTTTTAGTATAGATAAATCGATAAAGTATATTTAAAATTTATTCTAGACAAGGGTAGGATTTTATTATTTTGCCCTAACAAGAATTCATGTTGAAGGAAATTTCCTTTTATGCCTCCAACAGTGCAAAATTAATTTTTTGAGATAAAATGAATTTTAACAATGCAAATATTATTTAGACATCTAGTTCTAATTTTTTAAACTAACGTAACATGTTGCACCGAGATGCACACTCATACAGGGTATCAAAAAGTAAAATACGACCAAAATGCCAAGTGATAGTATATTAACCAAAGTCCACATCAAAAGTTGGAAAGGGAATTGCACTCTATAAAACAAAATAGTAAGAAAATGAAAAGCCTTCGCAAGTAACAACTAATAGCAAAAAGGTTGGGAAGGGAAATTATTGAAAGGGACATTGTTGCCATCAAGTCCAAACTCCAAAGCATGAATCTATGTATGGAAAGCCTTTGCCAGACCAAAAGCAGCTGCAGACGCAATGGCACCAATTAGAGTTGTTTCTAAAGCACTTCTGAATGGTTTATTGCCAGTGAAGTATCCCTTGGCATAGCCAAAGATAAGCAATGCAAACAAGGTAACCACAACTGAAATCACGACAGCCTCTGCTGCCCTAGGAATGAACATGTAAGGAATGAGCGGAACAATTCCACCCAATATGTAAGCAATGGCAATTGTCATTGCACTGTGTAATGCTCTTCTTGGATCTGGCTTCTCAAGTCCCAGCTCAAATCTGCCAAGCCAAGTAAGCAATTTGTTATTAATTAATTTGAAAAATATTATTGCAATTTATGAAGTAAAATATACAGATTCAGTTTAGAATTTTAAAAAAAAAAATCTTTAGAATTAATTTTATTTATAAATGAAATTTCATGTTGAAAAATTATAAAAATGTTCTCTTGAAACATTCTTTCGTATTTTAATTGTGCACATATATAAATGAATTTGATTTCTAAGTTAAATGAAATTAATGTTTTTTTCATGATTTTAACATAATGATTTCGCTACAATATGTTATCAAATAAAGAGTCATAACTATATATTCCGCTTTTGGAAAATATTTTCTAAGAACAATTTTAACCAGCATTATGGCAATTTATCAGCTTGAAATTTTTTTTATAAAGTATATATAATTATAAAGTAAAAAATAAATTATACTTGATAATAATTCAATAAAATATATCATAGTTTTAATATATTAAATAATTTTTAAAGACTAGACTTTTACTTTTTTATTCTTCCTTCTTAGAAAGACCAATGGACCTATATCACATGTATAGCAATATTAACGTGATCAATTATCCAAACACAAGTTGGAGAATAGAACAAAACCAAAAAGGATACCCTAATAATGATCTGCACCCCACAATCCGTCCACTTTCCCCCAGATTTTACCCGTCTGCACCACCCAATCCTCCATGTAGAACATGCCACATGGTTGGAGCCCTAGATATGTCTGTATCAGGGCCCAAAATTTGGACCGTATAATATTAACCATAGGTGATAACCTTTCCTTTGCACCCACACATAAAAAGGTGGCTTTCCATTTCAATTTGTCAACTAATTATAACACCAAGATCTTGCACATAAATATTATGGTAGAAAATCTTCAACAAATAAAAACCACAATTAAGTTGTCATATTTGGAGAATGAATTGAGAATGTGAACTTACTTCATCATGAAATCAAGCCATGCTTGAGGCTTCTTTCTGAGAGCACTGACCACAGGTCCATATTCATGTGCCTCTATCCCATATTGAGCCAGAATTTCTGCTACCTCTGCCGCTTCTGATTTTTCACAAAACATATAATAAGCACCAAAAAAAGATGTTAAAACATGAAAAAATATTATATTTTATTTAAAAAATAAATAAAAAGAAAGAAAAAGAAAATAGTGCAGACCAGTATCAGGAAAATTGACGATTTCTTCTTGCTCCCTTCTCAATTCTCTCATGTAATGATCGGATTCGCTTTTTGCCGCCAGATACCTGCAAATTGCAACACTTTTGGGTCCGTTTGGTTCGCGAGAAAATTAACGTTACGTAAATTAAGAAAAGATTCGGTGATTGCGAGGAGATAGTTTTTTAAAGTACCCGCCGAGGCCCATGGAGATGGCGCCGGCGGCGACTTCGGCGATGCCGGCGGTGAGGACGATGGAGGAGGTGGCATTGGCGCCGGAGAGGCCGGCGGCGAGGGCGAAGGGGACGGTGAGGCCGTCGGAGACGCCGATGATGATGTCGCGCACTATCTCGCCGGCGGTGAAGTGCTTCTCCTTGTGCTGATTCAGAAGCTTCTGATCCTCAGGCTCCAGCCTTATTCCTAGTTCCTCGCTGCCCATTTGTGCAGCACTCCTTCGGTGAGTATGTGAGCTTTCGACCCAAACAAAGCCTTACTCAGAATTTCGGTGCCGTACTTAGTAGCCTATTCATATGCACATAAATACACGCTCTATTGCTTCTCGTGTTCGGCGGGGTCGCTTCCGTTTTATTCACGGCTGTTAAATAAATCATATAACCCATACTTATAGGCGCCATCTACAGTATACTTCGCTGGTCAAGGTGTATGGTGCACTTTGTAATCTGATGGTGAGATTGTGAGGTGTATCGATGCACTAATCACCTATGATGCATTGTAATAATATCTAATTTTAAGAAAATTTAAAAATATAATTAAATATATTTAAAAAATTAATTATCATATACTGACAGTATAAAATTATACTAGCAGTATAAAATAATTTTATACTATCAGTGTAAAATTATATTGATAGAGTAAAATTACACTGATAAAGTAAAATTATACTGATAAAATTTTTTAATTATACTGATAGTATAAAATTATTTTATACTGTTAATATAATTTTACACTATTAGTATATAAAAATTAATTTCTAAAAATTATAAAAATTTTATCAGTATAATTTTATTTTGTCAATATAATTTTACACTGTCTATTAGTGTAATATTATACTAATAGTCTAAAATTATTTTATATTATTAGTATAATTTTATACTGTTAGGATATAAAAATTAATTTCTAAAATATATTTAATTATATTTTTTAATTTTTTTAAAATTAATATATTACTATAGTGTATCATAGATAATTGGTATATCGATACACCTCACAAATCTCCACCATCTGATGCGCTACAGTCACAAGGTGCATGGTGCACCTTGGACCGCGAAGTGCATAGAAGACGGAGCCATTATATAAGTTAAGATTTTAAAGAATTTTATATGGATATATTAATAAGAATATTTAATTTAATTATAATTATATTAAAAATATCATAAAAAGAAAAAAATATAATTAAATAATAATATAAAATTATTTTATAGTATCAATATAATAAAATTAATTTCTAATTTAATTGGCTTTTTAAATAATTTTTTATAATTTAAAAGGTTGTAATTAAATTTTAAAAACTCTAAATTTCTTTTAAATAAGTCTTTATTTGCATGATATTTTCCTTTTTGGTACCTCCATTGCATTTTTATATGGAATCGTCATAACATCCAATTGCCGTATGATACGATCCGAATATTCTTCAAACATTTACCTATATTAGGTTGAAATAGTATGTCTATTGTAACACCAAATAACGATTTTATTTAAATTTATGATTTTTGCTAATGCCAGTTAACAAGGTGACCATACTTGCAATAGTAATAGTATATATGTTTTAGTAAAATTGTGGAACAATGACTTAGACACAGTTAATTATCAAATCTGTCTCAAATGATATGCAGTTACTTTTTTTTTCTTTTTTTCCAACATCAAGAAAATTTCATTAAAATAAAGGAGAGTCCAACACCAACATCTAGGCTAAAATCCAGGAGGACAAGCTAGCCGAGTCCCTAAAAAAATATTGTTTGCGAGATTAGCTAATGCATCAGCTACCAAATTAATCTCCCTCAAAAAAAAAAAAAAAAAAAACCGATTACAATTTATATAAGCGCTGATAAAGAATTTCAAAATTTGGGTGTAACAACGTGTTAAAATACAAAAACAATTCTTATATTAAAAAGTTACTATATAACAAATAATATGACCAACAACAAACATACAGGGGATCTCAGCAACGGTCTTCTTCACCTTTTCTTCTATTCTCTGTTTATGGATTATGCAGCTCTGCTCCAGCTGGGTTTTTCAATGTCATCATTAATTGAGAATCTGTGAAAGTTGGGGCAGTCACCAGCGCCAGCATAATCATCATTTTCATTGGTGAAAAGGGGGGATATTCCGCACTCTTTTACCTTGAAAGTTGGTCTATAGTTTGGCCAAAAGCGACCAACATCATACCTGCATATCTCGAAAGTGAAGCTGTGGACTTGAGGGAGCATGTGGTTAATGCTTGCAGAGTCCAGGTAATATTTCCATATGAATGTGTGATCATGGACAATAAATCTCCGTCGACCCTTCCAACTGAAATAGTATCTTAGCTGACCATCGCTAGGAACAGTGAATGCCATCATCACATTCAAATGTGAATCTGTAGCTAAGAACATTATATTTACCTCCATCATCCATACCTTCAAGTCCCAAAACGACACATAGAGCGAAACCAATGAACCTATTATCATTGCACCGACTTAGAGAATCTTTATTCAATGTCACTGTATGTCCCTTGCAACGATGAGGGAACCAATGAGGAACAGCACTCCCTGGAAAGCAAAAGAAGACAGACTTAAGCGCATCATGCATGATCCTAAGCCATGCATCAGCCGCAATATTACTCTGAGCAATAGGATCCAGTTCTTGACTATTGGTGAGATGAAATTTGAAGATACCCTCTTTGGAATGTGAGTTTAAACCTTGAACTTGACACTCTCCTAATGGATGGGCAATCAAATGCCAACAAGTGTTTCAAAATGGGTGGAATCTCTGGGATACATTCAAGCATCTCGCAATCACTTAAATCCAGTGATTTCAAGCTTGGAAGATGAGCAATACTCTCTGGAAGGTTCACAATACCACTTTCATGTATTGATAATTCCCTTAATGATGACAAGCGGCCAATGTCAGTTGGGAGTTCTGTTAATTTGGCACATCCTGAAAAATCAAGCTCAGAGAGAAGGTTTACGTCACCAATGCTGTTTGGAAGAAACTCGAGATCAGTGCACAAGTTCAGGCGCAAAGTTTGAAGCCCAACCAAATTGGCCAAAGATGAAGGTATTTCTTTAACTGCAGTTTTTGTGAGGTGAATTTGGGTAAATGTTTCTGCAGGTTCCAAGATATCTGGGAGAGTCTTCAGCATTAAGCAACAATGCAAATCAAGTTTTGTCAACTTCAATTTGAAAATGCTGCTTGGAAGAGTTTCAAGTGATTCACAATAGGTAAGGTCTAGTTTGGAAGCTCGGAGTTTGCTGAGACTTCCAATTAAAGATGGAATAAACTCAAGCCTTTGACAACCATGCAAGGTCAACTCTCCTGGCCCGACCAAATGGTGTAAGGATTGAGGTAGTTCTTGTATCGCCGTTTGGTCTCAGATTAGAACCATCAAATTTTCCATAGTCTCATCGATTTCAGGGAACATATCCAAATTTGAGCAACCATGAAGATAAAGTCTTCTTAGAAATTTCAACTGACAAAGATCAAGTGGAAGGCTTGTGAGTGATTCACAGTAAGAGAGATCTAACCAACAAAGCTCATTGAGACTTGGAAATAATGAGGGCGAGCCTTCTCTCAACACGTCTTAAGTTCAGTAAGTGTATATTATCCTTTGGTTCTATATCTAAGCCAGTAGCACTACCCACGTCAAAGGTATCTGAGAATTTCTCAAATATGGACCGTGATGATTGCTTTACAAGACTTTGTAATTGCCCGGGCAGAATGTCTCCGAACATACTCTCCATTGATTTATCCCGTGGACAACTGTACAATGGAAGCCCGATGGGCATACTGGTGACTGAAAACATCTCAAGGCTGCAACAGTTATAGAGAACTATTAATCCAGAAGATCTTGATAGAATATTGCTAGGAAGATTTAAACACCTAAGGCCAACACAACCATTTAACCATAAGCAGTTGAGTTTGCTGAGGAAACTTGAGGAGTAAACTTGAACCAAACTTATGCAGTGACTAAGAATTAGTTCTTCAATATTTGGGGACTGGGAAAGGTCTGGTATTTGAATCAAGTTGCGAGAACCACTGAGGTCAAGCCTTTTCAGATTAGGTAAATTAAGTGTAAATAATTTAGTGTGCGTGAGAAAACTTTCAACCCCAAAGGAACCTAATATAAAGCTTGCAATACCTGATCTGTCTCCCAAAGTTGTTCAAGATGGCTATCACGCATGTCAAGTTTAACAAGGTTTTCTGGGCAGAAGTCTAGAGGCAAAGGTCTTTGAGGGAAGCCATCCCAACGAAGAAACCTTAACTCATCCGGAAGACTTTCAAGAAATGTAGGAATGTGCACTTTTGAGTTTGACTTGTAGAATTGAGCCAATCTCAGATTGTGCATCATTTTGAAAGTGTCAGCATGTAGTTTAACTCCTTTTATTTGGCATATGTCAAGGAATATACATTGGATGGCATCCGTTCCCTGCAAGCCCGGCCAATGCAAGGAATTAGAGATATATAATTAAACAGAAACATTCAGGAAATTTAATAACATACTTTAAAATCTGTGATAAAGTAATTAAATCCATTTGACAGGATTTCTTATCAAATGAGGTTTCAGAGTGAAGAACAAGTAAAATTCTTATATAGAGGAACAAAAGAATTCTGAACAATAGATTTTAACTACCATATAGGTCCCACTGACATATCCACATGTATAGATCAACCCATAAAAATGCTGCTCGAGGAAGAAAACTCTTCCTCCAATAGAACCGAAGATTCTTCCAAGAAAATATGAGAACTGAATATGCAGGGTTTTACCTTGTTCATTCTTAAAACACAATATATGTCCTCCTGTTTCCACAGTTGACTGCGTTTGCCAGGTTCACCGATACATTCCTGACAAACAATTTTTTGACCCATTTCTTGTATTAAATCATGCATCACAATTTTACCTTTCAAAATAGATATAAGGCACCTGTCCATGAGAACTCTCATTCCAATGGCAGCAGAGAAACCGCGGCTCTCTAGTGTTTGTTTTACAGTATTCATATCATGTCCTCTATAGAAGCAACATATGTCAAGAAATATATTCTTCTGTTCATCATCAAGCCCATCATAACTTGATTTCAACACATTAAATATTTCAAGATCAGGGAGCTTCTCCAGCTTTTGCAACTCACTTTCCCATTCTTCCCTTGTTCTACCATAAAGCAATGAGCCCAAAACTTTAAGTGCTAATGGAATCCCTTTAGCATAATTCAATACCTTTTCTGATAAGTCCATATAAGTTTGTGTGGGATAGTTTTCTTTAAAGGTATTTAAACTGAAGAGTTGTAAAGAATCTTGAAAATTCATCTCCTTAAACTCATATATTTCATCAGCTTCAGCATTCTTAAGCACTTGCATGTCTCTACAAGTTAATATGATTCTACTGCCCTGGCCAAAGCTACCATGACCACCAATCAAATCTTTGATTTGAAGTGAATTGTTCACGTTATCAAGAATGAGAAGAATTTTCACCCGTTTAAGCCTTTCCTTTAAACTTCCTAGCCCCAAATAGTCTCCTGGTACTTTTTACTCCAGAAGCTCTGATAAAAATTTGCTTTGTATATGGTGTATCCCACGTCTTTCTATTTCTTCTTGAACATTTACAACGAAGGTTCTGAAACTGAATTGGGTTGCCAGCTTATGATATATTGCACCAGCAATTGTTGTTTTACCTATTCCTCCCATGCCCCAAATTCCTATGATCCGAACAGCTGCTGACTCAACATGCAACAAGGATTGGATTTGTACAATATGCTTATGAATTCCAATCAGTCCTTGATAATCACATAGGGAAGACCGATTCTTTTTTTTTCAAAATGTCTGTGGCGATGTTTTCAAGTAGCAAGTACTCAGGCCTGGCACAAAATAAGGAACTAATGTATTAGTCTTCAACGACCAATAATAAACCAAATGCTAACCATGAGGACGGTAAGAATTCATGAGTCTCCTTGCTTATAGATCCAGGAGCAGCATATTGTTGCCTTTGAATATGTAAAATCACAATTGAGTAGTCCCACACACGCTGCAGTTCTAGCACTAGAGTAATACTGAGAATAATTGTGTATCTCGTACATGGATTTCAATTATGGAATATAAACTCAAGCCAATATATAATCCTTTGTAAGGTAGCATACATGTGTGTGCTATGTGAACACGGCCTCTTCTAATTACTCCATTTTTAAAGATTATAAGCACAGACACACTATTTGGGTGCCGTATCTATGTATCGGATACGTGTTTGTGTTAAATTTTGTATAACATATTGATAACATATGTGTCTGATTCTAACATAAAATGACAATGGTCATTTAAAATTTGAAAAAGGAAATAATACATAAATTTTGAATTTATTTTAAATTTTAAATAATTTCTAATATGTAATAAAGAAAATAAGACATAATAGAAGTTTATATTAATAATATTATATGATAATGAATCTTTTTCTTTAAAATTTTAATTATATACATACATGTTCGTATCTTAAAATTTTTAAACTTTGGTGTGTTCCTTGTGTCCATGTCCATATCTATGTCTGTATCCATGTTTGTATTAGTATCTATGCTTTATAGAAACAATATTATTTATACTAAAAATAAAAAATTATTTGTACATATCGATGGTGGACATCCTTTTCGATATATGTGAAATTATATATAAATAAATAAAAATTTCAGTAATGTAAATAATAAATCTGATCTCCTAATAACAATATACGTTGTGTTAATGTTTATCTTTGAAACATATATTAAGAAATAAAAAGTTAATATAATAGAAAATAAGCATTATCTTCATGATTTAAAAATAATTAATATTTTCATTTTATGTAAATTTAATAATATAATAAAAATAATAAGTATTAAATTTTAAATTCTTAAATAACATGATAACAAATATTATTTAAAATATAAACATGTGCCCTATCAACCTATATTATTAAAATATTAAGAATATGTTTAAAGAAATAGAAATTCCTATATACTCTCGTAATAAGAAGAAAGTTTTACTACCATTCATTACTCAACATATCAATTTTGTTAGTTATTATTATCTCTCATTTTCCTTATATTTTTAAAGCAATAATTGATATGATATAGAACAAATTTTATTTTTATTAATAAAAACTCTAAATAAGAATTTCCCCGAAAATATGTTAATGAGTGAACTTACCTGTTTTTCGTTGAGTCCCAGCCCCGCCCAACCCGATAGTCCAGCTGCCTGGGTGAAAGCAGCCTTCCAGCACTTTGTCCTTGAATCGTTGCTCATGTTCGACAAACGCGTCTCCGTAACTCCCTCTCTGATACCTAACATTTATAGAATATTGGTATCACATCGCTTCCATATCTCTCCTTGCATTCCAGAATCTTTGTGACTTCATCCAAACGCCACCTGGAATGAATGAGCATAGTGTTGAGAGAAAACGATCACATAAATATTTGATTCTTCTATTGCTTTGTGTAGCGAAGCTGAAATCTCTTCTCCTCTGCCAAGTCTATCATCCACGTAAGTCTCAATCTTTTTACCGCATAACGCTACATAGAGATGACCGGTGAAACCGTCTCGGGTGTCTTCTCCTCTGAAGCCCAGGAACACATCATGCTTGGTTAGAGGAGGAGACACAACATTTCCCAACATTGCAACCAAATTCATTTCTCTTCACCCACTGCATCCATCTTTTTGGTCTTCGCATGTTTATATATATGTAAACTTAATTAATGCTGAAAATTGTATATATGTTTATTTCTGCCGCTGGCCAGTGCAGTTTGAAAATATCAAGATGAATGTTTATTTGTCAGACCATCAACATATACGGCAAACTATAAAACACCAAATAATATAAATACAGATAGAATGAGAAGAACTTGAATTGTTATGTGAGTATTTAATAGCTCATCGAGGATGTATTTGATATACGTTAGAATTTAAAAGTTTCCGACTCTATTTTGCTCAACACTATAGTGTTGACAATTGTAAGGTAAGAAGCACGTTATGCCATATAATACTTTAACATAGAGTTTAATTTAGATATACCGATAGTATAAAAAGTTCTGCATAGTCAATTAATTATTCTTTTATTTATATGATTATTTAAGTAATAGCCAATATTATCAAATTCAAAAATTTAGGTAAACTTATGATGTCCTATAGATTTATAAGAGTTTACATATCTAAAAAATATTACTTAAAAAATATACTTTATTAACTAAATATAATTACATAGCATATTTATGATTAATAGTAAACAATTTTAACTTTATAACAACATAAATAAAATAAATATTATAAATATAGCCAAATACATGACTTAATTTTCATATCATATTTTATTCCATAGTATATTATTTTATAGTTCAATAAAGTATAATTAAATAATAACAAATAGATAAAATTAGTTGAATAAAATCAATAAATATTGTATAAGATAAACAAGTAAACTAAAGCACCCAACTAAAGTGACCAATATTTTACATTTTAAGAGCAAAATTAAGTATAAATTTAAACTCGTGTGAGTTTGCCAAAAAAAAAAGTTTATGCACAAGTCAACTTATTTTTGTATGTTAGAATCGTAAACTCATAAGAGTTTGAGAGTTTCTCGAGTTAAACTATAGTAGTAGGTGTGCGATTTAACCATATTTATTGATATATTAAAATATCATTAGATGATAGTATAAAATCTAACCAAAAAAATAATAATAATGTAAAAAAATTTTATATTATAAATACATCAAAATTAAATTCTTGAACAATTATCAAATAAATAAATAAATTCTTTAACTTAAACGAAGCGATAATAAGAGATAAAAATTTTGGGTATTTTAAATGCAATATATATATATATATATGTACACACACACACTTTGTATATATACACACTTTGTTTATAAGTCCTAAATCAATTCATTTGTGTTTAACACGAGAGTTTTCTTCCTCCATCATAATTATAACTCTTAGCCTGCGTTTGGTATAAGGGAATCTATTTAGATTATTGAAAATTTTCAATTAATTTATCTTGATCAACTAATACTTAGTTAATTTAAGTGATTTAACATTTAATCCCCTTAAACAAGGTTTTAGATTTGAATTTTGTGAATAGAAAAAAATTAATATTAGAAGAACATTACTCTCATAATGGGTCAACCCAGCTCGAATTAGATTAATCTAAATTTAGTGAACTTTCAAATATTAGTAATCCATACCAAGAAAACAAAATATGGATCAACCACATTATCCTACTTGATATAACTATTATCTAATAATATGGATTATCTAAATAAGATTGCTTTTACAGTCGCAATCCATATTGCCATCACGAGAGTAGTCAATATGGATTACTAACTATATGACAAATTTCTCTTATTATTATTGTTATTTTATTATTATTTGGAGAGTGTTTTAGAAAACAACATACATTTCCTAGTAATTTTTTGGATATATCAAATAAGATAATATAAATTTCTAGTTAAATTATTTATGTATATCAAATATTGTACTGTACACATTATCAATAATTTAAAAGGAGGAAATCTTTTTAAATAATAATTTGAATTATTAATAATCTTGTTAAATAATATGCTAAACCACCTTAGATCCATGCAATTTGTACTTATAAGGGATTTCCATACAATCATGTCCGAGTGATAATGTCTTCTGGAATTCTTCGTCGTGAAGCATTTTCAGAAACGCTGCTCAGATATTAGCCAGATGACATTCACAAGCCTTATATGTCAACTATCAGCCCAGTTGACATAGCTGTCGCCCATGGTTAGCCAGGCTTATTTATGAGAAATATTTTTTTGTACATACTATCAATTGACATACTTTGATATCTTGTATCTATCTCTCTCCTCTCATCTCTTGCTTTTTCACTTTTCCTTTTTCTTTTACAATTTTTTTTCTAATCTTGTCTCTAGGTGTCTGGATGTCTACAATAAAGAGTAGTACAAATAACACTCCTCCTTATTTATTCCCGGCATGATGTTTGTACACGAAAACTTAATATTAAATACATTAATACAATATAATTTTGTCACATAAATATATATAAAAATACCTGATCACGTTGATATATTAGTATTTTAATACTTACCTACATTTACATTAATTTAATATGTCTACATATATTTATACAGCAAGCGTTCAAAACAATTTTTTCCTATTCAATACAGCAAGTTATTACAATATACAAAAAATAATCCATATAAGCAACTCTATAATCAATAAAATGACCAGGAACAACAAATGACATCTCTGCACCAGTCAACCACCCCTTGTACTTGTGTTTTCTTTCTACGGATTATACAATTTTGCATCCACTGGGTTGTTCAATATCATTTTTTTGAACTGTCTTACTTAATTTTTTTGAACTGGGGCTGTTCAGTATCATTGTTTGACAATCTCTCAACGTTGACACAGTAACTAGCACCAGCATTATCACCATTTTCATTGGTGTAAAGGGGGGATATTCCGCACTCTTTTACCTTCAAAGTTTGTCTATTGTCTGGAGAGGAGCGACCAGTATCATACTTGCATATCTCGAAAGTGAAGTTGTGGGCGCGAGAGAGCATATGGTTGATGCTTGCAGAGTCCAGGTAATATTTCCATATGAACGTGTGATCATGGACAATAAATCTCTGTCGACCCTTCCAATTGAAGTAGTATCTTAGCTGATCATGGCTAGGAACAGTGTGAATGCCATCATCACATTCAAATTTGAATCTGTAAGCTGGAAAATTTATATTTTCCTGCATCACCAATACCTTCAAGTCCCCAGACGACACATAGAGCAAAACCAATGAACCTATTATCATTGCACCAATTTAGAGAATCTTTATTCAATGTCACTGAGTGTCCCTTGCAACGATAAGGGAGCCAGTGAGGAACAGCACTCCCTGGATAGCAAAAGAACACAGACCTATACGCATCATGCATGATCCTGTGCCATGCATCAGCCGCAATATTACTCTGAGCACTAGGATCCAGTTCTTGACTATTGGTGAGATGAAATTTGTAGATACCCTCTTTGGAATGTGAGAGTTTAAACCTTGAACTTGACACTGCCCTAATGGATGGGCAATCAAATGCCAACAAGTGTTTCAAAAACGGTGGAAGCTCTGTGATACATTCAAGCATTTTGCAATCACTTAAATCCAGTGATTTCAAGCTTGACAGATGAGCAATACTCTCAGGAAGGTTCACAATACCACTTTCATGTAGTGATAACTCCCTTAATGATGACAAGCGGCCAATGTCATTTGGGAGTTCTGTTAATTTCGCACATCCTGAAAAATCAAGCTCAGACAGAAGGTTTACATCACCAATGCTGTTTGGAAGAAACTCGAGATCACTGCACATATTCAGGCGCAAAGTTTGAAGCCCAACCAAATAGGCCAACGATGAAGGTATTTCTTTAATTGCAGTTTTCGTCAAGCGAATTTGAGTAAAAGTTTCCGCAGGCTCCAAGATATCTGGGAAAGTCCTCAGCATCGAGCAACCATGCAAATCAAGTTTTGTCAACTTCAATTTGAAAATGCTGCTAGGAAGATTTTCAAGTGACTCACAGTATGTAAGGTCTAGTTTGGAGAGTTTGCTGAGACTTCCAATTGAAGATGGAATAAACTCGAGCCTTTGACAAATGTGCAAGCTCAACTCTTCAAGCCCAACCAAATGGTGCAAGGATTGCGGTAGTTTTTCTATTGCTGTTTGGTCTAAGACTAGAACCATCAAATTTTCCATAGTCTCATCGATTTCAGGGAACATCTCCAAATTTGAGCAACCACGAAGGTAAAGTCTTCTTAGAAATTTCAACTTACAAAGATCAAGTGGAAGGCTTGTGAGTGACTTACAGTAAGAGAGATCTAACCAACAAAGCTCATTGAGACTTGGAAATGATGAAGGCGAGCCTTCTCTCAACAGTCTTAAGTCTAGTAAGTGTATATTATCCCTTGGTTCTTCATCTAATTCTGCGCTATTCATGGGGTCAAAAGTATCTGAGAATTTCTCAAACATGAAGTTTGATTCCCTTCCAAGAGCACATTCAACTACTGGAACATCTGTTAGTTCCCTAGGCAGCGAGAATATATCATCCATGATGAATCTGAATTTCTTCTGTGAACAGCCGCAAAATAGAACCCCCTGGGTCATACTACTGACAGAAAACATCCCAAGGTTGCAACAATCATTGAGAACTATTAATCCAGAAGATCTTGATAGAATGTTGCTAGGAAGATTTAAACTCCTAAGGTCATTGCAACCATTTAACCATAAGCAGTTGAGCTTGCGGAGGAAACTTGAGGAGTGAACGTGAACCAAACTTATGCAGTGACTAAGAATTATTTCTTCAATATTCGGGGACTGGGAAAGGTCTGGTATTTGAATCAACTTCCGAGAACCACTAAGGTCAAGCCTTTTCAGATTAGGTAAATTCTGGAAAGAAAAAATGTAAATAATTTAGTGTGTGTGAGAAACCTTTCAACACAAAGGAACCTAATATAAAGCTTGCAATGCCTGATCTGTCTCCCAAAGTTGTTCAAGATGGCTATCACGCATGTCAAGTTGAACAAGGTTTTCTGGACAGAAGTCCAGATGCAAAGATCTTTGAGGGAAGCCATCCCAACGAAGAAACCTTAACTCATCTGGAAGACTTTCAAGAAATGTAGGAATGTGCACTTTTGAGTCCTGACTTGAGTTAGACTTGTAGAATTGAAGCAATCTCAGATTATGCATCATATTGAAAGTGTCAGCATGTAGTTCAACTCCTTTGATTTGGCATATGTCAAGGAATATACATTGGATAACATCTGTTCCCTACAAGCCCGACCATTGCAAGGAATTAGATATATATAATTAAACAGAAACCTGCATGAAATTTAATAACTTAATATGCAATCGGTGATGAAGTAATTAAATCCATCTGACTGGATTTCTTATTAAATGAGGTTTTAGAGTGAAGAATAAGTAAAATTCTTATATAGAGGAAGAAAAAAAAAGTATGAACATTATAGGTCCTATTGACACATCCACATACGAAGATGCTGCTCGAGGAAGAAAACTCTTCCTCCAATAGAACAGAAGATTCTTCCAAGAAAATATAATGAGAACTGAATATACAGGGTTTTACCTTATTCTTTCTTAAAACATGATATATATCCTCTGGCTTCCATAATCGACTGCGTTTGCCAGGTTCACCGATACATTGCTGACGAACAATTTCTTGACCCATTTCTTGTATTAGATCATGCATCTCAATTTTATCTTTCAAAATAGATATAAGGCACCTCTCTGTGAGAACTCTCATTCCAATGGCAGCAGAGAAACCACAGCTATCTAGTGTTTGTTTTACAGCATTCATACCATGTCCTCTATAGAAGCAAGCTATGTCAAGAAATATATTCTTCTGTTCATCATCAAGCCCATCATAACTTAATTTCAACACATTAAATGTTTCAAGATCAGGGAGCTTCTTCAGCTTTTGCAACTCACTTTCCCATTCTTCCCTTGTTCTACCATAAAGCAATGAGCCCAAAACTTTAAGAGCTAATGGAATCCCTTTAGCATAATTCAATACCTTTTCTGATAAGCCCATATAAGTTTCTGTGGGGTAATTTTCTTTAAAGGCATTTAAACTGAAGAGTTGTAAAGAATCTTGGAAATTCATCTCCTTAACCTCATATATTTCATCAGCTTCAGCATTCTTAAGCACTTGCATGTCTCTACAAGTTAATATGATTCTACTGCCCAGGCCAAAGCTGCCATGCCCACCAATCAACTCTTTGATTTGAACTGAATTGTTCACATTATCAAGAATGAGAAGAACCTTTGCCCGTTTAAGCCTGTCCTTTAAATTTCTTAGCCCCCAAGAGCTTAGAGGCACTTTGGCCTCTAGAAGCTCTGATAAAAATTTGCTTTCTACATGGTGCATCCCATATCTTTCTATTTCTTCTTGAACATTTACAACAAAGGTTCTGAAACTGAATTGGGTTGCCAGCTTATGATATATTGCACTAGCAATTGTTGTCTTTCCTATCCCTCCCGTGCCCCAAATTCCTATGATCCGAACAGCTACTGACTCAATATGCAACATGGACTGGATTCGTACAATATGCTCATGAATCCCAATCAGTCCTTGATAATTGCTTAGGGAAGAACGATTCAATTTCTTCAAAATGTCTGTCACAATGTTTTCAATGAGCAAGTATTCAACCCTGGAAAAATTAAAGAAACTAGTCTTCAACGAACAATGATAAAACCTAATGTTAATTATGGAGTTAATAAGAATTAATGAACTTTCTTGCTTATCCAGTAGACCATTATACTGCTTTTGAATATGTAAAATCACAATGGAGTATTCCAACACACATTGCCGCAATTATAGTACGTGAGTAATATTGAGAATAATTGTGTATCTTTCATATGGATTTCAATTATGGAATATATTCAAGCCGCTGTGTGTGCTATATGAACATGAACTCCTCTTCTTACTCCTTTCTTAACGATTATGATGTTGATTTCTATCGTATATACGAAAGGGATTAGGATTATCTCACATTTGTTTTGAACGTAATCATGGAATGGTAAGAGAGAGATAGAAACAAATATTTAATTTGGATCCTACAATTTTAAGAGAATTTCACTGATTTAAAGTTCTTGTGTTTATTTCTCTCTCTCTCTCTTATGTTATGTTCAACACAAACATGAGATATCCAAATCCTATGGGAAAGTAGCACACTTGATTTTTTGATACCTTTAGTTACAATATTATAACATGGGTTCTCCAAGTTGTGGAAGCTACATTCAATTAAGGAAAATACTAATAGCACATTCGATGTCTCGACACAAAGCTCAAGAGTCGAGCAATTGAACAAGAAAGCATTTTTTTTTTTAAAAAAAAAATACATATGTTTTTATGGTGAATTACACGAATATAAGGCAAAATATGTCTGATTGCTATCTTTATGAAACATAGCTCTTCAAATAATTTTTTGCAAACATTATAATATGAAAGTCCACCATTCAAAAATGTTCTAATAAAAAGATAGTTTTTGTTAATTATTATCTTTAAAACATAATCTTAAGAAATAAAAAGTTAACAAGAAATAGATTAAAACTAGTTTTTGGTCCCTACACGTATTTCAGATTTTGATTTTAGTCCTTACACTAAAAAAATTTTGGTTTAGGTTCCTATACACTAAAAAAAAATTTGGTTTAGATATCTATATACTAAAAAAAAATTAGTTTATATCTCTACAATAGTATTAAGTTAATCCCTATCATTAAAAAATTATTAGATAATGATCATTTTTGTTGACACGATTTATAAGAGCTAATATGAAATATGATGAAACTGAATTGAGGTCATTTTGGCTTTAAAAAAGGTCATTTGATATTGGTTCGATCACTTTTCTATTTTTGAAAAAAGATCGTTTCATGCCTAAAAAAAGTTAAAAAAGATCGTTTTAAAATTACACTAACAACATAGATTTTATACCTATATCAGATCCTATTAGTCACGTCAATAAAAACTAACACTATCTAGTAATTTTTTATGGGTAAAGACTAACTCCTTAATGGAGTAATATTATAGGGACCTAAATCAAAATTCTTTTAGTGTAGGAACTAAAATCAAAATCTATGACACAAGCAAAGACCAAAAACTAGTTTTAACATAAAAAATATATAAATTTTATTTTCATAAATTTAAAAATGACTAATATTTTCATCTTAATTTTAATAACGTAATAGACATTAGTTCAAATTTTTAACCTATGCCGTTACAACCTACGCTCTTAAAATCTTAAAAATACTCATAAAAACATGTTAATTAGTGACCTCGCCCGTTTTTTGATGAGTCCCAGCCCGATAATCCAGCTGCCTGGGTTAGAGCAGCTTTCCACCCCTGCACTTTGTCCTTATAATGTTGCTCATGTTTAACAAATGCATCTCCGTAACTCCCTCTCTGATACCTAACATTTGATGGATCCACCTTATAGAATATTGGTATCACATCCCTTCCATATCTCTCCTTGCATTCTAGAATCTTTGTGACTTCATCCAAACACCACCTGGAATGAGCATAGTGTTGAGAGAAAACAATCACATAAATATTTGATTCTTCTATTGCTTTGTGAAGTGAAGCTGAAATATCTTCTCCTCTGCTAAGTCTATCATCCATGTAAGTCTCAATGTTTTTACGGCATAACGCTGCATAAAGATGACCAGTGAAACCGTCTCGGGTGTCTTCTCCTCTGAAGCTGAGGAACACATCATGTTTCGGTAGAGGAGCAGACACAGCGCTCCCTGAAATCGCAGTCAAATTCATTTCTCTTCACCCACTGCACCTCTTTGGTCTAATTTCGCATGTATATATAAACTTATATACGTTTACTTGTGGCTCTGGCCAGTGTAGCTGCTTTCCAGGAACGGTTCAATCTGTAAAAGGCAATGCTAGTAGTTATACATGACATCAACTTTAGGTTTACAACGTGTAATTTAACAAGATTAATATGAATATTTCTTTGTCAAACCCTCAACACGTGCGGCAAAATACAAAAAACAAATAAAATGCATACCCGATGAATTCTGTTGTATATCAAATAGATGCCCGATGAACTATTAAATACTCACATAACAATTCATGTTTTTCACTCATAGCCTTTTAAATTAAATTATTTTATTAATTTCCCGCTTATAGAAACTATATTGTGTATTTTAAAAGTATTATCATAATTTGTTATAAAATTTAAATGAAGTACCAAATGCCAACAAGAATATATTGGTGAAAGAATAAGTTAGAGTTTTCTCACTTCTAAAATTATCCTCTATATTGTATAGTCCACATCGTTATTTTATCGCAATAGATCATATCAAGTATAACATCATTCTTATATAAATATATAATATATTTATTTCCTTTTAATATATATGCATATATATTAGTTTATTTTCAATTTTTTTGTAAAATTCTTATTAAATTATATTTAGAAAATTGAGATGAGATACAATAAGCACTAAAAAATAAATTTATAAATTTAAAAGCTAGCTTGAATATAAATATCAAAGAACATATGCAGATGAGAGGAAAAATAAAAATTGAGAAATATGAGAAACTAAACCTATGATCCGATCAGAATCTAGTACAACCACCTCTATCACCGCTACTTATAGAACCACTGCCGCAGCCCTATCTTCATTTTCAGTCTTCATCATTGTAGATCTATGAAAGCCTCGCACTACAGTCTTCCATCTTAAACCGCCGTTGACTGAGGATTCAACCTTATCTTAAGAATAACCGCAAGATATAAACTGAGGGCTTCAAGTTGTCGATCATGGAAGATGAAAGAGGAACTCTAGGTGAGGGCATGAGGCTTTGTTGGGAGCACAATTTGGATCCAAATTTCTCTCCCTGCACCTTTTTGGTCCTTTGCATATGTTGCGTGTGTATATATATGAACTTGTAGGATTCATAAAATTCTGTTTTCTTCTCTCTCTTGCAAGTGCAGCTCTTTTACGGCAACGGTTCAACTTGGGAAAAGTAGTAGTAGTTGCCCTTTTCTTTCATCAGCTCTACCAAACATGTTTGAAAAGATCAACATGACGTTTCTTCGTCACACGCTCACCAGATACCGCAGAAAAATAAAAATCAAACGAAATAAAAAAAATTAAATTAACAGACGATTCATAACTGCGACTTTGCTAGTACATACAATACTAAACAATCAAGTAATTACTTCTTCAAAATAAATGGTAGAGAAGCACGTTTAAAGTTTTTGTGTTATTAAGTAATCAATCTTTTATTTTATACTTCAACAAATTCTTTTTTTTTTTTTGAGATATACTTCAACAAATATTTTTTTGAGTCGATATACTTCAACAAATATTAAACAGTTAATAGATGTGTATCTAATGAAGTTTTTCTGTTTACGTAAAAA
Source organism: Pterocarpus santalinus (assembly GCA_031439595.1). Taxonomy (NCBI): domain Eukaryota; kingdom Viridiplantae; phylum Streptophyta; class Magnoliopsida; order Fabales; family Fabaceae; genus Pterocarpus; species Pterocarpus santalinus. The sequence goes on from CM062524.1 coordinate 53,277,711, forward strand.
AAATAACGCATGATATCAACTAAGTTAAAATAATGCATGATAGTGCCAGCATGTCTTTGAGATTGACCGCTATCGGCGCTATGCCACGCTGCCACCACTCACGCCACACCAATTGACCAAGTTTATTTGTTTATTTAATTTTGTCGTGCGAATTCTTTTCACTAGGTAAGGTACACATTAGTTAAATGAACTGACCATTCAGTAACAAGGTATTAGCGCAGGGATAGAGGTATATTACGACTTTGGTGAGAGCTTAGATTCGACTCCTATAAATAATTTATATTATATCTCAATTATTTAAATTAATTTTAAAATTATAAATATATAAATATTAAGATTTAGATGATTGAGATGTAAATTTAAATTCATATTATTATTTTTTTAAAATAAATACCAATTAAGAGGATAAATCTAACTACGCTCAAAAGGAATTAACCTCCTTTCTAAATAATAGAGAGGAAGATATCTCGATAAGCCAAATATATTGACCATTTAATATGAGATCATAACTATATATTTTACCATCTACAACTTTCTTTCCTGTTACCGCCTGCGCAGCATTGTTAATTTAATTGTGTTCTTAATGACACTAGGAAAAACCACAACGGGTGTATGCCAAAGTTTTTTTTTTTTCAAAAAAAAAATCTACATTTTAGTTTCTAAAAACATACATAAATCCTATAAACATACAAACTAAATGAGTCCATTAAAATCATGGGCTGATATAGTTAGTGACTTCACTCTTAATCTATTTTTAGTGTTAATACAAAGTTTATTCATTTTTATTATTAAGGTTTGGAGTGCATTCAAACAAAAAAGAAAATAGTTAATTTTTTTAACAAAAAAAAAGGTAAAAGAAAAAAAAATGTGAAGTGCATTAACCCGGGGAAAGATACCCGACATTGACAGGAACGGCAACGGCAATAAAATGAGGTAAATGCCTAAAACAAAATGAACCGATATAAGAAAACTTCTCTATATGTGCTTGATGAAATTTACCTTAGAAATCAATTTCATTCTACGCTCCAAAACTGAAAACACAAATCCTTTGCTTCGACAACTCATGGTTAGTTGTGTATCCGAACAAGGGAAATCCATATTTTTCACCTCTGCTTTTCCCTTCCTTTCTCTATCAATGCAAACGTAGGGCAAGAAACATAAGTTCAAAGACCATTTTGCCCCTCAGCCTCGTCTATGAGCTTAGCTTGTCCCATGTAAATTCCATTTTTTTTGACGTGCTTGTCCCATGTATTTGAAAGTTGAAACTAACGACAACTAGTATCAGAGGTGTTTGCGGTCGATTTCGATTCGGTTTTAAAAGAAAAATCAATCGAATTGAAATCAATTGATTGATATAAAGTATAAAATTTAATTGATATATATTAATAATATAAAATAATTTTATATTATCAATTAATAAAAATAAAAAAATAAAAAAATATAATAAATTTATTATTATAATAAATAATTATTTATATAAAATAATATTTTTTATTATTTTTATTTACTATCAATATATTTAAATTAAATTCTAAAATATAATCCAATCATTTTTTTTTTTCAGGCCATCCGAGCCGAACCAAATTTAAATTGATTTGGGTCGGTTGTTTTTGATTTTTTAGTTAAAAAAAGGAAAAACTGAACAAAGTATCCTATCTAATCTTGCAATCGTAAGATCAAATGATTAGTTTTCAAGCAATTCAAATTTCAAACCTTTCAACACCCATGTTCATACAATTCACAAACCCAAGCAAATTATAATTGATCCAAACACACACCCAATAACAAAATATCCAATTCAAGTATTCAAAAACTTAAACCCAAATATCAGGTTGTCATGGGTTCTTCTTGATTTACACAGTGACTCATTAGTCACTACCAAAATCCCATTTCCGACAAACTTAACAGCACAAAACAAAAGTCACACCACTCAAACCCAACAAATCAAAAAGAAAAGGAAAAAAAATTCCTACAATCACCAACCTCCACTCAACAATAGATCCAGCAAAGAGACACAAAGAAGAGGGACCACGACATTGATGGATGGGAATAGAAGAGCTCTTACTCCTTCAAATCAGAGGGTTTGGAACCAAAAGGGTCTTCCACCATTGACGCTTGCACTTGCTGGAAGCATTGATGAGTGATGGTGCACCCAATCCTCACCCCTTCCTCACGCTGAATGATCTTCACACTCTAAACGCATAGGCCTAGACTTGCGAGTCGCGAAACACCAAGATGTGTGGGGCTGCCGATGGTTTTTTGTAAGAGTCGAAGAGGATGGTGAGATGGTGATGGTAAGATGGCGGGAGAAAGTGGGAAAGATGGAGATGGTGAGATGAAGGGTGGGGGGGGGGGGGAGTAGTGTGAGCAGTGCAGCACTGAGCAGTGAGCCAGTGACAGAGGGGGTGGGAGTGAAATGAAATGTTAGGTTAGGTTTTCTGAAGGAGGGGTTGTAAGCTACGTGGGTAATTTTGCGAATATACTATATTGAGTATAATAGTCATATACTAATACGAGTGATATTAATTTGGTTCGGTTCGATTTTTAAATTTGGAGCTGAAAATCAAATCAAATTGATTGATTATTGCCAAAAAAAAATCAATAATTTTTTTTTTTAATTTTTAATCAATTTTTGATTTTTCAATTAGTTTTAAACACCCCTAACTAGCATCACAGCCAATCAGCTGCTGTTCCAGATTTCCAGTCCCCTGTTTCATGTTGCACACCAACCCATTACTTTGCATTTATTTTGTCTGCTCTTTCATGGAAGTATCACTTTTTAAGGAAAACAACTTATCCAACCAAGTTGTTACAAGTTCAAAACCTATTTCTTCATTGAATAAGCACGGCCTAATATGGGTGACAGTTATAAAGCCATTTTGGGCATCATTATTGTAGTAAAAAAGATATTTTTAATGTACACTTTATTTTTTTTATTTTTTTATATGGCAGGATAATTTTTTTTAAAAAAAAAAGGTAGAATTAACAGCCAAAACACAACTTTTTTTTTTTCAGCAGCTATAATTTGGATTTTTTAGGTAAAAGATTTTTTTATAACATTAAAAAACTATTTAAAGATTAAAAAAATTAATATTACATTCAAATATAAATTCATTTTATATCCATATATAAAATAACTTTTGAGATAATAGTCTTTTATGTCTTAATTTTAATTATATATTGTTAAATAAATTTAATTAGTATGCACTAATAGTGTAAAATAATTTTACACTATCAATCAATAGAAATAGGAGAAAATGATAAATTATTGTGTCTTTCTCATTATAATGGGTAGTTATTTACATGAATTGGCATTTTTTATTATTTCTATTGAAATTAAATTTTTGTTATATTAGTAAAAATATTTGACTCAATCATCTATTAATTAAATGTCTTATGATTGAATAATAATGTAAATTTTTTTACACTGATGATATATTAAAATTAATCTAAGTTTTTTTATGTGAGAGATAATATATTTAATATTAAATATTAAATATTGGGGTATAAACTCAATAGAAAATAAGATTTTTCTTTCCTATGTTGTATTTTATTGCTTGAGTATAGAGTTTAAGAGTAGGAGTAAAGTTTTTCTCGCTATAAGGTAAGCATTTTTAGGCTAAATAATAAAACTACAATTTATTTGATTGCAACGCCATATGCTTCGAACAGTTGGAAGAGTTCACCCTCTTCTAGGGCGTTATTTGACTAATCTGAAATATCTAGAAATAGAGTGAGAATTGAAAGTTCTCAGTACATAATGAATAATTCTAAAGTATTTGCATTATGATGGTTTCAGCTATGTCTTAGCACAGAAATTTACATGACTACTGTATGATTATCTTATCACCTTACTTATAAGAAGATCATAATATTATGGATAGTAAATGCTTAAATATATATGTTATGCAATATATAGTATGGCAAGTGTTAATATGAATATAATCTTTTTACTTTAATTTTTACTTTCTTTTATCTGCTTATCTTACACATATTCGAGGGTTTTCTCTTAGAGAATTCTCATTTTCTAGTATTATTTTTGACATCGTGACAATAAAGTAAGAATTTTATGTCACACTAACCAAGGCAGATAATATAAAGGATCTTATATTTTATCCCTCTATATTCTTGGTGGTTAGTGGCAAATCTTAATTGTTTTTTTTTCCCTTTAAAATTCCTTACTTGCCATTATAAAGATGCATAATTTTAAGAAATAGGTAAAACTTAAAAGAACTTGAATAACATAAACCATAATATAATTAAATTTATCAAGGCATAAATTAAACAATAAAAATAAAATAAATAAAAGTGTACAAGAATTAAAATAATATAAGATTGAGCATAACAAATAATATAATATTTCATTATTAATATCGGTCCTTTAGAGAAATTTTCATAAAAATTGGCAACTTAAAATAATGTATTAGGGTAAAAACAATATTACAACAATAACAACAACAACAACAATAATAATATAAAGGAACATAAATTAAATTGACAGGATAAATAAAATAGAACTGAAATAATATTAAGCAATAAATTAACATTAGATCAAATTACTTAGAACAATAAATAAAATATATTGTAATGATAATTAATATGGAGAAATGAAATAACTTGGGACAATAAAATAAATTGTAATAATAGAAATATTGAGCAATTTACTGTAAGGAAAATAATAAATAAAATAACTTGAAATAATAAAATAGACTGCAATGAATAATAAAGAGTAATAATATAAAAAATATCATATGAAATAGCTTGGAATAAATTATGATAAAGAAATATCAAAATAACTTAGAATATAAAATAAACTGCGATAGTGAATAATAATGAATAATATGAGGCAATATTAAATAACATAACTTTTAATAAGTAAATATAACCGTAGTTTTATTTCACAAATAATTTCATCATCTATCTTTATATTTTACAAGAATAACGATCCACTAAACTCTTTGGTAACCCCTGCCTTTTGTCTTTTGTCTTTTTCTTTCTCTTCTTGTCATTCTCACTATCTATTTCACTTACTCTCTCTTACTTACTCCCTCAAATCTCATAGTCTAACATTATTTTCACCCTTGCTTTGCCTTTCAAATGATAAAAGCTACGCCCCTCTATTTATAATAGTTTAAAGCGTGTCACATGTGACAATTTTTTCTTCTCGTCCGAGCCTTCACTAAATTTTTAAGACCATTTTTTTCTCACCTTTGCATTCTTTTTCCTACTTCAATCTACTATGCTCTATCTGTAGCCTTTAGAAATTTGAATACTAAGTTCATAATTACACTTGGCTTGGTTAGTGGTGCATAGCGACGTTGCGTAGGTGTTCCTTTTTTGTTTTCCCCTAAAGTCTTCACGCAAGACTCTCTGAGTCTTCCTCTTCTTATATATATGATATTATTATGTTATTATATTAGTGTTATTAGTTTTACTTGTTCTGCCTTTAATAAAATATTTAATTAATAGTTAGTTTTATTATTATTGTTGTTATTTTTCTTTGTGTGCATTTACTCTCACGTAATATTTTTCAAACTCATGTCTTTGTCCAACTCTATGTTCTTGACTTAGGTTTCTCTTTTTTTTTTTAAAAAAAAAACCTTGTGAAGCTTCTGTGTTAATTTCCACATAATAATAATTATGTTAGTTGCATTACTTCAAAATATTGTACTTGTGTGTATAAGTCATCTACAAGAGATAATAATTAGAATGAAATAATCTTGTTATAATTGAATTGATTAGTTAACACGAGGTGTGGAGTATATAGTACGCTTATAATTTTTTCATTATATATAAAGTGTTGGTTTTCAATTTTATTTTCTAACATTAGGCATCAATGAGTGATATTATAAGTTTAAAATTTAATATTAATATTATTGTTGTTTTAAGATTATCATTAATAACATATAGTTTTACTTTGAAGAGTTTATGTCTATGGTTTAGTTATTTAACTAATTACTTGTTGTCATAATTAATTCAAACAAATCGATTAAAATATCAATCCATAAAAAATATTTTATGAAAAATGAGATGTTATAGATCTCATGGTTGATGGACAATGTATAAATACGCATATTAATTAATGTGAGTGCGTACAAATATCAATATATGCGTAGATATATTACATGCTTATATGAAGGAGGATTTGGTGCCAAAATTTGATGTAGAAGCAACATAACTATATTCAATAGAGCAAGTTACTACAACATACAAGAAAAGAAAAATCAGTATGAGCAACTATATAATTAATAAAATGACCAGGAATAACAGATGGCAGAGCTCCGTAACAATCATCAATCCTTCTACTTGTGTTTTGCTACTACGCATTATACAATTTTGCATCCACTGGGTTGTTCAATGTCATTGTTTGAGAGTCTCTCAAAGTTGACACAGTCACCAGTGCCTGCATTATCATCTTTTTCATTGGTATAAAGCGGGAATATTCCGCACTCTTTTACCTTGAAAGTTGGTCTATGGTTTGGCCAAAAGCGACCAACATCATACCTGCATATCTCGAAAGTGAAGTTGTGGGCATGAGCTAGCATGTGGCTAATGCTTGCAGAGTCCAAGTAATATTTCCATATGAAAGTGTGATCATGGACAATAAATCTCTGTCGACCCTTCCAATTGAAGTAGTATCTTAGCTGATCATGGCTAGGAAACGTGTGAATGCCATCATCACATTCAAATGTGAATCTGTAGCTAAAAACACTATATTTACCTTCATCATTAATACCTTCAAGTCCCAAAACCACACATAGAGCGAAACCAATGAACCTATTATCATTGCACCAATTTAGAGAACCTTTATTCAATGTTACTGAATGTCCCTTGCAACGATGAGGGAACCAATGAGGAACTGCACTCCCTGGAAAGCAAAAGAACACAGACCTATATGCATCCTGCAGGATCCTAAGCCGTGCATCTGCTGCAATGCTACTTAGGGAACTTGGATTCAGTTCTTGGCTATTGGTAAGATGAAACTTGAAGATACCCTCTTTGGAATCTGAGGGGAGTTTAAACCTTGAACTTGATACTCTCCTAATGGATGGGCAATCAAATGCTAACAAGTGTTCCAAACATGGTGGAAGGCCTGGGATACATTCAAGCATTTTGCAATCACTTAAATCCAGTGATTTCAAGCTTGAAAGATGAGCAATGCTCTCAGGAAGGTTCACGATACCACTTTCACGCAGTGACAATTCTCTTAATGATGACAAGCGGCCAATGTCACTTGGAAGTTCTGATAATTTGTCACAACCTGAAAAATCAAGCTTGGAGAGGAGGTTTACATTACCAATGTTGTTTGGAAGAAACTCGAGATCTTTGCACAAGTTCAGCTGCAAGGTTTGAAGCCCAACAAAATAGGCCAATGATGAAGGTATTTCTTTGACTGCGGTTCTTGTTAAGCGAATGTGAGCAAAGGTTTCTGCAGGCTCCAAGATATCTGGGAATGTCCTTAGCTTTGAGCAACCATGCAAATCAAGCTTTGTCAACTTCAATTTGAAAATGCTGCTAGGAAGAGTTTCAAGTGATTCACAAAAGGTAAGGTCTAACATGCAGAGTTTGCTGAGACATCCAATTGAGGATGGAATAAACTCAAGCCTTCGGCAGCAGTGCAAACTCAACTCCTCAAGACCGACCAAATGGTGCAATGACAAAGGTAGTTCTTGTATTGCTGTTTGGTCTAAGATGAGCACCATTAAATTTTCCATAGTCTCCTCTATTTCAGGGAGCTTCTCGAAATTTGAGCAACCACGAAGATACAGTCTTCTTAGAAATTTCAACTTACAAAGGTCAACTGGAAGGCTTGTGAGGGATTCACAGTAAGAGAGATCTAACCAACAGAGCTCATTGAGACTTGGAAATAACGAGGGTGAACCTTCTCTCAACACTTTCAAGTTTAGTAAGTGTATATTATCCTTTGGTTCTTCATCTAAGTCAGAACTATCCTTGATGGGGTCAAAAGTATCTGAGAATTTCTCAAACATGGACCCTCCTCTTGTACCCATAAAACACCGAGTTATTTCCCCAGGCAAACAATTTCGGAATAGACTCTCTATTGATCTACTACGGGAGCAACTATATAACAGAACATCCTTGGTGATTTTACTTACTGAAAACAACTCAAGGTTGCAACAATCATAGAGAACTATTAATCCAGAAGATTTGGACAGAATGTTGCTTGGAAGATTTAAACTCCTAAGCTCAACACAACCATTTAACCATAAACAGTTGAGCTCGTTGAGGAAACTTGAGGAGTAAACTTGAACCAAGCTTGTGCAATGACTAAGAACTATTTCTTCAATATTTGGGGACTGGGAAAGGTCTGGTATTTGAATCAGGTTCTTAGAACCACTGAGATCAAGCCTTTTCAAATTTGGTAAATGCTGAAATAAAAAAATAAATGAATAATTAGATAACAAAAGAAATGCTTGTGAACTTCGCCCAATCATACATGCATAGATAGTTATCTTTCATCAACCAGCACCAAAACAGAAGGGAAACTAAATGAGTTTACAATACCTGATCTCTTTCCCAAAGTTGTTCTAGATGACTATTACGCACGTCAAGTTTAACAAGATTTTTGGGGCAGAAGTCTAGCGGCAAAGATCTTTGAGGGAAGCCATCCCAACAGAGAAACCGTAAACTATCAGGAAGACTTTCAAGAAATGCAGGAATGTACACTTTTGAGCCTTGAGTTGAGTCAGACTTATAGAACCAGAGCAATCTCAAATTATGCATCATTTTGAAAGTTTCAAAATGTAGTTGAGCCTCTCTGATTTGGCACATGTCAAGAAATACGCATTGGACAGCATCCGTCCCCTGAAAGTTCAAGCAGCAACGATTTAGGGAGAAATAACCATAATTAAAAAAGCAGTTGCATGAAATTTAACAATTGCTAAGTGCTTTGTAATATGTGATAAAGTAAACCCATGTGAGTCAATGATATATCAAATGAGGTTTCAGGGAACGAAGAGAGCAAAATGAGATCTGAATACATAGGATTTTACCTTATTCTCTCTTAGAACATGATAAATGTCCTCATGCTTCCATAATCGACTACGTCTTCCAGGGTCAATGACGCACTGTTGACGAACAATTTCTTGACCCATTTCCTGTATTAGATCATGCATCACCAGCTTACCTTTCAAAACATGTACAAGGTCCCTATCAATGAGAACTCTCATTCCACTGGCAGCAGAGAAACCACAGCTATCAAACGCTTGTTTTACTGTATTCATATCATGCCCTCTATAGAAGCAGGCTATGTCAAGAAACATATCCTTCTGTTCATCACTAAGTCCATCATAACTTAATCTCAACACATTAGAAGTTTCAAGACTGGGCAGCTTTTCGAGCTTTTGCAGTACACTTTCCCATTCTTCCTCTGTTCTACCACAAAGCATTGAGCCCAAAACTTTGAGAGATAATGGAATTCCTTTGGCATAGTTCAATACCTTTTCTGACAAGCTCACATAATTTTCTATTGCGTAGTTTTGTTTGAAGGCATTTAAGCTAAAGAGTTGTAGAGAATCTTGAAAGTTCATCTCCTTAACCTCATATATTTCATCAACTTCAGCATTCTTAAGCACTTGCATGTCCCTACTAGTAACAATGATTCTACTGCCCGGCTCGAAGCTACCACGCCATCCAATCAAATCTTTTATTTGAACTGAATCGTTCATGTCATCAAGAATGAGAAGAACCTTCACCCCTTTAAGCCTTTCCTTTAAATTTCTCAATCCCAAATGGTCTCGAGGCATTTTTTCTTCTAGAAGCTCTGACAAATATTTGCTCTGCATATGGTGTATGCCATATCTTTCTATTTCTTCTTGAACATTTACAGCAAAGGTGCTGAAACTAAACTGGGATGCCAGTTTATGATACATTGCACCAACAATAGTTGTTTTACCTATTCCTCCAATGCCGCAAATTCCTGTGACCCGAACAGCTGCTAAGTCAACATGCAACAAGGACTGGATTTGTGCAATATGCTTGTAAATTCCAACCAGTCCTTGATAATCAATTGAGTAATAGCGATTCAATTTTCTCCAAATATCTTGAACAATTTCTCCAACAAGTATGTATTCAGGGCTGGCACATAATAAAGAAACTAATGCATTAGCTACAAAGCTAACCTAACGGCAAATGAGGAGTCAATAAAATTGAAATTTGGTTAGGTAACCCAGAGCCTAGACAACACTGTCATATTATTGCTTTGAAATTAATAAAATCGGGATTGCAATATTTTCACACACACATATAACAGTTCTTGTACTACTGCTTCCATGGAAACTAACATGAGAAGTTTTTGAAAAACCATGGAGAAATTTTTGTATAAATAAAACATATAATAAAATTTTGTTTCACCAAATTTATGGACCATACTATTGATGGCAAACAATTTAAGAGTAAAATACACTTAATCCTTAAAATAAATTAACCTGTTTTATATAAAAACTCAAACCTTTTTATTTGAAGAGTTCTGAATATATAATATAATTTTAAAATCTACTTAATTTAAATTAAATTTGTATTATAATAACTTCAAAACACAAGGATAAAACATCTCAAAGAGGATCTTATTAATATTAATCACCTGATTCTTTTTGAACCCCAGCCCGATAATCCAGCTGCTTGGGTTAGAGCAGCCTTCCACCCCTGCACTTTGTCTCTAAATCGTTGTTCATGCTTAACAAATGCATCAGCATAACTCCCTCTTTGATTCCCAACATCTGATGGATCCACGTTATAGAAAACTGGTATCACATCCCTTTCATATCTCTCCTTGCATTCCAGAATCTTTGTGAGTTCATCCAAACACCACGTGGAAGAAGCATAGTGTTCGGAGAAAATGATCACATAAATATTTGATTCTTCTATCGCTTCTTGCTGTGACGGTGAAATATCTTCTCCTCTAATAAGCATGTCATGCATATAAGTCCTAATCCTTTTACCACATAACGCTGCATAAAGATGACTAGTGAACCCGTTGCGGGTGTCTTCCCCTCTAAAGCTGAGGAACACATCATGCTTCGTTGGAGTAGGAGACACAACAATTGATGAAGAATTCCCCAACATCTTGGATCCAAATTTCTCTCCCTGCACCTTTTAGGTCCTTTGCATATGTTATGTGTGTATATACATGAACTTGTAGGATGCATAAAATTCTGTTTTCTTCTCTCTCTTGCAAGTGCAGCTCTTTTACGGGAACGGTTCAACTTGTGAAAAGGTAGCAGCAGTTGCACTTCTTTCATCAGCTTTACCAAACATGTTTGAGAAGATCAACGTGAACGTTTCTTCGTCACACACTCACCAGATACCGCAGAAAAATAAAAATCAAACGAAATAAAAAAATTAACATACGATTCATAACTGCGAATTTGCTAGTACATATAATACTAAACAATGAAGTAATTACTTCTTCAAAATAAATGGTAGAGAAGCACGTTTAAATTGTTTGTGTTATTAAGTAATCAATCTTTTATTTTATACTTAAACAAGTTCTTTTGTTTTTTTTTTTTTTTTTTTGAGATATACTTCAACAAATATTAAACAATTAATAGATGTAGATCTAATAAAGTTTTTCTTACGTAAATAAAATAACGCATGATATCAACCAAGTTAAAATAATGCATGATATTGCCGGCATATCGTAGGGATTGACCGCTGTCGACGCTATGCCACATTGCCACCACTTACGCCGCACAAATTGACCAAGTTTATTTATTCATTTAATTTTGTCGTGTGAATTCTTTTAACTAGGTAAGCTACACCTTTAGTTAAATGTATCGACCATTTATCAACATGGGTATTGGCGTGGTAAAGATATACTAACACTTTAAAAAAAATTTTGGTTCGACTTCTGTAAACGATGGTAGTTGAAAGGGCAAGTTTAAATGTGTTTGAAAGTGATTAGCTGTCCTACTGAATAATAGAGAAGGGAAATATCTTGATAAACTAAGGTTTAATGTTGTATTTTTATGATTTTTTAAAAGTTATTAAATTTTTTAGGTTGTCTAAAAACTGCTTTTGACAAGTTATAATAGTATCGTTTTGTAAAATAATATAAAAGTTACACAAAAACCACAAAATAGTGTTTGGTAAAATTATTTTTAAAATTTAAAATAATTATAATAAATATAAATATTAAAGAAAATAATTTATACTTTGATGTTATTAATGAGAGTAAGGTTATATTAATCTTTTAAATTTTAGAGAGTACAAGTTAATTATAAAAAATACTTTATGAAGGCTCCCAAGAGTATCCTCTAATTTTTAAAAATCAACAGTAAAAGTATCCCAACTTTTTGATTTATCAAACAAAAAATATTTGCTTATATTTTTTATAAGTAAAAGCACCCATTCAAAAAATATTATCAAATTAGGCCTAAATGTATTTATTATTTAATATAAGACCACAGCTGTATATTTTACTACTATCTCAAACTTTCTTTCCTGTTACCGCCAGCGCAGCATTATTAATTCACTTAAGTGTGTTCTTAATGACACTAGGACAAATCACAACAGATGGTATGCCAAAGTTTTCTTTTTTAAATAAATTTACATTTTAGTTCCTAAAAATATACATAAATCCTAAAAATATACAAATTAAATGAGTAAGTTAAAATCATGAGCTGATATAATTATTGCTCCATTCTTAATCTATTTTTAGTGGTAATACAAAGTTTATTCATTTTTATTAAGGTTTGGAGTGCATTCAAACAAAAGAGAAAATAGTTCATTTTTTACCCAAAATGTGAAGTGCATTTACTTTAGAAATCAATTTCATTCACTGCTCCAAAACTGAAAAACACAAATCCTTTGCTTCGTCAACTCATCGCCAGTTTTGTATCCAGAAAAGGGAAATCCATATTTTTCACCTCTGGTTTTCCCTTCCTATCTCTATCAATCCAAGCGTAGGGCAAGAAACGCAAGTTAAAAGACCATTTTGCCCTCCAGTCTATGAGCTTAGCTCGTCTCATGTATTTGAAAGTTGAAACTAACAACAACTAGCACCGCAGCCAATAGCCGCTGTTTCAGATTTCCAGTCCCTGTTTCATGTTGCACACCAACCCATTACTTTTGCATTTATTTTGTCTGTTCTTTCACAAAAGTATCACTTTTTAAGGAAAACCAAGGGTATAAAAATATAAAGATGATTTATAAGTAAATTTTCAAGCAATAAAATACAACACAAGCGAAAAAAAAAATCTTATTTCTATTGAGTTTATGCCCCAGTATTTTAAATATATTATCTCTCACATAAAAAAAATATTATCAATATAAATTTTTTTATATTATTATATATTTATATATTTATATATTTATATTTATAAATAATAAATAATTGAATTAAATATTTTTATTAATATAATAATATATAATTAAATATCTATATAAAATTTTTTAAAATTAAATTAAATTCATAAAATATTTACCATATATACATTCCCCTTCACTTGCATTAATATACCATGTGTTTATACTTTATAATATGGAGTTTCTCATATTTATTTTACACATAAACATGCCATTGCAGGATACGGGCAAAAAATATTAAGACAGGAAGTAGAAAGTCCATCGTACCCTCGACCCTCGTCCCTGTTTTCTGTCTGGTTCCTCTCGTCCCCTGTTTTTAAACCAAAAGAGCAAAACCCATCCCATTCAGCCGCCATCACACGCACGCACACACATTCTCTGTCTGTGTGCATCTTTCTCTCTCTATAAAAGGCAAAGGCAACACACGCATCTGGCGTTTCTCTCTCTAAATCACCGCCGTCAGTCATGGCTTCCCTCTCCCTCCCGCGCCAGAACCACCTCTTCTCCGGGTCCCTCCCGACCCGACCCAGGCCCAGATTCGCGGCCCCCGCCAAGGTCCGAATGTCGCTCCGCGAAAACGGACCCTCCGTCGCCGTCGTGGGTGTCACCGGAGCCGTCGGCCAGGAGTTCCTCTCCGTCCTCTCCGACCGCGACTTCCCCTACCGCTCCATCAAGATGCTGGCATCGAAGCGCTCCGCCGGCCGCCGCCTCAACTACGAAGGGAACGAGTACGTCGTGGAGGAGCTCACGGCGGAGAGCTTCGCCGGCGTCGACATTGCACTCTTTAGCGCCGGCGGCTCCATCAGCAGGGAGTTCGGCCCCATCGCCGCCGATAAGGGAACCATCGTGGTGGACAACAGCTCGGCGTTTCGGATGGACGAGAAGGTCCCTCTGGTGATTCCGGAGGTGAACCCTGAAGCCATGCACGGTATCAAGCTTGGGATGGGGAAGGGTGCTCTCATTGCTAACCCCAATTGCTCCACCATCATTTGCTTGATGGCTGCTACCCCTCTCCACCGGCGTGCCAAGGTGCCAAAGTTTGAAACTCTTCATTGTTTTGTTGATGGGTTTTTAATCTTGATGTGTGGTTTTTTGAATCAATGGACATTTTGCCAAATTGATAATGTGAGTCTTGTGTTAAGGAGAGTGTTTGATTCGGGTAGAGGTTTGGTATCATTTTAGTGTTAGCATGCTTGGTTTGAATTTGTTTCTCAACTGTTGACGAATGTTATAGGTATTGCGTATGGTTGTTAGCACATATCAGGCTGCTAGCGGTGCTGGTGCCGCTGCAATGGAAGAGCTTGAGCTGCAAACTCGTGAGGTTTGATCTATCTACTTACAATACATAGTTCTTTAGCTTAGCTCAAAGTCTGCCAGTGGGAACGAATAAGAAGAGAAATTGGTTTCTTTGATCACAAATTGATTTTTCTTTTTCCTATTTTGACTTTTAAGGTATTGGAAGGAAGGCCACCAACTTGTAAAATATTTAAGCAACAGGTTTGTCATTTCTGTTTATGTATACACCTCTTATGATCAAAGGCTGAAGAACTACTCCCTCATCATGTTACGCTTTTGCAGTATGCGTTTAATATATTTTCACACAATGCATCTGTTCTTTCAAACGGATATAATGAAGAAGAAATGAAAATGGTCAAGGAGACAAGGAAAATCTGGGTAAGTTGTAATTTAATATATTTCGCTTGTTTATTAACTTATTTCACATTGTGCAATTCTTATGCCTTGCTTATTTCACTTCCACTCTTTTGCAGAATGACAAGGATGTTAAAGTAACTGCCACATGTATACGGGTTCCTGTTATGCGGGCTCATGCCGAGAGTGTGAATCTTCAATTTGAGAACCCCCTTGATGAGGTAGTTCATGTTGTGATGCTATGCATCTTATGTTATAGCTAAAAGTGTACATAGCTTTTCAGTCCGAGAACTACATACATCCTATTCCATGTTTTATAATATTTTCAAAAGATTCGATAATTCTTTTCCCCTCTTAAATTTGAGGAAATAAGATTTGCATTCTTTAGTGTTTGATGGTCTGAATTAAGATACAAATTAATAGAGCATTATATGCACACAAGTTCCTTGTACGCTATTATTTCCCTTTGATCATTTTGCTAAGTAAGACTGGCTGAATTCTTTTATTGAAGTTTGTTGATGAAGGTAGTTATCTTCTGTTCCTCTGTTCCATCTACATTGAGTTTCCTATGTAGTTAACTTAGGAGGCTAGGTCATGTGATAACTAACCCATAGCTGACATCCATCATGTCAAGGATAACTAGCTTTTGAGGTAGAGTGATGTCAAGTATAGACAAATCTGCAAAGTGCAAACTCCGGAATTAATAACAAATAATGGCATGTTAGCATCCTAAGTTCCTAAACTGAAGAGTTCAGATGGTCTTTGCTGTTTAGGGGTATATGATTTTGTATTTGTATATAGGTCTTTGGGTTTACAAATGATAGATTAGTCCCGTAAAGGCACACTGCAGGTGGGTTTCACAATGATGGGGAATAACAATAGTGAGCAAAGAATGGCTTCACAAAGCAACAGTCATTTTGTGGATGATCATAGTTCATTTTGTACTGATAAAACTTTTAAGTATTGGCTTATGCCTTTTGTCATTTATGAGGATCTTTAGCGTTTCTTTTTGTCAGCATATATGTTTTATGATGCCGTGTATTCAGTTGGAACTTGGAATGATCCAATGCCATTTTAAGGGTGGTTCCTTTCATATTTTGCTTGCCCAAAATCATGGTTATACAGGAGTAGGAATATGAAATAGATTTGTGTGAGAAAACTTGTCCAGAAGTTATGATCTCGCTAATCTTTGGTTTTCATTACTTCAGGACACTGCAAGAAATATTCTGAAGAATGCTCCAGGTGTAATGGTTATTGATGATCGCGAGGCCAATCATTTTCCTACTCCATTGGAAGTGTCAAATAAGGACAATGTTGCGGTTGGCAGGATTCGCCAAGACTTGTCTCAGGATGGGAATCTAGGGTAAATATCTTCCATGCAATATACTATTTTTTCTCAATTAGCATTGCACCTTATCAGAAGCATTTTACATCAATGGTTGACATACACTCAGGTTGGACATATTTGTATGTGGGGATCAAATTCGTAAGGGAGCTGCACTTAATGCAATCCAGATTGCTGAGATGCTGCTGTGAGTTCTGATATTTCAAGGTTGTGTTACTCACAGATTATGCTTCTTCAGAATCAGTTTTGTACCTGCTAGTTGGATGCGGTTATTCATTCCTGTTTTGAGATTTTACTTGTCTAAGGTTATTTTTCAAGGAGATGGTAGTACACTAGCTTGAAACAATTTCTGTTTTTCATCAAGGTCTTATTTGTGCAATTTCTGTAGTCCGTTCCATTGCGAATGACAAGCAATGGTTTTGGGTAGGAAGACATCAGCCAATGCTTGGTTATGTTCGAGAGAGAATTAAGGTGAGAAAAAAAAAAAAAAACTTACCGGTCTCCCCTAGTTCCAGTTCACTCCAATCACATCAATGAATTTTAAAATTTTGTTGTATTCATAAGGCCTTATCTACCTTAAGTCAAATTTCTTTTTAATTTGCGTTATAGTTTTTGTTGACCCTCCCATTTGTCATGGGTTTAATATTTCAAATTAGAAAAGTACCAGTAATAAGAAGCATTTAAAAATGGATGTGATCCAAGAAAGAATTTAACTTGTGTTTATGGGTAACAGCCCTTCCTGCAGTCCTTGCAGGGAAAATAAAAAATCAAGAAAGTGTTGAACTCATGTTCAAAAGTAACAGCTTTCAGCCAGCCTTTACAAGGAATTTCGTGTACTCTTTATTCTGTAAGTATTATATTATTTTAATCAAAATGTAAATCTAATAATGTATAATTATATAGTTATAGATGCCATATTCTCTGCAAAAATAAATTGCGTCATTATGTTAAAATACTATTAAGTTAAAAATTTAATTTAAATATATTAACAATATATAATAATTTTATATTGTCAACCAATAAAAATAATGAAAAGTGATAATTTATAAAATTAATTATCTATTATAATGAGAAATTTATTATGATTTTTCACTTTCTCTGATTGATAATGTAAAACTATTTTGTATTGTCAGTGCATACCAATTAAACTCTTAAATTAAATTAAAATTATATAATCATCTAAAATAATACTATTAAAATAATACAATTTTCTTTTGTAGAATAATAAAAATATTGATATAATTTCTTTTATACAATTCAAACAAAATAAATTGTTTTAAAATTATTTTTTAACTAATATATTCAAATATAAAATTAATTTTATCATAATTAGTTATCAATTATAAATAAAACCGCTTATACAAACAACTAGATTGAAAGAGGTCCCCTTTTTTTTTTTAGTGTGCAGAATAAATTACCCGATAGCTCTAAACAATTTAATAATTTGAAAATATAACAAATTATAATTGAACTGATATACTGTCATTTAACAAAATACCCAAGAATTATAATTTAAGGTTTATTGTAGTCACAAAAATGTAATTACCTTTCAAAAGACCATGAAAAAGAAATTAAAAATTAAAAAATAATTATCATTGAAATCCGCAAGTAATTGAGCAATGCTTCAAATTTTACGTACCAAAATCAATTGACATTTCACAAATGAAATAACCTGTCAACAAATCTTCATTTCTAAAATTGTAACTGGTAGCGGAAACCACGGGAAACAAGACAATCAAATAGAAGTGAATTAAGATCTTCAAATGATAAAAACTATTCCATACGGCTATTAGATGTACATGTCAAATAAGTACATATAATTGAAAAGGATGGCAATTCGTTTCAAATTCTCGGGCGACTACATATACATGCTACGCCAACAATTTTGAAAGGCACGAAAGTCTATACCAAATAGTTATCAGGAACTCAAGATAACGAAAAGGCAAATACTACAGAGCCAATAACTTCCAAAGATTGATAGTGATACTAGCTCATTTGGGGTTCCTAAGAACAATGATGACAGAATCTCCACGGAGGAACATTTTGCTGATGAATCTATCCTTGTTGACTGGCTGAGCCTTCTTCTTTCCTTTACCAGTCTTTGGCACCTGATTGAAATCAGAACCATTAGCTCATGTAATAAACACAAGGGATTTATATCCAAAGAAACAAAGCATACCTCAGTCCACATCTCCCTGACATTTTCAAGAACCATGTTGCAGTGCCTGTCAAAAGCCCTAACACGACCAAGAAGCTTCTTGTTGTTCCGACAATTAATCAGTACCTGCATGAGCGAATTGGTTGTGTAAACCAGGACATCAAATACCTCTGAGCCTGCCTCAGAACTGAGATAACTGTATAATTTAAGAACAAACATACCTGGGTATTATTTTTAACACTCATCATGAGTACAGACAGTGGACCAGTGTTGAATTCCTCTTCCTCATTCTTGACCGTCTATAGGAATAAAGTACAGTAATTTGGTTAGATATTGAAAGCATATTAAACTCCCGTCTAAAGCACCTAATATTAAAATGCCAAGAACACTACAATAGAAAAAACCAATTCATTATGCATATGGAGATGATGGGCAAAACTAAAATTCCATCAAGAAAGCCTATGCTGCTTCCATATTATCACAATTCACATATTTGTACAATGGAAAAAGCTACTATATTTCAAACTTGGAAATTGACAGATTAACATTTTGTTTGCTCAAAATCTGCAACCCTAAAAACCTTAACATGCAAAACAAAGATTGCAATTGTAAAAAATACAGATGTTCGGCAGAGTATGGGCCACACGAGATTACACAGTATGAGGATCATAATCCAAACTTGACGAAATAAATATGCTTAAAGAATAAAAGAACTTACATCTTCCTCCATTGGCCGGCTAGAAAAGAGAGAGTAGGGGAAAGACAAAAAAAAAAAAATGTTAGTACTTAGGGAAGAGAGAGGGGGGGGGAGACTGCAAAATTTGTAATAATAATACAATACAAGTCAAGAAGTGAAAAGTAAGCAAATAAATACCTCATTTTGGAAATAACTGCAATTCAGATGCAAAATTCTTCAAATAAAGCTGAAACGGACATAATAGAGAACATATCAATCAAAAGATCAATTGAGACAAGAAAGTGACGAACTTGAGGATAAGTTTTTAAAAGAATTGCAAAGAATAAGAGACATCGTAAATTTATAGTAGGAAAAAAAAAGTGCAACAAAGAAGTAAAAAGGAAGAGGGGCAGAAAGGGAATAGAAAGAAAAACATTAGCAGGCCTCCTCAGTTCAGGTCTCCATGTATTTTCCTCATGGACAACTCGGAAGAACGAAAGTTATCTTTCTGATCATCCTTGGAGGCTTTTTGAGCGGTTTCAAGATGGGACAGACTCAAAAGACTGGATAATAGAAGAGCTAACCCATTAATAAAGCTGAAAACAAACAAGAAACTATCCTACTACTTATGCACACATCAAGCTAAAGTAAAACAGTTGAATATTGTGAATAGATAATACCAAAAGAATAAACACCATGAAAGACGGGAGGGATGGTGGAAGAAAACAAGCAAGCGTAAGGAAGCCTCTTCAGTTCAGGTCTCCATATATTTTCCACATGGACAACTCGGAAGAATAAAAGTTATGTTTTTTATCATCCTCAGAGACTTTCTGACAGGTTTCAAGATGACAGGACACACTATACACTAATGATTGTTCAAAAGAGGAGTAAAAGATCTCTTCAAAAGGAAAAATAGAAATTAAAGTCCTTCAAATTAAGAATAAAGGTTCATAACAAGACCAAGATGCTTTGGGTCAAAATTGAGATTAAAACCCTAAATCATTGGGGCTTAATTTTACTCAGTAAGTAGCTCAGAAGATAAATGGCTCAAATACGTCATCTGGGAGTTGCTTCCCACAACCATCTCCTACAAACCTTAGCTAGGGTTCTGGATCCTAGGACTCCAACTAACAACAGAAAAAGAAAATCAAATTAAAGTCGAACCCAAAACAATCAAGAATGGTGCAGCAAAAGCTATAAGCGACCAACAATCTATTTTCCTTTTTGAAAAAAAGACAACAACAAAAATAGAGCATAACAGATACAAGGGGAGTTTGTGTTTCGGAAGTGATAACCATGTCTCTTCAGTTCAGGTCTCCAAAACAGCATTCCTCATGAATTGTTCATCAGAAGAACGAAAGTTTTTACGGAATTCGATCCTCATCAAAGACATCCGCACTCCCAGAACCAACTTAAACAAGAAAATTACAGAAACACACAGACAGAAGCACAGATTCAAGCACAGAACCACAATTCTCGAAGAAATGATGCAAGTGAAAACGGTAAAGCAACATACCTTTCTTCGCAGGACGAACAAGATCTGAAATTTGAAAGCACAGAACGCGAAGGCGAAGCTACCAGCCCCAGTACAATTTATAATGTGAAATCGCAAAACCCTAACTTTCTTCTCACCCCGTTTTGTGGGGTTTTTGTTTCAACAGATCAAAACCCTAGTTGGTTGGGTTGCCCATTTTCATTCGGCCTATGTATCCTTTTGGGAAGCCCATAACTACTTTTTCAAAACCCAACTAGCCCAGATGATATTGTTGTGTTGTGCATACAGGGGCACGCATCGGAACATCTTTCATTCCAAAGACCTAAACGAAAGTTGTCCACTTACAAAAGCAAAAAAAAAGTAACCCCGTACATAAAAAAAGACCATCAAATAAAAGAAATATCTAACTTTCTTTGAACTTAAAGATTTTACTCATCCAAAAAAAAATATTTTAGCACGTAAGTAATAAACAATAGAGATATTTGTAACCGTACAAAAAAATTAATACTTAAACTTATCCATTTTCTTCCTCCTAAGAAAACCCACACACTATAAGAAGAAATTGTTTTACACTACTGTAATATATTAAATGGTGAAGTATTGAAGACATTACTTTAAAGTTAGTTGGACAACACATATTTAATTTTTATTCACATGTTATGTTTCATTTAGGGCGTATTTTGCCTGTAAGGTGTATCAAACACCTTCTGAAATTAACAGTTATATGTAAAAAGTATGGATTAGTTACACAAATATATTATCATATATAACTATTAATTTCAGGAGGTGTTTGATGCACCCCACAATAGAATTTACCTTCATTTAGTTGGATGCATTTAAACTCAATTATTTTTCTAGTCCTTAGGTGATGTCTAAAGAGTAAAAAATTAAAATAAGATTAATCTCTTGGCCGTTGTCATGATTAAAAGGTTTTCTTGACAACTCTCTTATTCAAGATTTGAACAATAATTCTCTCTGTGGGAGTTTAGCTCTTTTACTACTGTATTCAATTGTTGGTGCAATATGTTTTTTTTTTTTTTAAAATTACAAGTATCCTTTAATTAAGGTGATTCTATTCACACATTTGAGATTCTATAATGGATATAACTCTTTCAATATTAGTTACTTCATATCCAACACTCGAACTTTGTTTAAAATTTCAAGTAACTGTTTTCCATGTGACTTTGTTGACTGTTGTAAACTGACTAGGTATAGAAGAAAAAACATACACCACCTCTTTCTAATGCTGCAAAAACCTAACAACGGGGCAGACGATCTGCTAGTAATTGTTAATGTCCTACAAAATCAATTATACAAAAGTTTATCGACTTGCAAAGTGATTCCCTTTTTCCTAATCCTCCTTGCAATACTTTGCTATATTTGGCCACTTGAAATTTAAGTTAACTGCATTAAAGCACCATTGTCTAGAATTTCTGGATGCTCTATCAAATTTAGCTGAAAAATGGAGAGGATATTGCTATCCTCTAAAGTAAGGATAATATAAGGCAATTTTTGTGTTAGGTAAAATAAGAATATGTCGTGATTGTTCACCAAAAAATAGGAATTGATCATGTTGGTCTGATGTAGCACAGCATTCCTGTTCAGAAAATAAAATAAATGGAAACAGAAATCATATCTATCATAGAACCATGGAAACTTGAAAACTAAATTTAATCGGGCTTCTTTAGAAGTGTTACAGTCTTGTTCTTCAGGATTATATCTCTTACGAAACAATTACGATTTTTGTTTTGTTCTTTGTGTCTTTGTTATGAGGAAAACTGTCTTTGTTAAAAGGATGTATGAAAGAAAATATAGTAAACTATCAACAAACAAAGATTAATCATTTTCTCCTAAATGTTAATCCATATTTAATAAGAATCAAGCCTGTGATCCCTTCACATGATTACATTACATTGTAACAATTAACAAGGCTTATCTTATCATCATACAACAAACTTACAGACCGTCTATAACTAAGCAAAGTTAATCGATCTAACTGTACACATGAGCATGTCAATGATTGGGAGTCAGCTAAATCATAGAGTTGCCAACTTACAATCATCACCTGAATTAACAGGAACTACAGGAGGGCCCTCGACTGAAGAAGGCTCCTCATAGTGTACCTGTGCCAGCTCATGATAGCAGACCCAGCAGCACTACTTGCCTTCTGCTCAGCAACAGCAATAGCAGAGTTTTGTCTTCTCAGAAGCCTGATATTATTCCATCCATCTCTCTCACCTTCTCATTGACAATAGCTGTTCCAATGCTTAGTTACATTTTACGATCAATGGAAGCAACTGTCGCAGAAGCACTTGAAGTCAAGTTATGACGTTCGTCAAAGGATTTTGCCCTGTTGATTGCATCCTTTCCTAAGATGAAACCGTTAGCAAGCATCGGGCTCACCACATCTTCGGCCTTCTTAACTGCTGCTGCAGATGTTTTCTCTTGTTCCTGAGGAGTACATTAGAAACTTCATTTATAAACACTTGCAACCGAAGAAATTAAAATTCCTAACTCGCGCTGGGAAGGAAAGAATAGCCCAGATTGACTATCGTACAAATGTAGCCATTGAGTTATTAATCTAACTTCACATGGAGATGTTCTAACAGGACCATAGCTAGAGATCTGCTAGGAAGGATACAAGCGGTTGTTACTGCGGCCCTACTATCTTGGGCTCGGGGAACATTCATGTTAAGCAAAGTTGAACATAATTATCATAATCAAGTACATACAGATGTACTACAAGTAGTGGCACAGCGAGTACTTACTGGACCTGAGGGAAGAGCTTCAGGGGGCAGCTGGTAGTTTTCAACAAGTGTGATGGTGACTGGAACATTAGCTATGCTGGAACCCTACAGTTCAAATAGAAGCATGAGAATATGATTTTACCAAAAGAAAAATAAACCAAAAGTTTCTCTTTCTTGTATCTTTCCTTTCATCAATTTTAGTGATTGAATGGAAAGGATTAATAGTAAAAATTGGTACATCGCATCTCATTATTATGAAATGAAATGTTGAGATTTTCAATGCTATTTTTTTTTTTCCCCTCATATAACTATACCGTCAAGAGCACTGCTGTCTCTGCTTCCTGTGACTCCTTGAAGGTAACATATGCAATCTGGGTGTTCTCAGTTTCCCTGCAAAATTGCCACCAAAGATATTGTGCGAGACATTTTGCCTAAAACTTTAAGCACTGACAATCGTAAAAATGAATAGAGATAAATACATAGCAAGTTATCTGACCTTTGCATCTCAACATAATGAATATCACCCGAGAACGAGAAAACATCTCTAACGTCCTTCTCTGTAGCAGACACTGATAAATTGCCAAACTTAACTGTTTTTAACTGTCAGAAATAAAAAGGAATCAACTTGGGATTTCTTCATCAAAGCTCATAGAAATCGGTTAAACTCAGAAAACTAATGTCGTGAACCAATTACCAATAAAGGGCACTAGGGTACACATAAGAATTATTTTGAAGGATTAACTAAAATGGTACTCAAAACCAGTAGACACAAATTTGTCTTTTGAGTCAGTTTTTGTTTCCTATGCACATATGGATTAAGAATCTTTAATAATAATTGTAACGTCAGTTACTAGTCTTCCAATGCTGCTACAGCTGATGGCACAGATTCTACTTTGAAGGGCATGCAGATTTATACTGCAATGTCCATGCATCCACGCTCACAACATAACATCAATTGCTGGGTCATGAATGCTATAATGATAAGGCTAGCCAATGTTAATATGGAACAATCTCTTCGTCACATCTGAAACATTAATTGTCCAATTTGTTACGGCTGTAGATTGGGGAATCACTTCAGCCCCGTGATCAGTATGGTCCACTGGGGCCTGCACATGAAATACTAAACTTGGTTATTTCTAGGGTGATACTCTGTATAAACCAAGGAGCCTGAGAAGCAATGATATGTGGGGTGAAAAATGAATAACCAACTAGTTAAACAGTATCAAAGAGACTATATAAATGTGATACAGCATGATCACTTGAAATTTGAAAACATCACTTTAAATGACACGAGTCAACTATGCAACTCCTTAGGTTATAAATATTAATAAACAGGTGGTGGTGTCAGCAGCTAAAACGATCATTTCCGTAACAGACTTCATGCATACGTTTAAATGCAAGCCTTGCTCTACAAACCGATCTAGAGACAAGCATCAACCTCACTGAAAAATTAATCTATGCCAATGAATTCATTCAAATGATATAATTAGTCTATGTTTTTGTATAAAAAAAATATATATATAAAAGTTCCTTTCCTTTTATTGTAGATTCCCAAGTATATCTTGCGTAAGAATCTATTGTAAGTTACAATCTGCTTTCTGTCACAAAATCCATATACTACATCAGATGAATTTCTCGGCGTCCAAGCAGAGAACTACAGCACAGAACGTAAACAAACAAGGAGAGCATAACAGAAGAAATGCATGTTGGATCTCAAACGGAAGACAAACTTGGGGGAACAAACGTGTCCTTCTACTGAGAAAATTCATAGGAATGAGCACCAAACAAACAAGGAGAGAGGAATGTGCGATGAAGGCAGGGACGTAAGCAAAAGCACATGAGAACCTTAAGACAACATACAGGCATTTGGATTTGGTACAAGGTTCAATAATAGTGAGAGAAAATGGGAAGGTTGATGAATGAGAAGGGCGAAGTTAGTTTCGTGACAGAAAGGGAACTTGACATGACGTGCTTTTGATTCTTCTGGTGAATAAGAATAAAGACTAATCCTTGGATATGTCATATGCGCTAGTGGGTAGTCTTCCAACAAGCCAAGCAATGGTCAACGCTCATTCCCTTCGTTTTTTTCTTCTTTATGACATCAAAATCTTTTTACCTCGTTGGTGATTGGGTTACCCCTACAGTTCGAGAATGTGACATCAGTCGTAGTTGGACCACAACAAGGCTAGGATCAAGATTGACTTAAGATAAATACAAAACATACTAACTTAGATATTATATGTATAGGCTTCTTCTTTATATTTTAAAATACATACAGTGCATATAAGATCAACTTTCACCGCTTATTAATCCTAACTGGGGCCAGATAAAAAAGATTAAAAAAATCCTAATTACGGATATGAAATCAAATTAGATACAATTTTTTTTTTGTCTAAACTATTATTACATGAGATTTGTGGGACCTCAACTAATTTGATTTTAGTTGTGTCAACTGACTGAAGAGATACATAAAACTCTTTAATGCTAGTATTCTTTCTTTTTTTTTTTTTTAATCATAAGAATGAAATATAAGCATTAATTAAATGGAATAAATATCAAAGTATTTGAATTAATTAAATATTGATATGAAATTATGAATGTAATTTCAAATGCTGAATTACATTATTTAATCACATGAAAATCATTATATTTTTTTAATTAGAAAATCATTATATTTTATAATATTTACCTTAAATCAAAATAATTAATATAAGATTATTGTTTTATGTATAAAGTATAAATTTAAGTTAAAATATCCTACAATTTTTTTTAACCTTTTAAAATTACAAATTTGGAACGATTGCGTGCATTCCTGCATGCCCTAGAAGCCGCTCTTAAGAGCTTTCGAGCAAGAAATTATAACATCGTGTCTTTTTTGGCGTTGGGCCAACACAAGCGCACACATAATTGCTTTTCATTCACAAAACAAATAATAATAATAATAAATGATTCCGAGAATTTCGGTTAAATTGGCGGGAAATGGGTGGGTGGCAGCTAGCGCCTTTTTGGGGTTTTCTATTATTTTCTCCCGCGTGGGTCCCACGCCGCATTCAATCCCAACCAACCACCACCGTACGATCACTCTTCAATCGAACGGCAACCACCGCATTCCCATTCCCGCCTAGGGTACGACGCTTCTACTCTGCACTCTGCACTCTGCAGGAAAAGGAGACGATTTTGTCCCTTTTTTCCTAATTTCCTAGAAAATTGCATTAATTATTTCTTTCTATTCTTTTTAAATATTAAATTATGAAAATACCCTTTTTCCTTATAGTTTCCCCTATTTCTATTTCAATCCTTTCACACACTCACAAAGACAGAGGTCTCTGTTTCTTCACTTCCCCTCAAGCCGCCTCTGCTGCTCTCTCAATCAAATCTCAATCCAAAGACATGGTAATCCTCATTTCTCTGTTCCTTTGGAGCTTAATTTTCAATGGATTATTGAAAAGTTTTGATTTTTACATTTGATTTCTTGTAATTTGATTGCAATTACATGATCACTTTTTCACTTTAAGTATGAGCTCATTGTGATCATTGGAGTAATCTTTCTATCATTATTTGTTAAGTTGATCTCAGTTAAGAGGATAAGTTTCACTGCGGATCTAATTTGCAATTTGAATCTACGGATTAGGTTGGTTTGTGCTTGTATCTTGAATCTTAGAATTTGGGTGTCAGTTGTGGTGGCAGGTTTAGATTTCTTCAAGAATATTTTTCTGGTAATATGAACAGTAAAGTTTAATGCTTTGATCCTTGATTGTTGAACTGTGTGTTTGGATTTATTGCTTTTTTCTTTTTTGAAGGGTTCTTGAATTCCTTTTGCATCCAATGGATGAATTTTGCAGGTGGGGCAGAACCACTTACCGATGGAAAGGGAAAGGAATAGAGATTGGATTAAAGCTCTTATGAATAGCAGCTTTGGCTATTGTGATGATCACCATGACGTTCGTTCTAATGAGAAGAATGTGTTCTGTATAGACTGTGCAGTTAGATTGTGTAGGCACTGTAAGGAAGCTCATTCCCTACACAGAAGGTTTCAGATATACAAATATTCCTATCAGGATGTCTTCCGCCATTCCGAGCTGCAGAAGTATTTTGACTGCTCAAAAATTCAGGTTCTCTCTTCTTTCTCACAAGATTGTATTGAATTCATTATTGATGTTGATTGATTTTCTACTTGACTTAAATCAATTAAATTACTTGATATTAATCTTATTTATTGCTGGTATATGGTGCTTGATTTGTGTTGATCTGATTGGTGATGACCTACCCTTAATTTTCTGATGCTCTCATCCATGAAATAAGCTATGTTTATGTTTCATTTGTATTTTGGTTGTTGACTTTATTGGTACATTTATATGTATCCGATTCACTAAACCTAACTGACCTATTAATAGTAAGCTCTGAACTTATTTTTGTAATTAGAAACTAATCAATGAACATATTTTTGTTCTTATAATGGTGACATGATTTTTTTGGCAGACTTACATATCCAACAATGAAAGGATTGTGCATCTAAAACCCCGACCTTCAACCAACAAATCTAAATTTGCTGATCTAAGCCCTGAATCTAAATCCAAAGAATCCAACTTAGCAGCAAGAGCAAAGGCCGGTGGTACATGTGAAGAATGTGGCAAACACTTACAAGATGAGCGCAATCGCTTCTGCTCCATTACATGCAAGGTAACAAGCCATGCTTTGATTTGATGTTTAGATTTTGTTGTTTACTTAGATATCATTTGTGATTCAAATCATGTGCAATTGTTAGGTCTCAGTGCTTCCAGTGGAGCCCCAAAACCAAGGTCAAAATCACTGTTCACAAAGGAGTTCAGCAGAGCCTGCCAGTCAAAGTGACTTTACTTTGAGTGATAACCAGAATTCAGAACCGGAGTCATCTATATCTGAAGCTGAGCCATATGGATGGGTTGAAGTCGTGAATTACAGAAAGCGTCCAAGGAAAACCACCCCTCAGAGGCCTCTTTTTGTTTTCACATCTTAGGAGTTATCACTACTCTATATCAGTTCCTTCCTTTCTCTTTTGATTCTATTTTTTTGTTTCCATTTTTGGAGAATAAGATTTCTTGAACATTTGATTGAAACTCAACCCCACTATACCCCATATTGGGATCTAAGTGTAAGTTGGGAGTTTTGAGGTTCAGTTGCACTGAGAAAAGTAACTAGCTGAGCTTGTACAGCATAAGGGAATAACAGTAGTAGTCCAAAGGCCTAAAGGGTGAATTGGGGTTACTCTTCCCTTCCATCCTTTTCAGTTCTTATGGTTGAAGTTAGCATCTCTTGTGGTTGAATGCCTCTTATTAACAAAAACTTTCATATAGTAATGTAAAATTTCATTTCTTTAGCATAGTTTAACATCTATTATCTTCTGCCTTTCATGTCCCATGTGCACTTGACAAAATTATGCAATCTGCAAGGAATAGTACTTACTTTGCTTTTCCCTGTAGGATTCCCAGTCTCTGACAGATAAGTGATGGGATGTTGTTTCTATATGTGTAGTGTTAATAATTTTATAATGGGGCATGTCCCCTTCGCGGTACAGGCAACAACTTGTGTCCATGTTTCCCTCTCAATATGGCAGGCAGAAAGGACGTCAAAGCTTATAAGGTTGTTAAGTGAATAAGATGGCAAAGATTTAGTGTCCCCACAATCAATTACAAAGCCACAAATCTTGAACAATTGAAATTGATTCAGTTGATAAAAATTGAAGCAATTGGCCAGAAAAGCTTAAGTTTGATTCATGCTGCTACCCTCTCTAAGCGATTTGTATGTACTATTGTAGACATGAAATGTGACATGCATCAAAAAGGTAGTCTCTTTTCTTTCTCACACTTTTTTCTTTACAGAAAATATAAAGCCAAATCTTGTGCCTGTTGAAGCACATGCATGGTCAAAATTCTTAACTTCCCCGCGGCACCACCGACTTTTATCTCATTTCTGTTGAGTTAACGTGGTTTGCTTGTGGACAACTGGATTTAGATTACAGAGCTGTTGCTTTCAAATATTAATTTAATTATGATGCCGCTTCAAACGGTGTGGATCGAGACTGGAGAGAGAAAAAAGAAAAGATAGGTGCGGTGGTAATTGAAATATTCAAAAGGCTTGACATTCATCGAATTTCTGCTTTTGTTTTTGTTTTTGTTAGGTGTCCTTTGATTTTCTAGTTTCTGCTTTTTCTTTTCTTTTCTTTTAATCTTAACAAAACCACAAATATCCGGATTCTATTACCAATAATTTGACTAATATGACCGACCCAATAGAGATCCCTAAAAAGGTTAAGAGATCCCAACAAAAATTTTTTCTATTTCCATTACTCGAATTTGAGATCTTTTGTTGAAGTTTTATTCAATAATAATATCAGGAGAAACACTAATACAGAGGAAAAGCCAGTACAAAATTTGGGTTTTAACGCCTAAAATAAAAGCATGGGCTAAAATCTTTTGTCTTTAATTTAATTTCAAGGGTGTGGGTGCACCTTTTTGGCACGCCTTGTGGGGCTATAATGGGATAGCCCCCGTTTCCCAGAGTATTATGTCGTTGAAGAAAGTTGAAAGCTTTGTCGGAAAATACCTTCCAAGCAGCGAGGCTTTTGAGAGCCCTTAATTTAGTTTCTACCACAAGGTCTGAACTGGAAACCGATGGAAAGGAATAATAATAATAATAATAATAGTCCTTATTGACACATTAATGAAAAGTAATACGGGTAAGTGGCTTCTACCAAAAGGTTTTGCAACTTAGGTGCTGTGAAAAATTGGTATGAAGTGTTATTTAAAATGGTTTGGTAAAAATGTGCTAAAAGCTACTATGAACTGCGACCAATTAGAAAGTATTTAGATTAAAAAATGTATATTGTAAAATTGTTGCTGGTATAAAAAGATATTATAAAAAATTAGCAAACGCATATTTGCAACTTAGATGTAAAAAATCCGCAAAACCAAAAGTCAATTAAATTAATTGACTATATCACGGAGTTTTTCATTTAGATGCCTATTTTAAAAGTCGTTATAGTGTTAGATTTTTTATTAGTCTCTTCAATAAATCACTTCATTAAGAACTTTTAATAGCTGTCTAATAATAAGAGTTCTATTAGAATTTTTTGAAATTATAAGAACATAACTACAAAACTTTTGAGTCTTAATAATCTAAAAAATGCAGTCTCTTAATCTACCCTGCTGTTAGAAGAAACTTGTAACAATGAAAAACCTAGTTAATATATATATATATATATAATCTAATTATAAACTTTTAATGCATAACAATGACTAAGTTTTGTTTCACGAGTTGACTATATAGATTGGACGAAAACATAATATTCTGTCATAAATTATACCTATATTTAAACCATTTAAAATATAAGCATGTAATAAAAAATTTCAAATAATAGAAAGACGACTAAATAAATTCAACCCAAAATCTAATTTTTAAACCATGAGATTTGTAATATAATAAGAATTTAATTTTGATTCGTGTAAAAAAAATTTTCATATACCTCTATTTATATATTATCACATTAATAAAAATATTTAACTCAACCACTCACTATTTTAAAAGTCTTACAAATCAAAGTACATAATTAAATGACAGCGTAAAACTTTTATATGGTATATTAAAGTTAATCTCATATAATAATGTAATAGATACCCACAAAGCACATTCTGTCAAAGCTAAGCTAACACTCAAGAAAATTAGTAGCACGCCAGTAAAAGGATTCTGTAATCGTAATTGATAGAAAGAATCTAGTCGGTATAAACTCGAATAACATTGTTAGCAAGTATAAAAATTCTTCATGTAAAATAAATTACTTTTAAATGATAAAATTGAAGATAACTAACAAGCTATCTCCACAATATAAGAGTTTGGGTAGGCCAACGAATTTAGGAAAAAAATTCAAAATGAAGAGTTTGGGTAGGCCAACAAAGGGCAGGTGTCAACAAGAAGTGTAAGTTACCCCAACGGAATAGGGAGATTGTTCCCATGGTTTTACCTGAAAACAGGTCACTAAGAGAAACACAAATTGCTTTAATTAGCCCTTGGATGAAAAATGGGGACTTCCTTCACGATATCTTTCTCGCTCGTAAGACTCATTTGTGAGTAAAGGGAGACTCAACCTTAATTTATCACTAAATTAGGCAATGACTTTAGCCTGAAAAAATGGCACACCACAAGGCATTCTTGCTGCATAAGTCACATTAGGTCCTCAAAATCTTAAGAAATGGGCGGATGTAATACGAGCACTAAAATCATTATTGAAAATGAATCTCACAATATGCATTAATCTGACATCACTCTACATCCCCCTCAAGGGAAAACAGGGCAAGAGTTCCAAATAAATGAAGGTTCTTCCATTTTTCATTTTGACCCAAGTTCCAAATAAATTGATGACTACTAAAATTTCTGCAGCAACTTGTGGCTTATAATAATGTATTTTCCCGACACAAATGATCTTTCCTCCTTTGTTTTCTTTTTTCTTTTCTTTTTTTTTTTCCTAGAAAGAACAATATCCAACAAGGAAAAAGAAGCAAGAAAGCTTGCTAAGCTCGCTGCAGCAATGGAAACATAACTCTAATCATGCTAATCTACTCTCCAACGGTCAAACCAAACCCAAATTTGTAGTCTTTTTTCTTGTGGTCAAGCTGCAATGAATAAATATGACAACCATGTCAAGGCAAAAGGCAAAAACTGAACAAATTATTTGAACGATCCCACCAAACTAGATTTTCATGCATTCTACACACACACACACACACACCCCTCCCCCCCCCAAAAAAAAAAACACAATCAGCAGAAATAAAAAGAAAGCAATGTCTTCTGACCTCTGCAGAAAGAATGAAATTCAGGCCCATATTTAACCGCTCCTCCAAAAAAGCAGCGCAACAGCCATTGGAATCAATCTTTCCCCTTAGGCGGCACTATAATATGCACAACAAGATTTGGTAAGTATATAAGATCACTTAAAATGGGACATTATCATTACAATTCAACATTATTATCTTATAAGGATCGGGCCAGCGTAATGGGCCTTGGTAATTAGAGATTGGAATAAGTAAAGCAGAACAGTATAATTGCTTTACAGCCAAGCAATAAACTCACTAATCCAAAGTGAACCACATAGTAATCCACATAATGAATGTGACCTATTATTCTCATGAATGCATGTTTCTAATGTCCGTGTGATCCTAATCACCTGAATCCACAATTTCTTTTTTTTTCCCCCCCTCAATAATTTAATTTCTTTCCACTTTTTTACAGATTAAAAGGTCCCAGAAGAAGGTTAGTTTAAATTTCTGTATATTCTCCAAGTTCAGTTAAATTCATTTCCTCTTCTCTTGTAATGTAAAATTTTGCAGTACTAAATCCCCAATACAATTCACAAATAGCACAAAAAATTTTGGGTTCATTAAAATAAACAAGGGAAAGCTTTGCTTCATGATGGGTCTCCTCCGAACTAAGGAATATTGGGTTTTTTTCCTTTGTTAATTTTTTTTTAAAAAACTTTTGGATAAAAAAGTTTATTAACAAAATGCCGATTTGCATCATTTTGTTAAAACATCTGTATCACTTGAAACATTAGTTATGTTTAAAATACCCAATTAAGAATCTTTCTTTGGATAAAAAATAATACCCAATGAACTATGAGTAAAAGACATTACAGCAAAAACACAAATATAGGTTCTTCTTACCAAATATAAATTCAGGGTACAAAATTATTAGTAAAAGACGTTAGAAGTTCAAGACTGTAGCTGTTGCTCAAATTTTCCCCAACTAAAGCAAAAACACAAACGTGTAGGGTACAATTTTTTTTTTTTTTGGATAAAAAAAGAAATATTAACAAGAAGAGAAGAATATTAAAAACAGCAAGGAGGACAAGAGATCCCCAAACGGGTAATTCTGAAGACAAATTCTAAGGAATGCAAAAACACCTTAAACAAATGTTGGGTGTCATAGCTTAATAGTATATATGTAAAGAAGTTCCAAAAATTAAGGATAACTTAGAAAGATGGAGAAAAAAGAAATATGGAAGGTACAATTTAAGTGCACTGCCTACTAGCCACATGTTTTAACAAAATTTTCAGCCATCCAAACTTTGCACTTGGGAAAATGAAGTGCACACAAATGCAAACATATATACATATAGAGTGTGTTTGGAATGTTAAAAAAATTGAAATGATTTGATTTAAAAATCAATTCTTATGTTTGGATATTTTAAAAATAAGAAATGAAATGATTTCTAATTTCTATAGGATTTGACTCTTTTATATTTGAAATTCTTTTAAAATTGAGATTTGATGAAAATTGATTTGATTTTAAAATTTAAGTACAAATCAAATCAAATCAATTACATTCTTAGTTATTCCAAACATAATCTAATATATTATAAACATAAAAATTGATTTGTAAATCAATTCAAATCCTATTTTTACATAATCATTCCAAACATAAAATTTAATTTAGAAATCAAATCAATTCAAATCAACTCAATTTAAATCAAATCAATTCCAAAATTTAAACATTCCAAACACTCCCATAATGTATACAAAAATTTAAGTTTGCATGTCCTTATGGTTATATTATGTATATAGCTAAACTGAGGTGAACATAAATGGAAGAGTGAAACTTAAAAATGCATCTAGATGTGATGCACAGATTGATAAATTGCCAATTTTTAGTCCATTCCCCACACTCCTGCTAGTTTCACTACAGTACTGACATTGTGACTGAATTCATGAGAAAAAGCAAAAGCTACCTGTCTAAGGATGTAATCATAACCAAAGCTAGCTGTGACATCTCTTGACAAGTAGTTACACATCAATTCGGATGCTAGAGAAACCTGAAAGGTACATTTTATAAAAGGAATGAAAAAAGTTCAATTGAAAAACAACATAAATCTACTACGTCACGATTGACTCACCTTCTCGGATACCTTCTGAACATAGCTTAGAAGAACCATTCCAGTGCTAGCAACTTGTCCTGTAGCAACCTGGATGTACATGAACAAATTGAAACTTTTATATGTTTTTTATATCATTTTTAGCAGAAGCCAGTTCAATGAAAGAAAGACAATCTAAACCAAAAGAATGATGATACAATGAAATATAGCTGATATATTGTGTCCTCTGACGAAGACTCTACTTTTAATGCATCTAGTAAGACTACAAAGTGGAAAACAATATATGCCAACCACGGGATGGGTTACTCAATACAGAGAAAAACATGTGAATGCCTGATAGAGAATCAAAGAAAATATCACTCCTTTAACTAATGAACTTACAAGGTTCAAAAGCATCATTACATATAGCTCATCCATACCACACTGGAGCTCTCAAAATTTAATCTCGGTAAAGAAAAAGCAGGGGAAAAATTAGAAGATAAGTTGGAGTGAGAGGTTGTCAGACTAAAGTCTTCCAGATTTATAAAAATGCAGCACAGGGACATAGGAGGATGAGAAAGTATGAGTTTAATTATCATTAAGAATGAAAAGTAGATAAGAAAAGAAAAGGAATCATTGAAAATATAATTAATTGAAAATTGAAGCACATAAGCAACGGTTGACAACTGAATAAATAAAAGCATACTGTATAATATTAGTATTTTATGTAGCAGAACTGTCATAGGACAGAATAAAAGTACAAATTCTTATATAAATAAACAATATAAAGCATTTACGATAAGGAATATAAACAGTAGCAGCAATCCTTAAGCTAGTAATGCAAGCAGTGGAAATTCTTGGGCCATCATACCATTTTGTCAGTGTTATAGCGAGCAGCATAACCAACACCGGACTTCCGATGCTGACCAGCCCAAAATACCTCCCCGCCCATTGATAAATTACGAGTCACACTCTGGAAAAAAACGAAGTCACTACTTCAGTAATAATTTCTGTGATTTTACATACATAATTTGATTGTCAATACAATAACAACAACAGGTAACAATTATGCATCAATACATGGCAACAGGAAAAAATTTGACCATAATAAACTATTTTTATCTAACAAAACACCGTAACCAATTAAAATAAGGAAACAAATAGATAATAACATGCTATTCTAGTGATCTTTACAATTTTGGTAGGAAGCAAATAGCGTGCATATGAACCAAATGAAATAAAAATATCTAAACCTAAAGAACCATGCTCAGGAAATGCTGATGAATATTTTTTATAGAGAAAAAAAAAAAAAAGGGCTGTGGCACAAGTGTATAAGTTTACATATACATTTCAATCGTATTAAACCACTTCAAAAATAAGGCATAATTTAGATTAGAGATCTAAATAACAAACTAACAAGCAATGTTCAGTTTTACCATCCCAGACAGTTTGTCACTAAAATGTGTGCATCCACAAAAGGAATGGAAGTATTGCATGCTGATCCTCTACCTGAATATAACTTGCTCCTAGTAAGGCACCATTCCCAAGTTGAAACTGTGTCCTATAGTCTTTGCCCTGCAAACATATATTGAATCATATCAAGAAAAAGGCTTGAAGACAGTTTGTATGGATAGTATGTGAAACTTCCATTAAGAAACTCCAGTACAATATATGTCAAACAAAAAATAAGATTAAATGGAAAAATAAAAAATTGCAAATGCAGTCATGCACAACTAGAAGAGGAGGGCATTAGATGATTTAATCTAGAAATGTGAAAATAGTTGACCTTGTAATCAAAGTTGATCATCCCATGAGACATGTGTGGCTCATTCGTAAGCTGCAGAAGCAGAAAGGAAGATAGAAGATTATGGCTAGCAAAGAAACAAGAAAAGCAAACAGTAAAAAGCATGAGGATGGGAAGGGGATGTCATAAACCAAAACCAAATACTGTATGAATAAATATAATGGTCATTCTATGTCACAACAAGTTCTTGTCTAAGATATTTACACCTAATTGATGAATTAGCAGAATATAAAGGGTGTGAAACAGCAGAAAAATTCTGGCATTCCCCATAATAGAAATCAGCATACCTGAGCATTGGCTTTGAAAGTGAGATTTTCAGATAAATCGCACTTGACTCTTGCATTCAGCCTCCCATCAGTCAATATTCGCCCCCAGAGCAACAACTGCACAATACCATCGTCACTGAGAGGTGCAGTTTACAAAAAGAACCAACCAAAAACCTCATTCATTGCAATCAAAGCCGGGCACCTTAGGATGATCAATGAATGTTGCACCAAACTCATAGTGAGCGGTAGGGATCTTAATAGTCTCCGTGGACTGAGAAGGAATCTCAGTAGGCCCCATCAACACGCTGATCATATTACAACAATTAATAAATTAAGATTAATAACTAAACTTTCTTTGATGCAAGATTAATAACTAAACCAGCATAATTTAATAATTGAACCCGCCACATTAAAATAAAGAAAGAAAACAAAACAAAAAAAAAAGGCACCTGTGATTGAGGGAGAACTTCTGGTTGAGCATCTTGGTGAAATCAAAACGCATACCCTCAAAAAGATCTGGCTTCAAAGACACTGAGCAGTGACCACAAAACAAACAAATTCAAGTGTGTCATGTTGACGCACAAAGACGTAATTGTAACAATCAAACGAAAAGACTCCGAAATCAAGCCAAGGTCAAGATTAATGAACAGTGAGATGCGAGATCAGGATGCTCGTGAGAATCTTGAATCTCACGAAAAAAGACAGAAATGGAGAGAGAAGAGTGAATCGAAGGGAGGGAACAGACTCATAGCTTCGCGGTGGAGCTCTTCGAAGGGAATGGGACATGGAAGGTTGAAGTAATCGACTTTCTCGTCGACCTTGGTGTCATTCGCAGGAGGATGGGGAGGAATCGCGTGAGCCATTGTTAGGGCTGAGAAAGAGAGAGTCAGTGGCTGCTCGCAAACTCTGTGTGCGTGATATGTATTTTGTGAATTTGTTGGAATTGAAATGAATTGATTTTCTAAAACCCCAGAGGCCTTCGACGGCTGCTAAAACCCTAGCTTAGCTTAAGTTTAAGTTTAGCTACCCACTCCATTCACTCATGCGATCGCACTATAGTCTCTCTACCCTTACCCTTACACTTACCCTCAGCCCTCTCTCGTACCGACCCGACCCGACTCAATCCCCAAATTTACACGCGTTTGGCCCGTGTTTCTACGAATGAAAAAACACCCTATATCCGAATCGCTGCCCATCCCGTTGAGCTATTACCTAACTTGTTTTTTACCAAACAATAAAATAAGTAAATTTATAGAAATTAATTTTAATATATTGACAGTATAAAGTGTTTTATATTATCCATTAATTATTTTCTATTTATATGAATTTTAAAGTAATTAAAATTATTATATATAAAAGGATAATATATTACTTAGAAATATTTAGTGCTTTAGAGGAGATATTTGGCTTTTTTTGCCCCTTCATATGAGACATATGACAATTATAAATATTTTAATAACAAAAAACATGTTGATAAAAGGAAATATCTTGTGTTTTAATAAAAACGTTTAGTGAAAATATTCTGTGTTTATATATTTGAATTTTTTTTTGTGTTTATATTTGGCATGTGGTAATTAATATTAAAATAAAAATATTTGTAGAAGTATAATTCCAACATGCGGCAATTAATTTTAAAATGAAAATATTTTGTGTAAATATTTGACATCTTAATGGAGATGTATTCGGATTTTCATTTAAAATAACAAATATATAAATATTACAAAATCAAATATATTATCACGAATAAAGTTCATCATAAAATCAAGTATATGTTAAAATCACTTGAAGCAAAATTATGTTCTGTTTTTTCAGGTAAGAGTGATGTTTGCTAGATAATTAGCTTTCGACAACCCGGGAAGGGGAGGGGGGATCACTTGGGCTTCGATTTCACAGCACAAATAAAAGTATTGAGCTTCAAATTCGTGCCCCCGAAGTTGGGCAGCGGGCAACTCACTCCTGATGACTTTACAGTTTTACACTTGCGTGAATACTGAATAGGGAGAAGATACTAGGAATTTGGATTTGGGACTTGATTTTGATCCAGCTTGTTTG
The DNA here is from genome assembly GCA_031439595.1 of Pterocarpus santalinus. Lineage (NCBI taxonomy): Eukaryota > Viridiplantae > Streptophyta > Magnoliopsida > Fabales > Fabaceae > Pterocarpus > Pterocarpus santalinus. The sequence continues at coordinate 53,316,109 of CM062524.1, forward strand.
TCTTAAGTAATAGTGAAACGGACATTCAACTTTTTTCTTGGGAATATATTCAAGTAGTTGAAGTTTAGATACATTCGCACTGTATTATACGAATTAATTATAAATTCGTGTTGTATTGTACGAGAATTACATAAATACCAGGAGACAATAGAATATAATTGACCATAATAAAAACCAAGATAAATGTATCTCTTATTATTAGGTGGGATATATAATTTCGCTCTTTGAATCATAGAAAAGATACATCTATCACGGAGACCTCTGCTCTACACTATTTTTCATTGAAAACAATACGATAAGTCTTCGAGCAAAGCTATGACAATTGGACAAAACTTAAACACCCGTTTATTCCGCGGACAGAAACACAATAGCATTCAGCGCTTATAGCCGCCACCACATAATCGGCACGGCGTGTGCAAAAGGAATGAATAATGGTCGATATTTGTAATGCGACTACCAGGGCAACGCAGGAAAGAAGCGGCCACCGAATCAGTAAACGCGAGGTATGACGTGGAACCCTCCCTTCGAGTAAGGGGTTAAATAAAGAGATGCTGATTAGTTATTGGCAGGGTTCTAACATGGTGGCCTAGGATTCAAACTTGGTGGTCATTCTACATCAATCACGCATAGCTTTTTTTGTTTGTTTTTTGTTTTTTTTTTTGGGGGGGGGGGGGAAGGAATTTTTGTATGGGAACTGGATTCTCCATGAGCAATGGCAATATCGGGATTAACAAGTAGTTCATCATGTTTTATGTTAGGCATTTGGGCATTTGAGATATGATTAGGTCGGAATGCACTGTTATAATACCCAAAAAAGATACACAAACGCAAACGAAGGACGGCAAAAGACTACATATTTTCACATACAAAGAAACACAATATAAGTCCTTCCAACTGAGGGCACAATATGTAATGTCCCAGCATCACATAAAGCGAATCAACGCTGCAAGCAAAATCACATAACTACAGTCTTCAAAAGCTTAACATATAAACATAACATAGAACATGCTTGTTAGTGTAGAAGGATATGCAATAACATAGAACACATAATCGGCAGTCGGTGGAGATGAATGAAGAATGAAGAAGGCAGAAAGATCCACAAATTGAGGTCCCAGAGGTCAGAAGTCAGAACAAGTAGCAAAGGAAGTCAGCGGAATGAACTGAGATTGTCCCAATCGGCCCATCCTATTTCTTTTCATTCCTTTTTAAAAAAAAAAAAATTATTGTGCGTTGCTCCTTTTCATCGAACAGGGTTTTTGATTTTAACATTGACTAATGGCTTGTGAATAGGGGTAGTTAGTAGTTACAATTTTAAAAGAAATTTAATTTATTAGGACAAACAAAAACTTGGGTTATCATAAATCTATAATTTACTGGTTTTTTTTTCCCCTCATGATCAACTTGCTTAACCCTTTGCTTGTTTTAAGAGAAAAGGGAGAGAAAGAAGTAGGAAGAAAAGAAAAAGGAGAGATTTTGAAATTTTCTTTTATTTGGATATGAGAAGATAATAGAGGAGAAAGAAAATATTAGTAGTGGAACTTACAAAAAAACACTTTTTTCTACACAATAAATGAGAAAACTAAAAAAAGAGAGAAATTTCATGTAAAATTATTATTATAATCCATATATAAAAGCAAGAAAATATTTATATTATATTATATAGATTAAATAATTTAATATAAATACATTTTCTTTCTGCTTACTTTTTTCTTCAACCAATTTTCTTTTTCTTCGTTTTTTCTTTATCCAAACTTTATCCAATCAATAGGAGAGAGAATAAACTTTTCTCTTTATTTTCTCTTCTCTCTATTTTCTTTCTTTCTATTTTCTTCCTTCCTATTTTCTTTTATCATCCAAGGGTAAATGTCTGTTTGGATTTTATTAATGTTTGAAGAATTTTATTTTTCAAAAACTTACTGTAAAGTTCTAAATATAAATTACTATAAACGCAAAATAAGTTGATTAAGCACACTTTGAAACTGACAAGAGTACTAGATTTTTCACCATAAACTTACTCATACAAAAAATAAAAAACCCAGGTACATCAACATCACACAGCAAGCAACCAAAGTTCAAAATGACAGATCAATAACCCAGGTTTTTCATTAAGCATAACTCAATCACATACACGTACATATATCCGAGATTCACAACACCAATGCACCATCACAAACATGTCTAATCTCAACCATGTGCAAGCAAGTTTGCATTGAGACCAATCTAAACATAATTTGCACATATCATCCTTCGCTTTGAACACCAACAAAGTTAATTTAACGAAGTTAAATACAAAGCAACATACAAAGCAGCAGCTAGTAAAACAATTCCCAAACAAAATAAATTCCAAACCAGAAAGCAAAATAAAACCATGTCATACTTGTATTCAAAGGCTAAATAACGAGTTCAATTAAAACCGAAACAAAGCGTCTCAACATTGCAAGCATCAAAATCACAGGACTACAATTCAACCTTCAAAAGTTCTTAACATAACATAAAATACGATTTCAAAACTGAAACATATAAAAGAGAGAAAGGCTTCGAACTGAGAATTTTTAACGGTAGGACTTCTGGAACCTAGCACGAGCACCGCGACCACCGAACTTCTTGGGCTCGCAGCGCCTTGGATCGGCGACGAGGAGCGTACGGTCGTACCTGACGAGGATGTCCTTGATCTCCTTCTTGCTCTGCTCGTCCACGTACTTCTGGTAGAACGCCACCAGAGCCTTCGCTATGCTCTGCCTGATGGCGTAGATCTGAGAGGTGTGTCCACCGCCCTTGACGCGGATGCGCATGTCGACGCCGGCGAAGCGGTGCCTTCCGAGGAGGAGGATGGGCTCGAACGCCTTGAACCGCAGGATCTCGGGCTCCACCAGCTCGATGGGGCAGCCATTGATCTTGATCAGGCCACGACCCCGCTTGCAGTAGGTGACTGCTACGGCGGTCTTCTTGCGCCCGAAGCACTGAACCTGCTCCAGTGGTTGCTGCGCCATTTTCGTTTGCTCCGTTCTTCTGAGGATTAGGGTTTGTAAAGTGGGGGTGGCTGCTTCGTATATATATACAGCACAAACGATTTAGGGTTTTAAGATTGCATGAATGCCCCTCTTTGGGCCTTCATATTACACGATTGCCATTCTTACGCTGATGTCGTTTGGGCCGGGCTTGAGTAACACTAATGTGGTTCTCTTTTTTACTGGACCGGGCAAACTATGCTACTATAGATCACATAAGGGGAGCAAAAAACATTTTTGTCGGGTAAAATATGGAAAACGAAAAAGAAGAAAAGAAAAAAAAATGTAATTAGTAGATTCCCCTTGAAAATAATTAGAATGTTGTTTTCATTTTTAATAAAATAATTAGTAAATTTATCACTTTCGATGCAAGGATTGTATGAACTAAATATTTATTATTATATTTTATTAATAAATAAAAATTTGCATATAATTAAATTTATTATTTTTTAAAAAATAATAGCTCAAATATTTAAATAAAATTATATACTTGAAATCTTTATTTAAAAAAATAAATTGATGTAAATAAGATTATACTATTTTTAAAATACACTAAAGGACATATATTTAAAATTTAATAATTATTTTTTTGTTTGTTTAATTAATATTCATATGCATTTCTTAATTTTATATATAAAAATTAAATTAAAATTCATAATATTTGTCATAATATTTTAAGTGATGTTTTCATGATGTGAAAAGCCTTTATAATTAGTAATCTTTATTTTTAGTTTAAAAGGATTTTAAAATTTAAATTAGAAAATTGCCTGTGTGGACTGTTTAAATTTAATATTTATTATTATAAATATTTTATTTAAAAATTAAAATTTTTAGTTATATTTATAATTCAAGTAATTTATTTTTAGTGTAAAACAAATTAATTTAATGATATTTGTAACTTTAAAAAATATAATAGGACTCGTACTTTAAATTTAATAATTACGTGACATATTTTTTTTTCACTTATTTGTGACAATATTTTGATACTTTTTAACTTTATACAAATAACTTAATGAAAAGAACAATATCAATATGTTAAAGAAAAACTTTTTATATTTATTTACTAAAATTATTTTAGTCTTAAATGGTCATTGTATTATGATCATTTCTTAAAAATATTATCGAAATTATTTGTATTTAATTCTAATAGTTATTGGTATCATTAATCTTCTCACTCAAAATAATTTTAGAAAAATTTGAAAAATAGAAAAATTAAAAGATTGTGAAAAATGATGAGTCAAAGAAAATATAAGTAATAGAGTAATGAAGGTAAAAAAAAATGAAATAATAAGGAAAAATAAAAATAATCAAAATCATGAAAATTGCCGCAAGTCAACTTAGGGAAAGACCTTTGATATATATTGTAGATAGATAGATAATCATCATTTTTATACGGATTGCATCGTATTGATACAATTATTAAATTGTAAGCTATCGTTAATGCATATAATTTAATTCAACTATGTGTAATCATATTATTAAAAGTTATCCTCAAGAATAAAGCAAATTTTCAACTTAATAGTGAAACTGGCGACTATGGATTCACCGGTAACTTTTTGAGCGTATTTACTGGCGTATCATAATCATGGTATTTATACGTCGATTTCTAGTTCCTGTACAAGTGGCTATCATATTTTTTTTTTTCAAGTCAGTATAGCACTTTTTTTGTTTTTTGGTCTGGGACAAATGGTTGAATTATAATTCACATGAAGAATATATATAGCCTAGAGGCCCAATTCACAAATGAGGGGCCAAACTACAAGCCTTTGTTTCGATTGAGAGAAAAAAGGAGGAAAGAAAATAAAGAAAGAGAAAATAGGTAGAAAAGAGAGTTTTTTTTTGTTTGGTTTACAAAAGAAAATGAGAGAGGGAAGAAAATATATAGTGAACCCCACATAAAAACTTTTCATCCATGATATGGAGAGAAAATGGAAGAATGTGTGTTAATATTATAAAATTATCATTTTATTCCTATTATATTTTTCATTTTCATAAAAGACAATTGGTATGAATGTAATTTTGATACAATTATATTTTTTTCCTCACACTTTTCTTCTCAACCAAATACTAGAAGAGAAAATATATTTTTTTTATTTTCTTTTCTCTTTATTTTCTTTCTTCTTATTTTCTTTCTTCTCATTTTCTCTCCACATCCAAATATAGTGTAAGGAGGTAATGTGTTTGACCCCGCTCAGAGACCATCAGCCCCCCAACCCCCCTCCCCGCGAGCGTGTGTAAGACCAAAAAAAAAAAAATTTAAGGAAGTAAGTTTTTAATTATTGGTCATTTACAAAAAGCTCTTATATGTTTTGATACTTACAAACGTTTCACTGAACTCGCCGAACTATGCGTGGGGTGAAGAGAAATTATTGTATAAGCCTGGTGTATCTAACTTGTTGAAATAATTCAATAAATTGCTGTCTAATAAATGTTATGTTCAATATTATATTGATAAATGTGTTCATATTTTACGCAGTTGAGCTTGCAATTTAATAGTTTTCTTTTATATATCTCGCTTAACCTGTCATGCATATTTCGTTGCCTTCATGAAAAATAAAAAATGTGTTAATATTTTATTCACTTGATATACCCAAATTGGGTATGCTAGGTTTATGCAAGAATCACAAAGTTAATTTTGGTTAGTCTAAAAAATCATGTTACTGAATTTCTAAGCACATAAGGTTTCATGCACATAACCAATAATTAGAGAAGAGGTTTTTCAAATTTTAGCCCAAATTATGATACTCTCTCTATCTTAATATGTTAATTTTGGGGATAGACTTTCATCATGAACTTGAGTTGACACTTAAAAGACAGTGAACGAGCACAATCTAATACTAATTTATGAATTTTTCATCCATTGCTTGTGTGTCCTCATCGCGGTAGAAGGTTAGATTAAGAAATAATAATCCTTATTAAGTTAGTCTACGAAAGAGAAAAAGAAAATGGAAAATGTCAGTAACAAAGATGGAAGGAACCAAGGAGCCGTCTTTCATCACTCTCTTCAGACTTGGGTGAAAATGGAGAAACTGTCTACCAATGAAAAACGAAGACAATCTTTTGCCAGCTTACACCCCTTGAATATCTATTCTCTGATTCATTCACAATTCTTGACAAAATAAAATGAATTATGACCCGAAAAAATTAAAAAAAGGACACAATGCCTGATCTACATGTTTTCTACTTATTGAATTTTGTTGAATTATGTGTCTTAGTTGATAAAGGACGTATATCCAGCTGCAATTAATTAATTATCTTGATGCACATATTCATTCAAGTACAACTGAAAACAAGAAGTTACGTTCTCTGCATAATTTGTATCACAACGTTTTCATTGTTGTCTCTTCTTACATAGAAAATCAGGCCAATCAAGAACTATAGTACAGCTGGTGAATTTTCCTTGGTTGCACTATACATGGAGCACAATGCTAGCTGTACGTGAAACTAAAAACTTGTCTTCTTCTATGTAGAATTTTTACTAGATATATTTTTACAGATTCTTCAACAAGGGTCCTCATCACAAGAACCACAGAATTCCTAAATTATCCCAAAAAGATTTTCTATATAAAAGGCCGTGGATTTGCAGGCTGAGTATCCCTTTCAAGACCAAATAATTTATAGTTCCTTTTCCTTGCATAGTTCCAGCTCCATCCGCCCCATTTGGATTACAATACAACCACATCTCTCGTAGTTGTAGCCACGACACCACCAAGGACACATAAACCACTCCAACAAACATCACATTTGTCACTTAAGCACGCATAGTGACAACAAAACAAAGCCATCACCTTCTTCTTCGGACACCATTTTTTAGGCTTCCTATTTGCAAAACAACACCCACCAAACCATCTTCCTTTAATTTCTTCCAACGTCTCTTCATCTCAATACGAACAGATTGAATTGAAGCATACGTAAATTAAAACATGCATAGGAGGTTCAGGAAAGTTTGCACTGCTCTAAGAGAGCACGGTTATGTGAGTTATGCCAAGATTGCTTCAGCTAGTGGATTTTCTGATATCAATGTCATCATCATAAAGGCAACAACACCAGATGGCATGCCAATGGAAGAAAAATACATACAACACCTCTTGAGACTTTTCTCCATATCTCCATCTTCTTGTCACTCCTTTGCCCTTAGCTTCACTCGTCGATTTGGCACCACTCGCAGCTGGAGGGTTGCACTCAAGTGTCTCATTCTTCTCCACCGTTTGCTTCGCTCTGTCCCTGGAAACAGCCCTCTATGGACCGAACTCCTTTGGACTCGTTCCAATGGCTTGATCTCTCTCTATCCTTGCCACTTCAGGGATAACTCTTCCTCTTGTTCAGATTCCTACACAAACTTCATCAGATCCTACTCACAGCTTGTGGATGAAGCCCTTAACTGTGTCATGGTGGATGGCACCAAATTCGAAAACCTAGATCAAGAACAAGAAGGACAAGAAGAACAAGAAGGGGATGCTATGCACGAAACTTTCCAAGAGAAAATGAAGGAAATGGGCGAAGTACTTGAACTCTTGCCACAACTTCAGAGCGTTATAGATAGGGTTATGGATTGTTTCCCAGTGGGAGTGGCAGCACGAAGTTTCGTGGTCCAATCAGCCATGAAACTCATAATCCGTGACAGCTTCGTTTGCTACACGAAGTTCCGCGAAGAAATAACTGCGGTTTTGGACAATCTCCTTCAGATGCCATATAGGAACTGCATAGCTGCTTTCAACATATACAAGAAAGCATCAGTGCAATCAAACCAGCTTTATGAGTTCTACGAATGGTGCAAGGTTAAGAGGTTGTGTGGTTCGTATGAGTACCCTTTGGTAGAGCCAATACCACATATACAAATCAAAGCTCTTGAAACTTTTCTCAGTGGCATGTGGCAATTAACGGAGTCGTCATCATCACCAACAAGCTCTTCATCATCTTCTGAAGAGTTTAGATCATTGTTCGCCGAAGGAGAAGGAGAAAAGCAGCTAGTGGCGAGAAGAGATATTGTTAACATAAAGGGTCAAGTGTTTGAGGATGAAGAAGAGAGGCCACTGATTGATCTAGAAGATGATAAAGAAGATGACGTTAGTTGGGAGACACTGTTGGAAACTTCTATTACTTTTTCTCATCAGAGTGACTTGATGTGCAGCTTCTTCAGCTCTAATGGGTATCAATGGGGATGTCAAGATGGGTTTGATGATGAACATAGCATTGATGGGAAGGGAATTAGGCATAATGAAGATGCAGATGATGGTAGATGGAAGATCGCAGTGTACCGATCTCCTGCTGCTGCTGCTTATAACCCTTTCTCTCAACCAAATGAAGAGTCCATTAATTACTATGGGAGATTCGTTTCTAACCCTTCTTACGCAGGGGGTCTATGATAGCTTTTCGTGTCCTGATCCATGATGGTTTAAAGTAGAATTGAGTTCCGCCATACTAGAATTTCTTGTTTTCTGTTGCAGTACTTTTGTTGCTTTTCTAAGAGAAGGGTTGGGTGAATGTAGGTTAATAAGTTTTTTTTTTTTTTAATAGTTCAGGTTAGTAAGTTTCTTGTTAAGTATTTGATTTAGAAATTTGATTGGGTTTAATTTTAGAGTGATGCTATTTTTATCATTTTTCTAAACATCTTTAAAAGGACACTTTGAGATATCTTTTTAGAGCAACCCCAATGATTGCAAAATATTATCTTATTTATAGTTGTTAGGGCCCTAAGTGGGATTGGATTTGTCCCCAACCACTAGAGGGCTTGTGGTCTCTGTCCCATAAAAGAGGGACCAATCCCATTTTGTGATGAACCAAGTAAGAGCAACACAAGGCAGGATAACAACTTTTGTTATAATTTTTTTTTCCATATATATTTAAAGCATCTACTCTCTATCAATATTTAAAAGATATCTAAGATATAAAAGTATTATAAATAATATTTCTTTTAATCTGATATATGATTAGTGTAGAGATATTCATGTTATTATTATTGACATATATTATTATATATGTTGTTTTTAGATATTTATTATAAAATTTAAACATTTTTAATAATGTGAGAAAAAATAATTGAATAACAACAAATGCTTTTACACTGGAACTACATGAAATCTATATCTTAGCTAGTCAAACTGAATATAACCATACTATTTAGTTAAAAATATTTGTTCAAATGGAGTACCAAAAATATGGCAATGGCATATAGAGATAAATGATCTTTTGACTAAAATATAAATGAGTGTGTTTAGTATAAGAATAAAAATAAGGGGTGAAATTTCATAGATGAGCTACATGGATAATTTAACACATGGAGTTTATTTATTAAATTTTATTCCTCATTTTTACTCCCATGCCAAATACATCCAAAATATAAAATAAAAAAGAAACAACCAATCACAGGCATTCGTATGGCATTTCGTAGGTTGTACAATTCTTAACATAAATCATTTTTCAATGGGAAATAAGCTATTGGCTGAAAAGTTAAAAGATCATGTTACGGTCCTAAATTAAAGATTTGAGATGAGTAAGCATTTTGACGTAGAAAAATAGTCTGGATTAAAGTAAATTCATCTATTGATTTTTTGGAATGACATTGCTCTAACATGGGTATATGTATATGTGTCTATTATGTACATGTGTTTGTACGAACGTGCAAAATTAGAAAAGAAAAACTTTATTTATACCATATTTAAAATTATATAATGTGCCTTTTACTTTGTAAGTTGAGAATTTAATTAGAGAAGCCAAATGGACTTCTTATAATGTGAAGTTGCCCACAAGTTTTTTCATTTTTATTTCACTCAAAACAATAAAATTGAGTATAACTATCTACGCAACATTCTTTTCTGAAAAAAGGATCTGATTAGCTACGCTACAAATAAAGATCTGTAACTACCTAATCGTAGTTTGTGTTCACGGTTATTGTTTTTGTTTTTTTTTTTTTTTTCTCTTTTTCTTTTTCAAAGGAAACAAAAAAAGTTCACAAATCGACTAGATAGATAACCAGGACTCTCTTTACTTCTTTTCATTTAATTATTTCAGAGGTTTAGATATATCAACAATGCGCAAACATTCAGGAAGAAGTCACCAAAGGCATTAACTTCATCAAATGAGAATGCACAGGATTCATCCGCAATGGCAGGGCTGGAATCACATGTGCATCGAAACCTTTTCATGTAAGATCAGAAAAGCAGTTACAGTCTACAAAAATTCATTGTTTCCTTGGTTGGACTATTCATGTAAATGAAGGTTCAGGCGAATTAATAACATTTGCCCAACGTACACCTGATCACTGGCTACCCAGAATATACAACACTATATACAAGTGCATAAGCCAATTCACAATTTCTTCACATTGCCTTTAGAAGACCAAACAATTTGAACAGCTGAAATTTTGTTACAAGTAACCAGAAAATGTGGGAGTAGCACATAAAAGTGATGTGATCCCGGAACCTCTACTGGCACTAAGCATTTCAGCAGCTTCTTCCAAAAAGTTTACTTGCGAAATCCCCCTTTGTAGCGTTTTACTTCCGGTGCCTTCGCTTCTGATCAGCTCTTTGCCTCTTCTCATCATCCCATTCGCGGTCATACATGCTATTACTCAGTTAAGGACACAACAGTGCACCATTATAAACGGCAACCTAACATCCAACAGAAACATCTTGTGTTTGACTGTAAGTAACACAGCTACTCTAGGATCTTAAATTAAATTAACGCTCCTTTTGTTGTAAAAAAAGTGAATCAGCAGCATGCAGTGCAAACTGTAATAAATATCATGCCATCTCATCTACCAAGGACTCCATATGCTAGCTTCCTTCCATGGATTATGTGACAAGTGGGGGAAAAAAATTGTATGCAGACCGGTAAATGTAGGTAAATGTAAGTATCAAGCAATATTCTAGAAAAAGATACACTAACACACAAGTAATCTTGAATTAAATAATCATGTGCATGAGCCTAAGCATTATGCAGTTGAGGATACGGATCAGAATCACGACGATTCAGCTTGCTGGCTACCTCTTTACCATGAATTCTGAGACCTTGTTCATCTATGTAACTTGCATGCTGGATCATTGGTCCCTTTCTGTCTCCCCTGTCTCTTCCATCATATGCCTGTGACATACCAATACCAGGGGGGGGAGGTGGAGGAGCTACCGGTGAGTACTCCCCAGGTTCACTGGCTGGTAGATGCTCCCTCTTAAGCTTACGTCTCTTGGACGCAGCATTTAAATCCAATTCTTCCTTTAGAAGGTTTGCTTTCTCTCTGTCCCTCTCTCTTTCCCTGTCCCTCTCTTCCACCTGAATAAAATAGTGTAATATTAGAATAAATAACAACAACCTAGTCATCAGTCCATCTAATCAAAAAACCAGAAGAGAGTAATTTATGTTAAGAAGCAAAACTTCATAAAACACAACAGAAGATTTGGGACAATATGAAAACCAAAAACCAAATTCTTTAAACAATTGAAAGAAATATAAAATATATAAAACTGTAAAGATATAAATCAGAAAGAAAATCAAATCATGAGAAGCAATTTTAAGCTAATATACTAAATCTAAATATGGCTACACTTTCATGATAAATAATCTGCTCAGATTTACTCTAACCGCAAAACCCTGATAAAATCTCATATTCTAATATTCTATAGTGTTTTTCACATTTGTTGCATTTTCAACTAGAAGTGATAGATAACATCACCCATCAGCTGAGACAAGAAGTAGCACTTTATAGAAATGCATACTTGGTAAATGATGCATAGTTCTTCATAACAACCCATGCCTAACAAGTAGCATATTCAGCCAAATAATCAAATTGCATTGCATTCTTTTGGCCACTATAAGGAATAAAAGAACTAGTTCGTGGACAAAGAAACACATGCAGCCAAATAAAAAACCAACTCTGCTCTTTTTTAGTCCTTCAACCACAAAGTATATTTTTAGCAGCATATCATGCACAGAGAGAGAGAGAGAGAGATTAAGACACAATATTGATTCATACCTTCAATGACAATCCCTCTCGTTCCTCACGTTTCCGATCTCGAAAATCTTCTTCTTTTCTGCGTTTGGCATCATCCTGAGAAACCACAGTCTCTTCAGACTGTCTCCGTTCTTTTTCTTCATGCCTTGGAGAAAGTCTTTGAGAATGCCTTGTAGCTCCATACCTCCTATCAGCATCTTCGTCACGCCTGCTGCCACCAACAGATTGAGGAACCATATTAGGAGGCAAAGGGGGTGGCGGAGGCAAGCTTTGCCCATGGAAGCGATCGTCGGCATGAGATTTTTCTATGGATGCATCATTGTATCGTAATTTACTTCTATCATCCTTGCTTCTATCATCCTTAGCCTTCTCCGGAAGTCTATTGAAATTCCTTTCACTACCCCTGTCTTGCATTCTCTCAACAGATCGTTCTCTTCCATATCTTTCTATTGACCTATCCCTAGGTTTTTCCGCAACGAAGTCATCTCCACGAGACTTGTCCATACGGTCCAATCTCTCCCTGTGTTCCCTGTCATACCTTTCGTTGCCTTTGTCTTTTGGCCTTTCCAACAGCTTATCCCCTGCCCTGTACAAACCAGGTTCATCTGGTCCTAGTTTGTCATCAGACAATCGAGGATCCACGAGCCTCTCTCTTTCAGAGAATCTGACTTCACCCTCTAAATCTCTTAGCTCTGCATCCCCTTTCCGTCGTTTACCAAGTCTGTCTGGTTCTTCAGCAGAACCAGCTCTCTTCTGAACTTTATCAGTAGACTTTGAAGCAACAACTGTGTTTTCATGCCTAGGGGAATGAACTACACGAGAAGAGGATCCTCTTGACAAATCAGTAACATCATTTCCATCATCCTTCACCATAGAAGCCCTAATATCAGAAGACTTCACAGCTCCCATCTCAGCCTTTAATTCACTACCAGGACCATCCAATGAAATCTTTGCTAATGGAGCTGAACTTTTTGCAGAACCTGAAACCGTATTACCATTAGCATTGACTGAAGAAGATACATTGGCATTTCCAGTGTGTCTTCCCTCCGATGCATGGGTTTGTAGATCCTTGTCACTGCTCAAGGAGCCAGAAGTTCTAGCAACAGCTTTACCAGATCTATTATCCTCTTTTGAAGGATCTTGTTTTGAGGTCTTTGAAAGTGAGCTAGCAGGTGCTGAACGTTTCCCTGAAGCTCTTGACTGAAAACAGCAGAACCAAGTTATTATAACTATTTTTTTTCAAAAAGAAAAAAACAACAGCAACATTGAACAAAAGCAGAGTAAAAGATTATGTGTGTGTGTTGGTTGGCTCTAGGGTCCAGGGGTTCCGGGGTTCCAATGCAACCTTAAGCCAGAAGCACTGGAAGAACTAATGACTTGCCATGAAGGATTCCACAAAGATGAATGAAACAACAATTACATAACTACTAATGAAAATTAGCAATGCAGTGCAGGCAGCTGCACCTACAGAACTAAAGGTTTTAGTATTTTAGTTTACTTTTGAAATTGAGATATTTTCATATTACTCCATATAATTTAACAGACTATAGTTATAGTTGTATAAAACTGTTAGTTTTGGCAAAGGCTTGGTTATTTTATTAATAATAGTACATATGGTCATAGAAATATTTAATTCCATATTGTTTATTAATTACTGCAGTCCCAACCCATGGGCCGCCTTCAGGCATAGGGTTTTCTTTTACCAAACTTTTTTTGTGTTACCAGGTCTTTTCCAGTGTCCATGTTTTCTTAATGAGTTATTTTCCTTCAATTTACCATCTGGCATGATTTCCTTGCCACACAATGTTGAAAAAATTCTTGCTGTTAGTAATCCTCATTGGCTCTAGCATTATTTTGCCCTCAAATCCATCAATCCTAAAATCCAAATTTGGTTTTATTTCAAAACTTCAACCCAAAAAATCCATCCAACAAACCCTGGCCCTAATAGCAGAAGAATTTCTTCATTCAGATCACATTTATTCTCCCAATTTCCTTTCCCTCTACTCAACAATGCAAAAGTGATGCACATTGGATTATGCACAAGTCCATCACACAAATGAAAAATGCCTAACTGCACAGCATAAGTGTGATAATGAATGCTACCTCAGCAGCTCTTGTCATGTGTTCATCCGATGCTCTATTTATGGATTCTTCCACTTGCTTTTGGTTTTCCATGGATTTTGATGTTCCAGATTGTACAGCAGGTGAGGGCAAGGATGATTGAGCATCCAAGCCATTCACCGATGAACTACCCTTGAGTTTTACTTGGCCAGAATCAGATTTTGTTGCTGTTGTGCTTTCAGTTCTTTCTGTCTTGCTGTCTGCAACTTTTGTTCTTGATATCTGGTCTTTGACCGTGCTTCCAGAGTCCAAATGTTTTCCACTGGCAGATTCAGTTTGAGAAACACTAAGACTTATCCCACTTTGTACAGCTGCTGAATTTCCAGTTGAAGATTTAGTCATAGACGGTGCAGGCTTCAACTCAAGATAACCCATACCAAATTCTTCATCAGTAACCCAAGAAGGCTGTGTGATGGAAGAGATTTGAAGTGTTAAACTCAAAACAAAATATGACCATGCTTGTACCAAAATAACAGCATACCTTCCTAGCAGCCAATGCTGCCGCAACACCAGTTGCCAACACCTTAAGATCCTCTCTTTCATCACTTTTAATCTTAGCTACCTGCACGGATGACAAAATAAGTAAAAAATGCATTTAGTGTAAGAAATTACTAGCACAAGCGTAGTTTATTATAAAGATAAGTTACCCGCTTTTCAAGGTTTATTCCACTCTTCCGAGTAACAGGGAAAACACTAGAAATTTTTGTCAACATAATAAGAGCGTTTCTAATTTCCATGTACTCGCTAGATTCCAAACACTGAATTAATAACCGTGTGATTCTTTGACTCCATTTCCAGTGTACCTAACAGCCATGAAGAAAACACATTTCATACTCACGAAATTATTTTATCCTGTGTAGACTAATATATTGGGTCAAAAAGAAACGAGGTAAAGTCAAATTGAGAAGATAACAGTAGTCATTAGATCTAAGCAACACAGCAAGGAGAAAATTCAGAGCAGTTTTAAACTAGCATACACTTGCCTTAATGAACTGCCCATATGTAACTCGCTGACTGTTTGGATATCTATAATAAACAGCAAAGCCAGGCATGTTTCCACACTCACGTTCATAAATAGATTCATCACTCTGAAAAGAATTAATGAATTAGAACAAAAGAAAAGGTAAACATATATTGATGGAACAACCACTGAAAAGCATAAAACAATATTCAAAATACAAAGTTATAGATAGTAAACAAACCGGTAATAATCAATTACCTTCCAATAGTAAGCAATCTTCAAAGTCTCATACAGAAACCTGCCAAGCCTGCCTGCCTCATATTCAGTGCAGCAGCATATCATTGGTTGTAGAGTCTTACAAATCAGAACATCTATATGGTTGACGGTATTAAAAAAGGGGGTTCCAAGTGAATGAAGTGTGTGCACAAACATAGCACAATAAACAGCATCTGGCATACTGAATGTGCAGCGTGGAAATATACAACGCTGAAGAAACTCCATATTGATCTTCAAGGTGTCAGGACAGGAACTTAACCATTTGTCTTTTTCGTGAGAAAGCCGTCTACGGACTGATGCAACATTCTCTTCATGTTTATGCAGTTCACTAATCAGACGATCAAGTGATTCTTGAATTCTTTCCTTTTCCTTCTTCCTCTTGGTGATTGCTGAACTTGAATTGTCAGACAGCTCCTCCAAAGACTTGAGATTAGCATGCAGCTTGGCTATTTCTGACTCGTAACGATTTTTTGGAACATACAGATCATATAATGTGAGACCCCAAAATGTCGCATAAAGATCAGGAGAAAGGCTATTCCACGCTTTTGAAGGCAACATGGTTTTAACAGTAACAAGAAGATATGACCAGCTGCATACAGTAGTAAAATAGTAAACGCCAAAAAAGCATAAATAAACTTTCATATCTTATCAATATATCTGATAGGCACAGATTATACTTTACAAATTTAGACTCAAGTTTATCAGCTGGAGTAGCATCTAAAACATCTTGACAGCAAGAAGAACAGAGAGTTCAACACGCAAAAAAAAAAAAAAAAAAAAGGAAGCTAGGATTATAACCTTATAGGATTTTGAGCAGAGCCAAGATCTAGAACCATACTGCCAGATTGATCTACACGGTCAGACTCAGAATTCGTAGATGCATCACTTGCAGCATTGTTATCATCCAAGGGCCAGCAAACATCAGGACTCCTCTGAGACTTAAAAAGTCTCATCACAGGACGATATATCAAGAAAGCAACCTATGTCCAGGAAAAAAATAACACCATAAAAAATGCAGGTTCAAGCAATGAACAGTGTACCATAAGGGAAAATAACAGAATTAGCGATTAAACCACACAGTAGTTATCATGAAATCATGCCGGAAGTTTATAAGACAAATAGGGATAGAAGCAGAACACAAACCTCAGGGTCCAGGTGGTAAAGGTGGACCAGGTCATTGAGTGAGGGAATAAGTACAGCATAATTTGATGCTGGCGTAACTGCACTGCAAAGAAACTCCACATACTGAAGAAGAGTTCCATGGCATCTATCAAACTGCTCACTAACCATCTTAATATAGGGTGCATCCGCATTGATGACAACCCTGCAAAAATATTAAATCATGAGAACAGAATATTGAGTATTAACTCTAGCATTTATAAGTTTTTTATCTTACAGAGAACAATGTTGAGCAATAAGCAATAAGAGGGGTATTGCCAACTTCAGCTCATCTTTGGGAAGTAATGCATCTCTAAGTCTGCTAGTCGACTTTATCAATGCCTGCATCATAAAGGTTAGATATATCTCGTTAACTTGGTATGTCAACTTAAACTATGCATAATTCCACAATAATAATTAAAGATTAATGCATGAGACTTTTTGTCACCCAGAACACAAGATACATGCTTTACTACACCCTATAAAACTTGAATATGACAAAATCAACACAAAACTCAACATTCAAACATGAGTCATTGTATTCACTGCTCTCTTCAGCAAAAAAAGGTTGAAAAGAGATTTTTTAAACATCCACACCTAACACAACTGTCTCTCATACACCCAGAGTACAATTTCAATCTGGCTAAACTGCAATTTCATCAATCTACTGCTTTCCAAAAACCTTCTAAGATATACTTTACGTACCTTATTATTTCGAGTTACTCCAAAAGAAGTTGCTTGATATCTAAGAGTCTCACCCCCTGCCATAGCATCCAGCTGTTCCTCAGTCAAGTTCTCTGTGTATTGGACATTTGCCATTTGTTGAATAAGCTCCTGAAAATTATCAGTTAAAAGATTTATTTATAGCCAGCATGGAGCATTTGGCTTTTTCCTAAGGCATAAAATACATAATATTGTTCTTTAATTTAAAAATTAAAAAAAAAAAAAAGACAACAACGTAGAAAAACCTGCAGTAGAACAAGCTCGATTCCTTGCCCCTTTTTTAACTGGTTCACAAGATACTGGAAAAGGCCCCGTAATTCCATTGAGGGGTACTTCTTACACCTACAACAAACAAATAACTAGTGCTCATGAAAACATTCAAAGAAGATTTTGCCTCTTTGAAGTGAAAATCACATAGATCATACTACATTCTACACTACAAGAATCAAGTCAAACTAATAATAACAAGATAACACCAATTTTGTTAAAAAAACAATTAAAAAAAATTTGTTGAACCCGATGAATCTTACTGCAAACAGCAAGAAGTTGAATGTGCAGTTTTGATAACTAGAACTATGTTTGGTAAGAACCCTATTAATGTAGTATTGCCACACATATCATACTAGCCACCAAAATATATGAAGAATTAGCTGAATCACAATACAGAAAGGAAATCAAGTACTGGTCACTCACAGATGAAGAATTTGATCAACACTGTAACCCGTGCTAGATTCACTCAAGACATTGTGCACAATAGGTCCTACTTTTGCTCAAAAAATTTGGGGGATGTTACGATCAAAATGCTAACGTTATTAACGTTATTGTCAAGATGATTTCAAATTGAGATAATCTATCTGGAAAAAAAATAGATGAAGATTGGAAGCACACACGAGCACAAATTCTGCAACAACAATGTAGAGAAGACATTTGAAAAGCATGCCATGCACAGAAGCCAGATGTTAGTTAGTATTTATGCATTCTATTTCTGACTCAACTATCATGGTCCCATGGTTCTTAATATTAATTTTCTTTTCAAATTTTTTACTTTGATTCCCCCCCCCCCAAAAAAAAAAACAACCAAAAAAAAAAAAAAACTTAATCATGAAAGATTGACACTACCTTTCCTCCAATTTGTTTGACATATTACAGTCTTAATATGTAATTTATTTCCTACTTTTACCCAACATTAATTCCACAACTTCATAAAGGGAAAAAATAATTCAACATTATCTTTAAACTATCAACATATAATTAAGGCACTTTAGAGGAGCAAACCATAAACCCATTCAACATACACTTCAATTCACAAAACAGAGGAATTCAGAAAGCAAACACAGTATTACCATACTTTATATTATTACACACTCAAGGAAAGGGAATGCTGTAGCAAGAAAGAGAGAAGAAAACCAAAACCAAACTGCTCCAGGTATTTCAATCCCCATCCCTCCAAGTCAAGAACAAATTCCTAGCGGAAAATTGGCCCACAAAGTTGTTCAGGATTTAACAGCTATGCTCAGCCAAAATAACGCAGCCACAAGCATTGAAGTATATACCTCAGTAAGACCAGATATTATAAAAACTCGTTATGCTATCCATTCTTCAGAAGATGGGAAACTCAGTGCTACACAGACAACACAATGATGATCATGAATCATCCCTTTGCACTGAACTATTGTTGGTCAATCAAACAAACTACTGATGATAAAGTCAAACGAAAAGCTGTATTTTCTGTCTTCCTCTTATCTGAAGAACAAATATACTATTTATCAGTACCACTCCTCCATTAGGTGCATTTGTAGAAAAGCACAGTGAACAGCTTCAGAAAAAGTTAACAATTTCTTTGGTATCTTGCAGTCTCCATTAGCACCACAAGATCAAAGTAATAGCTAATGGAGTAGACCACTTAAAAGAATGCTACCATCAACTTAAGTGTCTTCAGGTCGATCCAAACCTACCCTACTATCAGCCCAAACAGCTGGATATCAGCAATCACTGATCATCACGCAACAACCACCCAAAGTAAACAGTTCAGGCTCCATCCTCTCTATAAGACCAACAGCTTACACATGTATCCCCCTAACTTTATTGAAAATCATCACGAAATAAGCATAAACAAGATGGTAAGTTCACAGTAATATATGGATCTGTCTCCATCCTGAACATACCCCATAATTGCCACTAAGCTGTCATTTCGAAATTGACATTAGAAATTACCACAAATCATTGACAACCAGAGATATCATGTTTACAACACAGATCGTTCTTCACACAAAAAGACCCGATGACTTCCAACTGATGTCATTGCCTTTTTGAAGTACTCATTCTTTTATCTCCGTTAACTAATTGTATCTGGTAAAAGTACTGACCTTCCCAAGCTACATGAAGAAGATCAAGGTCCAACTTAATGAAAAGCTTTATTTAAGTCAGATATTTCTCCATCAAACGTGGTAGAGTGCTATTGCAGCTGACAAGTAACTTGTTTATCTTATGATGGCACTCCTCATCTTTTTGAATCTCCCTTATAAAATGATAAGGGCATCAGACTAGTAGAAGTTTGGAGTTTGGAGTTTGAAATTTGAAAGGACAACACAGAAATGCCCACCCCTTTCGACCAACAACAAATATCCATCCCAAAAAATCTGACAGCAAATCCCATTGGCACATCATACAGCCGTCTGTGCATGCCCACCAAATGGCAAGCCAAGTGGTTTGAATTGATCTGACATCACCACTCAGGGATACAAAAAGTTGCTATGTCCAGTAATCCTGCATTTGCTAAGGTTGATCTGCAACCTGGAATTTGATACAAGGCATCCTGGATGTGTCTAAATTCTATAGGATGGCATAAATGCACAAAAATGACTATTACATGTCATTATCAACCATGATTACTAAAAGTCTAAAACATAAAATAATCCTAATAAAATTAGGATTTGCAAGAAATAGTTGTAAAAACACAAATATCACCAAAGACAGAGAAATAGAAAAGCTGACAAAACAATATATGAAGGTCAACCTACAATTTGTTGCTCAATCCATTATGTCATCATTATAATTAACACTTTAATCAGTAGAATAAAACATATCACCAAACAAGATTCAGCCACATAAAACTGATGGCAAACCCAAAAGGATCGTAATTACTTCCTATAACTTATCCAGATGCACAGGACAATCTATCAATAAGAAGATAAACCAGACTTCATCTCGAAATCGTCTAGAAATAATACAAGTGTGAGTTGGGAGGGAAACAAATATACATACAGGTGGCCCCAAAATGAAGCTAGAGATTGAAGCCAGTCTGACAAATTTAGACCATCATCCTTTAGCTTATCACGTCCACCAAGAGCCAAGCGCTCAATGACAACATATTCCAAAATGTCATACTCAAGCTGTTAAAAGAAAAAGGTAAATTAAGTTTCCAAATTAAAAACTATCTACCAATAGAAAAACAACTTCAACAGCATAAAGAATACACAAAAGAAATATAAAATGGAGAAGTACCACCATACATAGTGTCCTTAAGCTATATCACTATCAGAATGAATAAAATACTATTCACACCCTCTGACATCATCAATAGATGGATGCAGTGAACATGGAAGAAAAGTAAAAACACAGAAATATACAGACCTGAGTCAAATACTTAAATGCATCCACTACAGGAGTAATCATGTCTCTGTATGCCTCAATCTGCATTTCACACAAATTGAAACATTAACATGATAGAATGCACATCATCTAAAGCAGTCAGTGCTTGTCAGTTTCCACAGTATACAAGTTCGACTAAATCAGCACCTGATGAATAATTGTTCGGAGGACGGTCATGGGGTTGGCATGAGCTAATTTTGCAACCATTCGACCTAGCTGCTTCAAATTCTCCTTTGCTAGCCGTTTCAAAATACGTCTTGTGTCCAACTGTAGAAAAAAAAAAGGCAAAAAGAATTAGGGAAACAAAGAATCAAGCTTGCAACATTCACCGCAGATGCCCCCAAACATATAGAGATCAGCACCTTGGCTGTTTGTCTTGCAGAGAGGAGCATAGGAATGCGCTCATCATCTTTCTCCCATTCACCGTACAAACGATATCGCACCTAGATAAATAACATTCATCAACCAAGCTAGTCGATAATTGCTAACAATATATCAGGTAAAAGAAAAGCTAATATAGAGGACAACCTCATAAGGAAGGAGACTCATTAGCTCCCAAATTTCCTGGCCAACAGCTGGATTGGCAGGAATCAGCTGCAGAGTAGGCAGTAGACATGCTCCTAAAGCATCCTCCACCCTTAGCTTTGCTTCCTTAAGGTGTAGTTGAGGATTTCCAATTCCATGAAATTGAGGATTCAAGGCACCATCCCCATGACTTACAAGCTCCAGAGCAGAAAGGTAATAACCTCTCAACACCCTACAAACCTACTCAAGTTTTTGGGGGAAACAGAGAGAAGGGGAGTCATTATTAGCAAAAACATACCAACGAAAATGAAGTCAACAGAAAATCAAAACAACTTAATGCACCTTCTGCAACAATATAGTATCACGGTAGAGATAAGCTCCAGTACAAGCAAGCATCTGAAAAAGTTCCTTCGGAAGATCTATGAAAGAACTGTGTCCTGAAGAGCTATCTACATCCATAGCATCAGTGCTGCCTCCTGTGGATGATCCAGAGTTTTGAAGATGTGCTTGACGAATAACATCATATGCTGAAGAAATTGACTTCTCAATAAGCCTGAATAAACATCTGAATATTAATTAAAGCTATTGAAAAAATAAAAGCAAACAAACTGTTGAATACAACAAAACTCAAAGCTAGTTAAGGCCCAAGGACACAAGCTGTTAGATGCATGCACATGCTTTGAACAGACAGGCACCCTCATGAACCCCTTCAATTTGGAACAGCGTGTCATAGTATATTTCAAAGGTTCTTGGTATAAAAAAGGGCATATTTTGGTGGCAGCTTGCAATTGGTGTAGTTATCTGGCATATTTGGGTAGTTTGCAATGCAGCATCTTCAAGGGCATTTTCCTTTGCCCTTCCTTTCGGATAAGATAACTACCATGGCCTCTATCAAGTGCAGTACTGATGGCTATTCCCAGGGTGTGCAGAGGCACTGCACATCATACTTGCATCCTTGAATCTTTCTTTTCGTTGTTTTCTAACTTTTATCTGCAGAGGATATCTTACCCACCCTCTAGTTGTATTATCCCTCTATTTTATTGGATAGTATTCCAATCTCAATTAAAAATATAGACACCGCCATTGATATTGACATGTATTTCCGAGTGCATTATCCAAAAAATAAAATAATAACAACAGATTCAATATATGCATTAAATGACATACATGTATAGGGATGCAACTCAAACATAAGTTCTCTATGCCAGGGGCTACATGATAGCAAGAGATTATAAACAAGCTTTACCTAAACAAACTCTCACATATTTGGATATGTTCCACTGCATTGAGTGGTGATAGACGATCAAATAGTATATGCGCATGATACCTGCAAAAACAAAAGAAATAGAAATTAAAAGATATATTATTATACAGGAAAGAAGAATCTGGCCAAGCCATAAATCAATTAAGACTGAAAAGGAACCAAATCTTTTGCAAACATCCATAAATTTGAGATCCATCATATATCTCAATAGCCACATATGATGCTGTGTAGATAACCAGGCATAGTAACATTTATGTAAGCACTAATGAATGTGAGAATTTATGGAAGAAGACAAATGTCTCCATGTACAGCAGAACCAGTTTCCTTTATTCTCATTGTCACGAGATTAAAACTCATTATACAACAAATAGCTTAATATATTCACTACTTTTTGACATAGGGTGCGTTTGTTTCAACGATTATAAAACAAAAAAAATTTTATATACCTAAAAAAGCTGAAAATAGATTTTTCTTTTAGAAGCGCTAGTCTTTTCAACTTCTACTAAAAGCTGAAAACAGATTTTTTTGAGATTACGATTATTTTTAAAAATTTGTCCAAATATATCAAAAATGATATTTTTTAGTGAAAAATTGATTTTTTTTGCTCAAAAAATTTTATCCAATCGTACCTATAGTACCCAATGCAGTTTAATATAGAAGGTGGAACCAAAAGAGAAAAAATAACATAGCATATGATTATAACAAGTCTACTGCCATGCCACATTGTACATGCAAATTACAAAACACGCATACCAGTCATCCACTGAAAGAAAGCCAGTAAGCAAGCCCAAAGTTTGACTGTTTTGAAGCTCGGACTTTCGCTCTTCAATTGCATCAGTTTCCATGTCTAAAGCAGCAAAGAGATCTATTGTGACATCACCCTGTTTCTCATCATCCATTAGATCTTTTCCAGTAGCAGCAAGGTTTATTCTTCCAATTTTGTTGGCCTGTGAATGAGATTGTCAACCTTGTGGAAATCATGCTAGCCAATAATAAGAAAACCATGGAGGACAGGTTTAATAGAAAACATGAAGCAAATGCTTGTACAAACGCATGCTCAATAAGCAGTCAAAGCATGAATACCTCATCAAGGCGCTTGGACGAGAAAGAGTTATAACGCTCAAATGCTTCATCATCCTTTGGAAGTAGATGCGCATATCTGCAATCAAAATGATACTTTAGAAAACTGTCAAATTGCATTAGTAACTCAGGCCCAGATGCCAGTCGCATTAGCACCTCAGATGAGCAGGACATATATCTGAACCACAAATTAAAACAACTCACCCCTCATAAAACTTTCTCAATAAAATAAGCTATCACAGACAATCAACACTAAGTTGCTGATTTCAACCACTTCCTTATTTCTTGTCAGACAATTAATTACTTGGCAACAAGCCTGACTTTAAGAGCCCAAATAGATATCTTTAACCGTTCCATTAAGTCTTTTTCCATTAAGTGGGTTACACGGATCTCACAATGTCATTATGTCCTCAAAATTGGTGATCAGATTTGGGGTATCAATGGTAACAGTAGAAGTAAACAAAGAAAGTATCACACAGCTTTTATTTTCCAACATATAGCTGATTAATCAGTGTGGAGAGTGCTCGAAGTTGATTCAGGAAAAAGTGCATGTGAAAAAAGGAAGAATTAGATAGCAAAAAACATATTCACAAAAGCTAAGTAAGCAAATATTATTCTTTGTTTTGGTAAAAAAAAGGTTACATATTAGAATTTTAAAGCCCTAAAACACTTGCTCCCAAATTATTTAAGAAAATAAAAAAATAAAGATATTTACCAAGAATTACGAGTTTGTGAAGTACTCTCAACCATCCTTATTAAATCCCAAACTACAACCTACTCAATTTTCAGTATGATTATACAAAGCATCCTTTGTCCATAGACCAACATTTTTCCTAGAAGTTAAGAGCACAACTCAAAAAATAAGGAATGATATCAACAGTCTATCAATCACAAAAATGGAATTTGTGGATCTCCTCCAATACCACCACGCTTCTAATAGTCAAACAGATCCAAAGAGCGTCAAATATAGGATTAATGTTTAGTGTTTACTGCCACTTTAAATGCAATATGTAATTCTCAGGCAACATGTGAGCACAACATCTTACATGCTATCAAGATCAATAAAATCTTGTTTCACCAGCAAGGCTGTAAGCTTATAGAGCCCAAAGGGAACAGGACCGCTGACTTCCGTGCGCTGATAATATTGAAATTTAAATCCAAGAATCTGAGAAGCATGAGACTGCAAAAAAGAGATAAAACTAGAGTATAAAACTTGCCCTATAAGAATCGGAAACTGAAATAATAATAACCTAGAAATAACCTTGGGAAAAATGGGAATCAGCTCTAAAAACACATTGTTGTCGGGCTGAAGTTCAAAACACTCAAGAACCTGATTAAAAACATTCATCAGTAGCCAAGTAAAACATGAAATGAGAACATAGATAAGGCATGTGAACTAAAGAATATTGAAGGAAAAGAAAAGACAATTAAAATGGTGCAACTTACAATATCAAAAACACGATTTGGATCCAAATCAAAATGGCCAATTAATGACTGCAGAAGTAATCTAAATCAGCAACAAGATCATCATAAAACAAAGAAAAGTATAATAGAATAGTAATTAAAATCATTAAAACCTTAATAATGCCAATTGTTGCTGCAGATGCTTTTTGAGTTGGGGCTTCAATGTCCCGGCAAAGGAGAGTGACCTACACAATTAAATTAAAATTGAATACAGCATACCAAGGCATCTCATCTGGAACATACTACAACATTATTCAACCGAAATATTCGACTTCCTGAAAAATTAAAACTTGATGTTAGTTATACGTTCTCTCATTCTCGTGTTATATCTACCAAATCACACAATATGTAAGAACACCAACAACAACCAAGCATTTACCCACTGAATGGAGTCAGCTACATGATCAAACAACACCATATGTACTACTGCAAACCATGTCAATAACCATTTAAATCTAAACCTTTCTAAATCCTTGGCCTCCTTCTATCTCTAACTATTGGGCTACCTCCATCTTATCTACTCTCCTTACCAAGACTTCTACATATCTTCTCCACACATGACCAAACCACCTAAGGCAAATTCTATCACCTTTTACACAATGGGTGCTACACTAACTTTCTATCTGATGTACTTATTCCTAATCCTATCTTAACTAGTGAGTTCATTCACCTGATGCAACATTCTCATCTTTGCTACGTTAAGCTTACTCTCTTGTTAGCTTTTCCCTACCCAACATTCAATCCCATGCAACATTGCAAGTCTTTTAGATGTGCAGTAAAATTTTCCCTTAAGTTTGGGTGGCACTATTTTCTCATAAATAACAGCCAAAGCACCTCTTTCATTTGATCCATTTAGCTTGAGTTCTATGGTTTACATCTCTCTAAATTTTCCCATCATTTTGTATGACCCAAGATACTTAAATTGTGTGACACGTGGTATAGTATGATCTCCAATTTTCACCTCTTATCTAGAATTAGTGCATCTTCTATTAAACTTACATTCCATAAACTCAATCTTACTTCTATCACGAATAATATGTAAGAACATCAAAGAACCGAATTGTGGATTAAAAAGCCCATATAGAGTTGAAAGGGAAAACAAATATAAAATATTGAACAAATAAAGGAAAAACAAAGTCTAATTCTCTTCGGCCAAAATCTCAATGGCTATAATAAGTGATAAATAATTCATAGAAAATACCATAAAAATTCAAACGAAATGAATTTGTGATTATACCAGCTTTGCATAGCCCTCACTCTCTTCTCTAAGAAGGTTGAATTTGGTTTGCTGATAAAGAAGACGTGTATTCACTCTGACCTGAAATCAACATCACAACTGAATCACATACGTACAATAAATGAATTTCCAATCAAGTTGAAACATAGTTCTTGTACATTTGACACAAGCAACACAATGACCAACTGCCAACTAAGAATAAAGCTTAACATGCTTGCCTTTTGTCTAGAACAAGGCATTTATGCAATTAATACGTGTACTTTGTTGGAAATAAATGCTTATATGTTCTAGGATCCCTATTTGCACATACATATTCATCGTACTCACATAGCTTTCTCTCCTGACATGTTTAAGTGCAAGTCTAGTTCTGAAATGACAACTCACTTATTTCTGCAATGCAACACAGCTACTTTCCTTGGCTACAAGCTTTTGGGATCTTAATGAGCAATGGCTGTATCATCTACCTCGAAGCAGTTCCTGTTCGTTTGTTTTATCTGCTTCTTGAAAAGAAAGAGGCCAAATATCTGTGGCAGTGTAGAGTTTATGCTATTCTTTGGGTAACTCCATTGGAGCAAATGGATGAATCTTTAAGGGTATTTCCTTGCTGTTAAATCTACTTTTGAATAAAATTACATTTTTAGCCTCTGTGTGTTCTGCACACTATTGTTCAGGGATCTAGCTGTCCCTGGCATGCAGAGAAATTTGGCAGCTTTGCAGCATTCCTAGTTTTTCTGTTATCTTCCTTTTGTTTTTATGTGTTTTGGAGGATACCTTATCCTCACCCCTCCATACTTGTACTTTGCTTCTCTTATTAGTTACAGCTTCATTTTCTATTATGTATCCCACTTCAGCAGAGGTTAGAAGCCTTCTCCTCTTTCTTTGAACTAAACAATCAATTTCTCTCCTTGTAAAACAAAAACTACGAGTATTTTAATTAAGTAATATTTATTTTTTTATGAACTAGAAAGAAACATAAAAAGAAGAAATGGGAATAATCAAAGGAAACAAGAAAAGAACCAGAAGCCCCTTGTGTTATGCCATAAATTTATAGAAATTAATTGCTCACCTCTTTTCCCTTCAATTCCTGAGCCTTTATTTTGATCATTTCAGCCTCCCCCAAAAATTCTTCCTACAAACACATAAAATAGAAATAAAAAAT
This sequence comes from Pterocarpus santalinus, assembly GCA_031439595.1. Classification (NCBI taxonomy): domain Eukaryota; kingdom Viridiplantae; phylum Streptophyta; class Magnoliopsida; order Fabales; family Fabaceae; genus Pterocarpus; species Pterocarpus santalinus. The sequence goes on from CM062524.1 coordinate 53,343,683, forward strand.
TCATATCAGTTCATACAAGAGTACCTCGGTAAGGTTCCTCAACACAAACCAGAAGCCCCAAATGAAATAGAAAATTAAGTTATACGAAGTATGAATAAGGAAGGAAAGTAAGGAACCAAAAAAAGCTGACCTCACAACGTTCTTGAAGTAGTCTAACTGGAACCAATTCAGATTCTACAAGCCATCTTGCCTATAAAACAAAAGCTTATAAGCAATGTCAAATTGTAGAAAAATTCCAAGGAATGAGAATAATAATGGTTAATTTGAAAATATAAAGATTTACACGTCAACATTAAGAAGAGCCAGCAGAAGCTAAGCTAAGATTACATCTTAACTGAATATCAAATAGAGCATTGTGAGAGCAAATACTGACCAGTTTGATGAGACGAGATCGGAACTCTCCTGACAGTGTATGCTGCATAGAAGATAATACAAATAAGTAGATGTATTGTGCTGACTACGTACGATAAATAATTCTCAATGGTCAAAAACTCGAAATTGGAACTTAATTCAATACACAGCCTTAACCCCACAAGCGGAGAGGCCGTTAGGCCGTTTCCAGGATTTGAACCCGTGAGTCCGTGACCTTCAAGTCACAAGGCAGCAACCTTACTGTTGCGCCAAGACTTACTCTCTTGATGTGTTAATTAGTAAATAAAGCAAAATCATATTCAGATGCTTTAGAACCTCATATAAAACGTGGTTAAAATGATATTTTCTAAGGTTATAACCAATACAAGAAATGGTTGTTTCAATGGCAACAGTCATCAGATAAGTCTTAATTTCCTCTTGCCTCAGCAATTGAGACGAAGTTGTAAAGCAACTTCTGCTCAGTTTAATGCTCGCACAATTTGAAACAGAAAAATGAATTGAACTCAAAGGAAGATGCTGGAAAGTAAATGTACAGCTATTCTTTACTAATAACAACAATTGGACAGGACAACTCGAAATGAGAGAATATGAGGAAAAAGAGAGCATTATATAACTTCAGAAGGCACGCTATTCAGTATTCACAATACAGAAAAGAAAAATGACTTCCATATATTGATCATTTCAATTTTCAATCATCAAGAAAAATTCTTTCTACTATATACTGAAAAAAGAGACAAAGGGGGGTAAACTTGCAGCTATAACAACTAATCTGACAGAAAATAAGGAGGAAAAATAAAAAAGAATGCAAGGGATTAACAACAGCTTCAAGCTGCGATAACTCACATCTTGAGCCATTTGGGTCACTATATCTGCAAAATTGGAAGCTAATTTCTCATTCGACGGTCTATCTGAGAATATGACAGAATCTAACGCTACTTTACACTTCTGAAACGGCAATTCACCCCGAACCTGACAGCAACCAAGAAACAAAGATCAGTCCTTTATCCAAAAATGAAGGATCAAAGCTCTGAATTCACCACTCAGATTTCAATTTTCCAATATAAACACTAAAAAAAAAAAAAGAACTAGAAAAGAAAATAAAGCTATGTGCACATGCATTATAGGTGCGAAAACCCATGCAAAGAACGCACCATAGTCCAGCAAAGCTCGTAGAGGAAGCGAAGCGATGGTACGGGCTCGGAGACCTTGAGGGCAGGGTTGCCACTCTTCCATTCGCGAACACAGTCCTCTGTTACGAATATACACGCTATGGGTGGGAGAGACATTTTTCCCGATTGCAAACCCTAGAGGGAATCGCGAATTTTGAGGTGAGAAGATGAATCGAGAAAGAGGGTTTAAGCAGAGAATAGCATTTCCATGGGGCGACTGTGACACAGCAATGGGGAAATTAGGGTTTTCAGAGAACCAAGGGGTTTGCGTTTGAGCACATGTTGGGGTTGCCGATCCAATTTTACCAGGTAAAAAAATAAAAAAAAAAGTTTTATAGCAATTGCTTGTAGCTCTAACTAAACTTTAATCCCTTTTTTCTGGGTTTACAACTTTAATCCCTTTTATTAACGGATTTAATTACCTTATATTCAACAAATTTCTATATCCCACAAGAACGTGTATTCGAATCCCACTACTGATGCAAGAATCCGTTAGCACGTGAACTCATAAATCCTCTATACATATTCTCTAAGGACTTGTTTGATATATTAATAGTATAAAATTTGATAAGATAAAGGTTGATAGTATAAGATCTGATAAAAATTTAATATTATATAATATTTAGTATGTCACTATATAATATATTGTATTATATATAATATAATTAAAAAAATTTATAATAAATACAATTTTTGAATATTAAATTTAAAATTTAAAAATTAATATAATTATTTAAATATTTATTATAATTATTTTAATTATTTTTTATTTTATATAAATATAATTTTATATAAAAAATTATTTATTTATTTTAATTTTTTTTTCATAATATAAAAAATTTAAGAGAAAGATAAAGAGAGTTTTTATACATTAAAATCTAAACAAATCTAATATCATATTTTTATATTTGGTTGTATTTTTTATTATATATAATTAAATTTGTATTAAATATTATTTATATATTTTATTAATAAATTTTTATTTTTATATTTTTATATTAGTTTGAATAGTTATTTTATAATTATTATTTTTTAAAAATATTTATTTATTATTAAATTATTATTAAATAATATTTTTTTGGTTAATATGGTTTTTTATTTTTATTATTTATTTAATAATTATTTTTCTTTAAATAAAATATATTTAAAAAAAAGAACTATTATATATTAACAGCTAATCAGGCCTAATACGGCCTCTCTAGGCTGGATTAAGTTATCCATTATTTTAACGTATAACGGAGGTTTGATGGATAGACTTATATAATACTTGACTATATCAAACAATGAATAAAGTTATAATGTATTGTATTATCTTATTCTATTATGCCTAATACAGTATACCAAACACATCCTTAAGTCTAGAGGTTGTGCCCTAACTTTAGTGATATGACCGATGACAAACTTACTTAAACTTCTATACAACAAAAAATAATTCAACAAATTTGTCTTTTCCGTTATTATATGCTAGTATTCATTATGTCCGTTCTAAAATACTTCCCCATTTTAAAATAATTGTCTAAATTTAAATATATACATCAATTATTAAAATGATTGAAAAAAACCTCAATGTCAAAGAGATTTAGATATATTTTACAAAATTATTTTTATTTAATTATTTTTTAAAATTATCTCTTTCTATCTATTCTCTTTCTCTGCTCTAATTAATAAGGTATAGATAGAAAAAATAATTAACAAAAGGATACTAGTACCTTTAAATATTATGGAAATACCAGAAAAACCCTTCCAATAAGTGTTATCATACTTACTTTATTGAATAACGTTTTGTCAATATTAAATTTCATCAATTCATTCATTGAATTCAAATTTTCTATAAAATAAATCAAGTGTATACAATTTTAAAATAATTTCCTACTTCATCATCCTTCTTTATTTTGACATATAATATATATTTAAAAATATAAATAAATGTTTATTATTAGATTACATATCTATCAATACCCAAATTTTCTAAAACTTTATATACTTAATTATCAAAATAATATCATCTGATTCAACCATTAAATTAATAAAATTACAAAGTTTTTCTATTAAAGTTTTTCTATTAAACTAAATGGATTTTGATATTATGCTGTATTCCATTTGTTAAAAATTAAAATTATCGACACTTAAATTCTTTATAGAATTGCATACAATTATTCTGGTAATTTATTTTATTTAGTTTTTTTAATAAATAAAATTAGTTATTTCATCCCATAAATTGTACAACTTTTATAAAATTTAATTTTGATGAAATATCAATATTTTTTTCAAAAATTAAAAAAAGTAATAAAGGAATTTTATTAGGTCAGTAACTTGACATTATGATAAAAACAAATTTACAATTAACTAACAAAAGTAAAGAGAAAAGTATTTTATTAGTTAATTATAATGGTTTTCCCAAAATTTTATTGTAGCACGAAAAGTAGGACACAATAGTAAGCAAACTATGCTCCTTTCGAAAATGGATCGTGTGCCAAAAGGCTTATCGCTGGTCTTTGCATTTTTTTATTATTGGATGGAATGAAAATTTAATGCTTTAATATGTGCAATGTCAATCTGCTCTCACTATTGCCACACTACATTCAGCATCTCTGAATTAAGTTGCATTACCCACCTCCCTTGGAGCAAATACATTTTCTATCTAACTATTTGTTGCTATTTAGAAGCTATTTCACTAATTAGTTTTAATATGTACTTACCTAAGTTTAAAAATGATATTTGTTAAAACGTAGACGCATTTGGTATCCTGCCTACCCAACTTCCATATTAGGGTGCAAAAGGACTTTGATTAGGCAGGCGACAGAAGTATTGAAAGAGTTAAATTGGTAAGGTTTTTTTTTCCTTCATTTTTTTTATGAGCAAAGGCTCTTTATTTATAGAAATTTGCTGCTTGATACATTCTCCCTGTTTCTTTCCAAGCCCATCATGTTATTCTGTCGGAAATTAGAAGTTTCTTTTACACTTTCCTTTTATCCCAACATTAAAGTTGACTAGTGTAAATGGCAAGGGTCATCAAGCTCAGGCGGGTGAATTTGTAAAACAATGTGGAAATATAGGTATTTTGTGGTAATAGATTTTTTTTTCCCCATAGATATCCTCCAAGTAGAGGCAATATTGCTTGAGTCGTGTAAAATTACTAGAACGGCTAAAACTTTTCTTTTCAAATTTTAACACAACTGCGTATCTAAGGCTTGAATTAAATACCTTTAGTTAAGATAAGAAAATATGATATCTATATGGTGGAAATGAATTTGAAGGTGGATGTGATAGGAATATAATTGTTGGATGGAATTAGTTATGAAGCATTGATGGTGCAAACAGAAAAGGCGCTTCTAGCAAATAACATATGGGTTTGAGGAGTTTGCAATTTAGGCTTGAGGAGTAAATTTTTCATGTTGAATGTTAGTTAAAAGGTAAGGGATGGTGGTTCAAGAATGAAAAAAAGGTGACTAGCCAAAGATTACACGAATGAATGAAATGATAATGACAATTGAGGTATAGGTTAAGGTTGGTGAAGAAGAAGTAGAATACATTGAAGATCAAGTCTCGAAAAAAAAAATTAAAGATAAAAAGATAAAACTATTTATATAATATAGTTGACATTAATTTCGAAGCACCGATAATGTATACATTGTTATCCAACTAAATTTTATTATATAAAACTTTTGAAATAGTAAGTGTGAAGGTTAAATATGATTGTTGATGGAATAATATATAATTGGATAACAATATAAAACTCTTTTATATTATGAATATATCAAAATTAAATTCAATATAATTTCTATTAACTTGTTACAATAGATAAACATTTAATTAAATGGATTGGGCTTGTTATAGAGTGAAGTATACAACCTAAGCTATTAACAAGAAAACTAATGATTCATATTATCACATATATGGTTTGTCATGCTGATATTTATATTTTAATAAAAATCTTAAAGCATTGATTTTTCATTAATGGTTATGATGGTGCATTTTACCATCTAAAGGACAGAGTTAAATCCTTCATCATTATCTTTTTAGGAAAGTACCACTTCTTTTTCTCATTGTGATGCTTTAAGCTTTCATTTTTCTACAATCCTAAATTCCTTTTCCAGAAAATGTCGTAAACACTATTATGTGGTGAAAAATAACTTAGAAAAATGTGTTCTCTAGGTCATAGAATTTTGCTTCATAAAACACATTATTTATGCTTTTTAGCAGGTAACATCAATGGGTAGAAGTTTTGGCATATAAGCATATCATGAATAAATGAGAGTTCTATACAATGTAGAACGTAGTGCGATAAAAAGAATGACTATCTGTAGGCACAGCTGAAATTAAATTCATATCATAGAAAAAGCATTATCTATATTCATTTGAGGGAATTTAATTTGTTGGGGAATATATTGTAAATTTAAAAAATTTTAGTTTTTATTTCTCAAAGCCATACTTTATTTTAAGGTGTGATAAGTAACTGGGAGGACATGTGTAGTTGATATGACAATAGACTCTAAATATATATGGGCCCGCCTTTGTTTTATTGTTTAAATACTTTATACTTTAAAATATGATAAATTTGAATAATGTTAGATAGAACTGTGTTATTTCGTTGCATTCCATATTCATATTCTTCTTTTCGGTCGATTTGGATGGAAAATGCAGTGCAATTGGCTTCAGAAAATATTTATATTTTCATATTTTTTTTCTATATTAATTATAAAAATGTACATTATTTTCAATCTGTTTTTCATTTTCAAATTTTTGTAAAAGGAATCCGTAAAAGCAATATTTTATTATTTTACAAAATATTGAAGTTCCATATATTGTTTTACAAAATTAATTTGTACATATTCCAATATTTCCTATGGTGAATATAGTGAATAGTTAATTGATGATCCATTCAACAAGAACAAAAATGACTGTATCGTGAAAAAAATTTTAAGAAAAAATGCTTTCATTTGTTTTTTTTTCAATTATATTTATATTGATTATTTAAATGTTAAATTCAACACATCTAAGCTGCGCAAATCTTGTAAAACTAAAATGAATCAGAATATAGAATAACTGAAATTTTGGGTTAAAAAAATATCTCATTATCATTATATATTATATATGATAGGAAAATTGTCAGCATATTTGGTTTAGCGTTTCTCACACTTTCTCCTCAATCCCCAGTATAGCAATGTTTGGATATTTTCTAGTTGAATTAACTCCAACAAATTTTCGATGTCAAGCCCTAATTCAAGTTGAAGGGATATTTATTACTTATGTATTGTATCAAAATCTTGTTACAACTTTTTTAATATTTTTATCCTTCCAGCAGTCCACCTAAAGATATGATATTATATAGCATTGGGTATTTCACTATTCCCTTACAATCTTTGTTGTTTTTATTGGTTTATGCTTTGCACGTCTTTAATTTTTTGTTTTATATTTTAAATGCTTATTTTTGTTTAATAAATGTCTTATCTTTATCCAAACAGAACTAATAAAAATAATTGATTATATTTTATGTTAATAGAAATATCAAAATTTCTAAATATTAATTAAGAAATTAAGTTTGATATATAGTTACTATAAAAATAATTTTACTTAATTATTTAATTGAATATTATCATACCAACAAAAAGCATTTAACTCTTATAATCATTATATCAAAAGTTACCTATTTAGTAGCAAATAATTAAATAATAGTATAAAACTCTTTATACTGATAATATATCAAAATTAATATAAATAATTTAAAAAGGTACAAATATTTTTGTATATTTATATTTTTATAATTTCTAATAATAATAATAATAATACTAGAAATGGAAAATAGTTATAGTATTTTATTTTTAAAAAAATAACTTTAAAAAGAAAAGACAAAAAAAAAAAAAGAAACACACGTTTTAGAACACACTACATCTTTTAAACAATGTTGTAAATATTGATCCTCTCTCAACTAATAAGTGCAATTGTAACAAGAAAATTGTTGATTTATGACACTTGACCATTTCAATGATAACTTTTTTGGTGAATCGCTTGATGATAAATTAACTATTTGATCAGAGCAAAAGCTATTAGTTGCTAAAAGAAAATCACGTCAAAATATTAGCAAATGCATTCTCATTTACTAGTTGACCATAATAAGGTATGCATTCCATGGAAATAAATACCATCTTAAAAAATCCAGTATTGAAATAGTTTGCAGTGTGGGCCCTTTTTTTTATATGATATTTGAAAATAATTTGTACCAAAATATGGGATTTTGGACTGAATTATAAAGATATGAGATAAGAAAAACCACCATTGGCGGTTTTTCATAATGCATCAACTTTTTTAAAAAGCAAAAGTCACCAATGGCAGTTTTTGAAAAATCAAAAAATAAATCATGTATCTTTGTGCAGCATACCGAAAAAAAGCAAAAACCGTCACTAACATTTTTTGAAAAATTAAAAACTGCCATTGGCAATTTTTCAGTCCCATATCCATGTACTTTGACCCATAATATTCTTGTATATATCACATTCATCTACCGTATTAAAAATAAAAAATCTTACAGTGTAGAAATTTTACTTAATGACTATAAGTAAAATGGTATAGGTGATATGTTATTAAATTGAAAAGTAGTAGAATTGGAAAAAAGAAATATTTCTTTCACAAAACTAAAGCAATTTTAACACCTCTATCTTCTCGCATCCCATGACTTCTAAAATAGCATGTATCTTTCTTTTCTTTTTTCTTTTCTTTTTTTTTTCTTTTATAAGAATGAAATCATATGTTTGGGGGATGCAGGGTGTGATATAGATGGCCCACTACATTGAAGCCAGGGCCAATGCTAAATTTTCTTCTAACTTTGATGTCCATCTGAAGATGTGAATGAGCCTACAATTGTAGCTGGGCGAATGGGTATGCTTAACTTTGTGTTGTCTCCATTAGTAATAGCCAATGAAGAAGGAGAAGCTAAATCAAAGGTGCTCTTTCCTTCAAATTCCTTCCATTTTTGGAGTGCTTGGGGTAATGTCATATCAAAGTTGATCCCGTATATTTCATCAACATCTAGTTCCGTAGGCTTCCATATCTCAACAAGAGGTGATAGCACATTCACTATATGGCTCATGTCAGGACGCTGGTGAGGCTCCCTTGCACAGCAGTGGCCAGCCAACTCAGCAACAATGCTAATACTGCCTAAGGTTTCCTCATCAACATCAATTGTTAGGTCGATGATTGTTCGAAATGAGTCTTTGTCAAGTAACATCCTACGAAACCATGTAACAAGGTGGAAGTTCTCTTCTGGTCGGCTATCATCAAGCGCTTTCCTTCCGGTTATAATCTCCATGAGAATCACTCCGAAACTATACACATCAACCTTTGTGGTAAGTCGTCCAGTGGCTGCATGATCATTCATGAAATTTCTATTTTTATTACCTTGGATAATCGATCAAACATATGTAAAGTAGTAGTACCATGAGCAGTGCTTGAGAAAAAGCTTGCTTTCAAATAATCTAGAAACTAATTACTAGCTTTCAAAGCAATAGCAATGTCACAATCTATATAAATTGACTAAGCAGATTTCAAACATATGACAAGTCTAATAGCTCTTATGATGCCTATTATAGAACAAACTTAATAAATTGAATCATTATTATGCCTATAATAAATAAAATAAACAATATGGCATATAAACTTTTTTTAAGACATTATTTGGGAAACAGATATATAGATGCAGTCATTTTGATTTAGTATAACAATACTCAGTATATCCATAAAAGAGGATTTCAACTTTGGCTAAAGTTGGAGGAAAACAAGACAAAAGAAAAGTGTTAGGATATGATAGGATTATTTTCTTCCATTTTTCTATCTAACATATACATATTATCCATGACGCTAATAAATCATCTACCATTGATACTTGACCTACAAATTACATTATTGATATTAATGAAAGAAATTTTTAATTACATTTTCATGCATAAGAACAAAATTCAAATATAAATGCAAGCATAACAACTAATAATTTTTCCATATTACACAAATTGGTCATATACAACACAATTTCCAAAAGCTAATTTAAATGCTTACCTGCATATTCTGGTGCCAGATATCCAAAAGTTCCAGCAAGTCTAGTTTGAAATGAGGCTTTTCCTTCTGGAGCGAGCCGAACTAATCCAAAGTCACATACTTTAGCCCGAAAATCATCCCCAAGCAAAATGTTTGATGGTTTGAGATCTCTATGGATAAAAATTTGTTGAGCCAAACCATGAAGATATTCAACACCCCTAGCAACATCCAAGGCAATAATAAGTCTTGTTTTCCATTCAAGTGGTTTTAACCCTTCCTCTTCCCAATTGAACAAATGTTTATTAAGAGCACCTTGAGGCATGTATTCATAAACAAGAAGTCTCTCATTTCCATCCAAACAATACCCCAAGAGTGCAACCAAATTTCTGTGTCGAATCGTAAGTACTGCAATTTCAGCCATAAACTCATCCAGCCCCTTCTCACCCACCAATCCCGACTGCATCCTTTTTACAGCAATCTTTGTCCCATCATGCAATTCTCCTTTGTATACAGTACCAAAACCGCCTTTCCCCAATATATTTTCTTCACTAAAATTGTTGGTGACTTCTCTCAAAACTTGAATTGAAATTAATAGATTACCAGATTCTACTTGATAAACATTACTAATAGGGCTTAAAGTTTCTACTCCTCCACCACGTACACCAGCACCTGCAACACTTATCTTTAAAGCATTTCCATCCCCAGAATTATGAGGATGTGTCACAATTGCAGTTGGATTTTGAAATTTTCTTGCATGCTTAAACTTTTTCCAAAACTTGATAAGTAGTAAAATTCCCAAACTAAGTAAAATGACAAGCCCCACCAAAATTCCAACAATAACTGCAGTATTATGCTTCTTGTTATTAACTCTAAAATCTGAGCTAGTTGGAGTAGGTTTATCCTTTCCAATATCAGGATTCCCACCTAATTTAAGAACCACACTGTTATGGAATAAGGGTACATGACCGTATAAATGATTATTGGAAACATCTAGTTCTTGCAAAAGAGGCATACTGGTAAGTTGACTTGGTATTGTACCAGTAAGATCATTGTTTGCAAGATTCAATTTTGTCACGGATGTAAGACTAACAAAACTAGGAGAAATAGTGCCAGACAAACCCATGTTTTGAAAGTTAATAACCGAGATGTTCCCATCTGAGCAAATTATCCCAATCCATTTATTAGCACATGGATCATTACCCCCCCAACTTTTAGCAAAATTCAAAGGATAACCTAATGGTTCAACAACATATAGTAAAGCATTTACAAGAGGACTACATGGCTGCCCAAGCACATTTGTGCAAAACTGATTTCTCCCTTTATCCAAGTTATTGTCAACTTTTACACCATCTTTGAACATGGGAGGGGATCCTTGAAGATAATTATTGGTTAAGTTCACAACCTGCAAACTTGGAAGAGCCATTAGGGAGGGTGGAACAACACCAGTCAACTGGTTATCCCTTAAATTCACATCAAACAATTGATCATGGTTTGACAAGTCTGGTATAGGACCTGTAAATGAATTACCATTAGCCCAAACTTGCTTCAAGGATGTCATGTTATGTAACACCACGAGGGTACCATTGAGTTTAGCATTGCTATTCTGTCCATTCACCAATAGATTCTCTATTGAACTACCCGAAAGACTTGCAGGCAACGCACCTTCAAGAGAATTTTCGGACAATCCCAAGAAAACCAAACCTGGGAGAGGACCATTTTTGCCAAACAAATCTGGGATTGTCCCTACAAAGCCAACATTTTGAGCACTAAAAGTTTGGAGTGCATAACAATCCCGAAGGGTGGGAGGAATTTGCCATGGAGGGAAGGGGTTGTCGTCCATGTTTACTTCTTGCAAACTACTCATGCCTTTGAAGAAGTCATTGGGCATGGAGTTGAACTTGTTGTCATGGATTATCAACCTTTGCAAGGATTTTGAAAGGAAAGGGAATGGCCCTGTGAGACTATTACTTTGGCACTCAAAAATTTCCAATGCTGTCAACTTCTCGAGTTCCTTGGGGAGAGAGCCTTGAAGATTCTGGTTCCCAATTTGAATAGCAGTAACACGTTTTCCTGAATCACATTGAATGTGCCTCCATTTGCATACATCAGTGTCTATCCATTGGAAGCTAATGGGGGCATTGATCGTGTTCTTCAGCATTTGCATCACTTCGACATCTTGACACCAAACTGGGATTGGGACAACAAGCACACAAAGCATTAGAAGAATATGAGAAACAATGGAAACTCCAAAACCCAATTGAGATTTCTCTGTCGTCATTTTATTTTTCTCAAGAAAACCAGCCTAGAAAAGTTGGGGGGAGAAACCAAGAAAGAGGTAAAAAATTATGTAAAAATGAAAAGAGGTGGGTGATGAAGAAAAGAAAAAAAATCCCCCAAAGGGTTTAAGGAGGAAGTTGATCACATTGCATTAGATAAGGAGGAGGATACCCTAAACGAAACCCCAACAAAAAAAAAACAATTTTTTTTTGTTAAGGGAAGAAAGGGAAAAGAGTGCGACAAAGAGAAGGAGAGAAAGAAAGAAAGTGCATGGGGTTTATTTTGTTTGTTTGGGAAGAGAGAAAATGGCGGAGAAGACATGCGTGTGTTGACCCCTATAGTTTGGATGTTTGAGAATCAATGGCTTGCAATGCATGTTGCAAACTCACCCTCGAAGGACATTGGACGTAAATGTTTGTTTGTTATGTTTGTAGTAAGATGTGTTCGTTGAATGCAGACGCGTTAAGACTTTATCGAATAGATCTGTGTTGCATGCCACCAATCAAGCTAATTTTGTGAGTTGGAATTATTAGATTCTTCATTTAATTTATTTGGATTTAGAAATTAATGGCTTTGCAACTTATTTAAAAAAAATAAAATTTTATTTTATTTGCAAAATATACGATTTTTAAATTAATAGCCTTATTTTACCCTTAATCAATATCAATAAAAATGAGTATATAAAAAAGGGTGAAATTATCAATCTAAACAATTCAAATTAAAAGTATATCAAACTCACTCAAAATGAATTTTAAATGAGTACAATTAAATTATAATTAATTTAAAGTCATATTCATCATTATTCTAATTCTTTGAAAATAACGAATATCTTTATAAATAAAATAAGAACAAGTCATTTCTCAAATGATTTGAAAACTAGCAGAAACTTTTCCTACCTAAACAATTGTACATTTCTTGGTTCTTTAATAGTTTTACACTTAAATAAAAGCGTGTGCAATTATGGAAGCAATTTTTTTCATTTATTATTATTTTTTCAATTGATGATTAATCAACTGATTAGTTCCATCTCTGCGACTGTATATTTATTCTTAATTCTTTTTTTTCTCAAACTTGTTGGAAACAGGCAGATTCCCTCAATGAAAAGCTGTGTGCTTCAAATATATATATATATATATATATATAAGTAATGGAATATCAGGTCATCAAATATACTGATGTGAAAATTTTATAAAATTTTAATTTTATTTTCTTTAATTATTTAATTTCACTTGATCATTAATATAATATTTGAAGCTAACTTTTTTTCCAAACTATATAATTTTACTTTAAGTAATTCCGCGTAATATTTTCAAAATATTTAGATTTAAGAAAAAATATATTCATCCCATTACTGAATTTAACAACAAAGCATTTATAAGGAAAAAAAATACTAAAGATCTAAACTATTCATAACAAGAAAAAATTATCGATGTTAAATATTTGTATAAACTATTCATAATATTTCATCTATAATATTATATACAAGTGATATTATATAACTATATAACTATAATGTCGTTTTTTAATAGATTACTTTTACTGTAATGTCATTTACATACTAACGAAAGCTAACAATTTCAAATAAAAAAGTATAATAAGATATGGATGGCAGAGATTTTTTATTTTTTTTTCCTTTGCTTTGAGCCTTTGAATATGTCCTCAGTCCTCACCTATTAGAACCCTAAAACATGACTTAACTAAGAGGAGACACCCCCGAAAAGAAAAAGTGGAAGTGATACGCTCAGCGTCTAAGGTATAATGCGGGCAACATATTGTGGTTATTTAAAAAATACGGTTGAAATTTAATTTCTTTAAAACTAGTGTGAAAAGTATTATTAGTATGCGTACACGCGAAACATACACAAAAAGATTAGTTTCAAGCTGGGGCTTATTTTATTTTTTTTTAATGAAAAATTTATTTACCTAAACTATTAGTATCTAACTTTCATTGGAGATGAGTTTGTTTATGATAAAAGTAAAAGTAATAGAATATATTTAATATTTTATTTTTATATTCCTTGAAAAAGCAACCAATGATTGATTATATTAAATAATAAATATACTATATCAAATAATAAATATACTCATATTTTGGTCTTTCATTAGCGTATGCCATAAATATTGCTATGATACTGAGCTCTTGTGCATTGTTGCGATCAAGAAATCCTTCCAAGTTCCAACAATTATTTTATTCAAAGTTTGAACTTGGCTTTATCTAATACTGAAAACTCTTTATCACCCTCCAGTCAACTCTTGAAAGTATATTAATATAGGGTGTGTTGGTTTGAAAATTTTTTTACAAAAAATCACTTTTTTCATTAAAAAAATCAATTTTCGTATATTTAGATAATTTTTTAAAATAATTAGAATTTCAAAAAATCTATTTTTAAATTTTTCGTAGAAACTAAAAATAGGAGTTTTTGAAAAAAATCAATTTATAGTACTTTTCAACTATATATAAAATTTAAATTTTAAAATTATTTTTTCTGCTATAAAGATAATTTTTAAAAATAAATTATAAATAAAAGAATCAAACTATTTACGGGTGTTCATGGATTGGATTAAGTGGGCTCTAGAGAATATTTTCAACCTAACCCACTCATTTAAGTTGAGTTGAATTGAGTTGAGCACAATTTTCCTTTCAACCTGACTTGATCCAATTCATTTATGAGTTAGTTGGGTTTGATCAAACTTAGAGGTTCGATACTATTTTTCTTTTTTCTTTTTTGAAAAAAATGACCTATTAAAGCACGTTATAATACATAATCAAATGTAATAAATCTAAACGTATATAACTTCTTATATACATATCTAATCTTTTAACTAGCATGATAATTATAAGTCATAATATGTTTAAATTTAGAAAAATATAGATAGATACTAGAAGTTTTCAAAAAAATATATATAAGTTATAAATGCCTTCAAGAAAGCATATATAAATCTTGATAGTACTCAAAAAACAATACATAAGTCATAAAAATTATTCTTCAAACCCAGCAAAAAAAGGTTATTACATTGCATATGTTTTTCATAAGTTTGAAATCACGAAGGGGAATGACCACCAATTTTTTTTTTTAAAAAAAGATGAGCTAGGGTAATTTGTGTAAGTTGAAAATTTTCAATTTTATAACACAACCCATATATTATAGATTAAAGATTTTTTAATCCAACTCAATCTAATCCACTCAACTCAATGTATATTCTATTGGTTGGGTTGGTAAAAATCTATGGGCTCATGGATTGACCTAACCTAATGGATAAGTTTAAACCTATTTAATTAATAATTTATTAATAAAATATAAAAATAAATGGATCTTAAATATATGATTGCCATAAATATATCAATTTTTATTAAGAATTTAATTTTGATATATTATTAATACAAAAGAATGTTATACAAATAT
Organism: Pterocarpus santalinus; assembly: GCA_031439595.1. Taxonomy (NCBI): domain Eukaryota; kingdom Viridiplantae; phylum Streptophyta; class Magnoliopsida; order Fabales; family Fabaceae; genus Pterocarpus; species Pterocarpus santalinus. The sequence goes on from CM062524.1 coordinate 53,358,933, forward strand.
ATAATCATATATTGTTATATCAGCAAAAATATTTAATTCAATTACTCACTACTTTAAAAATCTTACAAATAAAATTATGTGATTGGATGAAAACATAAAACTCTTTTACATTAATAGTATATTAAAATTAATCTCTTATATTAATATATTATTAAAACTTTGATTCACCATCTGTGTTTTACAATGTTAACTAATCATGTAAAAATAAATTAGTTGTAAAGAAACTGATCTCTTTTATCAGTAATATAAAAGATAAATAATCTCTTTGAAACACATATAATCTTAGAAAAAAAAAATAAGTATAAAATTAATTTTGATATATTATTAATATAAAAATAATTTATATTATTATTTAGGATTCAGGTAGTGATTGTAATAATCAAATATATTTACTATACACTATTATATGACTATATGTAAAACTAAAATATGGTATGAGAGTAAATATAAAGAATAAATTTTATAAATTAAATTTGTAAATAAATTTAGAATTTAATTTTTATGTACTAAAATGTAAAATAATCTTACATTATCATCTAATAAGAATATAATAATATACCTTATTGTGTTTTTTTAAATTTAAATTCATACAACTATATATGATAATATAATAGTTTCTTAAATTTTTATTAAATTGTAACAAAAAATTGTTTTAATCTACCCTTATATAAGAATTATCACTAAATGTTTCACTTTCAATCCCTATAAAAAAAATGTTTCACCTTCAATTTTTCACATTTACATCCATACTAAACTAATGATCACCCTTGTCTTACATCAAAATTAATTGAAATACTCACCTCTAGAGATTAGGTTCAAAATTTGAATTTTATTATTTTTTAAAAAAAGAAAAATGAAAAAAGGGCATTGCCAATTTGATACATTTCGTGTTGAGTAAGAATTGAAGATGCTGCTACTACACAAAGGGAATTCCCAATTTCTTCATTCCCTGTTCTGAGATCGCCGATCAACGACTCCCAAACCAAAACCCTAACCCTAGCTACTCGAATTGTTCGTGTGAGAGCGCAATCATGGCGACGACGCTGGTGAGCTCCGCCGGTGGGATGCTGGCGATGCTGAACGAGTCCCATCTCTCGCTCAAGCTTCACGCTCTCTCCAACCTCAACAACCTGGTTGATAGCTTCTGGCCCGAGATCTCAACCAGTGTTCCCCTCATGTATGCATTCTCAAGATCTCTTCTTTCCTTCTTCTGAATTTGTTTTCCTTTGATTTGGGGGTTTTGCTTCTGCTTTTTCTTTGTGGGGTTTGCGTGGTCATGCATGTCTATTATGGTCAAAGTAGTTTGGTTTCAATTGCAGTATCCCTTTAGTTATGCTCAATATATTAGCTAATCATGGAAGAAAAATGTCTAATTATGGTGGTGTGGTAGGGCTTGTAAGTTCTAATTATGTTTTAATTGTCAAATTCAACTTACAGGTGTCCATTGCGTTCATGTAGAACTCAATTCCCATATGCATTTAGCTGTAATAATAATATGCTATTCAATTTAGTATTCAGAGTAGGGCTTTTTGATGTAGCTCATGATATAATTGTTAGTTGAAGCCTTCTGTCCTTATTTGGCTTGGTGATATAATTGTTCTATCTTCTGTTATTTGGTTTAATTGAATATTTGGTGCGCATGGTTAGAAAGGGGAACGTTGAAGATTTAAACCTGTGTGTTTTGATATACTTGTTGAACAGAGAGAGTTTGTATGAAGATGAGGAGTTTGATCAACACCAAAGGCAACTTGCTGCCCTTCTCGTATCAAAGGTATTATTGTTCTGCTAATCGGTGAACTAGCATCTTCTGCTGAGAAAATTATGCTATTTCATTTTTGCTTGATGAAATCATCATCTTCACGTAACTTGGTTGTTATGGTTGTAGCATGGCTTTCCTCCCTTTTGATTTTGCTCACCTTCTATAGCAGTCATCAGAGGATATATGTTTCCTCACTTAACTAATATTTTTATTCTTAGATACTGAAGTTGGTTTCGTGGTATGTCTTTTATGATCTAATTTTGTTTTGCTCCTCGGTCTTCAGGTTTTTTATTACTTGGGTGAACTTAATGACTCATTATCTTATGCCCTTGGAGCTGGTCCTTTGTTCAATGTTTCAGAGGATTCTGACTATGTGCATACTCTTCTTGGTGAGAATTATTATCATTATTATTATTATTATTATTATTTTGATAAAGCTATATTATCTACACCTTGCTAGGGGCATCCTTTGTCTATGAAATTGGGGTTTGATTGGTAGTATTGGTTCAATTATTTTTATGTGATAATGGTTTGATTTCTTTCATTTTAATAAAGTTTAAACAGAATGATTAATGTAAGTTAATTTTGAGCTACATTAAAGTCATGATAAGTTCCAATGGACATTCTGTTCTTTTTCTTTTATCTTCAGCTAAAGCCATAGATGAATATGCTAGTCTTAAGTCTAAGGCGGCAGAGTCAAGTGGCGAATCTGTTAAGGTGGACCCAAGATTGGAAGCAATTGTGGAGAGAATGTTGGACAAGTATGTAAGCCATAGTTATTCTAATGATTTTGGTATTAAAATGTACCTTAATTCTTGGAGTTCCCTCACTTTTTGTTGCTTTCCTCCTCATTTAGGTGTATCATAGATGGTAAATACCAGCAAGCTATGGGAACTGCCGTCGAATGCAGGAGATTGGATAAACTAGAGGAAGCAATTACAAGGAGCGAAAACATACAAGGAACTCTATCATATTGCATTTATGTCTCTCATTCCTTTGTGAATCTCAGGGAATACAGACAGGAGGTTAGTAAAATGAAGATTTTCTAGTTATATTTAAGTTCTATACTGCTATACATAACATGCATCTGGTGAATTTTTCTTTAACCCCTTCAAATTTGGTTACTGGTTTGTATTCTATTGAGACTTGCTTATGGTTTAATCATCCTTGGAATATATCTTTGATCTTTGATACCTAAATGGAATCTTATAAATTTCTCATCTGTGGTACTCAAATGAGATGGCTTTATGGCCTGCTGGACTGGTTATGCTGTCAAGATAGTGGAAGATCTGAAAATATTATATGAATTTGGAACTGGAAATATTGAAGGAATTAATTTGGCAACTTGTTGGCTTGTGGCATGACTTGTTATTTGCAACATGTGAGAAAGACATTTTAACAGTGTTGTCTCTGACTTAAGGTTTGCATTGATCATTGTTCTTTTTGTCCAGGTTCTTCGTCTCCTTGTTAAAGTATATCAAAAGCTTCCTTCACCAGATTATCTGAGCATTTGTCAGTGTCTTATGTTCTTGGATGAGCCAGAAGGTGTTGCAAGCATACTAGAGAAGCTTTTACGCTCTGAAAACAAAGATGATGCTCTGTTGGCATTTCAAATAGCCTTTGATTTGGTGGAGAATGAGCACCAAGCTTTTCTTCTAAATGTTAGAGATCGCCTTGCTTCACCAAAGTCTCAGCCTTCTGCATCTGCACAGCCAAAACCCAGTGACACAGGTTCTACTCAGAATGCTAGTGCAAGTGGAGCAGAAGATGTTCAAATGACAGATGGTGATTCAGCTTCTGTTGCCAACGTGCCTCAGGATCCAAGTGAAATCTTATATGCTGAGAGGCTAAACAAAATAAAGGGAATTTTGTCTGGGGAAACTTCAATACAGTTGACTCTGCAGTTCCTGTACAGTCATAACAAGTGAGGCAATTCTCTTTAGCAATATTTTAGCACATCATCCTTTCCTTGTTCGTTTTAATCTCCTTCAGGTATTATATTGGTTCTTATACTTCTTTGGCTGTAATCTGCATTTAGATCCGACCTCCTTATTCTAAAGACAATAAAGCAGTCGGTGGAGATGAGGAATAGTGTCTGCCACAGTGCTACAATATATGCCAATGCAATAATGCATGCTGGAACTACTGTGGATACTTTCCTGAGGGAAAATTTGGTCAGTTATTATAGCTTACTTCGTCTTTTTCTTTCTTTTCTCCTCCTGATTTCCCTAGAAGTATGATTGCTTTCCATTCTGAAGATTTTTGTCCCTGGAATATTTTAGGATTGGTTGAGCAGAGCTACTAATTGGGCCAAATTTAGTGCAACAGCTGGTCTTGGTGTTATCCACAGAGGCCATTTGCAGCAAGGAAGGTCACTGATGGCACCTTACTTGCCTCAAGGTGGGACTGGTGGTGGTGGTAGTCCATACTCCGAAGGTGGTGCTCTCTATGCACTTGGTCTTATTCATGCTAACCACGGAGAGGGCATCAAACAATTTCTTCGTGATAGCCTGCGCAGTACTACTGTTGAGGTGCTCATAAATATTAATCATGCTTTTCTGTAGAAAAAGATTAGCCTACTGTTATACTTAATGTAAGTTTTATGGGGCAGGTTATTCAACATGGTGCATGTCTAGGTCTTGGATTGGCATCCCTAGGAACTGCTGATGAGGATATTTATGAAGAAATAAAAAATGTTCTATACACTGATAGTGCTGTAGCTGGCGAAGCTGCTGGTATAAGTATGGGCTTACTCATGGTTGGCACAGGCAGTGATAAGGCAAATGAAATGCTCACTTATGCACATGAGACACAGCATGAAAAGATTATTAGGTAAAGGTGTTTCACCTAACAAGGTGTTAAAACATGGGTTATCTTGTGTTGATATTTATATGGCCATTTAATGTTTCAGGGGCTTGGCATTGGGCATAGCCCTTACAGTTTATGGAAGAGAAGAAGAAGCAGACACTTTGATTGAGCAGATGACACGCGATCAGGATCCAATATTGCGTTACGGTGGCATGTATGCATTGGCCTTGGCTTATAGGGGAACGGCAAACAATAAGGCCATTCGCCAGTTGCTGCACTTTGCTGTATCTGACGTGAGCGATGATGTCAGAAGGACTGCAGTTCTAGCATTAGGGTTTGTGCTGTACTCTGATCCAGAGCAGGTTAGTACCATCCTTTCTTTTTTATTTTCTGAATTTAGTTTTCTGTGCTTGTATGCTTCCTTTGGAAGTCTTGTTGAGATGCTGTGCTACATTTCTACAATTGCAGACTCCACGAATTGTTTCCCTCCTGTCTGAATCTTACAATCCTCATGTTCGATATGGAGCGGCTCTTGCCGTGGGCATTTCCTGTGCGGGTACTGGTCTCAGTGATGCTATATCTTTGCTGGAGCCTTTGACATCGGATGTTGTTGATTTTGTTCGTCAAGGTGCCCTCATAGCAATGGCTATGGTCATGGTTCAGATCAGTGAAGCTAGTGATTCCCGTGTTGGAACATTCAGGTAAGGCATCCAACCTTTTGGACATCGAGGCAATTGATTTCTTCTTTTCTGACATTCCCTGTATTCTAGGCGACAACTGGAGAAAATTATTCTGGACAAGCATGAGGATACCATGAGCAAGATGGGTGCAATTTTGGCCTCTGGGATCCTTGATGCTGGTGGAAGAAATGTGACCATAAGACTACTTTCTAAGACAAAGCATGATAAAATTACTGCAGTGGTTGGTCTTGCAGTTTTCAGCCAGTTTTGGTATTGGTACCCTCTTATCTATTTCATAAGCTTGTCTTTTTCACCCACAGCTTTTATCGGTCTAAACTATGATATCAAGTCTCCAAAGTTTGAGTTCTTATCACATGCAAAACCTTCGCTTTTTGAATACCCAAAGCCTACTACTGTTCCCACGACTACATCAGCTGTGAAACTTCCTACTGCTGTTCTGTCAACATCAGCTAAGGCCAAAGCTAGGGCTAAGAAAGCTGAAGAACAGAAGGCCAATGCTGAAATTTCATCTGACTCTACATCAGCTGCTCCAGGCACTGGGAAAGGAAAGTCTTCAAGTGAGAAGGATGGAGACACCATGCAGGTAATTTGTATTCTGTGTGTTTTATTTATGAATAAAGGCATTCTTTAGAACTGCCTGAATTCAGGCTATGTAGATGACTTCTAGGCGAATAGAAACTTGTTAGGTTTATTGGAGCTTGAAATTTTTCTTTAGGTTCTTTGCCATCATGCAATATGTATTAGTTGCATTCACTGCAAACAATACTCTGTTTGCTTCATCATCATTTTATCTGGAGGATGTATACTGGATTTGAATCCTTGAAAGTGAGTATATTTGTAAAGTGAGAAAGTAAGGCGTTAACCCTCCCTTGGATCATTTGGTGGGACTTACACACAATGGAAGTTATTATATCCAAGAATGGTTAATCCCTCACTTTTTCATTCTACAAGGATACTCACTTTAGAGGATATAAATCCATACTGATTACTCCTGCTCCTCCCCTCAATTTCTGTTTATCTGCAATGTGTTTACGTGGCAAATCATTTGTTGCTAATTTTTGTTTCATACGTGGTTCTGGTGGCTGAAAAGTTTTCGTGACTAGCATAAAGTTAATATATTTTCACCAAGCATTGTTGATTTCAGTTGTCTAATGTTGAATAAAGCCTTGTTTTTGTCACCAAGGAGGTCTAAGATTTGGTATAGGGAGGAGGGAGGGTAGGCTAAATAGCTGGCAAATTGACTTGGCTGTGATTTGATCCTGGGATTAAGCAGTCCCCAGAGGTACTTGAGCTATGGCTCTTGGCCTAGATGTTAAGGGTATGTTTGGTTTCAGAAAATTTGTCTATTTTCATTTCTTGTTTCAACATTAATGACAAAAATGTTACCTTATTTATCTGTTTCCTATTTGTAGGATTTTGTGAAGGAAACATTGAAAACAAGATTTGGTTATTTTCGCAGTTTTCTTTACAAAATTCTGAAAATGGAAACAGGATAAAAACAAGGTGGAATTTTTGTAATTAATATTGAAAATGGGGATTGAAAACAGAAAGCGTGTTTTGAAACTAAACAGATTCTAAAATTTTCATTTTGAACACAAAATTAATCCTATAACAACGTATTGTTGATTACACTGTATTGTCAGATACATGCATTATTACATGTTTGCTTGAGATGAATTATCTAATTTATAGTTGTAAAAGACATCTATAACTTGCTTCATTTTTCGAAGGTTGATAGCCCTACGGAGAAGAAATCAGAGCCTGAGCCTTCTTTTGAGATTCTTACAAATCCAGCCAGGGTGGTTCCTGCTCAGGAGAAGTTTATTAAATTCTTGCAGGACAGCAGATACATTCCAGTTAAGTTAGCACCTTCAGGATTTGTGCTTCTTAAAGACTTACGTCCTACTGAGCCTGAAGTGCTCTCTCTCACCGACACACCCTCATCTACCACGTCAGCTGCTGGCGGATCAACAGCAGGATTGCAGAGTTCGGCATCAGTGATTGCTGTTGACGAAGAACCTCAACCTCCGCAGCCATTTGAGTACACCTCCTGAATATTGTCCTGATTAGCAAAGCTCAAAAATTCATGGTGGTTAGATTACTGGTTCTCTGGTGGAAAGCTGCTACACGAAAGTGACTTCACTCTATTGCCCCTTGAAGCTGATGTTCTGGGGCGTGGATTTTTTTGTTCTTAATGCACTGCTAGTGTGGTCTTTTTGCTCCATTATGTGGTTAATATGTGAACTGGTTCTTACTATATATATATTTTGGAACTGAGGGACAGAAGCAGTATGCGGCCAAACTTCAGGATTCAATGTGTTTCTATCGTATCCCATTTGTATTTGAAGAATGCTTCTCTAATTATTGGCCACTTAATGGGGCCAAGGATTCTATTTGTAGGGTGGTGGCACTGTTAAGGAGTTCATTTCTCGTTTAAGATGTCTCAAGTCTTAACCCTTTCATGCTCTACAATTAACAGCTTGCAAATGTGTATTCTAATGTGAAATTAAAAGCTGACATTCCTCTCATTCATTATTATAGTCTGTAGTGGTCCAATCACAGTTTGGTTAGATTTACTTTTTTTTTTCGTTAGTCAAATTAAAATGAACCAGTTCACCAAAAATAAAATAAAATAAAAAGAACCACGTTGATGACTAAAGGCCTGATTCGAGTGATGCCCACCATCCTTCCTTCTGACGGGAGCTACTCTGTTTCGGGGTGGGCATTGATCCTACGTTGCAATTATTGCACTTTCTGACCATGATCATTTTACACTGCAAATATTTGTCTTATGGTTTGGCTTGAGATGAAAGGTTAATCTACCTACGTATCTTTAAGCTTATTGGGTTTGTAATAATGTAAGCATAATAATGATAAGATCCACAACAAAGAAAGTATGGGACAATACTTTGCATTTTGCTTAAATTTTTTAATTTTAGTATACAAACAATGGGGTATTCGCTAACCACAAATCTTTAAAATAATATAAAATTTGAAGACTTCCATTCATAGATGAGTCAATCTGTGTATCATTTAATGAGGCTTCTAACAAAGAGGTGACATTGTTAATGATAGAATTTTACATTATGAAATTTGAGGAAAAAAATGTAAAGAAAATGTCCATTTAGCGTACTCACCAAGTGATGGACATACATAATTTATTTGAATTTGAAATTTAGATAATGATTAAAAAAAAAAAGACCTGTAACATACTGGAAACATATATTTTTTGAATTAGATGTTTTATTTGCTCGAAATTTTTGTTTATTTCAAGTGAAAAATATAAAATAAAACTTTACTACTGTTGAAATTCGACCACATTTTCACAGAACAATCCTTTGCAATTTACTAACTACCGTTGCCGCCGCCACTGCCACCAAACCATTCTCAACTACCATAACTCGTCTCTATAACCACAGCATCTTCCGTCTTCAATCATTCAAAAAAGGCATAGTGCAGAGGTTGATAGATTTGCTAGGATAATATCCCCCATACACCTTCTAGGGGCTTCTAGTAAGAGCAAAGGGCCATAATTACGATGACAATTGTGATTGTTAAAAATAAAAGTTAAGAGTAAAAAATTAATTTGATACCAATTGAATCTTTAAAAGATATTAGTGTCTCAATCCTGAAAATAATTTTCAAAAAAGATTATCAAAATCATTCTTACGTATATAAAAGATTGATTAAATTAATATTAATTTTATTATTAAAACACTAAATTACTGTTAATTTTTTAAAACTAAAACTAAATTGGTTTTCTTTATGATTAAATAATTAAATTAATATCTGCTAGGTAAAATTAATGATAAAGTATATTTTTTCATCTAAATGCCAACCCAACTAAAATGCTAATTTGTCCAAAGAAAGATATAGTCGTTAGCACGAAGCAAAATAAAATGCTTGTTGGAAATTTTATGGACTTACATAAATTAAATCACATTTAATTTCGAACTCGGATTAAGTGAATATCAAAATTGATTAAAGCTAATTGTTAAAGCCCAAATTATTGTAATTATTGTTGTTATTGGGCCTACGCATTGCTTATTGATAGGTATTGTATATATTTCTATATGTATAGGTTTTGCTGTAATGGTTAGTTTGACACATTATTTTTTTGACACAGGGAAAGACCTCTCCTCCTAACCCTATATAAAGGCGCCTGTAACCCCATTGAAACAGAACGCTCATTCGGTTATTTGGCGAATAGGAGGAGCACTCTCTTCCTTTGGCTTTCCTTTGTCAGCTTCTCTCTTCTTTCTCCGGGATCAAAGAACGTTAAACAGTTTCAGATCGATCGTTCTTCATCGATTGAATCATGTTCTTTCACACCTAATTTTGTTTACGGTTTTATTCTTGATTTTTATGCCATAATTGGAATCAAAACTTGATCCTAGGGTATTAAAAGTCTTTCAAGTGGTATCAAAGCTCTGTTTGATCTTTGATTATGGCTGCTGATTGTGTTTTGATGACTGATTGGGTGATTAGATTCGAAACCTTCATGAAGCCCAAAGGGGTCAATTTCAAATTTATGATTCTTCTAGTTTGATTCCAAAATTTGTTGAGGGTTATTGTTGTTCATGTTGTTATGAATCTATTGAACTAATTATTGTGTGATTTGAGGACAGATTAAGAAAGAAATCAAAGGAAGAACCGAAGAATCTTAACGCTTTGATTGAAATTCCAATTTAATTATCTAGATCGATTTGCGTTCGAACTCCATATGTGTTTTGTAGAGCTCTTCAAGTTAAATATATAGAGACCAAGAACATGAATTTTCGTCGAGAATTGAGGGAGAAAATCGCTAAAAACCGCCAATACCCATGCTGTTCTTCTTGGAGCAAGCCCGAAAAATATTGACCACGATTCTTCAAGATATCATATGGGTTTTGTAGCTCTCACTCTCACGAATCTATAAACACCAAAATCGCTCAAAACAATTGAGAAACGAAGGAGAAGTCGAGCTCAACCTATTTCAAGCTTCACGGGTCATGAACTGGGTCCAGTTTCAACTCGCTGGAGGTTGAAGATGGATGAATAGTGTAGCCCTGCGAAGCCCAATCGCTAGCTGTGCGCGTGCAGGCGCGTGGACCACTTCCAGGGCCCATTTTTGCACCAAAATTTGCAGGCTTGATATTTTCAATAAAATAAAATTATTGGTAAATTTTTTTTTGAGCATTAAAAATATTTATTTAAATTTATTTCAAATTTAAAATGCTCAAAATTATATGTTACTCTCCGAATTTTAGCTTGAAAATTTTGTTCACATTTGTGCTATTCTTGAGCATATTGTGTTAAGCATGCTCTCAGAGTCAATGTGTTTTGCATATTGAAATAATTTTGAGCTCTTTATGTTCATTATATTGCACAATTAAAATTGTGAATTATCACCATTGTTGAATATTATGCAATATTACTATGAGAATTACAGTTTAAGGAATATTAAGACTATTGTTTTGAGTATTAATGAAATTTTGGGCATCAAATAAATTATTTTGAGTTTTCTAGAAATTAAATGGTCTAAAATTGTATGATATTCCCCAAATATTGTTCTAGAAAATTTTGTGGATAATTTTGACATATTGGGGTATATCATAATTTATGCACTCTCAGAGTTAGAATATTTTGAATATTGAAATAAATTTTGGGCACCTCTATTGTTTATATTGATTATGGAATGTTGCAATTTTGTATTGTAATTATATGATTTTATGCAGTGTTACTCTGAGAGTTAATTTCTGGAATATTTTGATAATATTGTTGAGCATTTTTCTTGATTGTGAACTCCCCTTTGTGGGGTCAATTGTGATAAATGCTAATTTTGTGAATAATTTTGTACAAAATTGTTTTGAGAGTTATTTTCTAAAATTCTAGAACATGATTTTGCTACACACTCCCATTTTATATGAAATAATGACTTCCTTTATGTAAAATTTTTAGAATTTGATTTATGTAGTCCAAGTGGGAGAATGTTTGATGTTTGTGAACTTGTATAAATCAGAATTTGAATTTGGATTTAACCCAAATTAAATACATGCTTGAATAATGAAGGATATTGTGGATTTCAAAAATATTGATTTCTAGAGAATATTTGTTGTTTAAGTAAAAAAATTTGTGATAGTTAAAATATTATTATATTGATTAAAATCTTACTTTCCATAAAAGAAAGTTATTTTAAGTGACATGACTCACCATGATAAAATGAGAGAAATTATTCAAATTTTGAAAATCTCTCTTTTGCTCCACAGTTTCACAGCCATGTGTATTTTGATTTTGAATGGAGAATTTAGCTTACAATTTATTAGTTATTATATATTTGTTTGTGCTCAGCTTGTGAAATTTCAAACGAGTTATTTTCAATATTGTGGGTATTTATTTGATAAACTCAAAATTTTGGTCATTTTCCTATTTTGGCTATGCTATGCTTTCTCTTTGTGGATATTTTAAATATTGTTGCTTATGTCGCATTCAGAATTACGTTAATAATGAACTTATCCTTCGGTTTACCTTTATTAACATAATTCTTGATGATTTGAAAATTATGTCTTAAGGTTTATTGAAGTTTACTCATGTGTTAAATTTTGAAGCCCTAAAAGGTATTGCAATTACATGAGGCTCCATTTGTTAATTGGGCATTTTATAAATTTTATTTATGTTGAATTAAATTATTTATGGATTGCGATTATTGTTGAATTATGTAGATAATGGACATACCCTTCAGTGTGACATTATTTGACATAATTATTGTGTGAGAGAGAAGACTCTATCAAGTGGAAAAGACTTGTATATTGTGATTTGAGACCCTTCGGTAGGATTGCAATGATACAAGGTTTTTAATTCAATTAATTGCCCAATTGATTGAACGCGAAAAAACTAACTTTATTATATAAGTAAATTATGATACTTTGATGTAAGGTTTTCTCTTTCTTTATTGGACTGTCAATGCGCTATCGTTTTGAGACCTATATTCAGGATATTTTGAGTCTCTTAAAATATAACGTTACTCCTATTTGTGTAGAAACTATTGTTATAATGAGAGTTAGAGACTTTATATTTTGTTATATCCTTATTAGTGGCTAAAGATAGATCCAAAATGCTCATGCTAGCATACTAATTTGTTATATTATTTATAATTTGCTGTTTGAATTTGCGATGACTATGAGGGGATATTTGTTGTGATGTGTTAAAGACACTTATAATTTCCTCAAGTATATAAGCAGAGAATGCAAAACTAATTTTTGAGACTCTAATTGTCAAATTTTCATAACTTTGCACTTTTGTTTTCTCTCTGGTTTTGTACTTTTGTTATTAGAGAGAATAATAGTGAGTTTCAAACTTACATTGAACATTCTACCACAAAACTATTGCTTATCCCACTATTGATTATTATACCATTAGAGTATATTGAAATATTTTGGTCTCTAATGAGAATATTTATATTGTTTGATATATTGGATTAGTGGGAAATATTGTGCTATATATTAATCGGTATCCTTTTGTGATTATATGGCAATTCATGATAGACTCGAGATTCTTCTTGTGTATATTTTTACAGAACTTATTGTTATTAAACCCCTAACCAAATGTTAGCCGCTAAATGATTTATTATTGATTTTGTAACTTGTATGGGTATATTGAGATCCCTTTAGCATTTTGGGTTAGTAGTAGCTATTCTGTAAGCTCATTATGACCTCATATTATTGTTTATGTCATTTAAGTCTGCGCAGCTTAATTGTTTATGCAATTTTGCATAATGTCATTATTATTGAGACATATTGAACCCAGTCTCAATTTTATTATGTTAAGATATTTTGTTGAATCTTAGAGAGCATCTTGGATAGATATTTATATTGCCATATATTATTGTGCACATTTGTATTGATATAGCAAATATTGGAGATATTTCGGACCCGTCTCATATTGTAATGAGATTTATTAGATCTCATATAGCATCTGGGGCAGATGCCAGGGTCAATCATTCGGAATTACACTTTGATAATCTATTGGTATGTCATTTTGTTGTTGTGCATTCCCATTGCCTTATGTACCACCATTTATTGGGTCACTAGGAGATGAGTTTTTTATGTGTATGATATTAGTACTCCTTTAAGTATGATTCTCTCTATTGTTGAGTGCTTGTTATCCTGTATCAGACCATTTGGTTAAAAGTGCGGGCTCAAATTTGACATCATATTGTAGCCACATATTATGAATGAGTCTGGGGAATTGTTTAATAAGCATTTGATTTATGTTGTCCAAATGGGAGATTGTTGGAAGTTTTGTGGACTTACATAAATTAAATCGCATTTAATTTTGAACCCGGATTAAGTGAATATTAAAATTGATTAAAACTAATTGTTGAAGCCCAAATTATTATAATTATTGTTGTTATTGGGCCTACGCACTACTCATTGGTAGATATTATTATATATCTCTGTGTGTATAGGTTTTGCGGTAATAGGTGGCTTGGCACATCACTTTTCTGACACAGGGAGATGCCCTTCCTCCTAACTTTATATAAAGGCGTCTGTAACCCTATTGAAACAAAATGCTCATTCAGCTATCTGGGGAATAGGAGGAGTACTCTCTCCTTCTGGCCTTCCTTGACCAGCTTCTCTTCTCTTACTCCAGGATCAAACAACGTTAAACAGCTTCAAATTGATCGTTCTTCATCAATTGAATCAAGTTATCTCACACATAATCTTGTTTACGGTTTTATTCTTGGTTTTCATGTCATAATCGGAATCTAAACTTGATCCTAGGGTATTAAAATTCTTTCAATGCTATTATTAAATGTACAGTGAGCAATTGGCGGAAGAACAATGCTTGGCAAACATGCTATTCAACCGAAAAAATGCAACCAATATTTTTAGGATTTAATTTGTATATAGTAAAAAGATTTCATATGAATATTCAATTACGTATTGTTATATTATTAAAAATATTTGACTCAACTATCTACTATTTTTAAAAATTTTACAAAAAAAAAAACATTTGATTGAATATCATAATCTCATATTTTCTTTATAAAAAATTATAATAATAATTGAATAAAATATAATTAAAATTCCTTTATTTATCCAAAAATCACTAATCATATAACATGGCACATAAAATATAATAATAAAATTCATTTATCCATCCAAAAATCACTATCACTAATCATATAACACGATGCATAATTTCCAATAAATATTCTAACTGTAGAACAATTTTCTTGGTGGGAATCATGAGGAAGGCAAGTAGGCAACATGGACTTGTTTTCCTTTTATTATCTAATTAATTTTTTAAAATTATTTTGTTGTTTTCCCTTTTTAAAACAGCATTTTACATCCCTAATTGATTTTTTTTTTTTTTTAAATTCAGCTGCATAACTTTCTCCATATATGCCACTTGCTGCTACAATGAAAACCAAAACTTATTAACCTGTCAAGAGAGAGACTCGTTCATATAATGATACACATCAATTTAAATAATTCAGTCTTTATCTTAAATTTGATTTTAATTCACTATTTTTAACTAATCATATATTAATTACACCATTAATAAGACATTGGACAAGTGACAAATAGCTTAGTCCCTGTAACAATAAGAATACAATTTTGAATCCCAGAAAAACCCACTTGTTAAAAAGAAAAATAATCGTAAATATTCTACCCTCAAAATTAAGAAAGTAATGTCTCCCATTATTTAAGTATAAAAATATATTAGTACACTTTTCTAAAAAATATTATAAGAATTAAATATAATAGAGTAAAATACATTTAACACCCTTGAGATATCAAGAAATATACACTCCACTCTAATTCATTAAAAATGTGTTTGGATTGATTTTTATAGCAAAAAACATTTTTTTAAAAAAAGTGCTTTTTATATGTTTTTAAGTATACTTAATACTTGTTAAAAAGGTTAATTTACCAAATTTTAAGAATTAGTAATACCCAACTTCTAAAAAATATAGAAGCAAAAGTCTTTTTTAATAAAGTGTTTGTCTGCTTAAGATTTTAGGAAAAAATACTTCTTCAAATTATAATAGAATGAGAACAAGAGTGAAAAGAGAATGATATTTTTTAAAAAAATTTAAGAATAAAATTATAATAGAGTAAAAAAGTAGTGATTTCTAAATTTGAAGAATAAAATTATCTCTTATACTAATTTTTTTCTAAGAAAAGCAGATCTCTGCATCTTCTTAAAAAAAAATACTTATGTTTTGCTTCTTCTTTTTTTCTCAGAAGCACAAAAAATATTAAAAATTTTATAAGTAATTTTTAAAAAAAAAATTTGGGAAAAAAATACATTTATTGTGCTAGAGAAGCACAAACAAATACACCCAAAATTATCTTTCTTCTTCTATTTTTTCTTTTAAAGCTAAATATTGCTAAATTTTTAAAAAAAATAGTAAATTAACTTTTTTTGCTATAAGTATTTTTTTTAAAGTTGTATCCAAATAATTTTTCTAAAACTTATAAAAGCACTTTTTCAAACAAAAAAAATCAAAAAAGTATTTTTTTCCTTAAAAAAAAAATCCAAACACACTTTTAATAGATTGGGGTGAAATATATATTTTATAAATAAATGGGGTAAAGTATTAGTGCTTGATATGTCGATGGGGTTAAGTGTATTTTACTCAATATAATATACTGACATTATATTAAACTAAAATTCTTGCATTTCAAAGTCGCGAACCAACATCCCTACTACGTATTACATATTTTCAGTATGGTGATGAAAGTAAATGGAAGAAAGTGAAAGACAGGGAGCTAGGACTAGGTGGCTACTTGTTGTGGTGGTGTGTTCCAGGAAGCTTGTCCTTGATCTTCTCTATTATTCCTTTCTTCTTGTGGTGGTGCTGATGACCACCCTCCTCACCCACACCCGCTGCAACACCAACGCCGGTAGTGTCAGTGGTGGTGGTTGTATCATGATAATCATCTGCTATAACTTGTGTGCCGCCACTGCCAACGCCGGTACCGGTGATGTCTCCGCTCAAGTCCATTTCCTTCTGAATTGGATCCTTGACCTTGCTTGCAGGAACTGCACCGTACTGATTCTGATAGTGTGCCATTTTTTATTTTTGTGTTCCCAGTTCAAACGTTATGGTTCTGCGTTAACTTCGTTAATTGGTAGGGTTGATGCATGTGTATATATATGTATATATATATATATATATATAATAGAGGGAGTGGTCGCTGCCTAGTCACTACAATGCTGCCAAGTGTTGACATGTGCCACTTGAGGTTGCTGGAGTGATAGCCACGTGACTACACCATGCCAAGGTTTCAGATCTTTGAGGAAACGTGTGTAACTTTGCCTTCTCCCTTGTTTGGCGGTGAAATGCATCATAAAACAAATATTAATTATTTCTTAAATGCTATAACTTCTTGTAGTGTGTTGAATTGTTGTTTAGGTGAATTTGGAATGCTAAAAAATAAAATTTAATTTTATTTATAATTTAAACCTTATATTTGAAATGTTATAAAAAAAAAAAATAGTAATGACTTAATTTTTAGAATCTCTTGAATTTTACTTTTTTTATTTTGCGAATTTTATTAAATTTATTAAGATTTAATCATAATATACTTCTAAATTTAATCATATTAATTGATTATTTTAGCTTTACTAACTAACTTATTCAAGAATGATTGAAATCAAATCAATTTTATTTTTGATGAGTTGTAATCATGAGATTTGACTAATAAATTCAAATTTTATTTTTAATAATAAGCTTTAAATATAAAATTTAATTTATATTGAATCTCTTTTCAAAAAAAAAAATTCAAATACAAGCTTGTATTTTATTTACAGCAAAGCCTGAGTTGCGAAAATTGTTATGCATCATATTTAAGCCCTTAATACCCATAAAAGAAAACTTCCTCTCCCCAAAAACCTAAAATAAAAACATGTGACTGTTGGTCCTTTTGTTCCTTAGGTGGGGGTGGAGATTGAATTTGAGGCTTTGTAATCCAGGGTTTCATGCGAAGCAATCATGCTACTAAATCAATCAGTTTCTGTTCTCACCAAGGAACCACAAGGCGCTCGTGCACATTCTAGTTGTATTTTTTTTTTTTTTTTTTTGAACGAGACATTCTAGCTGTATCATCTACATAGATACAGACGGGGTTAATGTTTCTGATGCGTGTTGAGCTGGATAAGTGATAGTACTTGTGCCATTGCCCATGTATCGATCTTGTCTGAGAGTCGTGGGTTTTGGTGTTCTTCCTACATTGTGCAATTATTATGTGACAACAATCATGGGACATGTATAGCCACCTTATCTCTGAGTCTGAGGTTGGTTACTTGGCTTGGGTGCTCCTCATAATATTATGCATTTATGATGTGACAATCGTGCAACTTGTAAGTACCATCTTGCCTGTCTTTGAGAGGTTGATTACTTGGTGATGGTGTGGGGTGTTCCTAATACTCTATGCATTTATGATTTGACAATATATTAAACATAACTAACTAGTCGAATGAAATTAAACCTATTTACTTCCATTGTTGACTTTAGCAAATGGGTAGGTGTATAAAGAATAAAAAGATATTTCAACAATAAATATATTGATTTTTAACTTAACTAGAAAAGTAATGCCCTTCGATCTATTTGTTGGATGCGATGTTGTTATGGATTGGATCACAGTTAACTTTGATATTAACAGCTAAAAATGAGATGGATATGAATATTGAATGATTGTCTTAGTTTTGCTTCAAACAAGATATATGAAAAGTACAATTCCAGAAAACGTACAATAGAGAGACTGCCTAGTAGCAAAATACCCGATCGATTGAAGGGCAAATGTGGGTTTGCATGTCATGTGTTTGCGTTGAATATAGGTTTGAGGTGAATATTCTGCTGCCACCTTAAACAGTGGAGAAATAAATTGAAGGATTAAGAAAAAATAAGTAAATTCAATAATGAACTGTTAAAGAAAAGTAATTTTCATTTATGTGTCCATATTCAGATCACTTTCTTGTTATAAGCAATTGTAATTTGTGTGATGAAAAATCAAGAAATGACAATGTATTTTCAAGTAAGTTAATTCCATTATAACCTTTCCGCCGAACAATGACAACTTAGACTATATGCCAAAAGTGATCATATCAAATATCAACTTCTTCTACCGTGTATCATAATAAGATTACCAATTTGCCAATTAGATTAACTATGTAAGTTCTAATTTAACAGCCCCAGTTCCAAGCCAGTTGAAGTGTTGAACCACAGTACGAGTTCTCTTGATAGCATGTCCCAAATTCTATGTAGCCCCAGTAAGATTGAATGAATTAAGAGAATACATGAGGAAGCATATGGCAAATGTTCTTAATGGATCAACCGTTCTGCCAAGAGAGTCCACCGGTTAAGCACCAACCTCCTCCTGAATATAATAACCAAATCTTGTCCGAGATAATTTAATTTGAAAAAGAGAAAAAAAAGTTATTAGGAAACCCTTCTTATAGGGAAGTGTTGAGATGCAAAAGAAAAATATTGAATTTACATAATTTCCCTCATCCCTCCCGAGAATCTGTACACAAGTTGGGGATGGATTGTTATGTGGTATACATATACTCAGATTCAAATAATGTCAAACTCAGCTGGTTAGAAATGATAGACTGCATACGTTTGTACCATCAAGAATCCTCAGATATCTTAGAAACCAACTGTTGCTCCATGCAGCATGAAGGCATTAGTTACCATCAAAATATGAAAAAATTGGCAGTAGTGAACACACTCAAATGCCTCCAACTCATGTCATGAGTCTGAGATAGGCTTGGACTTGAAAAACCGTGCAACAGCTTGATAGAGATTCTCTTCCTCAAAGGGCTTTGAGACATATCCATCCATCCCATATTCCAAGCACTTATCATATGTAGCATGGATTACATCAGCTGTCATGGCCAATACAGGTATATGGAACTCACTTTTCCTTGTGTTTCCTTCGCCACATTCACCATTCATTTGCTCCTTTGCCTTACTCTCCATCTTCCGAATTCGTTGAGTTGCTTCAAACCTGCAAATATTGTGATATAAGATCAAAAATCCCTTACACATCTCAACTAAGTTTGATGAAGAGGTAATGACGTCATTCCTCTAATGGCGGAGCCAAGAACAAAAGTTAATAGGAGACAGTAAGGCTTATAATATAGGCAAGAATAATTTACAAAAACTTTAGAGAACGCTATAAATTTTTGTTAGATGTGAATTATAACATACACTTAAAAAGGTACTTCGTCGATTGTAAATTATATTTAAACATTTTACCTTCCTTAGTAGTTGTGTTAAAAAAAGAAAAATTATAAGTAAAAAAATAGAATATAAATTTCTTGTACGCAAACTTATTAATCATATACTACAATGTTTTTTTTTTAAATTAAAAAAAAACTACTATTTTGAATTTTTTTTTTTTGGAATTTTATTCGCAGAGATAAGGATAACATTCAAAATCCCCGATAAAAATAGTAGAAAAGACACATGATTTCTCCCATATAATCTCTGTTATAATATGTTCTCAAGTTATGGCTTATGATGCTTCCACACGATCAGTAGAGTAAGCCTCAACCAGCTAAGCTGACTGCATATAAATTGCACAAGATGTCATATTAACACAACAGCCATCATGATAAAATCTTATAGCCATCACACTTTTAACGGATTAACTAAAAGAAAATGTATATAATCTATGTTATCTTCAGAAAGAGCAGCAAAAATTTCAAATAGTAATATATACAATAATATTAAGTAGGAAAATAAGCAGTAACAGTCAATAGAAACAGACATACCCGTCCATTTCTGGCATTTGAATATCCATGAAGCAAGCATCAAAATTGTGAGGCAATTGAAGCATTTCAAGAGCAACTTTGCCACTTTCCGCACACTTAACATCAGCTCCAAACTTTTTTAGTGCACCTGCTGCAACCCTCCGGTTTACCCCATTGTCATCAACCACTAAGATTTTCTTTCCACAAAGAAGGCTTCTTAGAAAAGTGGAACCATTAGGCACGTCCTTCCCTAGCTGCCTCTTCTTTCCCATCCCCAGAACTTGCTGAAGACAAGCAGCCACCATACTAGCTCTCAGAGGCTTCATGATCACTGTGTCACTGAAACCTGCGGCTTTAGCTTTATCAAATTCAGCATTACTAATATTGGTCGCAAGAAGGATCATCTGAGGCATCTTAAACGTATGCCCATTCTGTTTCCAGTCCAGTTGCCAGACACTGAAGATCCCATCCTCTCCACAAAACCATGAATCCTTCTCAACGAAAACAATATCAGGCTGAAATAATCTGCCACATCCAAGTAGTTTAACTCAGTGAACAAACTGAATCACACAACATAAACATATCTTCCTCAAATGGTATTTTTTTAAAACAGCTTAACATTTGTTGTCATTTGATGCCTAAATAGGCATAAGATAAGACAACAAATAGATCATCATAATGTTACAAGGATGTTCTTCAACCAGAGGAGTAAACAAATATGCATATTGAAGGAAAACATAGTCTTTGGTACAATATTTTATTCACTTAAAAACACGGCCAATATCTGTAAATAAATTATAAAAAAAATTCAGCCAACACAGTTTCTAATTTCATTATGAGTTAGAAGAATAATACAGGCAATAAATCAGAGAGATAGAATGTGATTTACATGTCAAAAACCACATTAACTTTCCGAAAGCCACATCCAAAAAGAAAATGATAAAATGCCTCATTTGTTATCAAATTGCAGGTAACTTCCCCCAACATATCACATAAAAACATTAGAAAAAATCCATATGGCAACTTAGTATCATAGTATGATGTGAAAATTCCATAAATGCCTGTCTATTAGATAACCATTAATAGTGATGGGAGACTAGCAGGGTGCACTCCCTGACCTAATGCAGAAAATGCACTTCAATAGTTCAATGGATATTGCAAATTCAATTTTATGGAGTTAAAAATAATAATATAAGCATATGCTACAACAATTACTAAGTGCATGTTTGGATTGACGTTTTGAGCATCCAAACTCACGTTCACCTTCATAGAATGCAGTGCAGTGTCGTTTGGATGTTCTCCCAATCAATCAACGTGAATGGGTTTTCACCCCTAAACCCCAGTTAAGCCCAAGGCTAGATATTGTTGCTTGTGTGTTACTGATTTTCACGTTCAAAAATTTTGAATTGTAAATTTCCATCTCTATCCTTGAAGTATAGGTGTACTGTCAGTAACTAGACACAAACTTTTTATTCAAGAATTCTATTTTGAAGTATAGGTGTACATTGCCACTTGCCAGCTGTTTCAACAAATTATTTATATTATTTTATTTTATAATCTCTTTTACCTATATCTTCAATAAATAAAAAATAAAGTAATTATGTTGGTTTATACATATTACTATTTCTTATACAACTAGATTAAATAAGATTTTAATTAAACTATAATTTCCTATATAATAATATTCATATAATTTATTAATTTATTTTTGAAAAATAATTAAATGAAAAAAGAAAGACAATACTAATATTATAATGTATACCCTTTTTCATAATTTTGCTAGCAAAAGTGATTTTAATCAATGTTATCCATTCATTTTATCAAACTCACTTTTAAGATCAAGATTTCCAAACATAAATCCCGTTGACTTAAACTCACTTATGATCAAAATCAAGTTTACAAAATCACGTTATTTCAAAATCAAATTTTGCAAACTCCAATTCAAGCACACACTTAGACATTGATACTACCTTTATCACTAGGGAAATTAAAAACTTACCCTGAGGTCAAAGAACCATTTTTCCCACATAAAGAAACAGCCTTGTTAATGCTATTTGCAGCTTTAGATTGGATACCTAGTCTCTTCAAATGGTATCTAGTCACGGCAGCTCTAACAGGTTTTCCATCAACCACTATGGCCTTAAGCCCTCTAAAACTCGAAGGCAGATCTTCCACATTAAGTTTCTTCACATCTGTCATCAAATTTTTTTTAAACGTTCCAAAGTTTGCAGTAAATGAAAAAGTGCTCCCAACTTGAGGTTGGCTTTTGAATTTTATCTGACCACCCATTAGTTCAACCAGGCACTTACTAATACTCAAGCCAATACCAGTACCACCATAGTTTCGAGAGGTTGAGCTATCTGCCTGCACAAAAGGCATGAAAATCCTATCCTGGGCTGAGAAAGGAATCCCGATTCCAGTGTCCTCCACACACACCATCAAGGTGACTTGCTCATAAGATTCACTAGAGGCCGCCTTCTTAATTGAAGCATCAAAGAAGAATTCTTCATCGGCAATTAGATGCTTGAAATTATCCCAGCTGTTCCGTTCATCAGCTACTTCACATCCACTCAGGGTTTTGAAATGACAACCACCAGACATATGCCCAACTTCATCTGATCCTCCGTTTAGAAAAGTCTCAGATTTTCCATTCATTGTGGGCTCTCTATTTTCAGCTAGATGGACTTGAACAAATATATGTCCTCGTTCAGTGAACTGCAAGATACATAAAGTTAATTAGTCATATTATCAACTAGAGTACCATCCAAACAAATAAATGTATACAGCTAGAATGAAATTTCCAACATACCACACAGATTAGTAATGCAAATCGCAGTTAGACAAATATACAAAACTTGAAAATTCCACTTACTTTAACAGAGTTGCCAACAAGATTTGTTATTATTTGTCTGAATCTCCCAGGATCTCCCATAACAATATCTGGGACTTTATCAGAAACAAACACTGCAAGCTATACTCCCCAAACAATATAAGTCCAAATTGGAAGAATTGCACATTGGGATCACAGTGAGAACGTCGCCACCCAATGATACAAGAACCCAGAAAAGTGAAACAGAGGAAAACAATAAGATCCTCAGTTAAAGAAAAGGAAATGGAATTACAAGACTCTGAAGCTCGGACGAATCAAAACGACCTTCAGGCCTTTCCAACAGGTTCAGCAACAATTAGACTTACCTCCAAACCTTTATGTCTAGACTTCTCAGAAAAAAGTGAAAGGACATCATCAAGAATGGAACGCAGGTCAAATGGAACTGCTTCCAGCTCTAACTTTCCAGCGTCAATTTTAGCTCGGTCAAGCACCTCATTTATTAATGCTATCAGAGCCTTCCCACATGCTTGAGCAGTCTGAGCATAATCTCGTTGGGTTGAACTCAACTCTGTATCTAGAAGCAGACCAAGCATTCCTACAGTAATATGGAGTTTATCGATAGCATCACTTACAAGAAAGTCAAAGGGAGGAAAGCATATGTTATTTTTTAATACAAGAGTGAGAGAGAGCAAGAATCTTGATGTTACCTAAAATGCCATTCATGGGAGTTCTAATTTCATGGGAGACAGTAGCTAGAAACTGGCATTAAAAACAAAATTTCAGTTTTTGCGATCAGGAAGCAATCCGAGGAAACAACAAACCATGCTAACAATATGCAAGGAACAGTACCTGTGACTTGGCAATATCAGCTGCTTCTGCCCGGCCTTTTAATTCCTCCATTTCTTGGAAATCATCCTCTACTTTGACAATATGATTTCCAGCACCATACAAAATGTAACCCACTAATAAGAGAATTACAAAGAATAGGAATGCTGTGGTAAGTGCTATCCAATTTATCGGTGCCTTCTGATGATACCTGTTCAAAAATTTGACGATAAGCATCTGCTGACAAAACATTATTAAAACTCCTTTCAGAAAATGTACAGCAGACAGAATCACCTACCTACATATCATCTGATGTTTCCTGTATGGATCTCCAAAATCAAGCATACTTTCATGGACAAGGGACATATCTCCTTCTTCATATTGGTTGCCATACATAATTAAGGGGGTACAAGAGTTTGTGACATCATATACATTAACCAAAATGGCTTGGTTACCAGCAAGTTGACCAAGTAAATTCTCCACAAGGGACTCAACATCAAAGGATCCTCCCACGTATCTGCTTCCAATTAGAAAGCTTATTGAACTCATCATGCCATTAAGTAGCTTACAGTAAAAATAAAGCAACCAGATTGAATTAAAGGTAACAGACTTATCCACCAAGTTTTTCATAGAAGTAATTATGGAATTCAAACTACAAATCAGACAGCAAATGAACAAAAATCAGACATGTTCCCTCAACATACCATTGTTGTGCATCCAATAATTTAAACCTATGAAAATGCAAAAACAAAATATAACCAAATGCACGCCTGATAATAGCAACTGTTATAGTCAGACAGCCTGATAATAGTTGTGTGAATGGCACCTAAGGTAGCATAGACAAATAAACCGAAGCACAGTAATGCAGTACAACATCTGAAACTAATTCGCATTAGACTCATCATGAATTACAAAAGAATCAGAAGCTGTCAGAGCTTTTGGTTATCAGTACAAGCAATGTGGTAATAATTGACACAGTAACTAGAGTTATGTGGGACACTGTCTTTGATATGTATGAACAGTCTACACCAGTGTAATCATCAGGGTTATTGATTGAGAATAGTACCAACAAGTCATCCTTAAAATTAATTTTTTTGGGGACTTTTTTAAGTTGTATTAGGAAGCTTTTAATTATAAACTGTTTTTTTTCTTGAAAAAACAAAAAAAGAAGGAAAAAGCTAATTCAAGAATGACATGCAATCATCCACTGACGCCTCATTCTTTATCCAATAATGCTCCTAAGACTATAACCACACCTCATCCTCTTATCTCTCATATGAGCTATTAGACACAAAAATAACCACGAAAATATTCTAGAAACAAAAATTGACATACCCTGCTGTTGCTTTACTGCGCTCTTCCACTGTTGGCTTTGGAGGGAGCTTAGATTTGTAAACAGGAAATGTTAAAACCACACCAAGATGATGAGAACCCAACAGCCTGAAGGGGCTTGTCAGAACGGCTTTCCCAGTGGCCCTGGCCCTCAAAATATTTTCTCTGTCCTCCTGTATCAAGCAAATTATGTGAAACTACAGTTTTTATTAAAAAAAAAAAAAACACTGTACACAACAACATAGGTATAATCAAAGTTGCTAAGTTTTGTTATTTACCTCCCCAGACATCATATCAAGAGATTCAAGGTAAGAAACGGTTTCCTGTGCAAATATCACCGGTGCATACTCGTCTCTAACCTGTGAGGGCTCTCTTTCCATTGTCTTTATAACCCATCCATGTTGTTTCTCAAATCTTTCCCTCTCAGAGTTAACCACTCTTTGAGCATAGGCCACCCCACTCAGCAATGGCCTTTCAAATGCTGTCCTAGCTGTATATTCTGCAAAGGTTTCCTGAGAGGTAATGAACAATAGTCAACAACATACATGCAAACACAGTGGGAAGACTGCGCTCTCATTAGAACCATAAACAGAAAGGTGAAAATTCCCAAATAGCCTATCATATGGAGAGAGATCAAGGCACAGACCTGGTCAATGGCAGAAGGGTTTCTGTAGTAATGGAAGGTTGAAACAAGGATGGCAAGGGCATGGACGTGGTTGACACTAACACTGAATTGATCTTGCAACATTCTTGCCCTTTGATCACAAAGGCTACCAAGCACCTCCTTCCTCCTGACTTTGGTGTCAGCATCCATTCTACTGTAGATGAACCAACCGATCAAAGCCATGAGAAGGATCCACAGAAGCAGAAACTTTGGAAGCCAAGCCCTATGTGCCTGAATGAAAGTATACTTCCTTTTTTGGCTCCCAGCTTGCTCATGCATTCTCAAAGCCACAGGGACAGAGTGGTGGCTCTGCATCTGCATCTTCATCTTCATCTTCATCTTCAACCCAAGGCCCATCAACAAGAAAAACCTCTCTGCCTAGTTCTTCTGGGCTGCTATATCCCGTTGCTTCCTCTCTGCACTCTTCATATCTATTAAGAGTTTGAAGAAGTCCCAAGAATAATTATAGTGAGTGCTTATATAGGAGGAGCTCACTTAGTTTTTAAAGTTGAAAGTACTGGCAAAATCTCAGACACTTTTTTCCCTGATGGTGTGAAAGAAAAAGGTTTACAGAACGAAACTCCAAGCAAAAAGCATCATTACAGCATTGTTTTGCGTGATTCAAACCTCAGAAAGGAGAACCCGAAAGCAAACCAAGCATGATGAAAAATGAGTGGCCAAATTAAGAAACAAAGCCCATTTGAGAAATTACTTAAAAAATTAAAAAAAAAAAAAGGGAAAAGGAAAAGGAAAGAGAAGAAAGACATTTCAGACAAGAGACCCAGAATATAAAAGAGGAAAAATCACAAAGGTGAGAGAGGCAAGCATGGTTCTCAAAAGATGGACAACAGCTCAAATTTCAAAGGAACCACCTTTGGCTTTCTCTATAGACAATATTAGTTTGATTTTTTTAACAGAGTTCTGGGAGTTAAGGATCACATTAAAAAACATGAAAGAGTACTACTCTAAACATGCTGTATAGGCGTGAAAACTAGTCTCGGACTCGAGGACAAAGGAAGAGCACGTTCACACCCCTACCTTCCATATAATAATCAAAACCCAGAGATTGACCCCAAAAACACCATACACACACAGCGAAGCAAACAGCCCAATAAAAAAGAGAGAGAAAGAAAGATAGAGAGAGACAGAGAGAGATGGAGGGTTGTTGAGAGTTGAGGGAAACAATGTTTACCTGTACAGGAAAGAGAAGGTGGCGGTACAATGAACAATAGAACCACCCTTGGTTCGTCTTGATCTGCTCCTCTTTCTCTCTCTAAGTACTGGTTTATCCTCTTTTTTTTTTATATATACCCTTTATATGGTTCCTTTTCTCTGCTGTTTACTTTTCTTTGTTTAATTAAGCACTTAACAAAACTGAATCGAATTTTTGCGATTTTCCCAGATACGCTGTTGTCTCCCTTCTACTCGTCAGTCATCACACACAACACACAAAAACAAATAGTATAGTACTCTAACAATAGTCAAGTCAAGCCCTCTCTCTCTCTCTCTCTCTCTCTCTCTTTGCGGCACCTTCTCTGTTGCAACAATACTAATGCATTTCTTGTTTTCACACCCAACAGTGTCTACTACTCAAGGTAGCATCTTCTTGCAGTGATCATGTCCAAGTTGATAGCTTGAGAAGAAACCCCAAAAAAAGGCTCCAAGAACAAAAGCAGCTTTTATGTACCAGTGAAGTGAGTGCTCAAAACTGAGCACAACCCTGTAGTCTTCTTTTCTTTCTTTCTTTTACCTTCTGTTTCCAATTTCCCACTTTGGAATATGAATCTGCAAAATGGAACACTATGGTGCAATCTGAATCATTTTTTTCCTCATCTGGGTCATTCCCACTTCATCGTTTGCTTGTATTCTTCTGCGTTTCCAATTCCAACGTTAAAGATTTGGAACAAAGGAGAGAGAAAGAGAACGAGTGAAGTGAGAGAGAGGAGAGAGAAAAATGAAAAACCAGAAATCGCAATCACAAATCTGAGCGATAATGACATGGCGACAAGGCGCGGATCTTATTCCCATGTGAATTACCGGAAGTACCCTTCCTTTATTTCCGGAATTCCGCAATTGCCTTAATAGATAATCAATATTAGTTAGTTTAATAATGAATTACTTGGCAAGTCTTTGCTTGTATTTGTGACTGCGGACAAAGCTAATGTACTTCCATTAACTCCCTAATCGATATGTAGCCACTCTTAAGTTTTTGTGACATTCACTGGTCGAACAGTTAATTTAGTTATTTTTTAGGTTTTCTTTTCTTGGCCAAACTAACGGTTAGTTTGGTTCCCTACTTTGGTTAGACCCATTAAACATTTAATATAGTTAGTCATGAGAATATTAGTGAAATGCTGCTTGCTATGCTTGAAACTCTTCATGGAGTAGGATTTAAGATATGCATGTCCTTTTGAGAGTAGATGTTTTTAATCATGTAAAACATAATAGATATAGATATCTAAATACTTTTGCATGTGTATTTTATAATTCAGTTTATGTACACATAATTATAAAAGAATTTTATTTTAAGCTTGTTAATATAAAATATTTTTATATAGTTATCCATTATATATTATCATATTATTAAAATATTGAATTTTTTATAATAATTATAATTATTTCAAAAATCAAAATATGATAACGCTTGAAATTAGTCTCTATTTTATTATATATTTGTATAATCTCTTTCCCCAAAACAAAAATATATCTTTGCAGTACGTATATTGTAAATCAAAAAAAAAAAGAAAATCTGAAGTGCGGTATGTCAACCTTTTACATTAATACCGTAGAATTGACGAGATCATAATACTCATTTTAACAGTATAGAACTTTAAAATATCTTGATACAAGCTGGTACTATTATACATCATCATCATCAACAAAACAAAGACAAATTATCATTAACGCAACAACAAAAAAATCTTTATTTTTTAAACTAAGGAAGAAATTAAAATCAAGGGAGGCTTTGCCCGTGAACATCGGTTCAATTAATGGGCGTAATTGTTCCTTGTCCTTCATTGTGTTAAGAGTCAACTACTTAACTTTTTTCAATTTATGTTTATCATTCTTTTACTTTAAATCTATTATTATTATTATTATTTTGCGGATGAAACTATGTTATAAATGATTAAAAATATGATTTTTTTAAATAAAATTTTAGAATTTAGAATTCTTACCTTTACATAAATATTTAACATAAATTGAAATCTTATATATTATACATCTAATACAATAATGCAAGTTTTTAATTTTGAAAAATAACACTTATACAGAAACTGTATAATTTTTGTATTTACAAAATTAAACAAGAATTAATTTTAGAAACAGTTCTAATTGTCAGCATCTTTTTAAAAAATATCAATTCATTTTTGTACAGTCGGCACCATCATTTTTTGAAAGAATGAATTTTAGTGCAAATATATACAACTTTCGGTTTCATATACTTGTCTAAATTACATAATCATCGTGAAATACGTGGTGATATGAGATATGACTGACAGAAATCAATGAAATTGCATGTAATACCCCGTCAAATGTTGAAGAATTTTTTTTAAAATAATAATAATTATAGTGCAAAATGTATATTAAGACACAAACTTCGATTTGGCATTTTTCTTTGTGAGAGATTAATTAAATGTAAACCCAAACCTCTCCCCTTAACAACTTTAAATGATGTAATTTTATTTTTGTTGTGACTTGATATTTATTTTATTCGATAGATGTTAGCTTTTTGCAGCATCCAGTAGTCACATTTTAGCAATATTCTATTAGGGGAACGTATAGAATGAGTTACAGCTATTAAGTTCTTGTAATTTCAATTCCATATCAGTATTGACTATCATCGATCAACTGCTATCTAAATGTACTTTTCTTTATATATAAACTAAATGAACAGATTTTTTTTCATTCTTCCACCTAGAAGTAGTACCGCATTGTGCAAGGATGAAAATGATGGTTCCTGTCAAGCATTAAAAATTGATATGTTAGCAAAAGTAATACATATTAATTATTTTGTCAATTCAAATAGCGATTTCTAGATTCATATTTAATCTAAAATATTACAACAAATATCCATAGATAAAAGATGAACAAGTGAGATTAAAAAAATAGTAATTCTTTCAGTTAATAGCAGTGTGAAATGGGTTGTTAAATAAACGCTTCTTTTTCATTTATTAAATGAAGAGAAAAATGCAACTTCTCTATGTACTCGGCATATCGATCTTTGACCCCCCCCCAAAAAAAAAATCTTTTGATTTAAGATTTAAATGTAATTTCCAGTGCAACGTTAACACTAAAATCTTTAGTTAATGAAACCCTAGTTCTTTGTCGTACAAAACCAATCAAATTAATGATAGACATTGACTACGTATTACCCAAAATGAGTTGTAAACAACTGTAGCAAGCTTTGCTTTTGCGTCCAAACACGTGGTGGATGAACAATCCGTGACATAGCACCAAAGCTGAAAGCCAAAAAAAAAAAAAAAAAAAGAGAGAGAGAGAGAGAAGAAGAGGGGGAGAGAGAGAGAGAGAAGAGGAGGGGGGATAGATAATAAAAAAAAAAAAATCAAATCCTGTCCAACCAAAGCAAATTCACCAACATGTTTAATAATGATAAATTATAAATGCTGTCCCTTTTCTTCCCATTAATAAAAGCTTGTATGCATGTTACTTTACAGAAATACGTAGTTTTTTTTTATACTTCAAAACTTGTCTTGCATGTGGGTTGAATAATACGCATTTACTTTTTTAAATAATTTTCAATATACTCATTGCCTGTGCACCTTTCTAACTAGATACGAGCTGACATATTTACATAAGCCGCATTGTCAATCAACTAATAATAATCATTATTATTATTTATTATTAATCGTATCCATATAGTTTCATTGAATAAATTTTAAATACATGGTTTCAGTTAACATAAGCCACGTTGTCAATCAGCTAATAATAATAATAATAATTATTATTATTATTAATCTTATTGATAAAGTTTATTTGAATAAATTTGAAATTCGTGGTTTCATTTAAAAGGGTTTATTAAGTGTTGTTAATATTGTAATTATTATGCTCAACTCTGTTTTTTCAAGGCATAGAACCCATCTCGTGAATATGGTAAAGGGACTTTAATGTCCTTAATAAGAAGCACCATAATAAGATATGAGAAGGGGATGTGAATACGGGATATTAGGCTTAAATTAATTAGAGTCGGTTAGAGCTATTATTTATAACTGTAAATAGTTAGTTAATTAGAAAGGGTTGTTATTCTATTATTTGATGTTAGCGTATACAAACTCTCATATGATGAGCAATAAGATTAAATCACTAATTTCAAATTTTCTCTCTTCTAATAAGGGAAGAAATTTAGGACTAAATTATATGCTATAGTTGAACTCCACTACCATCCTTAAATGTTTCTAACTCTTGTTAGTTGAGCTATCAAAACAGGACTCTACTCAACTCTCATTAGAAGTACTTACTTACCCTTAAGTTGGATTAAACTTCATTTATGTTTTTTTTTCTTGAATCTGATTATATTTTTTAAAATATCCTTTTGTAATAAAAAAGGGAAGTTGGTAGTTATTCTGCTCTAGGTTGATCTCATTTTGACTTAGTTGATTTTTTTTTTTTTTGGTCACATTTCAATTGAAAACCGACCACTGAAAGTCAATGAATGGGTCATAAGCTATTAGCTCTGGCGCTATTAGTTTTGCTACTTATATATATATATATATATATATATATATATATATATATATATATATATACTTATACTATAATACTTTAGAAGCATAAATTGAAAAATTTTGCCAAGTGGCACTTTTCTATGTTTTCTATTCCTTCTAATATTTGAAATTTTTCTTTTTTTAAGTAAGTATTCAATGATTAGTCCACTACCCCACTATTTTATTATGACATTATTATTACTGTCCACTATGCTTCAATCAAAATAAAGTATTTATTATCCACTAACCCACTATCTCCATCTATTATTAGAACAAGATAAAATACTAAATAAATCATATAAAAAATTAAATTTTTTCTTTAATCACTTATTTTAAGAAGTTAAAATTTGAATATAAAATTAAATTAAATACTTGTTATCTTTTTATTGAAATTATTCTTAAATACTATTAATCTTAATATTATAAATTATTATAATTCACGTAATATTCTTATTATTGCTAAAGAATATAAAGGACGCAAATAAATTTTTCATTGAAATAATCTTGAAGTAGCTAGAATAAGAAAATATTTCTCCAAGATCAACACTAACCGAGATAGTATTATGCTTTTCTTTACTTATTAAATATTTCATTCTTTATCTTCATTAATTTTTAAAAAATAATAAGAGAGACTTTATGAAAATTAGTAATGAGATTTTTTACATATAGTTATTATTACTCGATCAGAAACTTTAAGAAATCATTAAAAGGATATTGAAGAAAAGGAAGAAAAAGGAAAACAAATAACTTTTTTGAGTTGTGAAATTTCCACTTAAATATTGGAAAAAAATATCTTAAATTAAATTTTATTTTTTATGCTATATATATTCCCTTCAAATTGGTTTTAAGAAATGGTTATTAAAAAGTTGAAGAAAAGGGAGAGAAATGAATTAGAGTGATTTTTTAATTATTTGATTCTCAATTAAAAATTAAAATTAAATATTCTCATAACTCAAATCATATTTTTAATAATGAGTCGTTATATAAAATGAATTTATAAAAATTTTTCTTTAAAATTACTTTAGTCGGAGATGAAGAAAAAAGATGAGAAGAAAATGAAAATACTTTTTTTTTTGAATTGTTTGATTCTCAGTTAACAATTGGAGGTAATTATCATTACAAAATGAATTATACTCTTAATAATGAGTTATTATATTAAACAATTCTTTTAGAAGATTACTTTACTAGCATGTTGAAGTAATGAAATGATTTTTTTTTTTGAAAAATTTGTCTTTATAATACAAATTACACTTTTAATAATGATTTGTTTATGAAATGGTTAAATATATTTATTTTCTCTAAAACTATTTTAATACGACACTAAAGAAAGGGAGCTAGATGAAAATAGAAAATTGGTTTTTTAGTTGATTAATCCTTATTTAGAAACTAGAAATATATATATTCTTATAAAACTAGAGATGAAAATGGAATAATTCAATATAATTTACTTTTACAAAAAAATTATTTTATTAGGAGGTTGAAGAAAGACAAGGGTAAGACAAACGAAATGAATTTTTTTTCAGAGTTGGTTAATCATCACTTATACAATAAATTACACTTTAAATAAGGAGTTGTTATATACAATGATTTTATAGAATTTTTTCCTTTAAAATTACTTTACTAAAAGTGGATATATATATATATATATATATATATATATATATATATATATATATATATATATATATACACCCCTCATATAGATATTTTAACTACATTCCTAGCTTTATCTAAGTATTGTACAAATGATAAAAATTAACGGCTATTTTGTTAAAATCATGGTGAACCATTCTTGCAATTAAGTAGGGGAAGTAAAAGAAACTAAAGTTGTATTTGAGTACAGGTATTCCCAATTTTAATGACCGCCTAGGGGCACAGTCAATCCAATTCATCAATTATATTAAAAACTCAAATGACTTAGTTCAAAATCGAGAAATGATTAATTCTCTACTTTATTTTATTTTGTATTATCCACTTATTAAAAAGAGTTTATAAATAGTTGAATGTAAAATATCATCAAATAACAACCACTAGGACAACTAAAACAATCAACTTAAGAGATGAATGAATATCAACTACAGTGCAATGGTGCACCACTTTTAAGTATGGTGGACCACACATCAATTATCAAAAAAATAAGATATATCATGTTCTACTTCCACTCTCCTCCACAGCGCCGCACTTCCTTCATACTTCCTGATCAATAGCATTGTCATTGTCCATTGAACCTCTTTGAAGTTTTGGAAAATTCAAATCTAACCAAACCAAACTCCATGACTATACTATTCCTGCAGATTCTCCTACTCCTTCCTCAAAGACATCCACACACTCTTCCAACCTAAACCTAAACTCACTTCCCCAAAATCACTGAAATCCCCCTTTTGCTACCTCCACATTGCCTCTTCCCTCCTCCGATCCTTCAGTTGGCATAGCGTCCCTACTCCACCGAACCTTTTTGTATGTGCAGATCTTCAACACCACCCTCCATGATGATGAGTAGTTCTTTAGCACCTCCATGACCTGCAAGCTAGCTCGCCATCAACATCATCATAGCTAGCTTCCCCATTGCTTCAAATGACAACTTCGAAGTTGTCAAGTGTCGACAACTACGTCCTTGTCATCCACGACCTATCAAGGTGCAACAAGAAGCCAAGGAACCACACCTTTTTATCGCCACCACTTGATGCCAATGAACAACACAATGGCAACGGGCACAACGGTGACGCGATTCAAGGTCGTGCAGTGGCATGTGGTTGCATCTAGTGAATCGAGAGGTGAAGGAGAGCGGATGCTAGTGACAACGATGACTCCTCAATGCGTGGTGGGGAAAAAGAGGTCGATGGGTGGAGAAGGGAGTGGATGCCGATGACAACTTGTATTAGGTGATTGGTGGGTTGGGAAAGGGAGGTTACTCAGATACTATTGTTGAGGTGTGGATGCAGTGCTCCACCATAAGCATTTAGCCACACTCTGAAATACATTTATGCACATTTTGTAAACTTGGCTAAATGACAAACTAAACAACTCCCTTCATACACCCTAGTCAAACTTAAATAGTGTATGATGCACTATACTTAAATTAGTACAACACAGAAATGGCCTAGTTTAAGTACTTCTATTATGTTCAAATTTTCCTTTTCCCTTCAACCATTAATAATGATGTATTAAGCATAGAGCTATTGGTTATAATTTGTATTTTGTAAGTTACCTGTGACGAAAAGTTTAGGATCATCAGTACTGTACAGCAGATTTAGTTTTTGACTAAGAAGGCTGCATGCTATAATCGCAGTATTTTTTTTTTTTTTTTTGTGGGTAAACTATAATAGCAGATATTTGACTTCAGGGAGATCCTACTTGTTTGTTCTGAGGGCTTGTTAAAGAACGCTCTTTATAAATGCCTTGATGTATATGTTGATTTTCTTCAGCGTACTTTCGCTGTCAGATCTGTTGTTCAAAAAGCAGCATTAATTACACCATTTTAAAATTAATTGAATCTCTGTTAAGCAGGGCAAGACTCCAAAGATAATAATAATAATAATATTAATAGGAGTTTTGGTCAATACAAGCTAATAAATTAAAAAAACTTAAAATAAAAAATAAAAAATTAAAGATATTAATATCAATATATTTAAATTTTCAAAACGTTAAATATTTTTATTTTATAATATACATACCTTAAACATATAATATAAATTAACATAATTCTAATAATAATTCAAAGCTGCTTTTATCCTTACATTTATTGAATGGTATCTGATCTCACAAAATGATAAGAGAAATTGGGATTTTTATATAGGTTTTTAATTGTATTTTTTTTTTCTTCGGTAAAAAGCTAAGTGACATCTTAAGAGTATTGATTAGAAGACTACTCATATTAATAACTGTTAATCACGTGTGAATTAGCATATGATTTAGAAAAGGACAAATAGTATTGGCAACATTCAACCTTCAACATTTTTCTTTGTCTAAGAAATTAAGAAAGAAAAATTATTCATGCTTGATTAATTGAAAGGAAGATTACTTCTTCACGTACTGAGTTATTGTCCTTTTTCTATTTTATTTGTTGAGTGCTTAGACATGTTCACGAGTACTTCTTCACTACCACTGGAAGCAACGGGAAAAGGGCAAAAGGGGGAGCAGAATTTTTTAAAATAAAAAAGGAAAAAATAAAAAAGAGGATTTAAAAAAGCAATGTTGTTTACACAATTCTTAATTTGTTTATTAGTTGTCCAAAAAATATTTGAATAGCAACTTAGCAGAAAGGCGAGGGAAAAGATTAAAGGTACAAGTTGAAGATTCATGTAATTGCTTTGATTCTCTTTACCTCAAATTCGCCATAACCGGCAAGGGAAGATGGATCACAAGTGACAAAACATGCTGAAAAAGATAAATAAGAGTCTTGGCCAACAAATCGCTCTCCCTTTTGATGAGTTAGTTGGTTGATTTAATGGCTAATCTTTGTAATCAGATTTGGAATAGTAGCAGAGGTAGGGAGTAGGCACACTCAAAAAAAGGAAAATCTTGTGATGGAATATGGGAAAGATTGCATGGGGACCATTTTTTTTTTTTTTTGGTTTTTTAAAGTTGAAGTTTTTCCCCCCCATAAAGTAATTTATTTTTAGCATATGAGGCACCCAAGGAGTAAACAGTGAAAATTGAAGCCTTTGGTTTGTCCTCTAGTAAAATTGACCTTGTTTGGGGCCTATCTATATAGTTTTTGTGCCACTCAAAGTGTGTAAATATTGGTGGTGTCGGCCATGTGGTATGCTAGTAAAATAGCCCACCCCCATCACTTTCCCAAACAAAAGTCTATGTTTTTCTGTTCAATAAATGATCATCATGTCCTACTGCTGCTGCTGCAGCCCATGCCTATGCACCAATCACATGGGGCAGGTGCCTGTTTTCTCTGCTCACAAGGCCAAACTGACCTGAAAGAGTGAGGCCTTCTTCCCTCCTTAGAAAGGGTATTGGCCTTGCATTTGCATGCATGATGCCCTCCTAATGGCTTGCCCTCAATGTTGTGGTCCCCCTGAGGCTCGTGTCATTGAGCCATGTGACCCTTTCAGGTCACTTCTGGTCTCTGGAATGTGGATGAATTGAGTGACTAAAATTACCTTACAGTATGCATGGGATTTGTATCTCTTTATCATTCTTTTTTGCTGATATCTCGTATCGTTGATAGACAAGGAGAAAAGGGTTTTTATTGGATACCATATGTTAATGTATAGTTTCTTTGTCTTTTGACATTGGCTGGACTTCAAATATGTTGAGTTGCTACCATCGATCGTTTGCTATAAGAAATTACAAAAAGGAAAATGTCGCAATATGGGCCAAAATATTCTCATGGCCGGGGAATCAAATCATGTCCCAGAGATTAAATCATAGTATCATAACTCAAGTGGATATATATCACTATGGATTGGTATAATTAGAAAGAAAATTATTAGACGGCCATAAACTTTGCCAAAATTTAATTGGTAAAATGATGTGATATATTTATTAAAATTTAAATAAATAAGTTGACCATATTGCTTTATTTCATTAATAATAATCATGGTTTCTGTAAAAAAGTTTTAGCAATATTTTTTTATTGTATAATGTTGCTCAATTAAAAAGGGCATGCATAATTTTATTGTTAAAATGTTTATTATTTTATTCAATTACACCTCAAAAAAAAATATTTTGTTCAATTAGATGGCAATGTTTGAATAAGAAGAAAAAAAAAATTAAACGAGAAGCCAATGTGCAAGGCATGGTGCACAAGTCTAATTATGTAATTTAGTCATAGAGAATTTATATAAAACCCGTGACGTTAGTTAAGGATCATATAGTTGAAGAGAACAATTTGATTAGGTCTTCATCTTGAAGTTTCAACCAATTCAGTCTTAATCATATCTTTGATGTAATCTATGTTCAGTGCTTTTATATTCCAGTTTTAGTTATGGTTCCTCTTTATTATAAGCGAGGAAGAAGTTTTCTTCAAATAATCCACTCAACTTACGTGAACGAATCTGGTTCTGACTATAAGAAATATTTGAGAGGTTCTGGAGTACTACATAGTTGTACTCACAGCCAATAATATCACAATATTAAAATGGAATCCATAAATTAGTGATAAGTCTTATTTAAAATACTGTAATATTATTAATTGTAAGTACAATTATATAGTATTTCAGGACCCCCAAGTATTTCTCTTCTGGCTAGTGCTCTATTCCATTTGTCTACAAGGAGTTTTTAACTTCAGCGGCACTTACTGATACCAACGTTTGTATTTTCTTTGCCTTCTCAATTTTTAGCAGTATTTGCAATTAATGTGTTTGAATTCCGGGTCATAATAACAAAACAAATAGAAATTTATGGGAACTTTTTAAGTCCACGACGTGTCCCATACCATGAGCAAGGGACTAATTCTTCTTCTTCTTTTTTTTTTTTTTTAAGGAGTTCTTAGTAGAGTTAGGGGATGAGAAAAAAGGTAGACATGTGAAAATTAAACCCATATCCAATGCCACAATTTATTGACAAAAAGACCAAAGTAAATTTCATTTGAGCTATAACTCATTAGCAAAGGGGATTAATTCTTATTTCAGCATATTCTACTCACAAAGTACTTTTACACTTGGTTTTGATACAACGGAAATAAATGGAAAGAAAATGTCTCAAGAAAAAATAAAACAGTTTTTCAAATTTTCTTTTATTTAATCAAAGGAAAAAATGAAAAAAAAAATTCTGTGGGACTGAAAGATGTTCTGTTTATTAGTAAAAAGAATATTGGAAAATGATAAAAAGGGATTGAAATTATAATTTTATCCTAATTTTAAATAAAACAAAAAGATAAAAAATACTTAGATACAATTTTTTTTCTTATTTTCTATTTGACCAAGTAAAAGATTTTAAGGATGTAGTAATAAGTGAATTGTAATTTTAAGGAGATAATTAAAGTTCAAAGTTTAGAAAAATAAAAAAAAAAATTGTTGGGAGGATTTTTCAATTGTGATAGCTTTTGGGAGTTTAATATCACATTAATGTCTCATGAGATATCACAAAGATCTAAAAAAAATCAAATAAGAAGGAAAAAATAACTTTTTTACCTTCATTTTCTCTCCACATTCAAATAATGACTATGGGTGTTAAGCTTTTATACAATAAATACGCTTCAAATAAATGAAGCTGAATTCATTAATTGGACTACACCTTGCAAATAAGATTTAGAATAACTTTTAATTAATGATTTTCATTACTTTGTAATATTATTATAAGTCATTTTTTAAAATAAAATTGATTTCAGATATGTTAACTTATAAACAATTTGAAGATAAAAACATCATTTGAAGTGTATAAAAAATATTTTAGATATTAAATTGCCAGAAGAGATAAAAATGATTGAAAAAAGTTACCTGATTTAGGAAAAAATATGTTTATATACCAAAGATTTTGTCCTGGAGTGTGCTTAGATTAGATTATTATGAGTTTAAAATAATTTATAATCAAGAGTTTTTTGAGATACCTTTTAAAAAACTTGATTACTTCTCTTAAAATAATCTTTCCCAACGATATATATACATTATCTAAAATCAAATAATTGAATAATTTTAAAATTTTGACTTTTAGAAGATGGTGTCTTTAATGTGCAAAAGGTATAGTCACAAATTATAATGACCTAAGCACGCTCATTTAAGTTAAAAAAATTAATTCTGTTCCATTGTTACTGTATAAAAGTTTTATACTTATAGTAAATAATATATTAATTGATACATCATTTAATGAGGTGAATATCTCATATAATTATTAATTTATTAATAAAGTACCAATACTAGACGTAATAATAATAATAATAATTCACAAACACTATATTAAAATTAAATAAAAAATTAAGCTCGCGCACGATCAAATGAAAATTAAAGGGCTCCACCTTGATCTTAAACCTCAAATTAAAAAACTAAAAAGACTTGAAAAATTTTTCATGAAAGAAATATATTTTAAAATATTGTATATATCTTTTAAAATAAAAATATATTTAATGAAAATCAAATTTTAAACTATGAAAAATATTAAAAATATTTTTATTTATGACAATAGCCGTAAGACTAGTTTAGGGTAATATTTATAAAAATATTCTGACAGAAAACATGAAAAATATTTAATATATGGAGCATTTTTAAATATATAAGTGAAGTAAAATTAGCTGTTAAAATGGAATAGGTGAATTTTTCCACTTATCCTAAAGATTTTGAATTTTACCATCCTGTTTGATGTCTGAAATTGAGTTTCTCAATTCCAATTTTTATATTTAAAATAATATATGAAATTCAAATTATAATTTTACAAACCAATTATATAGAAGTGTAAAACAACTAAGATGGGTTCTTTTTAATTACTAAACTATTCTCTTGAAAATGTTAATCTTGAAATTTAAGAATTAGATATCTCTCTTCTCATTAAAGTCTTCATGAATATTCTTTTTCTTTCTAAGTTTTTGGCCTAGCAATCATAAATTTTAATATTTTATAAAATATAATAACGTAAATCATTACTATAGTGTTATAAATATTACTATTATATTAACATTTTTATTATATAGACCTGTAGCGATCACTCCTATAGGTTCTGATGACAACAGAATTTGGAGTCTTATTTGGGGAGGTAAATATACGGTTAGCTCAGGTTAAAAAGTGGCATTTGGTTTCTTCCAACCTCCAATTGAAGTGTTTCCTGCTTATTTGAGAAATAAGGAATTTTGGTAGTCAATTTGGTCTCTCAAAGTGTCTCACAAAGTGAAGATTTTTATTTAGAAGCTGTTACACAAAAGAGTGCCAGTCAGAGTGAACCTTAAGAAAAGGCTCTCTTGGATTGATAATAGTTGTCCTAGATGTAATTCTCATCAAGAATCTATTTCACACTACTTGCTCAAGTGTCATCAATCAGAAGCTATTTGGAGACTGCTATCATGGGCTCCTTCTATTAAAAACCAAGAATTCGAGAGATTTGCAAACTGGTGACATCACTATTTTTCAGCATTAAAGTCTAATCTCAATGGGAAGACAATGACTAGCAGAGTAGCCATAGTGCTGTGGAGAATTTGGAAAGCAAGGAACCTTAAAGTTTTTGAAGACAAGAACCCCGACCCATGGGAATTGACAAGAGCAGCCCCTTGCAGTTATGCAAAGAATTCCAGATGGGGTCATTTAATTCTTTTTCCTCCCTTTAAATAGTCTATTTGTTGTTTCTACATGCTGCTATGGTAGTGTACTTGGGTATTCCTAGTTTATTTTTAGTTTGCTAGTTGTCCTCTAGACCAACTGTATTCTTTCAATTTTGATAGTATCAGAGGACTTGAGAAGGAGAGGTTGAATCAACTCCTTGATTAGTTAAAGCTTTTTCTGCATGCTTAATATACAATTCAAAAAGTTCACACAACTAGATTTTCTAGTAGACAGTTAGTAAAAATCTAGTAAGTACTTATCAAACTTTGTTATCAAATAATTCGAAATATAAGCAGAATATGTAATTCAAATTATCATGGCAAGCAAAGTTCAGATTTAATTGATATAACTTAAAAATAGGAATGTAAAAGATAAGGGATAGAAAAACTTGCACCAAGGATTTATACTGATTCGATCTCCATAACTTGGAGTAGAAGTATTCTTTGTTTCAACAAATCTCTCAAAGCTCTATTATAATTTCACTCAACTTTAAGCTACTTTTTTCCCACCAACTAAAAGACATCTCTTAATAGTATTTTTTTCACTTATGTACCTCACAAGATTTTCTTTATTTTCTCAAGCTTCACTTACTTGAATTACAACAATTTTAGAATATGAAATGAGAAGAAGAAAGTTTATGTACAAGAAGTACAAAATTCTCAAAAGAGTTCACAAAGAACTTGAGCCGCAAAGACAATGTTACCAAAACTATGTACTAGGTTTAGAAAATAAGTATATACAGAAGATTTCAGCTGGTGCATGAGACTTGGGCTCCACCTAAGAGTTTTGAACATTGTAGTGCTTTCCAAGAGTCCCTCCAATTATCTTTTCAAGCAGTCAAGTGTTATATATTATGCCACTACTTTTCTATCTCATGGTACAAGTCTTTTTTGCCATTTTCCATACTTGGTTTGATAACTTTTTGGCTCATATCTTTTGTATTCCTATCCTAGTACTAAATAACCTAAGAGAATACAAAAGTTGCCATAGCTTCTGATGTTATAGTTGTTGGAATATTGCGCCAAGAGTCAATTCTTTGGGTATTGAGCCTTGAAGCTTTGAAAATATTAATAGCTTAAATCTGCTGCCTTCTTTGTAGATTTTACTATATAATTTTCACTTCATGCTGCTGGAGAACTAGTTTCTACACTCATAAAAATATCCTTTCCAAGATCAAGTGCATAGAGTTTTTAATACATAGTTTACATTATCATTTAAAATAAAACTTACTATAGATCTAACAAATTTGAATGAATATCATCCATCATCTTTGGAAAAAAAAAGAATTTTAAATTACACCTTTAAATAATAAAATTCAAATTAAATTTAGATCACATTTCAAATTCTAATTCGATAACAAACTCAAATATAAAATTTAAAATTTTAAAGCACCTATAATTTTTTTAAAAAATAAAAAATAATATTAAAATTTTATATCACAATTTTAATTCAGACGTTCACATAGACTGCATTTCTTTTGTAAGGTAGTAAAGGGTGAACATATTTCTAGGGTCATTTAGCATGCTTGATAGGATAAGGGCTGATAGTATAAGGCTTGACAAAATGTAATATTATACTGTATTTGATATGTCACTGCATAAGATATTGTATTATATATAATATAACTAGAAAAAGAGAATATAATAAATACAATTTTTGAATATTAAATTTAAAATTTAGAAATTAATATAAATGTTTAAATATTTATTACAATTAATTTAGATATTTTTATTATATATAAATATAATTTTATATTAAAAATTATTTATTTATTTTTAATATTTTTTCATAATATAAAAAATATGAGAGAGAGAGAGAGAGAGAGATAATAAGAGAGTTTTTATAAATCAAAATCCAAGTAAGTTTAATATCATATTCTTATATTTAGTTTTATTTTTTATTATATATAATTAAACTTATATTAAATATTTTATTAATAAATTTTCATTCTTATATTTTTATATTAGTTTGAATAGTTATTTTATAATTATTATTTTTTAAAAATATTTATTTATTATTAAAATTTTTAATTAAATAATATTAATTTTATTTATTTGGTTTTTATTTTTTATTATTTATTTAATAATTATTTTTATTTTAATAAAGTATATTAAAAAATAAAAAAATGATAGAACCTTTATACATCAAAAGCTAATTAGGCCTAATACGCCTTCCTTAAACTGGATTAAGTTATCCATCATTTTGACATATAAGGAAAGTTTGATAGATAAACTTATACAATACGTTAACAGTACCAAACAACGAATAAGGTCATAATGTATTATATTACTTTATCCTACCTTACCTAATATGGCATGCCAAATGCACCCTTACATCCTCAAAATAATCCCATCACATAATTGTCCCACTAATAATCATAGACAGATGTATAATGTATTTGAGTATCTTTAAATACAAAATAAACCTCTCATCTTATCATATATATATATATATATTCCTTAATTCTTTTTGGACTCAATCTGGAAGTGTGAGATTCTTAGTCAAGCGACGATTTTAATTTTTAGTCCAAATGAAACATGTTTTTTGTTAGGCTGCATTGGACGGGTGCCCGACCCTACCATTAGGTATAGCACAGTTGTAATTGTTAAAAAAAAAATGTTTAATAATGAGGATTATTTCCATCAACATGCTGGGATAATACGTTGTACTAAACAATGACCTTAAATATTGCACTTGCGAAACTTAAGACGTATATCCAATTTTTTTTTCTAGTATTTGTGGCTTTATTGATTAAGCCACATGATGTTGAAAAAATTATTGGTGTCCTGATGATTATGGCAATGAGGAAATTAATGTGGCCTTCCAAGTCCCAATAGGGCCATATGCTGGAGTGCTGGGGAATCAAGATTCATTACAAGACCATATCCCTTGCAACATATCTTCTCAGGCTCAGCAAAAAGCAAAGATAAACTTTATATTTTATAATACTAGAATGATACTAGCTAGGAAGAAAGGACCTAGGATTCTAGGTCGCTTTTCCCAAATTGTTTTAAAATGCGTTTTTAACTTGGTCTAGTTCGAAAATATTTTCTTGCTTGAAGAGTTGAAATTTGTTCAGAACAGTCAAAATATCTTCAGACTTGGCTTAGTGCGTTTACAAAAAATAATGTGATTTAGACGAGTTTATAATGGATTGAATCAATCACCAAAAGGCTAAGTTATCATATAAAATTAAAGTGCCCTGGTACTCTGTTATCATACAAAAGGCAGAAGTCTACGTGGTGATGCTTATGTAAAAGGACGTTTATTATATGGTAAGAGTATCCATGCCCCAGCCAAAGTCTTTAGTGGTTTCACTGGTTTGCATACAAAATGCTGAAAATTCTAAAGGAATGGTATTACACTTTTTTATTTGTTGCCTGGCAATTTAATCATCAAACTCTTAATACTTACAATTATACAGTAAACTTTATGATGTGTACTTTACTTTATATTTTAACAAGGTAAAAAATAAAATTTAAAATTAATCAAAAGAGAAGAACTTAGTTGATCATGTACCTGCCCAAACA
The DNA here is from genome assembly GCA_031439595.1 of Pterocarpus santalinus. Taxonomy (NCBI): domain Eukaryota; kingdom Viridiplantae; phylum Streptophyta; class Magnoliopsida; order Fabales; family Fabaceae; genus Pterocarpus; species Pterocarpus santalinus. Next base: position 53,403,056 of record CM062524.1, read on the forward strand.
ACTATGAATTAAAATCCAAATTATGATACCAATACATGATCAATTGAAGTAATAAATATTTCTTCTTTTTAGCTAGTGATCTCGGATTCAAATTTTGGATATAAAGTAACTAGAATTGAGTAAGTCATAATCCCTATAAAATCTCAAATATTCGAATAAAATTTCCTCCAATAAAAAGATATATGTAATTTTGATCAAAAAGAAATCCAAACTATGATCTAAAAACAATCCAAATATAATACTAACGCCCACCGATGTTTATCGGTTTACTCCTAAATATTGTAACTGATCTAAAGTTTTTTCTTTTATGGTGAAAATTTTCACCATGGATGCTATGTTAAAAATTCAATGGCCAAATGGCTGGAGATAGAATTTCATAGGAGAAAAAAATGGCTGCCCTTTAAAACTTTCGAAAGCATCCCCTTTTTTTTTTGGCTTTGTTTATTTAAAAACGAATGATCATGTACGATCAGATAATATGCATATGTGGAGCCTGAATAAATCCCAAGAAAGAGGCAAATATTCCTCATATTTGACACCGCAAGTGACCAGCACACTGTTTGCGGTACGATAAACTTATACTATATTATAGGAAAGACAGAGGAGGGACCCTTTTTCACCTCGTTCCTCAACTTTAATTTATATCATTATTATATGTTTTTGAAATGATATATGAGGATATCATTTTACTTACCACGTCACTATATAACATTAATAATAACTAACAACAACTAATTAAACCTTTACTTTTTTTTATTCAACTAATTAAACCTTTATTTCAATATGTGAGATCTACTATATAAATTATATTGTTGTTGAATTTTATAAAAATTAAATTTTTAATAAAACTATTAAAAGTACTTTTATTTTTATTTTTTTTTATTTGGAAGTATTTTTAAATGTTTATTTTGTTTTCTTCTGTAATTTTAATCAAACTGTCTTTCATTTGGTCTAGCATTCTTTTTTGGTCCTGGATAGAGTCTATATCAGTTTTATTTTTACATAACCAAACCGTTTCAAACCCGTTTCTTACTAAGTGCTAATTCAACATTCTTTACAATACATTCATTCATAATTCTTGTATATATTTTTTAATTTCAACTAATTGACTTCAACAATCTTTGCTCACTTAATATTATTTTACTTTTATTTATTGCTACTTTAAAGGTCTACATAATAGCAGCAACAAAATATATCCTAAAGGCCATTTTATAAATTTGATTGTCAAGTTGTGGGTCAAATCCTTCCCACAAAAGAAAAAGGTTTTTAGAAATAAAATAATAGAAAAAGAAAGCACCACCCCATTGCTGTGGGTAGTCAATGGGGTATCAATGGCTTTCAAGCTAAAAGGGGATGGGTCCTAGCTAGGAATTGACGACTTTTGAGACTAGTGTGTGCGAAGCTTGACCACAACCCCAAACATCACGGCGTTAAGACCCAAGAGAAGCAATACCGTCTCCATTCTTCTGGTCGTGGGGGAGGGGATCGTAAGAGTGGCCACTCCCTGCCTCAGAGCTTTCTTTTCAGCTCAGAAACAGTGCATGTTTTGTTGCTATTTATCTCTGAAAACATGGTGCAATTCAAGTCACCAGTTTTCATTGTTCCATCCAAATAGAGTAAAAGGTACTTGTAACATTATTATATTTGTTGTGAACAAATATGGATCAATCACATACAGCGTACTAAAATTTTTCTTTATTTCAACATGAAGATTATCTTTTAGTTTTTTTTCACAAAATGATTCTTGCAATATAATCTTTTACTAATCACAATCTGCATTTAGAAACAAACTTAATTTGAATATGGAATAGCTAAATTATCTACAGGAAATACCTGTTTGCAGGGGAGTATATTCGTGAAATGACGCATAAATTCAAATTTTACTTTGTAGTGAAAAACGTTTTAACATCTACCCACCTTTGATTTAGTTATACGTTGCCGAGTTTTGATTTTTTTTTTTTCTTGATTATAATGGCCTATCTCATTCATAAATCCATTTTAACTATTAATTTTGTACTATTTAGCGTATCTAATTAACTAATTAAAGTGAATTTTGATCAGGGAGAAAATAGCATAGACCGAAATCAATCAAATCCTATTTTATAAATGTAAAAATGCTAAAAATGATGATAAAAACAAGCTGTCCTCATGAAACTTTCAAGGAAATGAAAAATGAGAAAAGTTCTAGTTAGGAATTGGATGCTAACATACATGTTTTGGTAAGTAGTACAAAAATGTACAACTATTTTGACAAATCCTTGATCCAGCAATTGTGGTTGCAGTTAAACTGATTACAGGTTTAATCATCAGAACGACATGAAACCATTGAAGGAATATTGTGGGCCAACATTAAGGTGCAGGCGAGTGGTGTGGGATCAAATTTTGAGTTTGACGGTTGAAGTAGAAGTGTAGTACACTTAAATAAGAAAAGTTGCACTTGATTATCAATTATAACTTTTCACCTAATAATAAACTCTTAATGATACACAGCAAACTTGCTTCAAGATCTCCCACAAGGGTAAAAACCAAAGTTTGAATTCCAATACCCCTTAAATTTTTTAGCTGGCCAAAATGCTAGTTGCTTTCATACCTCGGTTAATTTTTTTTATTTTTTAATAAGCTATTAGTGCAAAGTACGAAAGCAAGTCACCTTAAAACAATCAACTATGCACTGCAAAGTGGAAACCATCGAGAACATTTGTTTTCTCTTCAAAATATGAAACGATTATATGCGGGAATTTCAGTTACGGAATCCACATTTCAAAGTTTGAAAGTTGAAACTACATAAAGAGAATTTTACTCATTCAACGAAGGATTAGTAAGAGATTATACGGCAAAAGAAGATTCTTAATTCCCGCCAACATAATATGAATGATTTAACATACCACATCTGTCGATAGAGGAAACCGATACACCCTATCTAATAGTGGATGAATGATGAATCGACATGGTATCTCATGAGAAGTGAGTTCCTTTATCACTTCTCCAATATCATTTTTCTTATTTATTGAGAATAAGTATGCTTTGATGATATTATTCAGTACTTAGGCGATTCCATTGAAAACCTGAAGCTCTAGGAATCGGTTAAGGCTTTGTATAAAGCTATATAAACAGACTGGACTGTATGGAGCGTAGCAGCCATATGCCTATTCTTGGTTCGCAGAATATCAATTTCAGATTGGTCATAACACGAACAAAATTCACTGGAATGATCTTGAAAGTATTCGCAGTTGGAGGGAACATTAAATCATGCTCGTAATTATTAAGTCCTAAAATAGTCATCACTTGTGTCATAATTAAGGATGGAATTTTCCAGCCTCTTGGTTTTGTGCTTGAATTGTTTTTGTGGACTATTATGTGATCATTCATCAATGAACTCAATTATCCATTTATCCTATCCTTATCCTCTGTTTATGCTAATTTCTTAATTTATTTTAATTCTAACATTTTCATTTGATTAAAAATTTTAATTTTGATGTATTGTTAATGTAAAATTATTTTACGTAAATATGTAATTACGTATTATCATATCAGTACAAATGTTTAACTTAATTATTCATTAAATCTTATAGAAAGAAATATATCATTAGATGATAATATAAAACTCTTTTCCATTAATGGTACATCAAAATTAACCTCTAATTAAAAATTGTTTTTTTTCTTTTCTGAATGATATCATGAGATATCTCTACACCCTTTAAATGAAGAACTATTTTTCACTCAAAATTCGGCTTAGTTATGAACATAAAGTTTTCAAATGTCTGCCAATAGAGTTCTTTTAAATGATATATACCTTTGATCAAATTGAAGAACTTAATTGATGTAAGCAAGTTGATCCAATACTTAGATCATATTATGAAAGAAAAAGAAACAAAAGCATTATATCTGAAATTTATGTGCTTACTTTCATATTACCTCAAAAAAAAAAAAAAAAGCAACATTCTTTAAAATTCAGAGTCTAAAAAATTTGTAACTTATGATAAAAAAAGTTATTACTCTTATATATCTAAATTTAAATCTTTAGTATGTTAGAAAATAAGGGATTAACTATCCTTAAATCAATAATTTATATTATGTATAGATTCATCAAATAATTTAATATTAATTAATCTCTTATTTTCTTATTTTATAAGAATATTCACTTTCAAAAACCCAAATCTTATATCTCCACTTATAACGTTACAACTATGAACTGAGTTACTGAAAATTTTTTGTCTCGCCACCCATTTTTTTAAATATTTTGTCCTACCCCTCACTTTTTTTGGGGGGCACCTACCGCTTACTTTTCAACTCATGCTACGACAAATATTTTTAATGTTGTAATTTTTCTATTTTAGGATCGTATGGGATAACACATAAATTTAATTCATAAAATTTTCTTTTTCATTTTTTCTTTATGCTGAATCCACTCTTAGTCTTCAACTTTTTGATCATAAGGCGTAATTTTTTAAAAAAATGTTACCTCACATTACGTTTTTTAGAGATAATATCAGAGTCAGTGCCCTAAATTTAACTAAAATTATGGGAAGAAGTACTAAGGTTGGATGGACGACTTACACTTTAGTATTCCCCTTATTTATTTTGTTTGGCTGTTTTTCTTTTGTTTTTCCCCTTTTTGATTTTTTTAATACTGATCATGATGAGTTCGTTGCATAAAAGCATAAAGTAGATCCGGCCAGCTCCAAGGCTTATCTCTCTTTGTTTGGGACAATTGGTCCAAGGGTTTTTTTTTTTGGTCAGGGGATGGGGGTAATTTGGGAGGGGGGGGGGGGGATGGGTTCTTTAAACCACTGCCTTCCTCTGGAAGGCTCGAACCCGGGGTGCACACTTGCAAGGCCAAGGTACTGGCCATTTGAGCTAAGCCTTGCGTGCAATTGGTCCAAGGGTTGTCTAAAGAATTCATGATGGGTGCGGAGCTTACCCAGCAATGCCCAAGCCCTAATTGTGGAAATCAAATGGACCACACACAATGATGCTTCATTTTTTGGTCGTGGACAGTGATGCTTTATTATATGGAAGTTTTGACGGACGATTACGAAAGGTACTGTTACCCAACAGCCCAACCCAAGAGAATGTGAGGCTACAGCAGTGGTTTGCATATTTGAATCTGAGTTTTGTTGGGCACGCAGTTGTAGATCCATTTACGTATTCACATCAGGCCCATAATCTATCTGAAGACAAAGCCGATCAGTGGAAGCCCAATGAGAGATGTCATATAGGACAGAAGGTAGAATAGCTATCTGAATTACTCTCTTTCTCACTCTTTTTTCCCTCCAATTGTCTCGGGATTGTGGTTATTCTTTGTCATAGCATAATATGCCTAATTGCCTTATCAGTTATACATCACCCGTGCTCTGGTCTGAGTGGAACAACGTTATTAGCATTGTTGACAATTTGTTTTTTTCTTTTTTCTCTTTTTAAAGTAATGCATAAACATGGAATGATTGGAAAAATCAAAAAACATTTATGAAGCAATTTTGACACCCATTGAAATTAACAATCACTTACATCTTACTGCTAATTAATATGTGTGATTGTGATTTCGAAATGATGGTCCACTATCATTTATCTGAAAGTATATTAAATAGGTCAAAGAAGAGAGATTAATATCATACCTTAGAATCGCGGTCGAAACACCTTGAACTATGTCAGCGCTTAGCAATAATATTCTGATGTTTGGCAAAAATATCATTTTTTTTCTTTTACATCAATGATTTTTTTTCCCAACCTTAGTTTGAGTTGAAATAACTTTTTTTTTTCTCCGTTTGATTAATAATAATAATAATAATAATAATAATATCATTAAAAATAAAAAATAATCATTATAAATTTATAATAACATTTATCGTAAATTTTAGAAATTACTCGTTTAAAAGTAATTTTAAGTAATATTATCTAAACATTAATTCAATCAAAATTATTTTTCAAATAAACGTATTTAAATGACTTTTAATCAAACTTAAATTTATAATATCATGTTCATATAAAATAAGATTTCAAACTTGAAACCAACTAAACCCTTAACAGCAAAATGAGAAAATCATTATAAAAATAATTATGTTTGATGAACTCAACAACTTTGGTTATTTTGGTTTACAGTTTGGGGGTTAAAAAATCTTTTATTGATATAAAAATAAAAATATACAATAATTAATATATTTAAATATATAAATTATTTTTAAACTTACTTTTAAAACTTTAAAAAATTTTTTTAAAAAAATATCCTTTTAAAAAAGAATTATATTATTACTCTTATATCGATAATAAAAAATAATTTTATTTTATTTTATTTAAATAAAAATTATTTTTTAAAATTTATTTTTGATATATTCAAATTAAATATAAATTAATTATTTTAAAAATAATTTTTCTAAAAATATATTTTTTTAAAAAATAATTTACCCAAAAATTAAATCAGGCATACCCTCCACCGTTTGGCAAATCACATTTGACTGCATCTTGGTCTTTTCCTTTCATTCAAAACGCGGCCTCTTCTCCTTAACCTTATTTACGTATCTTGCGGGGCTTTTTAAAACAGAGGCGTTGGGAGGACGCAAGAAATGAAGGGCCGGCAATAGCAAAATACTTAAATATTAAATATCTGCATATCTGCGTATGATTCTCAGTTTCTTACGTTTTGGACGTTTTCAGTTCCGTAAATATGCAACGCAATTCCCAACGGCATAAGGCATTGTATCCGTTAGGATAAATATAGATAGAATCCCTTATATATTTTCTTAACACTAAATTGAAAAAATAAATATGTTAAATGTTTTAAGACATAAAAAATACTTAATATTCTATATATTTAATAGTTTAAATATTACTACTAATATTTAAATTATTCTATTGATAATGAAACAGAACCATAGGATTCAAAACTCAGCTCACAAGATCTTAGTGCCTTTTTTATTTTTTTTCCTCCCCCCAGATTTTTTTCTTTTCACGAGTTCATAATGATTATCTCTGACCGCAATCCACATGCTTAGGACATATGAGAATCTGAATCTCAACCCTACTTGTTATTCCCAACCCCCATCTAAGCACCTAAAAGTAAAATTTCGTGGGAGACATATGATGCAACAAAAATGACAGGAACTCCAAATAGACTAGACAGAAGATAAAACAAGGAGAAACCAGAAAATGCCAAAATTTTCACTTTGACCCAAAAATCTCGATATACCAACAACATCCCAAGCAAGAAACATTTGCCCTTTAACACTAAACATCCACTTCAAGTTTAAACAAAAGAAAGCCAACCCATCTGCCCCAATATAATATACATAAAATTGGCCAACGTAAAAACCATAGAAGCTGATCCAATCCAGCCTTGTCTATCTTGAACGAAAAAACAAAACAAAAAAGATTAAATAATGGCTTAACAAGGTTAAGGGGATGGGGTTAAACCTTTCTCGTCCTTGTTGCTGCAATTTTGGCTGTTATTGCTCAAGTACCTGCAAAGGACCTTACATTTCACGGCACTGCCATAGACATAGAACCCAGGCGCAACCATTATCCTGACCATGCTGGGGACCAACCTAGAGGACTTGTCCCCACCCATATCCTCCATGTAAACCGAATCAAACCTCACCCCTTTGTCAACTCTGAAGATTGGCAAACTCGGGTGCACCGAGTTGGCCAAAAGGTGCACCATCCACACGCTTTTGGATGCACCAAAGAAGGCTTGCAACAATGGTTCTGGCCAAGCCCTATTCCAACCCAACATTGCCACAATCTCACTCATTTTCCTGTCACAGAACCTGCTGAAATCCTCGCTGAAGTGCCTAGTCCCTTTGGTCAGCACTTCCTCCCAAGTCAACCCGTGAAGCATGCTGAAAGACTCAAAACTAGCCTCGCACCTTTCCATAGGGTTCAGTATGTGATTGCACGCGTTCTTCTGGAACCCTATTGACTCAAAGTCCTCAAAGAAAGTCCTGTTCAAGAGTGCCTCCAAGTAGAAGAGCAAGCTCCTGGGGTTCTTGGAGAATGAGACTCTTATGTCATAAGGCTGAAGAAGCAAGGAAACTTTCTCGTACACTTTGCCACCCATGTGCCTGAGTTGCATACTGAGGGAACGACTCAATAGCCTCACAGAAGACCTTGCTTGAGAAACCGAAACCAAGAAGTGTTGAATCACCGAATCTTGATGGGAATTCTGAGCCTTATTGTTACCCATTGTATAAGGGGAACTGTTGCTGCACTCTTCGAGCCCAGATTTCAAGCTGTGGCAATACAACTCGAGCTTGTTGAGCTTCTTCTCCAACTCAGCCATGGATTTCATGAGCCTTGAGGCCTCCAGAAGAGCCTCATCTCTCTTCCTTGTGGCTTGGACCAGCTTGTGAGAGAGCTCAGCCACGGCCATCTTCCATTGTTCTTCTCTGGAAGCTGAGAGAGGCTCGGTGGTGGTGGTGGTGGACATGGGGCTCCTGCGCGTGAGCTTTGAAACGATGGACCTGAAGATGCCGTTGGGAGAGGCCAACAAAGAGGAGTGCTTGTTGTTGTTGGTGGTGGTGTGATCAAATATGGGAAGGACAAAGATTTTGTCGCGGGAGTGTGGCCTGCACTTGTTGCATGACACTGAGCCATCTTCACCGTTGATGGAACCATCAGATTCGGACCTCTTCTTCTTGTGATTGGATTTGGCACTCTTGTTCACAATAGGGGTTGGAGGGTGGTGGTGCTTTGGTAGAGGAGTGAGCCCTGTTGTCCTGTCACTTGGGGTTGGGGTTGGGGTTGGGGTTGTTCTGCTTCTCTCTTCACTGTACTCATCCAATTCATGCTCTTCTTGAATCTGCTACATTAATAACAAACATGTCAAACAAAGCATAAATCATATACATATATTAGTACTATATATAGTCACTAGAAGATGAAGCATATATGAAAATGGTACTCACGGGGGTGAATTGTGGAGAATGGCGAGAAGGGAGAGGAGGGGAAGAGGAGGAGGAAGGAAAAGAAGAAGAAGAAGCCATTGCGGTTGTGGGGTATTGTATTGTATCGTGTTGAGAGTGTAGAAATTGTGTATGATTTGATTTGATTTATCCGCGAGTGCGTGACATGTCAGGTTCAGAGGCTAGCGATGCACATACAGTACCGAGGTGGTCCTTCAATAAATGCTAACGTCTGAAAGGAAATTGGTAACATTAATAGCTGCTAATAACTCTCGCGAGGCCAGTTACTAGAGACCCAACCACCCACATTTATTCTGCGCGCGGTGGATCACGGAACCACCAACCACGTCATTGTCACTCGGGGATGTGTTGTGTGTGTGTGAGTGGGAGTGTGAGATGAGGTAGGATTAGTGCATGTGAACATATTAAATGACACTCTATGGGCTGGTTCCTCTGCCCCTGGGAAATTATCGTATGAATGCCACACCATGGAGGGACTCTGTACGTGCAGCAGTAGGAGTCGTGTGATACTACTAGTAACTAGTGTTGTACTTTTACAAAATTAAGGGTCGGACAAATCTCGAAAAAAGTTCGGCTTTTTTCAATACTTTTTCTTTTTCCATAAGGAACAAAAGTAAAAAAAAAAAAAAAAAAAAACTTAAAAATTGAAATTTTTAAGTTTTTAATGTAGTAAATGTATTAAAAATTTTATACTTTCAGTTTTATAATTAACATTCCTAGGGTACTGATTAAAAATACCTTCCAACAATTACGTGTAAATATTCAAGGAAAACGTTCAATATATATCTTTTCGAGTTACACCGCCTGATTTTTGCGCCAATTAAAGCATGAACAGACATAAAACCAAAATTGTGTGTAAAAGAAATGCTAATCTTCAATTCTCTTTTTTTTTTTTTTTTTTAAAAAGATTAGCATCCTTTAAATATTTAATTGGATAAAAGAAGTTAGATTTTTTTTATCTAACTTAAAAATAATATCTAAGTTAGTAATTAAAAAAATATTTTTCTCTCAATACTAATCAATAACACGTTATTTCTTCTCTTAATTCCTACTAACTCTCACATAGTTTTTTTTAATATTTATTATTGGATGGATTTCATTATTAACAAATCATTAATTTTATTTAATCAATTTTAACATAATAATATAATAATTTATTTTCACCTTGTTAAAAAATAATAAAATAAAGAATGCAATAATTTATGTATTTAATTTTTAAAAATATTAAAAACATTAAATAAAATTTGTATTAGCATTAGCTATGCATACTTGATAACTTATGATTTTAAATTAATCAATATTATATAAATATATTTAATATCAAATAAGATAAAAAAATTTATTGTTAAAAGCAATAAAATTTATGATGTTAATAATTACTAAGAGAGAATTTAATAGTCATAAAGAGAGAGAAATAATTATTTTGTTATTAGTTATTAAGAGAGAGAAAATTAGACACCTATAAATAATTCAGCTCCAAGCAGATTTCATGGGACGAGTTATCTTAGATTGTAGTTTTTGTTTTCAGATCTACCAAAAAAAAAAAAAAAACTATTTCTAGTCCACTTTATCTGTTAAAGTCATATGCATGATGATTAAGAAACTCAAAATTAATGCTTAATTATGAAAAATATTTATTGAAATGTCATTATTTAATTTTTAACATCTAATCAATTCGTCATATTAAACTCATTAAAAATATATTGTGCTTAGAAGTATGTAATGTTAAAGTTGAAAAATTAATAATAATTTTTTTTTGATAAGTGAGAATGACAAATAAAATAAACTAAAAATTTTATTCAAAATAACAGATAAAATGAATTGGAGAGAGTATTAAATTGGCCATTGTTATCCAACTTAATCTGAAATGACAATAGATTTTTGGTCTAACTAAAAAGTGAAGAATGCTAAGGTTAGCATAACCCACATTTAAATAATCAAATTACATAAATATAAAATGATGTGTGATATTAGGTATTATTCAGTGTTTTATGACTAATAGGGTTGAGTATAGCAAAAGGATCTAATCCCCCACATGTAGTGAACTGTGGTTTGAATCCCAATTGAGAGACGTGTACATATTTAATACTAAATTATACCTTGAATATAATTATCTCTTGTAGAGGATATATGTGATAAATTTTGAAAAAAAAAAATGCTTTATGTGCTGCCTAATTGTATTTATAAAATCTTCCAACATGTTTTGTAAAATTTATAATGAATAAGGTATTTAATAACCCAATGAGATTATATCTAAAGGAAGATATTTGCTGATAATAACTTTCAAGATAATTTAAAACTTAGAAAATATTTTTTAATATTTTTCATTAATTAAAAATATCTGTATATAAATAGTAAATATACTAGCATATTCAAATATACTCCATTACTCACTAACAGAATCATTATTCAGCATTATATTTTTATTTTTTATTTATTAACCAATACTCGTCAAGATATATACTCGGGAACAAGTTTCAAAGAATAATACCATAACGTCATCCTTGTACGCTTGGAGTATAAATTAAGAAATGATTAATGCTTTATTTGTATGATAAATGTTTCAAATTCTGTACATTGATGTGTAAGCAGGTAGCTAAAGAAATTTATTATAGAAACTAATTTTAACAGAAATTACTGTCTTTTGGATCGTCAAGTGTACCACGACCGATGGTTTTGCAATTAAATTATGTGATTAAAGATTGTTGTTTTGGTTTCATCTGCAAATGGCTCATAGTTTAACTTGAAAATCCCTCTCAGATACAAAAACCTTGAAGAGATTCCACTTCTCTTCTCTCTAATCAGCTGTCTGTAGTCTGTGCCTAGGTACTCACGTACCTGTTCCATCCATAACACCATGTCTAGTTACTTCTAAGTTCTCTATCAATTTCCTCATTATTTGTGTGTACTTTAACTGAGAATAAAATTGGCCCATTATGTAAAATGACACTCTTACCCTTAATAATAGAGTAATGATATGATAGTATTAGATTCATTATAAGCTCTACATACGATAAGATCTCAGTAACTCAAAATATAATTTACAATTATAATATATAAATATTATAAGAATCACTAGTTGATATATTACCATATATCGAGTTTACTGTAAACCCAAGCCTATATTATTATTTTTCTTAATAATAAAAATGTTCTATTCTAAAAACTCATTGAGTGATTGTCGTGACCCTTTGTGGTACATGAAGTAGGGAATACGTCATTTTCAGATTTAATATTCAGACATGAAACCTTGAATTAATAGGCATCTACTTCATATATTTTAGATCACATTTGACATTTAATTTCCATCGAGCCATATCATTAACTCAGATCCTTGCCATTTCCCATTCATAAATGTATAGCACACGCAATTATGCTATTGTAAAAATTAGCTTTATATAAGGGATTAATTATGCTGACCTCCTTTTAAGTTTGGTGAAATTTATCGCAATATCTTTCGACTTATAAAAATATATATGGACTTCTTCTGAGTTTTAGATAATATTACGTCCGATATCCTTGTATTTTGTAAAATATGACACTAAACACTCTTGCAAACATAATAATAACCTCTCTTAATCTCCTCATAAAGAGGGGTTAGTGTGGTTTAAATAAATATAGGGAGTTACTATGAATTTCACCAAATCTCAAGAGAGGTAAGTATAGTTTACTTTTAACATTTTTATAGATTCACTAGTCAATGAAGCAATAAAGTGTCAAAGGAGGAGAGTCAAGGAAGGACCAGTGAAAATTAAAACAAAAACCAGAACAACAAACGAAGAAAAAGGTACATTTAAGTGACCGATAAGTTCAGTTCATTTATAAATAAATACAAGGACCATAATAGACATAATTCGGATAGCATCCTTCAGTATTATGTTGGAATAAAAATTCTTGAAGACAAAATGCTAATCTAAAAATCAATCGAGGACTCGTTATCTTGTTGAACCCATCATAATTGGGGTCTCTTTATTTTTTATATTGTGAAATTCTTATTTTTGTACTTCTAAACATGCGGCGTATATGTAATCACCCGCTGCATATTTCCTTATTCGATAATTGTCCTGCAGTTTAAGAATGTGGTTGAAAGTGATGGTTGGGAGAAATGTGCAAATATGCAAACTTAATTGAAGTTCTGAAGATAAAAAGGATTTTCCCTTTCTAGCCACATTATTTGATTTCGAAGTGATGGACGCAATAGCAAAATTCCAAAATTGAGGCACCTTAAAGAATCACCGTAGAAAAGCCAGCTTCATGTGAAACAAGAGGTACAAGGGGTCAAATAAAATAGCATTACGTTGACTACTCTGCCACTGTGGTGTGCCGTTTTTAAGAGGCGGGTGTACAACTGTACGTGAAAGCAATAGATGATATGGTGACCTTTTTCTAGCCTTATTCTCTCTAGCAAGCAAGCAATCCTTTGGTAATTGGTAAAAACTACTGAGCTTCAAGTCTAAGCGGCAAATCTAACCTCTCACCTTATTATAGGATTTTTAGACTAGATCTAAATCACCGTTTACACAGCTGTATCTAGTGTTAAATCCCTACAAAGCCTAACTACCTCCGCAATCACCATAGCTTACTCCTCTGTGAAGTTTTCTGAAAATAGGGTGTCCTTTCCAGCTTCTCGTAGTGGTGATCCTTTTATTGTTTCCCCACTTCTATATATTGTCATTGTGTTGACTCCGTGTTCTTGTGGTGACTTGACGGCCATCTTTTTTGGTGGGTACCATCTCAATTTTCTCACATATATCACTTCTATTTAGAGGAAAAAGCAGTCTTTTTTTTTTGATCTTTTTTTCTTTTTTTGCACAAGCGCACCATCTTTCGGAAAATAAATACTTTGGAGACGGTGAAGTCATCACCGAAAGAACATGCGAGCAGTAATGTATAATGCTAATCACGAAAGCCGTTTTTCTAGAGGTGTCTAATCGTCAAAAGGTTTCGCCAGACGCACCTAAGCGTTCCAGCACATCGTTCTCATTAAAGATCGCTGACTCAGACCAACAAATGCAAAACAGCAACCTCTTGGAATTATGTAATACACGCACCTTTTACGGGTTAATGCGCAGACAGTATTGCACAGTATCTTATTCTAATCCTAGCGTGCTTTTTATTTTGTCCTGGATTGTATTGCATAGGTTTGTATTTTCTCCCCTTTTTGACAGCTTCTTTTATCCAAAAAATAAAAAAAATTTAATTTTGATATATTATCAATAATTTTTTAAACACAAACATCTAATCATATCTTATCATATTAATAAAAATATTTAATTTAATAATCCATTACTATAAAAATCTTATAAATAAAAATATATAATTAAATAATAAAATAAACCTTTTATGCTAACCGTGTGTTAAAATTAACTTAAAAATAAAAACGCTAAAAAGATAAATTATAATGAAGAATATACTCATGAACCAAGAAACAATGCTATTCCCCCCCCCCCCCCCCAAAAAACAAAAAAAAAAAGGAAAAACAAAAGACAAGTAAATTACACCAAATGATACTGAAGTATCACGTCCTAAAGGTTGACTAAAAATAGGAGGAAAGAAAGGAAAAGAGAAAGAAATAAACAACGTTCTGCAACTTCCTAAGAACAATACTATCATCAGAAAATCATTTCAACCTTCTTCCTTTAATTCCAATATGACCGGTAGGGTCCACTGCCCATTTGCCTCACTTTGACAAAGAATCGCATAGAAAACAAGGTTACTTACTAGACCACTAAACAAAGGAATGGAATGTAGAACACACGTTGTCAGAAGCTTATATAAATCCCGTTTTGAGCCCATGGATCGTTGGAGAAATTTGACAAGTGTATATGGATGAGACTGATCTAAAACGCCATTCGACCAGCCAGCCTGCTTTCAAGTATCCTCTTATCTATGGCTGCATCAATGGAGCTCATCTGAAAGATAAACATGAGAATCATGATCAGCAATTAATCATAGACCACAATTTACAAAGACAAACCGAATATTTTAGAGCATGGTCCTATGCAAGAGATCCAAACTCTGCGAAAGAAGCTGACCTGGGCCAAGTCTGAATTCACTTGTTCCATTAAATAAATTGTAATGATGCTACGAATAGGCAAAAATCTGTTGGATAAGATCATGTTCCACCCAAAACCCCAAACTTTTGAATCAAGCAGAGGGAGAAAGAATAACATTGGCAAATACCAAACCCAACAAAAATCATATATACATACTCTTTTACGGTCTACAAAGCTGGGATGAAGAATCACGAAGTTGGTTCTTTGCAGCATGCTTCACATATTATGTTGTAGTAATTATAATTAACTACCAAAATAAATCAGTAGAATACCTACTTGAATCTTTGGAAGCCCACAAAATTTGGAGGCATGGTTTGCAGCCAGAGTGGCCATTCAAAATAAAACAGCATGCATTACCCCATTCAGGTTTGAAGCAAAAGGAAGGACTAAATGGATCATATTTACTTAAGTCGTTCAATTTCGTTTTGAAAAATGATTAGAAATTTATACAGAGTGTACCTCTATAAATAGGAAACAATGCGTAAACAACTGAATCTGAAAATAGGAAGCATAAAGCCTACTCATCTGGTTAGATGTGAAAGCAACTCCATTTATTGCAGAGGTAGTATGACTTACCTGGCTAGTTTCATCATGCACCTGATATTTTGGCAAAGACATTCTTCTTTCCTCCTAAAGTAACCAAGCATCATAACATTACAAACAGAGAAACAAAGTCAAATGGAACAAAACAGAATTTCTCAAGACTACAACTCACCATGGACATTGCCTCATCATCCCAAACTAAGTAGACTTCATTTGCAGCAGGCTGAGATGCAGGAGCTTTGTTTGAAATTACTGGGGGAGGTCCAATTGAAGGACCACCGGTATTTGGACCAGATGCATAAGAATGTGAGTTACTTGCTGTCCCACCTAAAGATGGAAATGCTAAATATTCATTACTATATTTTTCAATTTCGTCAAGCACACTGGTCATTTTGTCATAACACGAGTTGCTCAAGGATTGAAAAGAAAAGATTACCTGGCATCCCTATTGCCTGATAAGCATCTGTTACAGAAGAGTTGGCACCCAAATGTGCATCAACAGGGGCATTTGTAGAGAGCACTGGAGTTATTGATGGAACACTTGAAGATAGAGGGGCAGCAGAAAATGTTGAGGTTTGAGTTGTAGGGTTATTTCCAACAACAACAGGAAACAAAGGTTGTGAAACGGAGACAGAAGGTGAAGATGAAGGCAACCCAGGAGGAGTAACCTGAGTTTGGAGTGCAGAAGGAGCAGTTGATGGCAATGGTGGCCTCACATTCTGCACAGGAAATAATGGCTGTTGTGTGTAAGGGGCAGAAAGAGGAATTGAAACAGCTGGAGGTTGAGGAAACCATGGCTGAGGTCGAGGTGGAACAGCCCCCCAAGCGCTTGGAGGGACAGGCACTGTTGGATTATAACTGCAGCAGGGACACAACTACATGAGCAGATTTCTAGCCAGTTACATTATAATTTTAAGTAAATAAAATAAGAATTCACCACTCTCACCATACGCCAAACAGAGTGTGAATACTAATGGGAGAATTAAAATTGACAAGAAATTTAACAAACATACATTGGTGGTATTGTGCCCAAGGTCGGTCGAGGAGGATATCCTGTGCCCAAAGGAGGTGGCAACATTCCACCTACAAGCTGGGTTGATGGTATATCCACCTTGGCTGCCTTTGATGGAGCCTCATCCTCTGCATTAAACACAGGAACGTGAGAAACAAGATTAAGCCATTTTAATGTCTGATTCAACATCTTCATCATCACTATTCACTACAAATTAATATTAGGATAGTCAAGGAAAGAAGGCATTAGACAAGATACATCACCTTCATCTCCATAATGAGCAGCCAAGACATCTGGTGGAATCCCTTGCATTCCATATATCTCAATATCTGTACTCTCTCTACCAGGTTTCGCATTGGGCACCCTGACAAAAATAAATAAATAAATAAATAAATAAATAAATAAAAGGAAAATATCAACAATAATTGAGAGTCAAACGAGCATATAACATTAGCAAATCCTTGCACTAATGAACCAAGCAACCACAAACCGCAAATTACATAAAGCTTTATTTTCGAAATGAATTGGAATCGACCACATAGTAATCGCGAAATTTAATATAATTAAACCCTAATATCCAAAGTCAGAGCCAGATCAAAAGAAAAAAAGAGGGAGGATGGGGAATGAGCGGTTTCGTTATTACTTGGTGACAGATTCCTTGTGGACCTGGAGGACGTGGATGGCCATGCCGCCGGCGGTGGAGAGCTTCTTGTGGCAGACATGGCACTTGAAGTGCTTGGCCTTCTGATGCTGCACCAAGATCTTCTCGTCGTCGAATTCTCGATCGCAGTAATAGCACCACACCTTCGATGACACCCTCTTCTTCTTCTTACCCATCTCGATTCACCTCACGTACGAATAGGGTTCGTGCCGAAGTTTGGAGCT
Organism: Pterocarpus santalinus; assembly: GCA_031439595.1. NCBI lineage: Eukaryota > Viridiplantae > Streptophyta > Magnoliopsida > Fabales > Fabaceae > Pterocarpus > Pterocarpus santalinus. The sequence goes on from CM062524.1 coordinate 53,420,467, forward strand.
TGAGGTGTCTCCGACACTTTGCACCCTCTGCGATGGTACAAGAGGACGAGGAGCTAGGGCACGAATTGTTGATTCTCGCGAGTTGAAAGAAAACCCCACTCACTTGTTTATTATTTGGCCATTGGACCCAAACCTGGGGCTGTTTATGTGATTCAGAAGAGTTTTGTGGCCCAATTGAAATATTCATTTATTTGATGTTGACTTCCTTGTTGACGCAAAAAACATAAAGGATGTCGAACTTCCTCGTCGATTCTCATGCTTAAAAATAAAAATAAAAAATAAAAAATAAAAAAAAAGCCCCTCCTAGATTGATTGGGTTACCATCACTTATCAGTCAAAAGTGTCAACGGCACAGATTAAGAGATTACAAGATCAATGGCTGATTACCATCTACTTAGGTTTGTTTAATTTAATTTTTCAAAAAGTTCTTTTAGTGGAATCATTTTTTAAAAAATAATTTTTATTTGATTTAAATATATTAAAAATAAATTTAAAATAATAATTTTTTAATATAATAAAATAAAAATTATTTTTTATTATTAATATAAAAAATAATAATAATAATTTTAAAAAATATTTTTTATAAAAAAAAATAATTTTAAAAATATTTTTTAAAAAATATTTTTTATATATTTAAATATACCAATTATTATAAATTTTTATTCTCATTTTAATAGGAGTTATTTTAGCCCTCCAAAAATATAACGAAAGGCAGCCATAAGTTGTTCCAAAAGTGAGCAGGTGGCCCCACTCTCCCTTTTTTTTGGATCATTAAATGCCATTAACATCCATCTCGATAGCCCAATAAGGGAAAGGTCAGCCCATGGCCATTTGGGCCAGCTTGGTATTAGCTTGTTCGGTTTAGCCCGTAAAAGTTGACAAAAACAAAATTTAATTTAAATATACTGTTTTGACCCCAAAAAAATATATATATATTGTTAACATAAAAAATTTTTATATTATTATTTAATTATATATTTTTATATAATCATGTAAATAGAAAAAATATAATTAATTGGCTGTATAAAATCTTTTATATCTTTAATGTATCAAAATTAAACTATAAAAAAAACCTTCAACTTATATTTTTCAGTTATTTAAAATATTATTTTGTATCCGAAAAAAACTGTTACCCTATAATAATTTATTTAACCAATTATATTAAAATTTTAAAATTAATTATTATTAAAAATAGATAAATATTTTTAGGAGACTAATTTGGATACATTGTCAATATAAAATAATTTTATACTATTAGCTAATAGAATTATAAAAAAATACCAAATAATGGTAGGTAATTACTCACCATAATAATTATTCACTATAATTTAACACTTTCTTATAATTTTATTAGTTGATAATATAAAATTATTTTATATAGTTAGTGCATACTATTTAAACTATATTTTTAATGTAATATTTTAAAAAAACCTAAAATAAAAAATTAGTAATCATAAGAATTAAGTTTTGAGAATTTTTTTAAGTTCATGGTCTGAATCAAATTGAGGTTTTTTTTTTTTTTTTTTGGCTTTAACTTCATTAACTTAGATTATATCTTTTATTTTTTTTAACAAGTTATTTAGACTGACTCATCAAATTTAATTTATTTTGAAATTGTTTGAGCGTGCTTAGAGACTATATTTAACATTAAATATTTGTAAAGTTGTGTGGGTAACGTTAGAAATAGGAATAGTTTCCATGATGTTTAATTAGATAACTAACTTATTAGAAATGTATTTACTTCTAAAGAACATATTTGAATAGAGTCATGCATTGCTATTTAAGAAATTTTCCCTAAACTTTGGAGTCACTCTTTTATTTTTTTTATAGATGCTAATATTAAAAATGAGTTCTTAAATATTTATTGACTATTTGATCATACTTATTGAATTTTCAAATACTCATTACGAAACTAAGTTGGCACCAACACATGGTCTTTTCCTTTAATTAGTAGTTTCGAATTTAAATTCAGGGTATGGAGTAATCTGCAGTTAGCAGAAGCATAAATGTTAGCAACAAGTGTATGAAAACTCAAACCATCCATCTTTAGTTCAAACAACCTTGACAGTTCAGGTTGACCAAGTCAATTGTGCTACATGCTCGTTAACCATAGCTGTCCAAGAATAATACCCTGAGCTACACTCAGACAAGCATACTTAATTACATACGACACATGTCCATTTTGCCAACAATGTATTCCCTGTTACAGTTGTTAAATGTAGTCCATTTGCCACGCAACTGTGAATTTCCTTGCCAAAATCTCCCACATTTTTCATTTCCATACAGGCTGATAGAGTGCTCAAGATTATGGCTTCATGAGTCTTTATCATTGCTTTATTTTCACATTCGCTGAAAAACACTAATGGCCTTTCGAAGTTACCGGCACTTGACATAACATGAAATCGTGAGATGTTCGAGAAACCTAGTCTTGCAAAGGCATTTTCTTTGAAACATGCATTTAAAACTCCCAGTTCACCAAACGTGCCCATCAATGAGTTAAAAACACAAGAATCAAGCTGAAAGCCAGTATTGGCCTCAAAGGCATGGGTTTCTCTCCTTGATTATCGATCAACCTCTTCCATATACAGCCAAAAGCGTTGAAAAATACACGAATAGGTATAGGTTGTGAGTCGAAACATCTGAATCTGAATTTGCTTGAGTTATACATAGATTTACATCTTTCAAGAAGAGAAATGCATGTTCCCTTGCTTAATTCTGCGCTATGTGTTGTGGTAGATAAGATATGTGACTTAAATTGACAAAAACACATATAACTCAGCCAAGCAAGAACGGGAAATTTCAGACCATACGATAAAATCTTATGTCTTCCTTCTGTTTTCTGTGCAAGTCATGCCTTCAAAATGTGATTGATTCCTTTTACTAGCTAACTGTTCCTAATAACCAACTTTGCAGATGTCATACTATCTATAAATATAGTAGTAATATATAGTACCCCGCCGCCAAATGATTCATATAATTCATCATATATTTGTGAGTCACTTTTCTTTCCAATCAATTTGTTTTATAGAGAAAATCTATAGTTGTTTTCAGTAAGAACTACATCTACAATTGAGAGAGTATTACTATTTCCTATAGCGTAAAATTGCATCCATCGACCTACAAGACTACAACTAACAGACAGCGTGAATGACACGTTGCTCCTTGTATGTTAGGGAGTTACGTTGGTCCATTTAAAAAAAGATGCAAGAAAAATGATGTCAACTGTTGGATCAAATTTTTTTTTTGAAATCCGATGGTTGTTATTGAAGATGTCGTTTAGTAAGTCAAAAATCAATTTAAAATCTCGCTAGTGTGAATATTTGTAGACAAAGCCTTAAGTCTTGTTGGTCGTAGCCATGCCAGGTACACCGACGGCATTGTATTATCAAAGCCAAATGCGGTCTTGCTCTGATTATCCTAACCTATTTCCGAAGATTAAGATTCCAACAAGGTGGGATCCATCTTCCCATCCCTTTGCGGAATGCTTGGTAAAAGCCCTCCTGATGGCGTCGCCGATATGGTAGAAGAAGAAATAGGAAACCCTAATTGAGTTGAAGGAGGGGGCTGGTAGTCAACGATGTCGAGGGCATCGATGGCGTCCTCGTCGATAACAGAATCAAAGAGAAAGGAGTCGTAGTTGACATCGTAGCGGAAGGGTCGCATGTTTCGAAGAAAATGAGTGTCACAATGTGCCCGGAGGGCACCGTGACGAGAAGCAACAAAAAATATTGAAAAAAAAATTTCAATGGAGTCGCCACCAATTTTTATTTATGGAAAAAATCGGAAAAAACTTTTAGTTTTGCAAAACTGGTCTTTTAAAGAGATTGAATTCGGGAGTCCAATTATACACAGGGAAGGGTGGAAACTTAATCCCACTACACCCCTAATACATCCGTTTCACAACGGTTACCCTAGAGCTTATCATGCAAATTGATAACTTTAATAATATTGATTTTTCCCCCTAAAAACATAATAATTATTCACAAATAAAATAAAGCAAAATTAGTACCACAACTATTTACAAAAAAGAAGACAAAACAAAATTAATATGATAATTATTTATAAAAGGAAAGAAAAGCAAAAATTGATATAATAATTATTTACAAATAAAATAAAATATAGTTAGATTAATACAACAATTATTTACAAAAGAAAAGAAAAATAAAATTAATATGATAATCATTTATAAAAGGAAAGAAAAGCAAGATTGATATAATAATTATTTACAAATAAAATAAAATAAAGTTAGATTGGTACAACAATTATTTACAAAAAGAAGACAAAATAAAATTAATATGATAATTATTTATAAAAGGAAAGAAAAGCAAAATTGATATAATAATTATTTATAAATAAAATAAAATAAAGTTAAATTAGTGCAACAATTATTTACAAAAAAATAAAATAAAATAAATATGATAATCACTTATAAAAGGAAAGAAAAGCAAGATTGATATAATAATTATTTACAAATAAAATAAAATAAAGTTAGATTGGTACAACAATTATTTACAAAAAAGAAGACAAAATAAAATTAATATGATAATTATTTATAAAAGGAAAGAAAAGCAAAATTGATATAATAATTATTTATAAATAAAATAAAATAAAGTTAAATTAGTGCAACAATTATTTACAAAAAAATAAAATAAAATTAATATGATAATCATTTATAAAAGGAAAGAAAAGCAAAATTGATATAATAATTATTTACAAATAAAATAAAATAAAGTTAGATTAGTACAATAATTATTTACAAAAGAAAAGAAAAATAAAATTAATATGATATTTATTTATAAAAAGAAAGAAAAGCAAAATTGATATGATAATTATTCCCAAAAAAGAGCAAGATTAATATACAATTATTTACAAGAGAAAAGGAAAGTAAAATTAATATTATGATTATCTACAAAAGAAATAGAAATTGTTATAACAATTATTTACATACAGAAATGAAAGTGAAATTAATATTATGATTATTTACAAAAGAAACAAAAGTTGATATAACAATTATTTACAAACGGAAAAGGAAGTGAAATTAATGTTACAATTATTTAAGGAATTAAAATCGAATCAAATTTAAGAAAATTTAACTTTTAATTTGACAGATATTGTCTGCTCCTACGTATCCTCTGGTGCAATGAGGAATTCAAAATCATGTAGTTCTTGTAGAAAATAATTGTGGATTGAATTGATTTTATTTATGAAAAGATTTATTTGAAGAAAAAAGAAAGAAAACAAATCCACTCTTATACAGAGTTCAGGATAGCGTAAGCTATACAATAAACCCTTATAATTCTCATAATTCTTGAGGATGGTTAAACCATACAACAATATTGCAAGTTTGTTACGTGGATAAAACGATAAAAAAAAAAAGAACTTTCATAAAAAGGAAAAACCATTTTTTATAATTGCTAAGAAACACTAAAAGGTCAAAATTAAAAATGATTAGCAAGATAATTGAAAAGGGAAAAACGAAATCAACACATCTAAACAATTCAAATACATTTTTTTAATTTTATTTGACTAAAAGTTAAAAAAAAAGAAAAAGAAAAAGAAAAGACCAAGACACTACACTAGCGTACAAAAAAAAGAACAAAAACGTGGAAGCCGAAAGTGAAATGATACAAATGGATCAATATAGAAATCAAATATTCAGAAAAAGGAAATAAAAGCATCGATTTACACCCAAAAAAAAAGCTAAAAACCAAGAGATACCTTATTCACGGATGAGGAATTGCGCGGCGCTTATGGCCATGGATGGGACTATGTGGCGCAGACATAACACAGGGAGAGGTAATGGGAAACAACCGGTGCAATGGTGAGTGATTTTTCCAGATTTCTTATTATTGTTCGGTAAAAAAAATGCTGCGATAATAAAGGAAATAGAGAACTCTCGATGATTTTTGATTATTGTTGACGGTCTTTTTTCTTATTTCTCCCCCTCCCTTTGATTAGCTTGCTCTATTTATATATGTTGGAGGGAATTAATTGCAATTAAGTCTGATTGATTCTAATTGAAATTTTGCCTTAATGATATTATCATGTTTGATCTGATTTGGATACAAATGTCATAATTAATAGATTTGTTCAAATTTGTTCTCATTTATTCTGATTTGATTTTTTTTTTTTGATCAAAATATTATAATTGGATTATTCTCTTATTCCAAAAAATAAATGGGCCAATTTTTTTCTCCCTTCATTTTGGGTTTTCTCTTTTTCCTTTTTTTTTCTTTCTTCTTTTTTTTTTTTTGGTATGCGCCGGACAAAATATGGTGTTCACAGTTGCCCATCTTTACTTGTTTCTTACTAGAAAATATAAAACCGTAGGTTTTGATATTTCCGTAGTAAGGAACTAGTAAAGATATGAACATATATTTTTGTCCGAGCAAGAAAGATGGTGGGGGCAGATGCTTGTGAAAATGAAATGCAACCATGTGAAATGTAATGCAGCTTTGCAAAATGAAAAATGAAATGCAGACATGCGAATGAAATGTAGTCTTGCATAATTTGAAATTGAAATTGAATTTGAAGCTGCAGTTATGAAAAATTGAACTTGAGAATATAGCTTTGCAGAATTATATATTTTGAAATTGAATTGAATTTGAAGATGTAGATATGAAAATTGAGACTGAGAATGCAACTTTGCAGAATTGAAAGAATTTTGAAATTGAATTTTGAAGATGCAAGCATAATTGAAATAGATTTGAAATTGAAGATGCAGTTTTGCAGAATTGAAATATATTTAAAATTGAATTTGAAGATGCAGACGGAATTGAAATAGATTTGAAATTGAATAGAAGATGCAGACTGAATTGAAATAGATTTGAAATTGAATTGAATTTGAAGATGCAGATATGAAAAATTAAAATTGAGAAGATAGTTTTGCAGAATTGAAATAGATTTGAAATTAAATTTGAAAATGCAAGCATAACTGAAATAGATTTGAAATTGAATTGAATTTGAATATGCAGGCAGAATTGAAATAGATTTGAAATTGAATTGAAGATGCAAAAAGAATTGAAATAGTTTTGAAATTCAATTAAATTTGAAGATGCAAATATGAAAAGTTGAAATTGAGAATGCAGCTTTGCAGAATTGAAATAGATTTGAAATTGAATTTGAAGATGCAAACATAATCGAAATATATTTGAAATTGAATTGAAGATGCAAACAGGACAGAATTGAAATAGATTTGAAATTGAATTGAATTTGAAGATGCAGATATGAAAAGTTGAAATTGAGAATGCAGTTTTGCATAATTGAAATAAGTTTGAAATTGAATTTGAAGATGCAAGCATAATTGAAATGGATTTGAAATTGAAGATACAATTTTGCAGAATTGAAATAGATTTGAAATTGAATTTGAAGATGCAAGCATAATTGAAATAGATTTGAAATTGAATTGAATTTGAAGATGCAGGCAGAATTGAAATAGATTTGACATTGAATTGAAGATGCAAACAGAATTGAAATAGATTTGAAATTGAATTGAATTTGAAAATGCAAATATGAAAAATTGAAATTGAGAATGCAGTTTTACAGAATTGAAATAGATTTGAAATTGAATTTGAAGATGTAAGCAGAATTGAAATAGATTTGAAATTGAATTGAAGATGCAGATATGAAAAATTGAAATTGAGAATGCGATTTTACAGAATTGAAATAGATTTGAAATCGAATTTGAAGATGCAGATAGAGTTGAAATAGATTTGAAATTGAAATTGAAAATGCAACTTTGAAAAATTGAAATTGAAAATGCAGCTTTGTAAAATTGAAATAGATTTGAAATTGAATTTGATGATACAGATTTGAAAGATTGAAAATGCAGCTTTGCAAAATTGAAATAGATTTGAAATTGAATCTGAAAATGTAACTTTGAAAAATTGAAATTGAAAATGCACCTTTGCAGAATTGAAATAAATTTGAAATTGAATTTGATGATACAGAATTGAAGGATTGAAAATGCAGTTTTGCAAAATTGAAATAGATCTGAAATTGAATTTAAAAATGCAACTTTGAAAATTTGAAATTGAAAATTCACCTTTGCAAAATTGAAATAGATTTGAAATCGAAATTGAAATTGAAAATGTAACTTTGCAAAATTGAAATTGAAAATGCAACTTTGGAGAATTGAAATAGATTTGGAAAATGCAGCTTTGCAGAATTGAAATTGATTTAAAATTGAAATTGAAAATGCAACTTTGAAAAATTGAAATTGAAAATGCAACTTTGAAAAATTGAAATTGAAAATGCAACTTTGTAAAATTGAAATAGATTTGAAAGTGAATTTGATGATGCAACTATGAAAAATTGAAACTTGAAAATGTAGCTTTGCAGAATTGAAATGCCTTGTGATAATTTATTGGAAAGTAAAATGATGGTGATAATTGCTAAAAAGTAAATGATTTATGATATAGGATATTAACAAAAGGAGATGATTTGTGATGACTTGAAAATGAATGATCCATGATATGCGATATTTACAGAAAAGAAAATGATTTGTGCTATGAAAATTGCCTAAGGATGATGATGTGACTATGATATGATGTCATGATTTTGATAATGTGTAAAAAATTGAATGATCAATGATGATGAGAAGATTATACCAAGAAAATTGCCCCAGTTTATGAAATGATATGAAAAATGAATGATATGGCGATGATAATATGAAGAATGACATGTGTATTGACTACAAGACCTAGATGAATTAATGATACAAAAAGATGAATGATGAGAAAGTGAAAAAAAATTGCCCCAGTTTACAGTTTCTAAACATCGTACTTTTGCGAAAATCCTTGTTGAATTCAAGTAAGTTGGTCTATTTGAAGAGTCATTGCATTTGACCACTCTTTTGAACTGTTTGTCGTACCCTCACTTTGGCTTACGACCCGTGGCTTCATATCTTTGAAAAACCTCTCAGTGAACTGCTTACTTCTTGAATTCTTATCTTGACCTTTATCTTCATCTGATTCTTGGTCTTGTGTGCTGAAGAACCTCTCTTGTGAACTGCTTGTCCCATGAGTTTATGTCTTGAACTCCATTTTCAATTGATTCATCGTCTTGTCATACTTTGGATTTTTCCTTCATTTTTGATTTTGCTCTAACTTTTGCCTAGATCGCCATTGTTGGTTTTTGATCTAGTGAGTCTCTTTTTTCTATATTCTAATTTTTTGCCTAGATCGCCATTTTTTATTTTTGATCTAGCGAGCATTTTCTTTATTGCTCTTTTTTTCATTTCTTCTTTTATGCTCTAATTTTTGCCTAGACCGCCTTTTCAGGTTTTCGATCTAGCGAGCTTTTTATTTATTTATTTATTTATTTTTTAACCATTGCACTGAGAATCGTAAATCTAATGTCCTGATTATGCATGATTAAAAGAGAACATATGAAACAAGTAAAATACACCCTTTGATGATGATAATGAGAGAGAGAGAGACAGATAGAGAGGGAAAAAGAGAAAGAGTAGAGAACAAAAGTAAGAGGGAAAGTAAAAGAACAAGACAAATTTATTAAGTTCAAAACTAGAAGTGTTTACAAGACATGGACAAGTAAGGAGAGATAGATGGAGTGTAGAGAGACTTGCAATGCAGATTTCATATGATTTCATACTTTTTTATGCATATAGTGAATGTATGGAAGGAAAGAAAGGAAAAATGAGAGTTTGAAGAGTTTTCTTTTTTTTTAAGTTTATGCATGCTATGAATTTATGGAAATGATAGAAGAGAAAAGGAAATATGCAATGTTATGACGGATTTTTGGCCTTTTTTTATGCATATGTTGAATGTATGCAAGTTCAAAGAGTTTTTTTTTTTTTTTTCAAGTTATGCATACTATGAATTTATGGGAATGATAGAAAGAAAAAGGAAATATGCAATGTTATGAATGATTTTTTTTTTTTTGTCTTTTCTATGCATGTGGTGAATATATGGGAGGGAAGAAAGGAAAAATACAAGTTTGAGGAGTTTTTTTTTTTTTTAAATTTATGCATGCTATGAATTTATGGAAATGATAGAAAGAAAAAGGAAATATGCAATGTTATGAATGAGATTTTTTTTTATTTTTTACTTTTTTATGCATATAGTGAATGTATGGAAGGAAAGAAAGGAAAAATAAGAATTTGAAGAGTTTTCTTTTTTTTAAGTTTATGCATGCTATGAATTTATGGAAAGGATAGAAGAGAAAAGGAAATATGCAATGTTATGAAGGATTTTTGGCCTTTTTTATGCATATGTTGAATGTATGCAAGTTCAAAGAGTTTTTTTTTTTTTTTTCAAGTTATGCATACTATGAATTTATGGGAATGATAGAAAGAAAAAGGAAATATGCAATGTTATGAATGATTTTTTTTTTTTTTGTCTTTTCTATGCATGTGGTGAATATATGGGAGGGAAGAAAGGAAAAATACAAGTTTGAGGAGTTTTTTTTTTTTTTAAATTTATGCATGCTATGAATTTATGGAAATGATAGAAAGAAAAAGGAAATATGCAATGTTATGAATGAGATTTTGTACTTTTTTATGCATATGGTATATGTATAGAAGGAATAGAAAAGAGAAAGAATGAAAAATGCGAGTTCAATGATTTTTTTTTTATTTTTTTTTTTTGCTTATGTATGTATGCCATGCTGCACGATTTAGATTACAATGAAAAAAGCATGCTCCCTTTTGTCTTAATAGGGTGAGACCTAATGGTTGGATACTTATGAGGCTCGAACCTTAATTGGGTAGTCCACTAATTGCTTCTATTGTGCACGATTTTTTGGACAGATCTAGACCCCTATAAGTCATGGTTCCCAGATTGCCCTTATTAAAAAATAAGGACCCAGCTTTGTAAGCACCAGCAGGGACATAAGAGTCACAATCTTGAGCTCACAATTAGGTAGCAAACTGAGTGGGAAAATCAGCATTTGTCGAGGAGCGTGAGCTTCACAATAACCTCGTCAAAATCCCTTATACTCCTATGGATTTCCAAGGCTCGGGTATAGAGCCCAATTAGTGTGTGAGGTAAGTGATAGTGAGGTGTGTGAGGGGAGCATATAAACCTTTTAACCCTAAAACTAAGCATAAAACCTACAAAAGACCAAGAACACACGTATACACAGTATATCAACTACCCTAAGGTTTGAGATATATACAAAATATAGAAAAGACAAAAATAAATCTATTATCCTAAGGTCTAACTGAGAAATAATTACAAATAAAATAAACATATACAAATAAAAATTGTGTACAAAAATAATTATTTACAAAAAAAAAATGAAAAGCAATAAGAAAGGGGAAAAATAAATAGTATTTTAGTTATATAATTTGCATAATTTACTGTAATGGGCTTGACTCTCTAATCTCCTCCTGAGTCGCCAAATCAGTTACAACGTGTCTCTGAGGGCACCGTGACGAGAAGCAACAAAAAATATTGAAAAAAAAATTTCAATGGAGTCGCCACCAATTTTTATTTATGGAAAAAATCGGAAAAAACTTTTAGTTTTGCAAAACTGGTCTTTTAAAGAGATTGAATTTGGGAGTCCAATTATGCACAGGGAAGGGTGGAAACTTAATCCCACTACACCCCTAATACATCCGTTTCACAACGGTTACCCTAGAGCTTATCATGCAAATTGATAACTTTAATAATATTGATTTTTCCCCCTAAGAACATAATAATTATTCACAAATAAAATAAAGCAAAATTAGTACCACAACTATTTACAAAAAAGAAGACAAAACAAAATTAATATGATAATTATTTATAAAAGGAAAGAAAAGCAAAAATTGATATAATAATTATTTACAAATAAAATAAAATATAGTTAGATTAGTACAACAATTATTTACAAAAGAAAAGAAAAATAAAATTAATATGATAATCATTTATAAAAGGAAAGAAAAGCAAGATTGATATAATAATTATTTACAAATAAAATAAAATAAAGTTAGATTGGTACAACAATTATTTACAAAAAGAAGACAAAATAAAATTAATATGATAATTATTTATAAAAGGAAAGAAAAGCAAAATTGATATAATAATTATTTATAAATAAAATAAAATAAAGTTAAATTAGTGCAACAATTATTTACAAAAAAATAAAATAAAATAAATATGATAATCACTTATAAAAGGAAAGAAAAGCAAGATTGATATAATAATTATTTACAAATAAAATAAAATAAAGTTAGATTGGTACAACAATTATTTACAAAAAAGAAGACAAAATAAAATTAATATGATAATTATTTATAAAAGGAAAGAAAAGCAAAATTGATATAATAATTATTTATAAATAAAATAAAATAAAGTTAAATTAGTGCAACAATTATTTACAAAAAAAATAAAATAAAATTAATATGATAATCATTTATAAAAGGAAAGAAAAGCAAAATTGATATAATAATTATTTACAAATAAAATAAAATAAAGTTAGATTAGTACAATAATTATTTACAAAAGAAAAGAAAAATAAAATTAATATGATATTTATTTATAAAAAGAAAGAAAAGCAAAATTGATATGATAATTATTTCTAAAAAAGAGCAAGATTAATATACAATTATTTACAAGAGAAAAGGAAAGTAAAATTAATATTATGATTATCTACAAAAGAAATAGAAATTGTTATAACAATTATTTACATACAGAAATGAAAGTGAAATTAATATTATGATTATTTACAAAAGAAACAAAAGTTGATATAACAATTATTTACAAACGGAAAAGGAAGTGAAATTAATGTTACAATTATTTAAGGAATTAAAATCGAATCAAATTTAAGAAAATTTAACTTTTAATTTGACAGATATTGTCTGCTCCTACGTATCCTCTGGTGCAATGAGGAATTCAAAATCATGTAGTTCTTGTAGAAAATAATTGTGGATTGAATTGATTTTATTTATGAAAAGATTTATTTGAAGAAAAAAGAAAGAAAACAAATCCACTCTTATCTGAGTTCAGGATAGCGTAAGCTATACAATAAACCCTTATAATTCTCATAATTCTTGAGGATGGTTAAACCATACAACAATATTGCAAGTTTGTTACGTGGATAAAACGATAAAAAAAAAAAAGAGCTTTCATAAAAAGGAAAAACCATTTTTTATAATTGCTAAGAAACACTAAAAGGTCAAAATTAAAAATGATTAGCAAGATAATTGAAAAGGGAAAAACGAAATCAACACATCTAAACAATTCAAATACATTTTTTTAATTTTATTTGACTAAAAGTTAAAAAAAAAAGAAAAAGAAAAAGAAAAGACCAAGACACTACACTAGCGTACAAAAAAAGAACAAAAACGTGGAAGCCGAAAGTGAAATGATACAAATGGATCAATATAGAAATCAAATATTCAGAAAAAGGAAATAAAAGCATCGATTTACACCCAAAAAAAAAAGCTAAAAACCAAGAGATACCTTATTCACGGATAAGGAATTGCGCGGCGCTTATGGCCATGGATGGGACTATGTGGCGCAGACATAACACAGGGAGAGGTAATGGGAAACAATAGGTTGCAATGGTGAGTGATTTTTCAGATTTCTTATTATTGTTGGTAAAAAAATCTTTGCGATAATAAAGGAAATAGAGAACTCTCGATGATTTTTGATTATTGTTGACGGTCTTTTTTCTTATTTCTCCCCCTCCCTTTGATTAGCTTGCTCTATTTATATATGTTGGAGGGAATTAATTGCAATTAAGTCTGATTGATTCTAATTGAAATTTTGCCTTAATGATATTATCAGGTTTGATCTGATTTGGATACAAATGTCATAATTAATAGATTTGTTCAAATTTGTTCTCATTTATTTTGATTTGATTTTTTTTCTTTTTTTTTTGGATTAAAATATTATAATTGGATTATTCTCTTATTCCAAAAAATAAATGGGCCAATTTTTTTCTCCCTTCATTTTGGGCTTTCTCTTTTTCCTTTTTTTTTCTTTCTTCTTTTTTTTTTTTTGGTATGCGCCGGACAAAATATGGTGTTCACAATGAGGATGCCCAAAAAGTTTACCAATTTGCCTATCAATATCAAGGTTCTTACAGTAGTTTACTTGGATCAATAGTCTGCCCATTTTATGGCTTATATTCTGGTTTCAAGGTGAAATCATTTTTCCTAGTTGCTACTTTTTACCAACTTTCTATGCTTCAAGTCAAAATTGTTTGGTTGGGCTTACTATATTCGAATAAGGGAAAATAAAATGTTGTTTTAATAAGCTTTAGTTGTGTTCAGGATGATCTCTAGTCAATGGTGTCCTCGTCAGAGGAGGCGTCGTTGATGATGGAATCCAAGAGGAGAGAGTCGTAGTTAACATGGTGGTGGAAGGGTCACGTGTTTAAGAGAAAACGAGGATGAGAAATAGAACTTTTTTACAATTATTTTTTGAGGTTATTTTTAGAGCTGTGGAAATGGGTGGGTTTGGCTCGATGAGCCAGCCTGAACAATTCAAAAAAATGTATAGGCTATAATAAAAAATGAAGTTAGCTCAATTTAGCCCAATTCAATTTGTCCCAACCCAAATGGATTAGTATGTTTTTGGGTTGGACCAGTCTAATTGTCTGAATATTTTTTTTTTATTTTTTGAAATAATTAGTTTTAAATATATATCATTACTATTTAATTTTGGATTTTATTGGCCCATTCTTCACTTAAAGAAAATTTAAATTACAAAAAATACAAAAAAAATGATCATTTCATTTTAATATTAAGTAAAATCGCTATATCTAATTACTAGAAAAAAAAACTTATATTTTTGTCAATTGATTTTTTATATAAACCATAAGACAATAATAAGATCATCTTTTTTTAAATTTTTTTAATTATTTCAAAATATATTTATTTCATTTAAAAAGTCAATAAGTTGACTCAATATCTAAGTTGTGACCTAAATAAGATTGGGTCGAGTTAGCAAAATATTAGCCTAAAACTAACTTAACTTGATTAAACCTGATTTGAAAATGGCCCAACTCGAATAGATTAGCCAATTTTGATAGCTCTAATTATTTCATAATTTTACAAATGAGACTAACATAACTCCCTAACATACAAGGAGCAATGTATCATCCACCAACAGAGAGTAGAAAGACATGGAGTTCTAAGGACCCCTAAGACGGATGAAAGGCAAGAAAAATCTTAGGGTGCGTTCATTTAAGTTTTTTTTTAGATGATTATGAAATTTAAATTTTATATATAGTTTAAAATGTTTAAAAGTATTTTTTTTCAGAAGTTACTTTTTTCGACTTCTACAAAAAAATTAAAAGCAAATTTTTTTAATTTTAATTATTTTAAAAAATTATCTAAATATATAAAACTAATTTTTTTTAGCCAAAAAATTGATTTTTTACTAAAAAAATGATTTTTTTACTAAAAAAAATCACAACCAAACACCCTCTAATACCTAACTGTAAATCAATTAAATTGTTCAATGCATAAGTTTTTTTTTTTTTGGTGTCATTTTCAATGCCAAGGTTGAATGAGTTAATCTCTTTCTTTTTTTCTAGAACTTATTACAAAAAAAGTTATTTGGGCTTCAAATGTGTGTTTTCAGATGGGCCAACAATGTGTAAGCTCAAGCCACCTAAGCAATATTTCTTTTGCAATTGTATCGAACTAGTCCCCCTAATTATTTAATACTAGCTTAACGAAGTATTTGTGCCTTTTTTTTATTACAGAGTCACCGGCATTTGAGCTTTATTATTCAGAATCCAATTAATCCGACCTCACTCGATGAAGGTCCCTGAAGAGGGTAGGGGTTTTTCAATGAAAATGTTTTCCATTCTTAGAACTTAAATTCAAAATCTTTGATTAAGAAATCAAGGTGCTTACTAACATGATCAACCCATACTAGTGATGTATTTGTGCTTTGTTAACACACTATTAGTCACAAGCCCCCCTCCCCCCCCCAAAAAAAAAAATAGTAAAGTGCAGGTAATGGATAAAACATGCTATGATATGTGAAACTATATAATCAATCAAACAAATAATAAATAAGAGAAAAAGAAATACACAAGTAATCAAAGAGCCATCAGGATGTTGTAGCGGGAATAGTGTTGGATTGATGATGAGTAAAAGCAAAGAAAAGAGATAGAGAGAGGAAGGAAGAGAGAATAGAAAAGGAGAAAAAAAAAAGCACTGAATGAATCATGTTAAACAAGAAAGAATAGGGGAAAGATAATCACTTAACTGGTGCCAAAAAGAAAGGCATTAATGAGGTTTGCTTTGTTGCTGTGCTGATTACACGCATTCCTATCAACAAGCAGCAACACTTTCTGTCCCTTTCAAACTTGCCTTTAATTTTAGAGAATTAACATCTTAAAAATGAAATTCTGGCGGTCATTACACTCATCAACCAAACCAACAAATTGCCCTTTAATTGTTACTGCGACTGGCTTCCAAACATTAACTATCTCGTTTGTTCACATTGAGGATCTAAATCATAACTCATAAGGAATCAGAATATTCCATTTTTCAAGTATTGAAGTATGGGAAATTCTGTAATGCAAATACTTGACATTTGTCACCAACTATTTTGACACACATTTAAATGTCTTGCTGCCAACCAAACTAGTAATCTCACCAGTCATTACACAGAGCACATTGGAAGAAGTTTGTACTCAGTCAAAGAAAGGAAAAGTGCATAGGACATACAAATTAATATACATTTTAAGTATTGGGAGTATTCTCCTTAATTGCAGGTATGCTGCATCATGAACTACGTACATAATGATATTGTTCCATCTTTAATAGACGCTAATATGTGATACAACATCATAAAAGATTTGATCATGATCTAACTTTCGGCACAGTGGCCACCATAATCTTATGGAGCTCATGAATAATCATAAATTGAGACATTATCATTACGTACTCAAACATCATGGTTTTGGCAAAGTTAGAGTTAGAGGAAGGCACTATGCTGAACTTCCCTAATTAATTAAGGCCAAAATTAGGATGTTTTTGTTTAAACTTAAAAAAAAATAATTTTGAAATTTAAATTTTATATTTAGTTGAACAAGCTGAAAAATGATTTTTTTCATAAGTTATTCTTTTCAATTTCTCCAAAAAAGTTGAAAACAGATTTTTTTGAGATTCTATTGATTTTTAAAAAATTATTCAAATATATGAAAACTGATTTTTTTTGATGAAAAAAGTGATTATTTGTTAAAATAATCCCAAATAAATGCATCCTTAATAAAGACAAAGTCACTGTATTACCTTGAAACCCTCCAAAAGATGTATTTTCTGAGACGACATAACAATCTGGCCCTCAAGTCAAGACACTTAATCATACTTTAGTAATTTAATGAAGTGATTAAAGAGCACAGTTCAACATTAACTGGAATCATTCGTGTGACTCTTATATATATGAATTTATCTGCTCAAAAGATAACCAAATTTCCCTGTCAATTAAATACTCATTAGAAAGCGGTAACTAAACCAAACAGCATTGCCTAAATCCTAATCCTTTCTTCAGCAGTTAGATATTGGGTTGCATGACTTTCGGTCAAATTTGAATCTAATTCCAAGCAAGAAGTTACCATAAGAGAAAAGTTGAATGTAGTTGGCGTTAGTGCAGCACAGGCAATTAATGGTTAACTAAAAAGATGCCTTTATTGCTTCCATTGGCCAATCAACCACAGCGAAATAGCAAGCTAAGCCTAAACATTAATAACAAAATTTGCTTATTGAGAAGGGCAATATGGTTCATCCCTCCAGCTCTCTCGCCAAATTATTCTTGTCTCCCATAACTGAAGATGTGGTCCAAAATCAATGGTACAATGTAACTTAAATATCCAATAGATCCGGTCTAGGCTAGAGAAAAAATTCCACAGTACTTTTTTCGTTTGTCCTTTTGCTTTTGCTCTTTACTTCTTTGCAATTCCATATTTTATAATTTTCTGATCTACATTGCAAATTTCAAGGTTATTTATAAGCCACTATATTCCATGGACTTCTCAGCTTTCGAAAGGAGAAATTTTCATAGATGTATAAGAACTACAAAATACTAATATTTTGGTGACAAATTCATTTCGTTCAAAGGAGAACACACCATCATTTGGGTCAAGGGTCATTTTTTTAAAACCAACACATGGACAGGGGTCAGTTTTTAAAGACACAGGGATTTAGTATAATACACTCATTAAAGGTAGAGAAAATTCGAAGGAAAAGTAATATCATGTCATTAGTACCAAGAAGGAAAATCTATCACAGGGTACCAAATTTTTTATTTTTTGTTTTTCAAACATATTATAGAGTCACATGTTTTGAATTTGCAATTTCTTTTTTAACTAGTGTATTGAGTTTGTCCTGACAGGTCAACGAGTCAACAATTTTTATTTCACTGGAGTTTCAAATATACCACAATTCAATAGAAAACAAGAAAGGTACGTAGTTGGCTCGAAATTTAAATCAATTTTTTCCTCCGAATGTTTCTTGGTGGGAAATAAACAATGGTTCCAGCCATGCATTTGGCCTCGAGAATTGAGACCATACAAAGAAGAATACAATACTGATCTGCATGGACTTACAGAGAGGAAGCTTTACAAGGAAGACATTCCTTGGATCAAAATTCAAGACTCCTCAGATGATAACAACTATTTCTATACAGGGATGGCAAGTTAATGATGCTATAATTCGAATACACCTATGGTTTTTGCACATTGCCATTTTTGTGTGGGATGTGTGAACCTTTTTAATGCTGTCCACTCTAACATAGAGGGGAAGGGCTCCTCTTAATTGTATTTTTCATGTGATCAAGTCATGTGTCATTTTTTACTATTAACTAAGAAAGTGGTGCCATACATTACACTTGATAAAAGATGATAAATGACTTAGCCATATGAAAAATACAATTGAAAAGAGCTGCTCCCAATGGAGACACATATAGTAATAATTTTGGCAGCTCAAAGTTCATTTTAAAATTAATCTAATAATGTAAATTAAGTTTTATGTCACATTCACCGATTATAAGTATTACTGTGAAGTAGTCTGATTTTCTGTAGTGTGAAAGCCATATAATTAAATTAAATTAAATTAAATTATACCTTCCTGATGCCAATTTCCCATTCAAGCCTCAAAAGCACAGCACTACAGTCAAGAACAATGAGAGAGGAAAGGGTTTTCAACCTTTTCTTTTGATGAGTAGCATCAGTTTAGCTTGAAAAGCACAAAAAGAAGCAAAAGTTAGTCACAGATTCCAGAGGCTGAGGCCACTGATTGAATAGCCATATGCCCACAATTCCAGCAAGAAGACAAATCAGAGCCCACTGAACAACCCCAGAAGAAAAGGGCGCCCCCACAAAATTAAAAAATAAAATAAAATTTCATTATTTTCAAAACTCATAATCAATCAAAATATATTCTTTGCATAATCCCATGTCCTATTCCCTCCTTGACATTGCTTCTTCCATTTCATTCACATCTATTCCCATCTCTCTTTCTCTCTCTCTCTCTCTCTCTCTCTCTGAACCATGCGTGTTGGAACAGAGACAACAACAACAACAGTAGCAGAACACATCAAATGGAGAAGACCCAGAAACCAATTCAGCCACCACCACAACCAGCACCACCCCATCATTGAAGAAACAGATCCAAGCCTACAAATCCCTTCCATAATCCAATCCACTCGATGCAAGTCCACTATTTCCTCTCTCCTCCTCTCCACTTTCTCCAACAACAACACTTCCAATGATGCCACCATTAATGGCACTTCCCACAGCAGGAAAAAGAGCAACTTTTCTGCTGCGGCAACCTTCAGGGGTCTCGGCTGCACCGCCGGAGCATCGCAGCAGGTGTCGGTGCCGGCGGTGATCCGAACCTCCGCCGATTGGCAAGGGAAGAAGGCCAGAAAGAAGAAGCACAAGAGGAGCAGCAACAGCAAGAACAGTAACAGCAGCAATGGTGCTTGTAATGGTGGTGGTGTTGTTGATGGTTCTTCCAATCCTGCAACTTGCGTGGATTTTCAAGATGTTTGGTGTGGACCCGGAATTGGGTTCTCTGCTGATGCTGCTGCCTCTGTTGATTGTGTTGTGGCTAGGAAGAATGTGTCTTCTTCAAGAGGCAAAATTGATGTGGATAAGGTTAACAACAGAGAGGTGTGTTTTCATTTTCTGCATATTGATCTTTCTTCTTCTCTTCATCGCTCTTTTGTTTTGGAGTGATTTGGTGCCTAAATCTGTTGAAAAGTTTGGTTTTTGTCTTTTTTTCTACCTCTGCTTTGTGTTCTCTTGTATGTCTAATTTTGTAGGTGGGAAGACCCGAACAAGGTTTGTTTTTCTATGGATATGTTGCATTAATAAAGTTTCCATTTTATCTATCGAATTGATCCTTTGCATGCACTAAGATCGCCATTCTTGTTTGCCCTTCCTTTCTTGATTGATTTCTGATTTTTTGTTCACAAATCACAATAATAGCAACGATAGAAAGTGATCGCTGGTTTTCTGTCGATGATCGGTGAAGTGTATTTTCCTTTTGATTTTTATCCACATTCTAAACTCCTAAGCCCATTTTGTTATATTTAAATTTCCATAAAATAAACCAGACAAAATTAAAACTAATCTTTGAATATGACCTAGAAGTCTTCCAAGACGGACTATTTTCGTTTTTATTCCAGTGCATGTGTTTTCTTATAACAGTGACATTATTTGAACATAATCACTCGGACACCTAAATTGATATGGGTTGATCATAGTTTAAATAATAAGTGTGAATTTTAGCTATTTAAGTATCAATTTGACATATTAACTTCGCTAACTGCATAAATCACCACATGCCTAGTTGGTTGTGTTTATGCTATGTAAAAGAAAAATGTTAAATTCTCCTAATTCAAAATTTCACTGACATGAATTAAATAATTTTTGAATGTTTTGTAAATTGTAACTTATGTTTTTAGGTTGGTTGTCAAGAGAATATATATCAATACTCAATAAATTCTCTTTTGATAATTTAATAGTATATATTAATAGCTAACACCCTTTTCCAATGCGTGCACGCATTCCTTTACCTAGTTACAGACGCTTGGAGGAGTTCTTGATTGGTTTATTGTGGACCCTTTTAAATATTGAAGCTAGTGTGGGGAGTGGGGTGACAGCAATACGTTTTTGTGAATGATTAGTTGCGAGTTTTGCGTGATTTGTGCTTATCTTATTCGGTTTCATCATCATTTTTCGGTTTCTCTTCCTTTGATATGATCATGGGCTAACAATAAACCCTGGTTCATCATAATTTTATTGGCAGCGTTCATCTTATTTGGGAAGGCGCACTGTCACCCCAGAAACCATCTCTTTTCTGGACACTGATCCTGACATTTTCACAGCTCGCTCAGAGTCTTTTGGACCTGCCACATACTATCGCCATATTAGAGATCCTTCCTCTGATGGTTTTGCTGAGGTTTGCTCATGATCTAACATAACATACCCTTTCATCTATTCTCGTTTTGAACACAGATGAGCGAGATTAGTATGGCTATTATATTCTGGTATTGGTCTTTGACTAACTTAGATTGAATGTATATACCTAATCATATTTTTAGGCTGTGACCTGCATTGTAAATATTTCCACCTTGGAATGTTGATCGCTTTTGTATGTATAGAAATGCAAAAGATGGAGAGAGTATCCTGCATTGTAAAATGGTGCCAATGGTGTCAGTTTGGAGGTATCATCTGATAAGTGGAACTGTAGAAGAAGTGACCTGTTAATGGGTTGCCATTGACTGTTGAAATTTTAATCAGCAAATGTAGAGTCTTGTCAACTGCACTGATGTCTGTCTGTAGTAGCAGGGAAACTGTTATTCAGTCACCAACAAATGTTGTTGAGCTTGGATCTTTTCAATTGAACTGGACTGTATAGTTCTTTACTTCCTTTTCTTTAGGAAATCATGCGTATGCGCATACATTGATTGGTTGGAGATCAGTATATTCCAGATCTACATGGTTTGAGTGACATTTTTCTTTCCTTCTTTCTCATCCTTAAAATCAATAGGTGTCGATTCGTCCTGGAATAAGAATTTTTGTTTCTACCTTGACTTTCAACTGTTACTTTAATCGACATTGCATTGAAGTTAGTTTAATTTTATTGGTTCATAACATATTTTTGATGTCTCAAAAGTCATTGTTCTATCCACTTCATGCTTCCTGTAATTCTGAAGAGGGTCGCTTGTTGAATGTTGTAGTTGCGATTTTAATCTTTTCTTTTTTGTTTTTTTGGGGGGGGGGGGGGACTATCATGTCTTCTTGCTTATGTTTTGGTAATTTATGAATTGAAAGGTTTCACCATATATTTAGATTATAGTAACTTTGATGCCTATCCCCTGCTAGTTAGCAGAGGTTTTTTAGTGGAAGTTATGATTTTATA
Source organism: Pterocarpus santalinus (assembly GCA_031439595.1). Classification (NCBI taxonomy): domain Eukaryota; kingdom Viridiplantae; phylum Streptophyta; class Magnoliopsida; order Fabales; family Fabaceae; genus Pterocarpus; species Pterocarpus santalinus. The sequence goes on from CM062524.1 coordinate 53,442,806, forward strand.
ATGAGAACATATGTATGCAAGAGCCTGATGTTATATAATCCAAACAAGTCTTGGCTTAGATCTTATTGTAGTGAAGGGCTAATAGTGCTTTTCTTGATTGTTGCTGGCACTTTGAAGATTATGATGCTTCAAGGAGGTCTACTAATGGGGAGACGATTAAATTCACATGACCAATTCAGAGACTGGAGACTTGATGTTGATAACATGTCATATGAGGTGAGTACTCTCTCTGGTTAAGCTGCCTATTATTTTTCTCACGAAATAAATGTATCCCCAAGCTATTGAAATACTGTCACTGACATGCATCTTAATTTATGTATGTTGAAATTTCTGGTTTGTGTTTGATAGCAATTGCTTGAGCTCAGTGAGAGAATCGGGTATGTGAACACTGGACTTAAAGAAGATGAGATGGGACGCAACATCAGGAAGACTAAGCTTCAATTTTCAGATGATGCATCAAAGCATCAAGCAGATAAAAAGTGCAGCATTTGTCAGGTAGGTTCCTAACATTAAATTAAATTCTGATTTATTAAGTTCATCGCATTGCTTTTCCTTCACATACTGTATATGCATTGCAGTAAGCTTTTTAAGATGTGTTTGAATGATTAATATAATTTATCTTGCTTTTGAGTGCAGGAGGAGTATGAAGCTGGTGATGAAGTGGGGAGGTTAAATTGTGAACACAGCTATCACTTCCATTGTATAAAACAATGGGTTGCTCAGAAGAATTTCTGCCCAGTCTGTAAGCAACAAGTTGTGGCTCGCAACTGAACTGAGGGACACACCCCTGATGGTTTTTTGGACAGCTGCATATTTTCATCATTAAATTGGTGTATAGTTTTTCATATCCAATATAAGCAAGAATTTTCATTTGTTTCCGTCAATCTTTCATTTTGTCTTTTGAAACATTAGCCTCCTTTTTGGGGAGTCGGCAATATATGTTATTGTGTAAAGGTTTCTCAATTGGATGAGACCTTTACATGTTATACTCAAGAGTGGGCCTTGCATGTGAGCAGATAATCCATTTTTTTTTTTTTTTGGGTTGGTTAATGGAGTGTGTCTTTGAGAAAAGGTAGCGTGCTTATATTTGAGATGGCTGTCTACGACTACATGCCCATTTTGGATCATATGGTAATCGTTTGTGTTGCAGTATTTCCGTTAATATGTGTCTGTGGCCTAACTAGTCTGCAAAATAAGATCACATGTTTTCATAAATAGCCCCACATAAGCCACACATCTCATTCTAGTATTTTCTCAGTGATGAATGTATCTAGATGTAAGCCACTAAACAGACCACTCAATGTTATGCAAAAATAAACATAAACAATATAAAATATATGCCACTCAAGGTTTTTCAAGCAAAATATTATGTCACTCTTATCCCTGCATGAAGGGCTATTAATGCCTCCATCCTTCTTCCCTAATTCATTTGAGTGTCACTTTGCCAGAGTCTCTTAAAAAGACCTGAGCTCGGCAAACTTTTTAGCATTACCATCACGAAAAATTCTTTTATATTCTTCGCCCACAATACATTCTTACTTTTGAATAGTTATGCAGGACTCACCTACAAGTATATAATACAGAAATGTAATGGCCGATATTCTAGGAAGTCTCACTCTATCATCACACCCCAAACAATTTTTGCTATTATGTTCTAAGAGAATAAGAGCTCTTCTGATCTTCCAATGGTTTTATTATTGGCCCACAAGAAAAACTTACGGTTGGGTTCAGAACTTATTTCAACCAGCAAGCTGCTACGATCCTACTTTGTAGCCAATTCTTCCTTTTTTGTTGTTGATTGATTTACGAGAGACAGAATGTGATTTGCAATCTCAGCAGAGGCATTGGGATTTGCAGCTCTCAGAGCCCTCTCTGACATATCTTCCATCTTCTTCTCATCCCCTACCAAGCATTAAAATGTACAAATCAGGAAAGAAGGAAAGAGATAAAATAGTAGAAAAAAAGAGATGTATGTCTCTTATATTACGTTCATCTTGGTCACAAGGTCTTACTTAAAATGTAAAGTGCTGAATTTTTGAATTATTTATGAACATGATGGATTCCTTCTTTATGCAACTAACAACAGCAAGCAGTCAACGTGTTAATTAGTGGCACTGGCACATTAATGGGAAAATTTTTAATTTCGACAGTAAGGATATAAGAATCATATTGCAAACTAAGATGCAAATCTATTTGGATCTATAAATAAGTCCTAGTAACCCGTTAAGGCTGCAGCAAATAATTACTGCACTGTTTGCAACTGACTAAAATTTGGAGTAACAAAAAAGTCAAGTTAGATGATGGTAAGGTTAGAGGCAGAAAAGGGGTAAGACTGTCGGGGTCAAAGAATGCTTGAACTTGTTCCCAAAGAAAACATAATTATTTCCTTGATAAAACTTTCCTAAACTTCAAGTCTCAATTATGGTATTGTTACTGCACCGTGCCACTGTCTACATGTTAGAAGTGTGCGACACTGTGCGTCATGGCATGGGGTCATCATTACTTGAAACTTGAAAGCATGTGAACAATCAGCAAAGTATAGCCCTCTTTCTACAACAACCTTTTAGGAAGAGTTATAGAAAAATTGTTTATTTGCATATTTTTCACAAGATTATTTCTACCAGTAGGAGGACAACATACTTAAAATCTCTTCAATAGCAATTGCTAGTGTACTTGAATCAAGCTCATCCTCAGTTATAACTGTCACACCAGCTAAGTCTGCCATCAAGGAAGCATTCCTGAACTGATTCCCCTCAGAGAAATTTGGTGATGGTATCTGCAAATAACAATTGAAAAAGGGTCATTATTTTCTTTTGTTGAGCTGCAGATCCAACTTAAATGGATTGGAAAGCAAGCATGCGCAGCTGATGTGACTGTAGCTATGGGACAAGCATGCACACACGCATTCATGCACAATCATTATTTTTTTTCTTTTTAATTCATATTCTAGCCCTCAATTAGCATAAATTTGGAAGACACCTCATAAGATAGGGTGTTTCCTGTTTTGTTGCATAAAACTGCATAACTGCACAAATACGTATCATGTCTAATTTGAGCCAATCCAGCCTAATTAATGTTGAATTCCTGAGCCTCTTGGAGGACTACTGAAAGGAATAGTGTAATGACCTCTAAATTATTTTTTGGACAATATCAAAATTGCTGGGATCATCATGAACTTAAAAATTTTACTAGTCTAATTTCTACACCTCTATCTTTGGTAACATAGTATGTATAAATACCTCTGAATAATACATGTTAGTTTGAGTAATTTATCTCATGCATCCCCACACAGTGATTAATATTCTGCTTAAGTTCAAAGAATAAAAGGCCGTTTAACATAATTTTAGCTGAATTATTCCATTTACCCTTTAATCTAATTCAATGATGATATATTTTATACTTCTAATCATAAATCAAAACTGAAGGAATGAAAAGAATAATTAAACACAACATCTAACTACCAGGATAGACGGTTTCCCGGTGGCCAATATTTCATAGCAAGTCATTGCACCGGCTCTAGAAACAATCAAGTCTGCAGCTGCATATGCCATATCCATACAATGCATAAACCTACATAAAAAGAGGATATGTAAGATAAGTGATTACTAAACCCCAGGTTATTCAGTGAAATGTGAAAAAGGATGCAGGCAAAATCATTTTCAAAAATGAAACTCAATAAGATGAAACCCAAAATTATACTTCATTGCCGAAGAATATCTTTACAAAATTTCAACTGATTTTAATGAGTCAAATAATAGAATTTATGGCTGAAAGATGGAGAAAGAGCAAAATCCTAGATAATGTAGTCATTATTTAAATAAAATGAACTTTAAAACTGGTCCTATATAAGGACGTTAAAATAGCATGCTTGTTCGGGTTATGTTTTAAATGAAGAAAGCAGGACTCTCAAGAGGGATCTCATGCCAGGAAGCGCATGATTGATTGGACTTTGGATCATGCAGAGTCTTTGGTTTGTGTTATGCTAGTAAGGAAATGACTTTTCATGTCATAAAGCTGTAGAGAACTATCTTCTCACCTTTCAACAGCCAGAGTCACAGCATTACAAGAAATATAATATATCTCCATGTCAAGGAATAGCTAAATATGTAATACAATCATAAAACTTTGCAAAATAATCACATATATAATGAGTTGAATTACATTGAATATTTTAAGAGCTCATCCAAAACTACCATTATCAAACTCTAAGACAAGTGACTATTCAACTAAATGAAAGGTGTAAGGGATAAATTTGATAAATTCTACAACAACAATAACAACTGAGCCTTTTGCTACTAAACAGTTGGCTATATAAATCAAACAATGACATTGTACTCTAACACAAATCAAATTATCGAAAACAAAACCACAGATTAATATTTAAACAAATTTGAATTCCAGATTACAGGACTAGCAATCAATTCAAAGGTGGTTCACCTTAGCCGAAAAAGGTGTCAATGACATATTATTTATACTTTCATGTATAATGGACAGGCAACAAGGTAGTTGGTGCCCTTCCAATCTCCAATTATTTTGGGACTCCCTAAATCCCAATACCTGTCGACAAATGATGCTATATGAATATAATTCTTCCATAAAGAGAAAGTAAAAATGGTTTGCCATAATTCCACTTACTAACATACACCCTACTCTTCTTAGATGAACTATACAACATTTACAGAAAAGAAACCTATGCAGGATGGAGCAAACAACACTTACGGTGTCATATACAAGCGTGGATGATTTTTAACAAGGCTGTCCATCTCATCATATGCTTCAACCCCCGTTTGCCATATAATGTACAAGCTATTACTCTGCCTCAGCATCTGATAATACAAATTCAGCATTGCAATGTTAACAGCATTAGCCCCATAAGACCCTCCAAGAACCAACAAAACCTTGGCTCTAGAATCACTTGTCTTCCCATAACCTGGAAAAAAATGCGACCTCGCCTCCACCTTCGAAACAGAGTTCCTCAGCGACAACCTCACCGGATTCCCACACACCACACACTTGTTCCTCGGCAAGCTATCAGCAGTTGAGTTAAAAGCAACAAAGATTACATCAGCAAACAGGGCAAGAACAGAGTTGGCCAAACCAGGGACAGAGTTCTGTTCATGGATCACAAGCTTTATGCCTTTCAACTTAGCAGCGAGGCAAACGGGGAAAGAGACATAGCCACCAGTTCCAACAACGACATGGGGTTTGAAATCACGCAAATGGTGGAAGCAATGGATCAGGGACTTGACCAAAAGGTAAGGGAAGAAGAAGAGGTTGTGAGGGGCGATGAAGGGGCGAGTCAACCTCACCGCGGGAACAGAGGCGAAGTTGAACCCTGCAGAGGGGATTGCAGTGCTTTCCATGCTGTTTGGGGTGCCAATGAAGAGGAACTCGCATGTGGGGTTGGCGAGTTTGAGCTCATCTGCAATGGCCACTGCAGGGTACACGTGGCTGCCGGTGCCACCGGCGGCGAAGACCACTCGGAGGTTGTCGACGGCGGTGAGATTTGAAGGGTCATTGGGTGTCGTTTTCAGGGATAAGCAGCATATGACTTGAAGAGTCCTGTGTTGATGCAATTGGAAACAGAGTGTTCAGAAAAACAGAGTAAAACAGAGTGTTCTGTTCAGAGAACAGAGATGAGAAGTTATGTGTGTTTGTGAAAGAGAAAGGAGCGGAGAGACTTGCCTGGGGTGTGCCGGTTGCAAAGTGAGAACATGGGAAGTTAGAAAAGGGTGCAGTGATGGTAAAGTTAGGAACTTGGGAAAGGGTGTGAAGAGGGTATGTGTGGTGGTGGCCATGGTTGAAGTTGAAGGTGGAAGAAGCAAGAAAGGGAGGGAGAGTGGCAAAGTTGGCACCTTTTGTGAAGCGGGTAAGCGTTGAACAAGACACAACGCAAGCAGTAGTAGTACAGTAGCGACCTAGGCCTAAAAAATGTATTGGAAGCAATGTGATTCTAACATGTTTCTGCAGATCAGTATCTGGTGGCGGCTGATACCGAAGGCATTGTTGGACCACCACTGAATCACTGGCTGTTATTTTCCTCAAAACTCTGATGTTCTGGCAGTTGTCTCTAGCATGAACTCTCTCTAATAACCAGGTGTTTGATGATCTATCTATCAGATCGCAGCAGAAATAATGAGGGGAGTTCTTCTTACCAAAAAGACAAGGTCCACTTTGGTCCTTTTCTCATTCAGCACTCTCGGTTGACCTTTTGTTATCGATATAATCATGCAAGAGGAAATTAGAAGAGATGATAAACTGATAATGAATGATGATACTCGGGTCAACCAATCTACTAATATGAGGATTTTATTTTAAATTTAACTTAAGTAGTAACTATATTGTATGATTATTTACCTTTTACTATTTATAGATGTCGTATCTTAACTAGTTATTTTAAAATTGAAATCTTAGAAATATTATGACTAACAAGTTCTTTTTATGATGGCGTAGAATTTTAGTTAGATTTGTTGAAATGAGGGGAATCAGTTTTGTTGACTTCCCCCGTCTATATTTGGTCTTTTTCAAAATGTGAGATTAATTATGTTTTATTATTATTTTGGGGCAAGAGCGTACACATGCATCGAGCTTTCTTTAATCTCGTGAATCTTGAGTCAGCTGATTTTATTTTAAAAAATTTATGATAAAAATATTTCAAATTAAATTTTGACAGAAAACTTTTGAATGTAAAATAAATTAATTCTATAATGTTAAATCACTTGTTTATTAAAAAAAGTTTATATAACTTTATATTTTTGTTTGTTTATAATTTTCTCTTGATACATGAACATTTATAATTTTATTATGTATAAAATAAATTATTAATAATATCTGTATTTGCTTTTTGACATAATAATACTTTTAATGTTTAATGAAAGCATTAATTGTCTGGCGAAGTAATTTTACTGTAGACTAAATTGCAGTTGCATTTTGGTAGATGGCCAACGAAAAATAGAGGCGTTTCTACGAGCTTCATTTAATCTTTGCATGTTTCACAGTTTTGTCAATTGAGCTCTCTCGAGGGTAAAGTGATGATGCTGTATCCGTTGGTTATTAGCATAGGATAGCACAACTGGTGAGAAGAGAAATTCTCCAAGTCCACTCAGTACATGTTCAACTACGCACAGGTTGTTCTTCGGCTCGCTCCATGCACGTTCATAGATTCCCTTAGGCGCCAATAATAAATGTCAGAGCAGAGTAACCCACCTGCCTCATGTTGATTTTGTTGCAATTTTTTGTTTGTTTACAACATATGAATCTTGATGCTAGTTCCGTTGGCGTCAATATCTGACAACAACCATCTGTGCGTGGTGTGGTGTGATCAAATGCTCATAACATAAATTGCATTGCACGTACAAGTCCCATTCTCTTTTAAACCGCATGGAACGGTTATCAGATTTAACTTTTGGAGCTATCTTGATTAATTTTACTCACAATGCTCAAAACAGGACAAAGTGAGGTAATCAAATACCTGAACTTTCAGAAATCCGATGTTTCTGTTAATATGAACACAAAACAAATCTGGCTCTCAATTCCACAAAATTATATAAATTTTATAAAAAGAAAAGCAACAAGAAAATGGTTCCTTCATTAAGCTAATGGCAGTAGATTGCCTTAATTCAACTGAATCACTTGTATAGATAACACCAGAAAAGCTGGCTTCACAAGAACATGATCTTACATTAGATTCGCTGTCATATATAAAAAAGAAAGAAACACAACTCGGTCCTCCTTTTTTTTTTTTTTTTTTTTTGGTTTCTAGAAAGTAAGTCCATGTAAAAGAAAACAAGAAAGTCCAATTAACACCCCAACATGCCTTCAACAAAATGGTTCATTTTTCTCCTAATCGATTTATACTGGCTGTGTAGTTCTGCTTGGCTGCTGAATGTTGTCTATAGGGAATTGTTTTGAAACATCTGATAGTGCCGCAGCAGCAGCTGCTGGGTTCATGGATTGGTGCTGTGGAAGCTGTGGAGCAGTGGATCGCTGCTGTGTGTAGTATACTTGGTCTTGTGTAGTAGGTCCACCATATTCATAACCATAATTAGTTGTGACTGAGGGGCCTACCGCAGTAGGCTGTGTTGGATGACGAATATTTTGAGGCAAACCCAGATACGGTTGCTGAAATTGATTGGAAGGAATTTGAACAAACGCAGGATTTGATGTCACCGGGCCTTTGTAAACACTAGGAGCCACGTCAGGTAAAGCTCGGGTAGGTAACTTAGTGGGGTAAATAGGTGGAGTGCCATCCTTGTATGATGCTGAGGCAGCACCACTTTGGAGTATTAGTGGCATGCCTGAGGCTACCACATTTGGGTCAGCTATATTGGGTTGCATAGTCATGTTGCACGGTTGTGTAGGGCCAACAGGCATTACATAAACTGGGTACTGCTGTTGACCAATTGCATGATGAAGTTGCTGATGTGATGCTGGTGGGGCATAAACTGGGTAGTATGATGACATTGTAACTTGACCTGTGGTGGATGCAGGGTGGCGGATGAAGACAAATTTTTGTTGTTGTTGTTGTTGTTGCTGGTGGAGTTGTTGATTTTGATCCAGTTGTTGGGATAACGTGTAAGCTGAATCCTGAGCTTGTTCCCTTTGTAGTCCATGGCTGTGATCAGATATTTCGCTCTTGACATTTGGCAAAGTACTAGAAGCTTTGCTGTCTACATGTGAAGCTTGGACTTGTTCTTGATAGCATACCCCCTTTGAGAAAGAATTTGCAGATGCAATACTGCTATCACTGTGCATATAAATAAATCAAAATGAACAATTTTAAAACACATATTATTATCAATTCATCCAAGAAAAAAAAAAAAGAACAATCAACATAGTAAACATATAATTTAAAGTGAAGATTTTGATTTCTTCTTCTTTCAGATGAAAGAACATAATGGGACAAAGAACAAAATTAGAAAAAAGATACATTATTTGGATATATAACTCAATATTGTAGATTGCATTTTAAATAAATGTAAATTTCAGTGATACAAGGATCACGTATAATTTTAACTAAAAATGCATCTAAACAGTTAATAAAAGCAAAATGTGATTACTCAACACACTTACTTAACTACTATTCATAGATGTCAATTAATATGTCTAAAGGAGTATATGTAACTAACATTACTATTGGAAAAGTGACAAAAGTTGCATACAGAAATTAAGGATGAATACCTTGCAACTGAACCTGGTGAAGGCAAACCAAAACCACAAAAAGTCCTCGGTTGTACAAGCTGCAACGGCAAACGGGGCTTTCTGAATCCAGCAGGTGCCCCATGATGATCTAAATACCTATCCTCATCAGGGACAGCCCTACTCACGCTATCACTAGTACAACCATTAGTAACGATAGTCATAGGTGCACGGATTGCGGGCACAGTAGCAGCATTGGAAGAAATGCCAAACCCATCATCTTGCTTCACAACCCCAGCGCCAGTCCCAAACGTCATCTGTGCAAACTGCTCCTCCATCACAAGCTGGAGCCTGCTACCACCGTTGTCATCAACAAGAACCCTTATCGGAGGCAGATTAGCCGTTGAAGAAGACGAAGAAGAAGACCCATAAGACGAGTTATTCTCCAGCATAGGCGAGCCAGGCACAGAATGCACATCATCCAAATGCTTAACCTCCTTCTTGGCATCACCACCAACAGTAGCAGCAGCACTACCCTCCAAATCGTCGCTGGAACCACCACTAGCAGCGGTGATCCCATCAACAAGGCTCACGAGGCATTCATCAACAGCAGCAGAATCCGACACAACACGCTCGATAATCCCCGAGTTGTTGGGAGCGTCCACGAACCACGTCTCGGACTTGGCATCATCAAGAAGTGAACCCATGGAAACCGCGGTGTCTGGTTTGAAGAAGAAGAGGACTACCCTTAGACGCGAGGGTGAAGAAGAAGAAGGTTTCGAAGCCAAACGATCGTACTCTTCGATCATGTTGTCAAGGTCCTCGTCGGTGGTAACAGTGATGAGGTTGTCGAGGTCTTCGTTGGGGAGCTGGTACTTGAGTGTGAAGGGTCTTCCATGCAAAAGGGTACGAGAGAGGCGAGCACAAAGGTCCTTGAGGGAGGTGTGGCGGTCCACGGCGACCATGCGTGTGTCGCCGCCGACGTAGGAGAGGGACTTGTCGTGCGGACGTGGCATGATGTGGCCGCCGTAGCTGCACATCAGCCGGAGCTTGGCGCCCGGGACATTAGGGAGGAGGGGCTGATCATCAGGCAATGGTTCAACCGTGCGGCACCGAGGAGAGGATTCAACTAAGTCAGGGTTGTTTAGTAGGACGGTCGTGGCGGTGGCGGCGGCGGAGAGGGGTGGTTGTGGCAGTGGTGGATCCACCAGAGGTGGTGGTGGTGGTGGTGCTGCTGCTGCCTGCATGTGTGATGTGATGACTCTGCTATGCCTTACTTTCAGTGGGAACTAGTGAATGAGAGGAGAGTCACAAACTTTGTGTGACTCAGTCTAACCCTTTTTAAGGTGATATATTCTTATAGCTAGGTAGCTAGGCTGATATAGTAGGATTAGGACTTATTCTATTCCTTTGTGTGTCTTTGTTGTTTTTCATATTATTATATTAGAGTGTAATGCAATCAAAATGGGATGCCTCATTGGCGAAACAGAGGCTGAGTCGGCCAAAACTTGTTGGGGGCTGCATTTTGCTTACATCCAGCTTTTCCCAAACCAAAGTATTCAATGGCAGTTTCCAGAAAATAAATGTATTCGATGGCAGGTTTCAAGGATCAAAGGAAGTTAATAATATTAAACATATAAACCAGAGGCATAAAGAAGTAAAATGCCCGAGGGGCACTTCAACTTTTGGCTTATGTTTAGGGACGGTGCTTCCTTTTCATTTCTCTGTGCTGAGAATTATGGTTTTGTATGCCTTGTTTATCGTTATTTTAGTTCATTTGTAGGTGAGATTGTGGGATTTTGTTAATTTACATTACCTGATATAAGTGGGCAGAATAAGGTATTTATTTATGAGATGATTAACGATAAATGTCATCATTGTCACAGACTAATTTATGCAACATGATCAAAGCGTATCATCTTCAATATATGTGGCATGATCCATAATCACCCCTGCTAAAACCGAGTATGCGGATGTGAGGAAATTGGTGTTAATTCTGTCTAATTGTGTGCAAGCCTATGGAGCTTTAGTGCAAGTTGCACGATTGCGATATCAGGGAACAGAGAAAAAGTGGCATTCCTCTGTCAATTTAAAACACTCAACGTGTTACTTAAATTGAAAGTGATGTATGTGTTTGATCCTGTAATTTGCAGAATTGATTCGAAATAAAATTGATTTTATTAGAATTAATTTTAGTTAAAAGTAATTTTAGAATAAATTAATTTATATTTAATAACTTAATTTGAGAAGTGATTTTTGATAGAATTGATAATGTTTTACAGTAAAAACAATATGAACTACTTCACATCAAAATTGATTTTGATTCTACTTTTCTTGTTTGAGAAGAAACTGTACTAAGAAACAAACAAGACAAAAAATGCACAAAATCAATTTTAACCCCCCCCCCCCTAAAACCCCCATTTGAAGCACATCAAACTTGCAAGTAATATGGTTATCTCCACTTCACATGTCAAGACGCTTCACTTGGGGAGATTTTTGTAAATGATATAAGGAAAAAGAAAATAGAGTTTTACATAATTAAAAGTGTTTGAATTTTATAATAACTGTCATCAAAGTCACATATATAATAAAATGTGATTGATTGTTAGTCAAATTTTTTTCATTAATAGAATATCAAAATTAATCTTTTAAACCTAATTTATATTTAGTGTGTATTTAATTGAGGGATAAAAATTGAGATGTTCATAAAAATTTTCTCTCCATGTTTATCCCAATTAAATATTCCCTTACTGTTAAACCAAAAAGAGGGTTAAGTTGACTAAAAATCTCCCCCCCCCCCTCCCAAAAAAAAAATTACCCCCAAATTAAATATTCCTTTAGTGTTAAACCATTGAAAAGAGGGTTAAGTCTTTCCTCACACTCAAAATTATACTTACAGTGCTTTCCGTCAACTCCCGTGATTGAAAGGAGAGTCCCCTCGTACCTTTTACTCTCCCTTCTCTACATATTCCTATTTATTTATTTGTTTATTTTTTTTTTCCCAATCTTCGTCCACCTTAAATCCGTTTAGGCAGGGGGATTGAACAAAGCACATGCACGTGCTGAACTTTGGCACTTGCGCTTATCTTGCAGAGTTACAGCTTGAATTGGCTGGTTATGAACGCAACACGTACAGGGTGTCATCGAGTTTTTGTCCCTCTGGGTTGGCCATCCCCTGGCGCACGAGGTTCGGCTTAAGAAGAACACAACCCAAGAGAGCAACTATAGGTGAGAGTAACGTGATCAACAGAAAACAATGCTGCTTATTAGCCTTAAATCTTGATGTTTGATTTTTATTTTTTTAAACTTTTAATTTCGTGGCATGAGCTATGCAACAGAATTTAACTATCTTTTATAATAGAAGAGTAATGTTATTTGTTTTAAATTTTTATTATTTTTAATTATAAATAATGAATGAGTCAATACAATATCTCAAATAAAATAAATATAAATAACACTACTCATAATAAAAACCGAACTCAGATTCAACCAAACTCAATTTCAAGTGTTTTACCAAAAGAAAAAAAAATAAAAACATTAGATGAGGGCCTTGATTTAGTGTTAGGTTTCCCTTTCTTCTATTATTTAAATGCTTTCTTGAGTTCTGAAATATGGCGTTTGGTGTAGTACATTCAATTTGATTTATCTAGTTGGAGCTTGTATGATGGATGAATTATAGGGTAAATTCATTCCCTTAACTTTGAAGGCTGATATTCTACTTTGAAGAGTCCCGTGTTTCGGAGTTTGCAATTCAAATTTTGCATCCCAAAATTGCACTCTGCTATAATGACAGTTGGTGCAAATCCTGCTGATATACGTAGTATTCTACTTTTTCCTAACTTCATTAAGAAACAAAGAGAACGCAAATGCCACACACACTAAAAAGTGAAAAAAATAATAGAAATATTTGGACGATGATTCTCATATAATTATTATTATTTTGATTTAATTTTTTTAATTTAGAAATTTTATATAAAACTTATTAGCATGTGCACCGTTCACACTGGTAAGTTTTGTGAAATTTTTTTTTTAGCGTGTGCATTGTTCATGCTGATACATTTTATATATAAAAAAAAAAATTTACCTGCATAAACAGTGCACACACTGTAAAACTTATCAGTGTATTGAATAATACGCTGATAAATTTTTAGATAATAAAAAATTAAATAAAAATAACAATAATTATATAAGATTCATTATCCAAATTTTTTTTTTATTTTACTCACTTTTTTCATAGACATCCTTTATTGCATTGCAAAATATGCACCCTCAAATATTTTTTAGAAACAAAATAAAAGTATTTGCCCCCTGCTCATAAGCAATGAGCTAAAATATAAATACAATTCAATGAATCTTTTTTTTGTTTTTTTGGTTGGGGAAGCGGGGAATTGTTGGGGCTACGGTCCGACCCGCTACGGTCCGACCCTCGCGAGTCAAACTCGTGCCCCTTGGGTTCACCCTTCTAAGGAGATGGAAACATCTGAGTTACGCCTCATATGCCTATTCAATGAATCTTTGAACCTTGATTACTTGTATAAATCATCGTTTGCAATTTTTGTTTATTTTATATAAGCCATCTACATATGCTTTTGTTGGGACCGTATCTTGGCCTCAGCATCTTGGACCATTCTGCCAGGCTCTGAGCCCCATATAGCCGAGGCCTTAGCCTGCCAATAAGGCCTCCAATTTGCTATGGACTGCTGTGTTTTGGACATCACTTTGGAGAGTGATAACATGTAGCAATCTAGGCTATCTCACTGTCCGAGTACCCAATTAACTGAAAAAAAATATCATCCACGTACCCAGACAATTATTTTGGTCTACTCGTTTCAAATTTGTTTCTCTCTTATAAGTTCCTTTAGGACATTTCATTTATCACATGTGAAAAGAGATGGAAATTGCGTAGCTTATGAGCTTGCTCAATTAGCCCTTGCCAATCCAAATATGTGGATGGAAGGTGCTCTAGACAATATTTGTTCTCTTGCCTTTTTGGACATGTGTCCTGAATAATACAGCTCCAATTGCATTTCCACGTCAAAAAATGAAAAAAGATATTGAATAGGACTGTCAAATGGGTTTAACTCATTAACCTAGTCTATTTATTCATTAAGATTAGACAGGTCAGGTTTCAAAATTACTCACCCGTTTAATTAGACAAATATATATATAAAAATAAATTTAATATATATTCATAAAAACTTAAATGAGTCGAGCTAGTTCATTTGAAACCCTCGTCTATTCTATACATTCTTTTAACTTAGGTGTACAATGACGGGTCTGTCTGGACCCTTTTTGATCTTCGTCTGGTGGCTTCGTATTATATTATTATACATTTTAAATTCCAAATCTCTGCATTCGTAAATAATTGAGGCCAAATGAGTGCAGAATGGTCACTGGTCAGCCTCTTGAAACAATAATTTACAAGCTTTTGAGCAATTGGTTTAGAGAACAATAAAATGAAGTGGTGAAATTTTCCTGTTTTGGTTGGTCAGAGGGTGAAGCTTGTTTGGCTCAGCAAGCTCGTTGACCAAAAACAAAAACTACGCATCTAGCTTCAACTGTCTTTGGTCAACAAGCCAACTCCTTTTTTTTTTGGGGGGGTTCAACTCAGCAATCAGAATTCTGTTGCCTGTATTTCCGCTAATAGAATGGGCCTACAAAACAGTGGTTGTAGTCCATTGTCTAGACAGACCCGGTCTCATTTTCAATAGTCCGCGCGTACTCTATTCAAAATATATACTGCACGAGAAATGAAACAGATCACGACAAAAAAAAGGAACAGGTAAACTCTCGTCTTTTTCTCCAAAACCACGTTGAGTTTTGAGCTAGCTCAAACCGATTTTGTATTAAAAAAAATAGATGATTTTCACTCTAAAATAGTCCACTCGTTTAACACGGTCATATTCTGTTTTTGGAATTAAACGAGCTAGAAATAAATGTAATATGTATAAAGGACGTATGATCTGAGACCATATACAAACATAGATTGTGCAAAAACAACGTTTTTATGTTCTTCAAAGAAATCATACTGCGGAAGTACAATTTCTCATAGATGGATTGTGAATTCCCACGTAACAACATTAGATCAACATTTTGATAATAAGTATTGCAAGATTGAAGGAAAAGTTGACAATATATAGAGTCAGTAGAAAAGGTTTCTCTAAATTAAATTGGTAGCCTATATGCTACTCCTACATTGTTCCATGACATCTTGGCTTTAAGGTTATGTTTAGAACTTCTATAAATGATGAAAGAAATTGACCCCTAATAAAATGGAATGGATAGGTAAGAAATAAAATGGCACAAAATATGTTTGGCAGGTTTTCCCACCAATAAGAATACGTCACATTTGTTTGGCCTGTTATCCCATTTTATATTTAATCAATAAATACCATAATATTTTCTTTTCAATATAATCTATATTTATTTGGAATTTCAAATGAATATTGAACTACTAAGTTTTCACCTACCCAATCCGTGAAGCTAAGTCTGTACTAATCTAATTCAATGCATTATATTGTACTGGAAGTCCTTGATACATGTTTAGTTTTTTTTTTTTTTTTTAAAGAAAACCAACTAAGTAAAATCTTTTCTCTTTGTGTGTATATATGTATACAAGAGTAAAAACCAAAATTGTCTTCCAATATATGTATAGTTGACATTGATCATTGACGTATTTTATGAATTAATGTGCTGCACATGTGGTCGCTGCTCTTCAAACCAAAATTTTTTGTTCCATATCTACTCATGATCTCAACCATTTCGAACTTTTTATAATATACATTGCACTGTAGCAGTACATGCCACTGGTACAAGTGGGGATATACTCACTTCTTAATTCCCTTTAAACCTGTGTTTATATGGTCAATACGAGATTCAATTATATTTTATAAGTCATTGTACTTATTCTGGAAGAGCTATTTACTAGCTATGCGTTGTCACCTATGCCCAAAGTTGACAAATGACTCGATAATTGAGCTAGTTCCCTCGTTGCGCCTTCGTGGTAGCAAATAGCAATTCACTACCTAGAGAAAAACACTAATACTACACTAAACTCATCACCTCTATATATAATACAGAGGCACTAATTATAGTTATAGGCACTCGATCTCTATCAATTTCTTATCTCTCCGGTTAATAAGAAAAAGAATTGTTGGTATCACAAGTTTCGCTCCCGCACAACACATAAAGTACGTACCTATTTGTTTGAAGCAATCAAAACATGAAGGTGAGACTTCATCACTCTTCACTTCTATAAACCGATGATTGCAATTAATGTTGCATAATATTTATACATACATATGATGAGTTATTCGCTTTTGGGCTTTGTAATTGCATCAAACCAACCAGTAAAATGTACAGAAAAAAACTGTCCACTTGTGCTGCAGAAAATAGTGCTGCAACTGAACGACGACAAATGCAGAAGCAAGGCACTCAAGGTGGCTGCTGAGGCACAAGGTGCATATCTCTCTGGTTTCTAAATTTGTGATCATGGTCACATTGGTCACTGAAACATGCATGGATGCAGGTGTGATCTCAGTGTCATTAGAAGGAGAAGAGAGAAACCAACTGGTGGTGACGGGATTTGTGGATGCAGTGTGCTTGGCTTCTATGCTGAGGAAGAAGTTCCGCTGTGTCACCCTTGTGAGTGTGGAAGAAGTGAAGAAAGATAAAGACGACAATAAAGATGAAAATAAAGGAGTGTGTTATTGCATTGCTCCGTGTCCTCCTTCTCCTTCTCCATGTGTTCCTGGTCCCTCTTATTACGTCGTTTATGATCAATACCCCAACAATTGCTCCGTCATGTGAGTTTATATACATTATATATGTGTGTGTGTGTGTGTGTGTGTGTGTGTGTATGTGTGTGTGATCACTCCCATGAAATAAAAGAAATTGATGACTATTGTAACCATAAATTACCGGTTAGGTCTGATGTTCAGTCTCTCATTCAATCTCAATCTCCTCATACGTTGAAAGCTGTATTTGACGTGCTCCAGTTTGGCTCTACCCTCTACATTTTTTTTTCTTTTGTTTTTTCCCCCTTTCCCCGGTACATCTCTACCTTCTACTTTAAAAGCTCGATTATCTTCATGCAATTAATTTCCTTCCTTCATTTATACGGGTCTATATTCCTTTGACTCTAATTTCTCAAACCATTGATAAAGCGAAGGTTAACTTTTATGGGTACATTAATAAATTATTACCGTAGGATACAATTATAACATTTCTATTCAAACTCTCAAGACTAATCCGGCCTGTCTGCAAATGGCCTAACTAACTTTCATGCGTAAAACAGCCCCACTACTATGTTTTACGTATCAGTTTCATTGTTAGTATATATATAGAGAGATTTTTTTTTTCCGATAGTTATCAGATACTGGCCTCGGCTCAAAAACTTGTACATAGATATTAGAATACTTATATTAGCATGTGATAACTATAGCATAGATTAACTGTGAATATCGAATCAACAGATTATTTTCAAAATTTATATGAATAAAATTCATATTTATTTAAATTGTGATCACCATGTATTGATTTAAGTGTCTATATATTATATATAAAAAAAACCATTTTTCTTTGCATATTTAGTCACTTGGACAATTTTGTATTAATAATTGATGAATTTCTGGTAAATTTGTTTGTGGATAATCATGAGTTTTTATTTTTTTTATTTAAAAAGAGACGTATAACTTAATATCAATTATTAACTTTTACATTATTGAGTAACTTTATTGTTAATTTTTTTACAAAACCCATCACTATATTAAAAATTGATATCTTACAGGTTATATTTAGAAAATTTTATATATATATATATATATATATATATTATTAAAATACTTAAAATAGGAGCTATTTATTCACGTTCATATTAATGTTCAATTTTTCTTGGAAGAAAAGTTACACAACGTATAGGCATTTCCAAAATTTGGGCCTACTTCAATAAACCCTCATGTTATATTCAGTCAAAATCTTAGAAGTAGTTCCGGACCCAAAAAAAAGAATTTCTTAGAATTGGTTGGTTACAGTCCAACATATCGATTAAGAAAATACTAGCTTCTGCAGCATAAAACTTTGAATTCTATTGTTTGAATTTTCTGCAAACCATCCATATCTTATTAAATAGACGCAATATAATTGGGCGACTCCAAGTTAATATTAACATTCCTTCATAATTAAGTGTTGTTTCAAAAAATAATATTAAAATTAAAGAAGAAATTTAAACCACTAACAATGATATAGTGGTGAAGGGTTTTAATAGTTTGTATAAAGCTATAGATTCAAATCTTATTATCACTAATATATCAAAATTAAATAAGCAATTTCATAATTTTAAATTAAAAAAAGCTTTAATAGTTTGACTTATTTTAAAAAATGATTATAATAAATTAATAAAAAAGAGATAGCAAAAGAAAAAATGGATATAGAATTAATAAAAGTAATTAATTGTTGTTAAATTTTAAAAAATTTAATTTAAATATACTGATAGTATAAAATGATTTTACACTGTTATTTAATCAAATCTTGTGATATCAGTAAATATGGTTAAATCTTATACTTATTGCTTGAATAGTCATACAAATAAAAATATATAATTAATTAAATATATAAAAAAATTTACACTATTAATATATCAAAATTAAACTCATTTTAAAATAACTTATAATATGGATGAAAAGAAATTTCTAGGACTAACTACATGATTTTCAGTCGCGTGGCTTATTGCCCGTTAAACTCGGCCGAGAATTCATAGAATAGAATTTGACGACTCCAAGTCAATATCGATGCTCTGGAAACACTGGCTGCCCAATTCCAGTAGTTTGTCTTATTTCCTGTGAAGCTTTGCGGAAAGAGAAATATTTTTTGAATATACAATGTATATATATAGTATATTTATGTGAGTGTGGGCGAATATCGAGGTGCACATATATCGAGATAAGATAATAGATTGTATATTTATGTGAGAGGATGTTGTATTTGGATGTCCCACCTCTATGTACAAATAACGTAGCCCGTGCGGAAATTAAGAATAATGATAATCAGTACCAATTGAAATTCTTTAATTCTACTTGAATGACATGTTGTAGTGTATCTCTCGCTCCCGTTTTCTTTTCACATGTCCCCATTTCCCACTTTTTTTAACCTGTTTCCCACTCAATCAATGTCATGTGTATTCGTCAAAGATTCTTAAAAAAAAAATTTCACACTGAATAGTTGGAGAAAACTCGAGCAACAGAATTCGAACTTGGATTTATCGCCACTCAATAAATTGAAATTGAGTCCAAGAAACAGCAGCATTACTTGCTAGTTATTCGAAGATTTCAAGAGATGGGTCTCTCTTCGTTTTACCAATTTCTAATAGTCTTGCTAGGGTGTAAACAGGTTAATTTGGATTAGGTTTGAGTAAAAAATAAATCTAAATCGATCAAATTTAATTGAATTAGTTTGATTTAGATTTTAATTTTTTTTTTAACAAATCTGAGGCCAACCAATTCGATTAAGACTGGGTTGATTTGGTTTGGTTCATCGAATTAAAGTAAAAATAAAAAATTATATTTTTTTAAAAAATATTATTATAACAACTAAGGATAATATAAAATTTGATTATGATATATCTAATGATGGTGTAAATAGATAAAATTTTTAAAGAAGTATTAACAACAAGATAAAAAGTGACTATATTATTAGAAACTTAAGTAAAAAACTTTGAAATATTAGAAATTTAAAAAAAAAAATAGTTGATCGAGTGATTGGATAGGGTGTTTAGATAATCGGGTTGAAAAATTATAAATCTGAAACCGAACTAATAATAATTGATTTAATTTGGTTCTACCTTAAAAATGAATTGATTATTCAAACCGATCTGAACCAATTCCATTGGTTTGGTTTGGATTTTTGGGTTCATTGGATCAATCTGATCCACTTATATCCCTAGTACTTGCATTAATTGCCTGCACTTTTTTCACCAATATGGCGCAAGTTAATGCAGGTTTGTCTCTCTGAACACTATATACTATGTGTGATCTCAGTTAAATTGGGTTTCACATATATCAAATGGTAAATAGATGATATGTCGCCTTGGAATACGATTCTCTTTTTCTTTTTACTTTTTGGTGTACTATGTAGGAATATTTCAATTTTCAAATGTCTGGAAAATTATAGAGTGCCATATCATTGAGAACTCAGAAGTAACCTTTTTGTGGATTGTTAACCCCATACAATGCCTTTTTGCAGGGTTGGAGAGGAGGAGGCTTGGTCGTGTGCTGAGCCCACCTCCTGGACCCCAGCCACAAAAGCCTCCAGGGGCAGGACATTAGGCTGGAGAGGACAACCCACATCCACTTCGCACAAGTTTTATTTAGAGTTGCTATAATGATATTTATTAAGAGTTGAATTTTCATGTATTAACATTGTTATCTATTTATATATTACCATATTTGCCATTATAATAGATTTGTAGTTAAGCTCATAATCTAGTAAGTATTTCCTACATATTTCATTGAATTTGGGATTTCTTGTATTTAACTTTTATTTCCCCTTCCACTTGCTTTTGTTACATGTATATATATTTTCATACTTGTAACTTTAAAAATCATGTATATAAAAGAATTTGATTTGATTATATGAAAGTGTAAAAAAAAATTAATATATATTAAAAAGTATAAACTAATATTTATTAAAAAGTTAAAATTAATTATTACTAAAAGTAAGTAAATGAGTATTTTAAATTTAATTCTTTATTTTCTCGTTCACTATAAGATCCTCATTCCTCTGTTGGAGCTCATGAGGGCTAGAAATTTAAATCATCGCACATCATTAATCACTCCAGATACTCGGTAGGTACTATTGATCTTTCTGTAGAAGTAATCACTAATAAGTACGGGAATCAAGTTGATCATGCATTAATTGAGCTGTATGATTCTTGCGTTTGCAGAGTTCAATATCTCAAGTTGAGCCAATAGATATACGGAAACGTACTAGGCATACGCTGAAGTTGAGCCAACTTTTGTTACCCATAGTTTTCATGTGCTCTCGTGGCTATTGCACACCGCATCTGAATTCCAGGAAGCTTGGTAACGAACCTAGGCCTCCCATGATTTGACCTCCTTTGGCCGTTTCACGCACCACTTCGCGAAATCCGAAGAGTTCTTCCCGTGGGTGGATGCAATACAAAGGACGAAAAATCTTCTGTCCCAGCACGCTGTCACTTGCCACGAAGAATAAAAATTATATATTAATTATAATTTTTTCAATTAAAATTAACTCCATTAATTAAGGCATTAACTTTTGATGTTCCTCTGTTTCGTCTTTGTTACTTCATCGTTTTTACACTTCTTGGTGCATTCCCTCAACACCCCATTCTGACCGTGGCAATTTTCATTGCGGTGGCCACTAACAATCCCAAATAGTGTCGGCCATTTGTTGGATGAAATTGCAGTGGATGAAATTTGTGAGCGGAAGGCGTGGCGTAAGCTCGTGGGCCGCAACGCATAGAAGGTGGTGGCGACAGTGGTTTTGATGACGGCGACGAAAACTGAAGTGACGGAAGGTATGGAGAAATTAAGATGGTGATGAGAAGTGAGAGGAAGAGAAGGGTTGCGGAGGCAAGCACAACCTTGCCATTGTTCGCACACTTCAGTTTCTGCGTTCATGAACACAACACAGAAAGAGAGACTTTAGTAAGTAATGTGTGTGAGAGTGTAACATGTAACCAAGAGAATGCCAGCAAGCCTCATGAGCTGGAGCTAAAGTTACAACTTGGCATTGACCATTCAGTTGAGTTAGTTACATCCAGTGCCCAGGTGGCAATAGATCCGGAATTGGTGGGTATGAGGAAAAGCACATGGGTCAAGAGGAGAAGCACAAAATTGGAGGGATATGCTTGTGAGAGAACTATGTGTGTGGTATGAACCTACTTACTGAACTGTCTCTTTCTGACTTCTCTGAGACCTTTTCTTTTGATCTGATTTCATTCTCTTTTTCTTCGAGTGTGAACCTAAATTGCTACAACCGTGGAAGCTCCTAATTCCATTACGATTGTTTTGAGTGTTACTCATACTTATAGTTGAATTCATAGCTATTTTTTTATTTTCATTACTGTTTCAGAGTTGTATACTCTCATTGCTCTGCACTATAGTTTTACTTCAACAAACATATAAATTTCATCTCATATTGATTTAGTCAAAAGACATTGTTTCATTGGTGCTTTCATTGACTTCCATGGTTGAAAATACTAGATTGAAGGAGTTACAAATGGAGATCAAGAATCAAGGTGCTAAGATTGAGAATCAAGGTGTTGAAATTAATGGTCCTCTTAGACTTACGCAACCAGGAGCAATGTGCTCACACAAACCAAGTTCAAGTTGATACTAAAGAAAGAATGGAACAGCTACAGAGTGCATTGGAACTGTTCCTGCAAAATCACTCTCAGCCACATGGGGGTTCTTCGTCGAACAAATCCTCCCCAACATCGAATCCGCTACACACAGCATTTCAGGTGAAGGATATAGCACTTGGCTTTCCTCATTTTGATGGTCATACCCCAATGTTGGAATGGATCTTCAAGGCCAAGAAATTTTTTAATTACTATCATACTCTAGATGAGGAACGGGTGGATATAGCTGCCATTCATTTTGAAAAGGACGTGGTACCTTGGTTTCAGATGTTGTAGCACTTGTCTAAAATTAATTCCTGGCATAACCTCACTAGGGCTCTAGAGTCTCAATTTGGACCTTCTCCCTTCGATTGCCCGATGGCAGAGTTGTTCAAGTTACAACAAACGGGGCCAGTTTCTAAATACTATCTTAAATTCATGTCTCTAGCCAATAGATCATTTGGTCTTCCACCTGAAGCCTTACTTAATTGTTTCTTGAGTGGATTGCATACTGAGATTAGAAGGGATGTAGTTGCACAATCCCCTGGTTCATTACTTTGAGCAGTAGCACTAGCTAAATTGAGGCGGGGAAGGAGAAGTAGGCATGTGGGTCTCCTTCGCCATTTCTATCAATCTTGGAATTAAGTTTGAAAAGCTATCATTAGTACGCGGCCAAGTGAGCATTCCAGTGTGATTGGGGATAGGTAGGCGCAGTGAATCGAGCAATTCGTGAAAGGATATTTATGAGGACAGTACACACCAAACTAGAAAACTCACCAATCTACCTGCACAAACAAATACCACACAACCAACACTTCTCACTACTTGCACCCACACATATCACCTAAACCATTTCCAAAACAATCACTACCACCACCACTACCTATTCCAACTTCACCACCACTTCGGAACCCAAATGTTAGAAAGATTAGCCCTACCGAAATGCAATTAAGGAGAGAAAAAGGCTTGTGTTATTTCTGTGATGAAAAATTTTCTTTCAACCACAAATGTCAAAATTGTCGATACTTGCTGCTACAATCTGAGGACAAAGAAGCAGATTCTACCAACGGCAGGCAACCTGAGAACTCTGAATTACAAGACATAGTAGCAGAGTCAAGGAGTGAGGATCACCATTTATCTCTAAATGCCTTGAAGAGTGGTACTGGTGTGGGCACTATTAGATTCACAGCTCATATTAATAAACTTCCAGTTAAGGTGCTTGTAGATGGTGGAAGCTCGGATAATTTCCTACAGCCCAAGGTGGCTAAATTTTTAAAACTCCCTATTGAGCCTGCTCCTATGTTTAAGGTGATGGTTGGGAATGGGAATTACTTGATTGCGGAAGGTCTAGTCCAGCAACTAGTTGTGACAGCACAAGAAAACACCCTTCAGTTGCCCGTTTACTTACTACCAATCTCTGCGGTAGATTTGCTACTCGGTGCTAGGTGGTTGAAAACCATAGGCCCTCACTTAGCAGATTATGATGCTTTGAATTTGAAGTTTCTACATAAAGGAAAGTTGGCCAAGTTGCAAGGTGATTTAGACTACTTTCCTACTCAAGCTCACTTGCATCATATCAGAAGGTTAGTACACACTAAGTCCAATACTAAAGTCTACAATATGCAGTTGATAGAAGAACAACAATAGCTTTCCCTACTGGATTTACCTACTGACATGGAACCTGAACTAGCTTTATTGCTTCATACTTATAGCTCAGTTTTTAGCACTCTTGTAGGTCTGCCTCCACCCCAAACGCATGATCACTCCATTCCCTTAGTTGAGGGATCAAATCTAGTGAAGGTGAAACCTTATAGATACCCCCACAGCCAGAAGGAAGAAATAGAGAAAATGGTGACTGATATGCTAAAAGAAGGCATCATCCAGCCAAGTAAAAGTCCTTTCTCTTCGCCTATTATTTTGGTCAAGAAGAAAGATGGCTCCGGGAGGTTTTGTATTGATTATAGAGCTCTCAATACTATCACTATTAAGGACAGCTTTCTTATACCCACAGTGGATGAACTCATTGATGAACTTTTTGGTGCGTCTTTTTTTACTAAACTAGACTTAAGGTCTGGCTACCATCAGATATTGGTGCATCTAGAGGATAGACACAAAACAGCTTTTTGAACACAGCATGGCCATTATGAGTGGCTAGTTATGCCATTTGGCCTATAGTCCCACATGGAAGGACCACTTAAGTCATCTAGAGGTTGTTTTGAGAATTCTGCAACAACAACAGCTCTATGCTAAATTCTCCAAATGCTCTTTTGGAGTTCAAGAGATTGATTATTTGGGCCACACACTATCAGGTTCAGGGGTAGCAATGGACAACACCAAATTAGTTGCAGTCAAGGAATGGCCTAAACCTGAAAATCTAAAACAACTTAGAGGATTTTTGGGTCTCACAGGCTATTACAGAAGGTTTGTGAAAGGATATGCCAGTATAGCCTCTCCTTTAACTAACTTATTGAAGAAAGACTCATTTAAATGGGATGCAACATCTGAAATGGCCTTCCAAAAACTCAAAGAAGCTATGACATCAGCACCTTTTTAGCAATTCCTAATTTACAAGAACCATTTATCTTGGAGACCGATGCTTCAGGTTCAGGAATTGGGGTTGTTTTGAGTCAAGGCCAGCACCCTATTGTTTATTTCTCTAAGAAACTATCCCCTAGAATGCAAAAGCAATCTACTTACACGAGGGAATTTTATGCTATCACAGAAGCTTTAGCCAAATTCTGACACTATTTGTTGGGGCACAACTTCACCATTAAGATTGATCAGAGGAGTCTAAAGGAATTGTTAGAGCAAAACTTACAGACACTTGAGCAACAACAGTGGTTGCCAAAATTTTTGGGGTGTGATTTTACAATACAATACAAGCCAAGCAAGAAGAATATCCCTACAGATGCCTTATCCAAAAGTTTGATGATGGCTTGGTCTGAACCAATTAGTCAATGGTTGCACAAAGTGGTAGTAATGATACAATAGGATGATGAACTGAAGCACATCTACAATTCATGTGCAGTGAAGACAAGGGTAGATTCTGACTATGACATCAAGAATAGGTTGCTGTTATGGAAAGGCAAAATTGTAATTCCCCCATATGAAGAGTTAATTCAGCAAATCATGCATGAGTTTCATAGCTCAAAAACAGGTGGTCATGCAGGGGTCACTAAGACAATTGCAAGGATTTCTGCACAATTTCATTGGCTTAAGATGCAGCATGATATAAAAAAATTTGTGAGAGAATGTAGAATTTGTCAACAAGCAAAAGTGGATCAAGCCTTACATGCGGGCTTGTTGCAGCCGTTGCCAATTCCACAACAAGTTTGGGATGATATTGGCATGGACTTCATCACTAATCTGCCTTCTTCACATGGTTATTCCACCATTATGGTAGTTGTTAACCGATTGTCCAAGTTTGGTTATTTTATTGCTTTGAAGTCAAATTTCACAAGCAAGAGTGTAGCAAAAGCTTTTGTCAGTAACGTAGTTAAGCTGCATGGCATTCCCAAATTTGTCCTTGATAGAGATCGAGTCTTTATCAACTCCTTTTGGCAGCAACTTTTTAAATCTCAAAGGATGACCCTGGCAATGAGTTCCTCTTCCCACCCTCAAACCGATGAGCAGACTGAGGTGTTGCACAAGACTCTAGAAATGTACTTAAGATGCTTTTCTTATGACAATCCTAAGACCTTGTATGGTCTGTTGCCTTGGGCTCAGTTCTAGTATAATTCTTCCTTTCATCATAGCATTCGTATGCCTCCTTTCAAAGCTGTGTTTGGTAGAGACCCTCCCTCAATTATCAGATATGAGAATCATGCAAAGGACCCAATCTCGATGCAAAAGACTCTTAGAGAGAGGGATAAGGTATTGGAAGGGTTGAAACAGAATTTATTGAGGGCTCAAAATTATATGAAAAATCAAGCTGATAAGAAGAGAAAGGAATTGCAATTCGAAGTGGGAGATTATGCTTTAGTCAAGCTCCAGCCTTACAGGCAACATCCAATTTCTTTGAACAAAAGTCAGAAATTGGGTTTGAAGTATTTTGGACCATTTGAGGTCATAGCTCGCATAGGCAAGGTGGCCTACAAGTTGAAATTGCTAGAGACAGCACGAATTCATCCAATTTTTCATATTTCCTTGTTGAAAAAGTTTCAAGGACACCCTCAGTAGTAGTATCTACCCTTGCCATTGACTACATCAGTCCTTGGTCCAATAGTCCAACCCCTTAAGATCCTAGCTTCTCACACTATCATCAGAGGATCACTCAAAATTCTCAAATTCTAGTCCAGTGGGAATTGACAGGACCTAATGAAGCTACATGGGAAGATGTTTTGCAGATTAAGAAGTCATATCCATAATTTAACCTTGAGGACAAGGTTATTTTTTATGGGGGCCATGGTAACATGTAACCAAGAGACTACCAGCAAGGCTCATGAGCTGGAGCTAAAGTTACAACCTAGCATTGGCCATTCAGCTGAGTTAGTTACATCAAGTGGCCAGGTGGCAATAGATCCAAAATTGGTGGGCATGAGGAAAAGTACACGGGTCAAGAAGAGAAGCACAAAATTGGAAGGATACGCTTGTGAGGGAACTATGTGTGGGGTATGAATCTCCTTACTGAACTCTTTCTTTCTGACTTCTCTAAGACCTTCTCTTCTGATCTGATTTCATTCTTTTCTTCTTCAGGTGTGAACATATATTGCTACGTCCGTGGAAGCTCCTAACTCCATTACGATTGTTTTGAGTGTTACTGATACTTATAGTTGAATTCATAGCTATTTGTCTATTTTCATTACTGTTTCAGAGTTGTATACTCTCATTGTTCTACACTACAGTTTTACTTCAACAAACATATAAATTTCATCTCATATTGATTCAGTCAATAGACATTGTTTTGAGAGTGTCATGGACAAGTGTTGGTGATGAAACGATGGAAGGGAAGCTTGTTTCAGATTTGGGTCAGGGTTTTGGTGGCTGCTACATCTCGATTATTGAGAGTGGAAAGAATATAAACATTAAGGGGGAAGAAGAGGAATGGCGTTAATATTTAATAAAAAGCATTATAATTAATAGGTAAGTTTTTTATCCTACATGTCAAATTCTTGTTGGCAGGACAGACATTGTGACAGTTAGCCAAGATAGATGATTTTTGTCCATAGTATGTATACAATGTAAACTATTAAAATATATATATAGATGCCATCCGTTATGCACCGACTTGAAGTTAGTGCTTGGTGCACTTGTGTGATGTTCAAATCTCATAGCTGACGAGTGTATCAGTATTTTTCCTTTATGATACATTGTAATATTTCTTAATTACTCTTTTCCCTCAACTGCTCGATAGTGACCACCATTCATTGGCCTCCAATCCAACCATTGCCGGTGCTTTGCCTCATCGAAGACTGTTGCCATTGAGTTGCCAGTCTTCAACATTCACCGCGAACCTCATCCTTTGTCAAATTCCAAACGATCTTCTTCCCTTCGATCACCACTAGGTCATGCCAAAACATGTGGTGGTGCGCTGGCTCTACACTCCCAGCTTTGAACCTCACGAACATTGACATGGGTCAGAGGTGTTACATCAGGTGGTAGAGGTGGTCTGTCTGTGGTCACGTTTTGTTGTTGCTCCTTTGTTAAAGCTTCAGCTATTATTGTCATTTTTGTTGCTAGTTCTGGTTCTGCTTCATCGTTTTTGTTGCTTCAGAAAGCGAGTTATCGAGGAATGGCTGGATCTCTAGTGGCCAAGGTTTGTTGTCGTTGGCGGGGGGCAAGGGCACTTGAATGGCGTTTTGAGCCAAGTGTCAAGGATCTCGATGGCGAATTTCGATGAGGCGGCAGGGTGTGGAGAACAGCGGCTAACATTGTAGGTAGAATAGGAAGAAAGAGGCACTATTGTAATATATCATAACTAATTAGAGTATTGATAGATTATCAATCTTCACCATTGGATGCCCAGGTGCATGGTGCACCATTTTTAAGGTGATGCATAGTAAAATGTGCCATATATATATATATATATATCAAAATTACAAAAATTTCCTTAAATTCTTTTTCATTCCCATCCATCTTCTTTCAACTTTCTTCTTCCCCTTTGGCATTGCCACACTGCCACCACGACTAAACCCATTTCCGGCAGCCGCTAATCTTCCACCTCCCCTTTCAAGTCCACTCAACTCCATCACCGTTCTTTTCAGTAGTGTACTTCAAACTTATATATAAAAGTATTATTTTTCTTCTAATGAGTGGTTTTCTTATTTTTCATTACTTATCGTGCACTATATGGAAAGAACGGAGGCAAAGATGAGATGGTTGCTGTGGGTGTGTTGGTCAGATAATAAGAAAGAAGTAACCCAAAAAAAAGAAAAAAAAAAAGGGATAACAAGAAAGAAAGACAAGTCAAATTGTCAAGATGTGTTCTGATCGCAAATTGTTCACTGCGACGATTACAAGTCCACTTCCTTTTGGAAAAAACAAAAAACAAATCAATGTTTATATGGGTGCAGTGGTGAAGCTAATCAAAAGTTATAGATTTAGATCCAGACTTCTGTGCTGATGTTAAAGCTTGGCTTTTGGGTGCCAATGGTAGTCGGAGCCAGTGAGCCCGCGAAGCCGCTGACAGCGCAGCGAGGAAGAAGATGGTGATAGTGGTGGCAGCCAGTGGTTGTTGGAAAGAAGGAGATGATAGTGGTGGTGAGTAGGGTTCGGAAAAACCAGAGAAAGGTTGTTTGATAATTTGGTGTTTTAAAAATTAATATCTTTAATTCGTGGATTTAATTTTTAAAGTTATTATTTATTTTATAATATTATATAATTATCTTATCTTTAAATATGAACCATTGAAATAATATTTTATAATCTGGATCATATTATCGAGTAAGGAATCATTTTTAATATAAAATTTTTGTAAAAAGATATAAAAAATATAATATTTTTGATAAAATTTAAAAAATATTATATTTTCTCTCTTTTTTTAATATTTTTTCTCTCTACTTTTTCTTTTTTTCTTCCTCTATCTCTTGCTCTTTCTTTTCACTCACACGTACCGTTACACATATGAAACACAAAAAATAATAAAAAATTAAAATCTGATCGATAATATGATGAATTTCTTTTTTATTGTTTTTTTAATCTATAAATACAAATAATAGATCTATTTTTTATTTTTCTATTAAATCTATCTATATTTTTTATTAATTCTTTTAAAATATTTTTTTTTTATTTTTTTAAAAAATCTACATCACACTTATTACTTTACCAAAATTTCATATATAGAAAAGTTCTGCCTTATCCAGCACCAAGCTTTTAGTCCAAAAGTCTTGGTACGAAACATTTTGATAGATTCTTTTCACATTCCGTCAAACTCTACCTATATGTGTTCTTAATTCCTGCGAAATATAATATATTTGATAAAATTTTAAAAATATTATATTTTAGCTCTTTTTTTAATTTTTTTCTCTTTCCTTTTTCTTTTTCTCTTATCTATCTCTCGCTCTTTCTTTTTACTCACACACACCGTCATACATACGAAACACAAAAAAATAATAAAAAGTTAAAATTTGATGATAATATGATGAATTTCCTTTTTTATTATTTTTTAATCTATAAATATGAATAGCAGATTTATATTTTATTTTTTCGTGAAATCTATCTATATTTTTTAATTAATTCTTTTAAAATATTATTTTTTTAATTATTTAAAAAAATCTACATCACACTTATTACTTTATCAAAATTTCATATATAGAAAAAATCAGCCTTATCCAGCACCAAGCTTTTGATCCAAAAGTCTTGCTACGAAGCATTTTGATAGGTTTTTTTTCACATTCTGTCAAACTCCACCTATGTGTGTCTTTATTTCTTGCGAAATATAATATTTTTGATAAAATTTAAAAAATATTACATTTCTACCTTTTTTTAATATTTTTTTCTCTCTACTTTTTTTTTTCTCCCTCTATCTCTCGCTCTTTCTTTTCACTCGCACACACTGTCACACATATGAAACACAAAAAAAATAAATAATTAAAATCTGATCGATAATATGACTAGTTTCCTTTTTTATTATTTTTTAATCAATAAATCCGCATAGTAGATTTATTTTTTATTTTTCTGTGAAATCTATCTATATTTTTTATTAATTCTTTTAAAATATTATTTTTTTATTTTTTTTAAAAAATCTACATCACACTTATTACTTTACCAAAATTTCATATATAGAAAAAATCAGCCTTATCCAGCACTAAACTTTTGGTACAAAAGTCTTGGTATGAAGCATTTTGAGAGGCTCTTTTCATATTCTGTCAAACTCTATCTATGTGTGTCTTTAGTTCCTATGAAATATAATATTTTTGATAAATTTTTAAAAAATATTATGTTTTCTCTCTTTTTTTAATATTTTTTCTCTCCTTTTTCTTTTTTTCTCCCTCTATCTCTTGCTTTTTCTTTTCACTCACGCACACCATCACACATGAAACACAAAAAAATAATAAAAAATTAAAATCTGATCAATAATATGACGAATTTCCTTTTTTATTTTTTTAATCCATAAATATGAATAGTAGATTTATTTTTTATTTTTCTATTAAATCTATCTATATTTTTTTATTATTTCTTTTAAAATATTATTTTTTTATTTTTTTAAAAAATCTATATCACACTTATTACTTTACCAAAATTTCATATATAGAAAAAATTAACGTTATCCAACATCAAGCTTTTGGTCCAAAAGTCTTGGTACGAAACATTTTGATAGATTCTTTTCACATTCCGTCAAATTCCACCTATGTGTGTCTTTATTTCCTGTAAAATATAATATTTTTGATAAAATTTTTGCAAAAAGATATTAAAAATATTATATTTTCTCTCTTTTTTTAATATTTTTTTTTGTCTCTCCTTCTTCTTTTTTTCTGCCACTATCTCTCGCTCTTTCTTTTCACTCGCGCACACCGTTACACATATGAAACATAAAAAAATAATAAAAAATTAAAGTCTGATCGATAATATGACAAATTTTTTTTTATTTTTTTAATCTATAAATATGAATAATAGATTTATTTTTTATTTTTCAATGAAATGAATCTATATTTTTTATTAATTCTTTTAAAATATTATTTTTTTATTTTTTTAAAAAATCTATATCACACTTATTACTTTACCAAAATTTCATATATAGAAAAAATCAACTTTATCCAGCACCAAGCTTTTGATCCAAAATTTCATATATAGAAAAAATCAACTTTATCCAGCACCAAGCTTTTGATCCAAAAGTCTTGCTACGAAGCATTTTGATAGGTTCTTTCCACATTCCGTCAAGCTCCACCTATGTGTGTCTTTATTTCCTGTGGAATATAATATTTTTGATAAAATTTTTGTAAAAAGATATAGAAAGTATAATATTTTTGATAAAATTTAAAAAATATTATATTTTCTCTCTTTTTTTAGTATTTTTTTCTCTCTTCTTTTCCTTTTTTTCTCCCTCTATCTCTATCTCTTTCTTTTCACTCACGCACACCGTCACACATATGAAACACAAAAAAATAATAAAAAATTAAAATCTGATCGATAATATGACAAATTTCCTTTTTTATTTTTTTAATCTATAAATATGAATAGTAGATTTGTTTTTTATTTTTATGTTAAATCTAGCTATATTTTTTATTCATTCTTTTATAATTTTATTTTTTTATTTTTTTAAAAAATATACATCACACTTATTACTTTACCAAAATTTCATATATATAAAAAAAAGGACCTTTTCTAGTACCAAGCT
Organism: Pterocarpus santalinus; assembly: GCA_031439595.1. Classification (NCBI taxonomy): domain Eukaryota; kingdom Viridiplantae; phylum Streptophyta; class Magnoliopsida; order Fabales; family Fabaceae; genus Pterocarpus; species Pterocarpus santalinus. The sequence continues at coordinate 53,475,097 of CM062524.1, forward strand.
TTTGCTCCAAAAGTTTTGGTACGAAGCATTTTGATGGGTTCTTTTCACATTTTGTCAAACTCCACCTATGTGTGTCTTTATTTCCTGTAAAATATAATATTTTTGATAAAATTTAAAAAATATTATATTTTCTCTATTTTTTTAATATTTTTTCTCTTTCCTTTTTCTTTTTTTTCTGCCTCTATCTCTCGCTCTTTCTTTTCACTCGCACACACTGTCACACATATGAAACACAAAAAAATTAATAAAAAATTAAAATCTAATTGATAATATGATGAATTTTCTTTTTTATTTTTTTAATCTATAAATACGAATAGTAGATTTATTTTTTATTTTTCTGTTAAATCTATCTATATTTTTTATTAATTCTTTTAAAATATTATTTTTTAATTTTTTAAAAAGTCTACATCACACTTATTACTTTACCAAAATTTCATATATTGAAAAAATCAGCTTTATCCAGCACCAAGCTTCTGGCCCAAAAGTCTTGATACGAAAGCATTTTGATAGTTTCTTTTCGCATTCCGTCAAACTCCACCTATGCGTGTCTTTATTTCCAACGAAACTTCGTAGAAAATTGGAGCAATAGAATTTGACTTGGATTTTGCCTTCACAACTCAACAAAATTGGAATCCAAGAAACAGCAGCACTACTCACCCGTCTCTTGTATTCAAGATTTGAGGAGATGCGGCTCTCTTTCTATAGTCGATTCCTTATCATGCTTGCTTTAATCGCCTGCACTTGTTTCGCCCAGCTGGCCCAAGTTAATGCAGGTTTGTCTCTCTAGACACCCACACAACTCTATACTTATATATATATATGAGAGAGAGAGAGAGAGAGAGAGAGAGAGAGAGAGAGAGAGAGAGTTTTTCAGGTTGTATGTTTATATGTAGGAATATTGCCTATATTTCATATAAAGTTTTCAGACTCATATATAATGCTATAAATAATTATGAATATATGTAGGAATATTTCAAATGTTTGGAAAATTATGGATAACTAATATATTTTTACTAGTGCAATATACGAGATTTTAAAAAATGTGCCTATATTTCATATAAAGTTTTCAGTCTCATATATAATGCTATAAATAATTATGAATATATATATATATATATTACATGTATCATTAACTTTAGATGAAATAATTATAGAAATGAAAAAAATAATTATAAAATTATTTTTGGTTAAAGTAAGTTTCTTTAAACAAAGATTGTATTGATCCAATCATTTGTTATTAAAGGTGTAATTTGTATTATAAATAATATTTTTTTCAATTTTAAATAATGATTAAATAGTTAAAATAGCACCCATTGTTTAGACTCTAAAACCAAATTTAAATAAATTTATATTAATCATAAACAAAAACTACATTCTTGCAATATTTAAGTAAAAATTCAATAACAAAAAAAAAATTCATTTGATTTTTTAACCCCACCACTTTCTTTAGTATTCTAATAACGAATTATTAAAACATAATTGAAGAATATAAATGGTTTTATTGGAACAAAGTACAAATTACATATAAAATTTTACATTAATAATTTATGAGTAAAGTATTATTGTAATGTATATAGTTATTTTTGAAATTACAGAGGGAGAAAAAAAAAAGGTTATATGAACTGTATTAAAAAATGTAAGTTCATTTGAACGATGAATAATGCTAATGCCGTATATAGTCAATTTCAATAATGCTAATGCTGTTGGAATTTAAAATTTCATAGATTCATTTGAACGATGAATAAGAAGTTCAAAAAAGTTAATATTTATATCTTATCAAAATTGTTTAGAAGAGGGAGATATAAACTCACAGTTATGAGAGCTTCTCGTATAAGTTTCTTGATAGAAATGTTACCTTTATTATTGTTTTTTATGGTATATCTCAATAACTATCAATTGGCCACAATGCTTGGAAAAAATAAAAATATGATAAGTAACCATTGTGGATTGATGGCCACGTGCGATGATTTTTTAGGGTTGGAGATGAGGAAGCTACTTCGCGTGCCATACCAAACTCCTCCTTCACCCAAGGCCAATACTAATCAATCGCCGATACATGAGCGTTAAGTTGAAGAGGGCAATCTCCACCCAGCTCAGAGAAGATTATTACAGTGTTGAGATTTAATGGGTTGTCATATTAGTTACTAAGTTTATCATCTCATGTATTTTCAACTTCCTTAATTGGATGTTTGGATGTGAAAAGAAATAGAGAGAAAAGAAAATGGAAAGAAAAAAAATAGAGAGAAAAGAAAATTAAGAAAAATGTGTATTTTCTTTTTATATGTTTGGATAAATAGAAAATGAGAAGAAAGAAAATAAGAGTTGTATTAAAATGGAATATATATCTTTATTGTAATAAAGGAGTATTATAATATTTTAATTTAATTTTTAAGTGCTTTTTATATTTTAATTATTATATTTTATCATAATCCATGAATTCTAGGAGTATAAATGTAATTGATGCACTTTTCTTTGATCCCCTCGAGTTTTTTGTGCCATATTGAGAAGAAAAGTTTTGATGCGGACATGCCCACCTTTTCCATTTTTTTCTCCATTTTCCATTGTTAACCAAATTGAAGAAAATTCAATTTTCTTTTCATTTTTTCTCCTTCACTTTCTCTCCTTTCATTTTCTCCTAAAACAAACAAACGGTAAGTGATATAGCAACTCAGTCATTGGATATTCATAATTTTATTTTTTTAACATTGACTTTATAGAAAGCCATTAGGATTGATCTAATGATGAAGAATTTAAATAGTTTATATGAAAATCTAGATTCGAACCTTATCAGTGTCAATGTAAAAAAAAAAAAAAAAAAGAGTTTATATGTCAATTGAATTTGAGAATTAGACATGTCACCTCTACTTTAACAAGTGTAATTTCCCAAATCCACATGGTTAGTAACATAATTTGGCTGAGATGTAATAAAAATTAATAGAAATTCTTTCAATAGTATTATCTTATTTTAATTTTTTTCCTTTTTGATTAACATTTATATTTATAAACGTATACGAATTTTTTCAATTGCATTATTCTATCATATTTCTTATTTCTTTTTTATTAATATTAAGTAGTTATTATCAACATAACCACTTTGTTCATTCGCATCATGAAGTTGTCATTATCCTGATTTAAATCTTGTTACCATTTTTCCCAATTAATTATTAATCATATTTTATTTTCTTGATTTTTATCGACTTAATTTTTATTTTTATTTTATTTATTGAATATCTCAACCTCATTTTAATACAAATTTATGCAAACTGTTTCAATAATACTATTCTAATTTAATTTTTATTGTAATCAAGTTCTGAAAACTGATTTTAAATAAGGAAATATCTTTAAGAAAGGAGCATTATAAATCAAATGTTTTAAAAAAAAAAAAACCAACATCTATATGAATGAAATTATATTACTTCACCCTTGGTTCAACTAAGAGATTTCTTCAGAATTGACATGAAAAGTCAAAGCATTGACTCATTACAATATGGAATCATCATCATAATTAATTTAATTTAATTTTTTTTATTTCATATCATTCCCACCACTTGAATTTAATTCGGAAGACTATTCTACCAAGACAATATACATACATTCACACACACACACACACACACAATATATATATAATTATATGCTTCTTATATCATTATGCAATTGCTATGATGCTATTTAAGGGTGTCAATCAAGGCCAATGTAACTCATTTGGGTGTGGATCTGTATCTTATTAGTTCAGCCTAATTTTTTTTATGAGTTTGGAATTATTCGAGTTAGTCCTTTGGCCGGTATTTTGTTTTCTGTATACATTTTTGGATTTTTAAAATATTAAATTTAATTTAGCTGTGCTAACCAAGCAAAGGTCGAGGATAATAACAAATGATGATTCCTTAGAGGTTAGAATATTAAAAGCTAAATATTTTGCAAATTTCAGTTTCATGGAAACTCAACTAGATTCTAATCCCTCATATACTTGGAGAAGCTTGCTAGCAGGGAGAATTGTTTTCAAAAAAGGCTTGCTATGGAGAGATAGAAATGGAATGAAGATTAAGATTAGAGAAAAGCCATGGGTTCCTATAATGCACCAAACTTTAGGGTGAAGTTGAATGATTGAATCCTGGAAGAAATAAAGCGGGTAAGTCAACTCCTATGAGAAAGGCCAAAGAGGTGGAATAAGGCACTTATAGACCAAATTTTTTATCCCCAATAGCATTTATTAACCCAAAATGAAAATCAAGACATACTGTCAAGGGTCCATGGTCCATGAGCATAAGGGAATATACTCTGTAAAAAGTGGTTATAATATACCCTGGAGATCTAAGATTGAAGACAGCCTATAAAACAACCAGAGCCTACAACAGGTACTCTCTACATTGGCACAATTCAAATAGGTATGGAAACATATTTGAAAGTTAAAAGTTCAACCAAGAGCAAAATATTCATGTGGAGGCTTGCAAGAAATATTCTGCCTACTAGAAGTAAATTGTTGTCGTATGCAATTAGGAAATGGATGCTACCTTTGTGATGAAGAGTCAAAGGAGGTATGGCATCTATTTAATAATTGCCAATACAATGTTGTTGTGATGAATTTTCCTAGTTTGCAGGTAAAAGCAGTGGCCAATATTCAAAACTTAGCTTCCTGATTGAATTTTTTGCACTCTCTCTTTGGAGGCTTAGAAGGCAGCGAATGGGACATATGGCAGCACTTTGAGAAGGAATTTGGGAGCAACGAAACCAAGCATGGATAGGCAAATCAATAGCAACTCCCTTCCAACTAGTCTTTTAGGTTTCAACAAACCTAATTAAGAAGCTTCAAAAAGGCTCAAACTAGAAATCGAGAAAAGCAGCTTAGAGACCAATACCTGTGAACATTGGGAGACTCCATTTCTGGGTATCTTCAAAATGAACACAAATGCAGCAGTGTTTGCGCATTTGGAAGCAGTGGTTTGTCTCGTTTCCATGAAACTTTGCAAAAAGAATGATGATAATTAGTACCAATTAAAATTCTTGAATTTTACACGAATGAAGTATTGTAGTGTGTCTCTTACTCCACCCCTTTTCTTTCCTCACATCCCCATTTCCTACTTTTTTCTCGCCTATTTCCCACTCAATCTATGTCATATTGTCATGTGTATTCAAAGATTCTTAAAAAAATTTCATACGGAATAGTTGCAGAAAATTCAAGCAACATAATTCGACTTGGATTTTTCGCCACCCAATAAATTGAAATCGAATCCAAGAAACAACAGCATTACTTACTAGATAGTACCATTCATGATTCAGATGGGTCTTTCTTCATTTTGTCAATTTTTCATTGTGCTTACATTAATTGCTGCACTTTTTTTCACCAAAATGGCACAAGTTAATGCAGGGTTGTCTCTCTAGACACTTACACACAAACACTATACACTTTATTTCCTTATACTTTTGTTTCAGGTGGGCCATGTATAAATGTTTGGGTTGTTCTGCAATGCACCTCATGACGTAGGGTGCATGATGCACTTGTTGGTGTAGCTGGAGCTGTTTTATTCGTATTCAGAGAATGTGGTTAAAAGAAGGTAAAAGTGTAGTTAAATAAATCTATAAATGCAGTTAAATGAAGGTGTGAATGTTGCTAACCAACTCCTCTTTATATTTTTTCTCCCCTTCCACAATCACCACCATCTCATTGCCACAATCCCTACCCACCACCACATCTGGTTCGTGGAGAAAAAGGGCTGCCGATGTTGCACTCTGGTTAAGAAGAAGAGAGCTTATCCCCGATGTATCCGCAGGAAGGGATTGCGGATGTTGATACAAGAGGCGAGATTTGAGGGCGTTGAAGGCAAGACGGACGAAGGTGGTTGAATATGGGATAAAGCTCGGCACGATATCACAGCTTTCCTTCTTTCTCGTGCACAAACTCACAATAGGATCTGATGGTGGCAACGAACGATGTGGAGTCGCGACAACGTGTTCCTTCGCCAACGACATGGTGGAGATTGGGAAACCAGTAGTGGCGGCTTGAAGAGCAACACTGGTGATAAAGGGCGATGGAGTGTGGTGTGAGAGGGGCGGTGGTCACGAATGACGGTGGTCCAGTATTGACAACAGTTATGCGGAATTGGTGGTGGCAGTGGGTCTTTAAGGTGGCTGACTGGGGAGGGGGAGTGACCAAGGCAAAATGGTGGAAGGAGAGGAAGAAAACAAAGAGCTCATTTAGCTACATTTTTAGTTTCATATAGCCACATTCCCTATCTCATTTAGCCACACTCAAATATTTATTTAAGTATATTTTTCAAATGTGGGTAAAGCAAGTTCACGATACATCGCTAAGTGCATCATGAACCATATTTTACCCGTTGTATTTAAGACAAAACCTAAATGTTCGGGTTTTTCTAAACATGTTCTAGGAGCATTGGTTGAGGAATCAAATATAAAAAAATTTTTGAAATTTTTAATATATCGAATGCATTAAAAATTTAAAAAATCTCACTTATTAATTACTTCTGATTTTTAAATAAGTGTCATTAGAGCACTAATTAGAAAAACCTAAAATGTTTATATGTAGGAACATTTTTTCTATTTTCTTTTTTTTTTTGGTGTAGTATACCGGAATATTTCAAATGCCTAGAAAGTTATGGATAATAATATCAACGTGAGTGCTAAATCTGTGAGAAGTAATAATGACCACATAGGATGCATTTTTGCAACGTTGAAGGTGAGGAAGCTTGGTCCCGTTCTGAGCCCGCCGCCTGGACCTCAGCCACAGCATGGTCCAGGGGCGGGACATTAGGCTGAAGAGGGCAACCCCACCCACCTGGGACAAGATTTACACTGACGTTATTTATATTGTTTGAATTCTATTGTTTGTTTGAATTTTCAACAAAGAACGCAAGATCTTATTAAATGCACGCAATAAAATTGGACGACTCCAAGTTAACATTAATATCCCTTCATCCATAAGTGTTGTTTGGAAAAAAAATAATATTAACATTAAAGAAGAAGTTTTATAAGTTCAGTTTTTATTAAAAAAAGAAAAACTTTTAAGTGTTTGTTTGGTATGAAAGGTAAAATTTCATGGATTTTACATATGGAACTTATGAAATTTTAGCCCACATTCTTACAACGTACTAAAGACACCCTGAGAGGATATTTGGTTCAGAGTAATTTATCTTGATTAGTGGTAATATAATTTTAAATTATCTAAATCCACTACATTGCCTATTTGATTGAGTCTTATTATTGGCAATCTAAATTTTTAAAGCAATTTACATTACTTTCAGAGTGCTAATGTGGTTGCTCCCATAGAGTTGTTTATATAGATTATTACTTATATGACAATTATCCAATTATTATTATTATTATTTAAGATATAATTAATATTAATAATATTATTAATAAAAATATAATAATTAGTTATTAGTAATAATTAATTATAATATTATGATGATAATTATTTTTATTAATTAATGTTTTTAGAATATTATTATTAATAGTAAATTTTATTATTATTATTATTGTTGTTGTTGTTGTTACTATTATTATTATTAATATGAATTGCTAGTTAAAATACTTGTATCTATCAAATACTACATTGTAGCAATATCAGCAATATAAAAAGTGGTTTTTTTTAGTGATAATCTAGATTATCTTAAATAATAAGTCAAATGCCACTTAAGAGAAAAAATTAGACTTATTTTAAAAAATGATTGTAATAAATTAATAAAAAAGATAATAAAAGAAAGACTAAATATGAAATTACTAAAACATAATTAATTTTTGTTTAATTCAAAATTAATATATAATATGAAATAAAAGAAATTTCTAAAACGATAGTTATTAAAAATAAAAGGAGTACTTTAGCAGTAGCACTACTGCACCAGCTACATGACAGATTTTCATTAGTGTGGCTTATTTCGCATTAAAACTCGCCAGAAAAAGTCAAACAATGGAATTTGACGATTCCAAGTCAATGTGAAAACACTACTAGGTATATAAATAAATAATTTCTCTTTTCAGCTAGGATTAAAAAGATGAACGGTATGAAAGGTTTGGCACAGAAGTCTCGGTGCGAAGCACTTTAGCATGTTTTTCTTGAAATCCCGACCCGGTTTCCGTCAAACTCCACCATTGATATCTTATTTCCTGTGAAACTTCGCAGAAATTTCGAGCAATATATAGAATTCAAGTTGGATTTTTCACGACTCAATAAATTGGAATGGAACCCAAGAAACAGCAGCATTACTCGCTAGTTACTATTATATTCAAGATTTGATCGAGGAGATGGGTCTCTCTTCCTTTTGTCAATTTCTCATCGTGCTTGCTTTAATCGCCTGCACTTGTTTCGCCCAGTTGGCGCAAGTTAATGCAGGTCCGTCTCTCTGGACACCCCCACAACACTATGCTACTACATTCCTTATAATTATGTTGCCGGGCCTTGTATTTTTTAGTTTGGATAATCGTAAACAAAATTGCTGTTTAGTACGAAAATTAGTTGCGCGAACTGATATACGAAACATCCCAACCGTTTGTTCTATTTTTATCTTTTCTATTTTGTTTTTTTTACTTATTGAGATAAAAAAATAACTACCGCGCGATTTTGGTTCGTGTGTTTTTGACGAAAAGGTTTTCGTCACATATAGCAGCGCTCAATGGTAAATAGTACGAACTTCTATTGGTACTGTTTCACACGAACGTGTCATCTACTGCTTTTATTTTGTTTGACCCCACCATAACCTTTTCTTCGTTCCTGATTAATCAAGTTGAGCGGCTTGTATTCGTCGAGATTTTCGTGACAAAAACTTTTGAGCTATTTAGCTGTTTTTTACCCGTTGTTTGTGTTCGTATGATAAAAGAAAATGGAAAAAAAGTAGAAAGAAAGAAAATAGAAAGGAAAGAAAATAAAGAGAAAATTTTATTTTTTTTAATTATTTGCATAAAGAGAAAATTAAAAAAAGAAGAAAATAAGAAAATTTTCTTTTTTTTTTTGTTTAATTGGAGAGAAAAGCAAGAAGAAAGAAAATGTATGTATATTAAAATATTTTTTATCCTATATAATATAATATAAATATTTTCTTGCATTTATATATAAGTTATAATAGTAATTTTACATGAAATTTCTCTCTCTCTCTCTCTCTCTTTAATTTTCTCACTTATTATGGGGAGAAAATTTTTTTGTGGATTTTATCAATAATATTTTTTTCTCTCCTATTTTTTTCTTTTATTCAAACAGAAAAAAAAAACCTCAAAATCTCCTTATTTTCTTTTCTCCCTATTCCTTTCTTTCTCTTTTCTCTTGAAACAAGCCAAGGGTTAATTCTATCCAAGGAATTGTTTACATAATTTCAGGTCAAAAACAATAATTAAGTAAAAATTTCTCCAAAACAACAGCTCTAAAATTTAGACATGATAAATTTGTCTAGGGTTGTCAGTCACTCTAACTGCGAATGTACCAAAAACATTCCCTCTAACTGCGAGCAATCACTTTTGAGTGGAATGTTTATATGTAGGAATATTTCAAATGTCTTACGGATAATATTAATATCTGTTAGAAGTAACCTTTGTGGACTGATATCCACATGCGATCATTTTGCAGGGTTGGAAACGAGGAAGCTTGTTCGCTTGCCAATTGGACCTCCTTCACCCATGGCAAATCCCAATCTAGTGCCAGGACACGGACGTTAGGCTGGAGAGGGCAACTTCTAAGTTCCACCCACCTCTCGCAGAAGATTATTACAGTGTTGATATTTATCAATGGGTTGTCATATTAGCTACTAAGTTTGCCTTCTCATGTATTTTCAACTTTCTTAAATGATATAACCTCAACACCTCATTGGATATTAATCATTTTTTTTTAACACATGTCACCTCTACTTTAAAGTGTAATTTCCCAAATCCACATGGTTAGTAGCATAATTTGGCCGAGATAGCATAAAAATTAACAGAAATTCTTTCAATAGTATAAGCTTCTTTTGGTTTTTACCTTTTTTTATATCAAACTTAAGTTCTTAAGCAAATATTTTATTTTTTTAATTTTTAGGATTTTATACTTTTATTTTATTTATAAACTTATACAATTTTTTTCAATAGCATTATTCTATCATGTTTCTTCTTTTTTATTGACAAGAGTTATGATAGATGAACTTATTTTACATGGGATACTATATTGATTCACATCTTATCCATCATTGGATGGGGTGTGAACTCAGTTCAAATGGGGTACACACTTTATTGAATAATGAATAGGAAGTAAGTCGGCATAATATACCATATTAAATGAGTTAGTCAAATATTTATCTATTGATAACAAGTTGTTATTGTCAACATAATCACTTCGTTCGTTCATATCAGTTGAGAAATTACTAGCTACTGTAGCATGGAACGTTGAATTCTATTGTTCGAATTTTCTGCAAAGAATTAAATATCTTATTAAATATATATGCAATCGAATTTGATGGCTCCAAGTTAATATTAATATTCTTTCTGCTATGAAACTCATGTAAAGACACAACACCCATAAAAGATTTAGAATTGTATGGTGCTCATAATTCTTGCTCAACCCATGAACAAGAATAATTGGATATGTCCCACGACTCTCAATTAGCAAGTGACTGAGAATCTCGGAATAAAGATTAGGATTCTTGACCTATTGTTTATAAATAAAATAGGAATCAAGAATATTAAGAATTTACAAAATACTTTAGAGAGGAAAAAATAAAATCTCACAATATTATTGATATCTAAAACTAAATAGTATGTAGGTCAATTGCCTATTTAAAGCATAAAATGGCAAAAATCAATAAAAACATAAACTAAAATATTTGACTCAACTGAAAGGATTTGATCCTAAACTAACCCTAATTAGACTCAACTATAAATAATAATTAAGACTAAAAAGAAAATTGCTAATACGCTGTAACTCAAGTGACACTTCTCTAAGTCCGAAAAGGGATTTGTTGGTATTGGGTCACGGTTCTATCCCTTTTTGTCCATCCCTTTCTCCATTTCCCTTAGCTCTAATAGGAGCTCCACAAAATCCAAAAAAAAAAATTTAAGGCCAAAAACTAATAATTAACAGAAACTTAAGTTACTAATAAATATTAATATGGATCAAAAACATTAATAATAATTCAATCAATACAAATGTCGCCGAAACAATATTAGATCATGAACATCATCAACCTAAAACTTCAATAGCGGTCAAAATTAACCATATTAGATTATGTTATATAGCAAACTCAATCTATAGTATGCAGTCATGTGAGAAAGCTCCTTGGACCAAATTTTGCATCCTAGTCGTATGATTTGGATTCCTAATTTGGGAGTCCCCATCACCTTCATTCATATCATAAGTGTTGTTTTGAAAAAATAATATGAAAATTAAAGAAGAAGTTTTATAATTTTAATTTTTTAAAAAATAACTTTAAGAGATAAAATTATCCTTTCTGGCTTATTTTAAAAAATAATAATTTTTGTTAAATATAAAATAATATATAATATGAAATAAAAGCAATTTCTAAAACGATAATTATAAAAATAAAAAGGAGTACTTTAGCACCAGCTGCATGAAATATTTTCAGCAGTGCGACTTATTTCGCGTTAAACTCGGCAGAAAAGTCAAACAATAAGCCCACTCCAAGTCAATAACGTGCGTTGAAAATATTGGCTAGATGCATAACGTTCTCCCTTGAGTAGGTATAGAAAAAGATAAATGAGACATAAGATTTTATATAGATAACTAATAATATATTATTAAATTAGTAAAAATATTTAATTTTTATATTTATTACTTAAAAAATTTCATATATATTAATATATAATAACATAAAAAATTTTTATATTGATGATATATCTAAATTAATTTCATGTAATTTTTAGAAGTGCATCTTATTTCCTATGAAACTTTGCGGAAAAACTCGAGCAATAGAATTTGACTTGCATTTTTCACGACTCAAGAGATAGGTCTCTCTCCCTTTTGTCAAATTGTCATTTTGCTTGCATTGGTCACTTGCACCTTTTTTCACGCAATTGGCGGAAGTTATGGATCAGTCAACTTGGGTGCGAAATCTGTGAGAACTAACCTTTATGGACCAACGACCGTATATGATCATTTTGTAGTATTGGAGATGAGAAAGCTTGGTCGCGTGCTGACGCCACCTGCTGGACCCAGGACATTTGAATAAGTAAATTGCACATATTAATTAGTTGATACTCCAGAGAAATTGCATCATTTTAATAAATAAATTCGTTCATTAATTATTTCAACATATTTTAGTAAAAAATTTAATAATTACAGCAAGTAATAAAGTATTTTTTCCTTTAATGAATGTAAATTCAAATATTCTCTGTTTTACTATAATTAACCATCATTTGTTCCTTTTTTTTTTTTTAAATGAACTAAAATGAATCATTAAATTAAACCACAATTGAGGGTTGGATCTTGACATGAAATTTTAAATGACTAACTTATGGTTAATGTAGCATCCTCTTCTTTTCATAGAATATTTAATATAGAGCAATCTGGTTAGTCTACTTGATTGGAATATTTCCGTTGATATGTTTGAGTTGATTGATTAAATAATTAAAATATAGATATTAACTTTTAGAGTAAGACTATAATTAATAATAACAACTTTAAAATACATTACTCTATAATATCAAATATTAGCATCATGATAGATAAAATAATAACAACAATAGTAATATTAATTACAAATAATAATATAATTATAATTATAAAATAATTGAAAAAAATATAAAACAAAACACAGACTCACGTCAATGGCATGAGGTGAAAGTCTTTAACTTTGAAAACAAACACAAAACAATAAATGTTAAGAAAAAAGAAAAAAAAAAAAAGAAACTCAAGTCCGAAGGCGTAAGAATTTGGGGGTGGGTTGCAGATAGTGGGTAAAGAAAATTTTTTAAGTAATAAATGATAGAAAGAAAAATATATGTATATATAATAAAATAGTAATCAAAGACATCACGAATGTTTTCAGCATTTCTAACAATCTATATAAACGGAAGAGAGGGTTACGATAAAAAATTAAGAAGGAGTTGGCATTCTGTTACATAAAAAGAGAGCGTAAAATAAGAGCAAGCAGAAGAAAGAAAGAAAGGGAGAAAAGGAAACAAAAGTTCGGTGTGCACACAATATTTTGGTTGTCTACAATAATTAGAGGTAAATAATGAAATTATTTGTAAAATTAAACTATGGCTATACTTACTCATTACAAGTTATGTTATTTAATATTACTTTACCCATTATTATTCACTATCGCAGTTTATGTTATATTCCAAGATATTTTATTTCATGTCTCGTTATTACAATTTATTCCAAGTTATTTTATTTGATGTTCTTTATATTGTTGCTCTTTAATTTGCTGCAATCTATTTCATTATTCCAAATTATGTTATTATTTTCCTTATATTAAAGTTACTCAATATTTCTCTTATTACAATTTATTTTATTTACTTTCCCAAGTTATTTTATATTCTTTTATATTATTGCTCCTTATTAATTATCATTATAATATATTTTATTTATTGCTATAAGTTATTGAGTTTAATTGGTATGCACTGACAGTGTAAAATAGTTTTACACTGTCAACCAATAGAAATAAAGGAAAGTGAGAATTCATAGTGGGTCCCTCATTATAATGGGTAGTTATTTAGATGAGTCAGCACTTTCCACCATTTCTATTGGTTGACAGTGTAAAACTATTTTACACTGTCAGTGTATTTAAATTAAATCCTAAGTTATTTGATCTAACGTTAATTTATATTATTGTTTAATATTATTCTAGTTTTATTTTATTTATCTTTTAGCGTTAATTTATTGAATACTCCCTTATACTGTTATTTACTGTTGTTATTATTATTATCACGATTCTTGTTATTATAATGTTATTTTTATACTGATACATTATTTTGAGTTATCAATTTTTATGACAATTTCTTTAAGGGACCAATATATACTAAATGTGCTACGATGATAATGACAAACTCATGAATCATAAAAAAAAAAGTTAATAAGGAATTAAATAAAAGTAATATTAAATTCGATTTTTTTACAAATTAATATTTAGAATTCACAACTCAATATTTCGAGAAATTTTATTAAAATATTATGGTATTTATTTTACTCAAATTTATATTATTTAAGTCTCTGCACACTTCGATTATCTTAAACTTATGAATTAATTTATAGTTTCTATATTTTATTCCATTTATTTATTCTATGATTTATTATTTAATTTATTATGAGATAAATTTATTATTCAAATTATTGTTTATCTTATGTTATTTGAGTTTTTTATTTAAGTTATATTTATGGCTTAAGTTCATGCATTTATATATTTATTGTAAATTTATATATTATGGCAAGTAAGTATTTTAAAAGAAGATATTTAAGATCTGCAGTTAACTGCCAAGAAGGCAGAGGGATAAAATGTAAGATCCTTTTATATTACTTGCCTTGGTTAGTGTGGCATAAAAGTCTCACTTTGTCGTTACGATGTTACAAGTAACACCTGAGAATGAGAATTCCCTAAGAGAAGGCCTTCGAATATGTGTGAGACAAGCAAACAAAAAAAAATAAAAATAAAAATAAATATATTGTAACCTATTACTGCTTGCCCCATTATGGGTTGCATAGCATATATGGTTTTTAGCCTTTACTACTCATAATATTATAAAGTATGATTTGGTTATAAGTAATGTGATGAGATTATGATATTGTAGCTATATAAATTTTCGTGCTAAAATACAAATGGAACTATCATAATTTAAAAGTTTTAGAACTATTCATTATCTATTGAGAATTTTAAATTCTCATTATAGTTTTTGTAGTTTTAAATTAGTCAAGTAACGCCTTAAAGAAATATGGACTCTCAACAACTGCCGTAAATATATAGAGTTGTAATTAAATAAATTATAGTGTCATTATCTAGCTTAAGAATGTTTAGCTTATGGTGAGCAGACTTTACTCCTGCTTCTGAACTTTGTACTATACCTATATATATTAATCCAAACTTTCTATGTAAAGTTGTACTATTAGCCTTATCATAAATGGGTGTTACAGTTAAGGTCAAGTTATTTAGTAAAGAAAATTCAATTTTTTCAATCCAAGAAAAGGGGTGCTAACCTGCATTTTCATATGTAAAGATTAAATATTCCTCTTATCTATTAGTGCGGCACTAGCGCCAACATTTGCAACACAGTTTCACGTCAAAGCTGCAATTGCCTCTTTTTTCCGTGAAAATGAAATCATATCGAAATTCTGAATCAACTGAATACAGCATTCCAATTTTCCTGAGTCTATAGTTTTCTTTTTTGTCTTAATAGAATTATCGATATTTGAATCCTATTATTAGAAATCCAACTAATTCATCCCGATCCAACGGAGGTCTATGAAAAGGGTAAGGTCTCCTCGTGAGGATTTTCTCCATTTTCAAGATTCAAACCAAGATCTTTAGTTAAAGAGTCGAAACACCTACCATCTTGATCAATCCCTCATTAGACATGAGTCTATAAATTAACAAGCTTGAGCTGAAGCAAGACCAACATTTCCACACAAGATTAGAAGATGGGCCTCTCTTCCCTCTGCCGCTCCCTCATTGTGCTTGCATTAATCATCTGTGCGAATTTGCTCACGCAGTCCACTCAGTCCACTCATTTCCTAAATGCATGATTATACTTACCATCAAATTAAATCGTCAAACACTACATCCTTATAAGATGCACGATTATATTTTCTTGCATAATATTATGATTCTGAGTAGACAGCTACCTAATTATAATATTATAACTTCAACGTAACAGTACTAATCACCATGCTCTTTCAAAGTGATTAAATAAAAAGTAATATTATTTACACTAATTTGAGTAAAAGTTAAAATACAACATATGGCCACATTAAATAGGTACTGATGTGATTTTTTTTTATTATTATTATTTTGATCCGGTCATAACTTTATCATTGGTGTCCTTTGTCAGTAGTCATTGTAGTCAAAACTATTAGAACTGGGAAAGTACTGTCCTCAACTCAAAATACGTACTTGCTCTCTTCATATTTTTTTATTAAAAAAAATGGTGGGAAACATTGTTTTTATAATTCAGGAGATGAAGCATTTATGGCAACTCTTTCTGTCAACAAACAAGTGTACTTCTCGAGATTGAAACTTGTATTCTCTGCAATGTTTTTTGTGAAAATGATCTAAAATTTCGATAAGTTATAATCTAATGAAGAAGAGAAGTAAAAAGGAATGAACAACCGATCACTTGGAGCATGACCGCTAGCTATAAATTTGAATCGCGGCATGTCCTCCCTTCCAATTACTACCATTCGAGCTTCAGGACAATGTTCTGCCTTCCTTTTACCATTTTCTAACTGTTGCTTGTATTAATCGCCTCCTCTTCGTTCATGCAGTTGACACAAGTTGGTGCAGGTTTCTCTTGATGTGATTTTGCATGTGTTTCTTATATTTTACATTCGAAATTGTGAAAACTCTATATTCAGTAGGACATTTCTTCACACCAATCATGCAAAATATTCGGTAGATATTGATATGTAGCAGCCCATTGAAAGCTAGAGAATTAATCATAAATAAGTACAGGAATCAAATTAATCGTGCATTAATTGAGCTGTATAATTCTTGTGTTTGGGGAGTTCAATATCTCAAGTTGATCCAATAGATTTACAGAAAAGTACTAGGCATACGCTAATGTTGAGCCAACTTTAATTACCCATAATTTTCATGTGTTTTTACAGATCTGAATTCCAGGAAGCTACGTGCCATGCCTAGCTCTCTCCATCACCTCCCCTCTGCAACAAGAACCCTGGTATTCGACATGGCTGCAGCATCCCATGATTTGACCTCCTTCAATTCGGCCGTTTCGTACCCCACTTCAAATCCTGATTTCCATAGAAGCGTTCTTCTACGGTGGATGCAGTAGACATATAATGTGTGCTTATTAGAATTCTGAATGTATTATATGTAGTCTCAATTTGAATTGTATCATTATGTTGACGTGATTGTTAAGCACTTTTTATCATTTATATAATGGGCTTTCATTCTATAGTAACTAAGAGCGAATGGTTGTTGAACCCAAGGTTTCGCTTGATGTTTTATTATATTATAACAAATTAAGGTCCCGTTTGGCCAAATAGTTTAACTAAGGCCTTATGTAAAAGGAGTTTATGATAGAAGGTCTTGTATACATGAGAAGTAACTTATAAATATGGTATTTTGTGTTTGGATGCATTGTAATAGAAATGTTCGTTTTGAATTTGTAATGCTTGCTCATATAAAGTTATGCAAGAGACTATTTTGAGAAGGTTGAATTTTAACTTTCCTAAAAAGAATTAAAAATGACTTTTTAGAATCGATTCAAACGATTGTGGTGTAACTTTTGACTACTGAAAAATTTAAAAGAGTAACATGTAAAGCTATATAAATGGACCTAAGTCGGATGCCAAATATTGATTTGTGATAGGAACTAAACCGGAGTATTTTCCTCCGTTCTCATTTTTTGGCCTAGGTCGGACACCTGGTGTTGATAAGAGCAAGTATAATCGCAACTCAAATTCATAATATTCTGAATTCAAGCTTAAGTGTGCTTTTCCCATCTCTTCCATATAAAATGGTGGCAGAAGCGGTTCAAGTATCTAGCGTTTGCCATATTTTGGCTAAGTGATCTGCTTAATTCGCTCATATGCGCTTCGGTCTAACACGGTTTTCAGTTTTCACTTTTCAGGCACTGTTAATTGTAGTCTTAAACCGACATGCATGCACCTTTAATTTCTATGTTATTTGTGATTTAGCATCCACAGCAACAGGAACAAGAAACTCCAATTGGTAGCCACTAGCCGCAATTATGGAGCTTTGCTTGTTTCATCGTTCCTTGCTAGCTTTTGAATATTGCATCACTTTTTGGGGCGCACTTCGTTCAATTAAAATGAACTCGGAGGCGCATGATCACTGCAAATATGAGTGATTTGCAACATACTCATAGCATAAACTGTTCTAAAGTTTAAAAGATGAGTCTTTGTTCTATTTCCCATTATATTCTTGTACTTGCATTAATAATCTCCACGGCGTTCATCCAATTGCATCATGTTAACGTTGACGCAGGTTTGTCTTCATGAATAGTTTCGATTCCTCTGCTAGTTGAGTTTACTTCCTGTACATTTAAATTCAATTTCAGCGTTATTTCAATATTATTTATTTGATATATATCATGACTACGGAAACTGCTACAGATCAACTTAATTTGAGATCAAGAAGTCTACAGCTATTTGTGTGCAGATTTGAAGATAAGAAAACTGAGTCACTCTCCGAGCTCGCCTCCTCCTCCCTCTCATGATGGTCCTATTCATGAAGGCTTATCATGAACTATGTTTGATTTTTCGTTTGCACAACTCCAAATTATTACAAAAGCTAGTCTCTTGTAATTTGTGCCCAAACTATAGTTTGGGAGCTGCAAACAGAATTCTAAACATATGCTAAGGACCTTGGCATCAAGATGGAAGAAGCAGACATGGCAATCTGTGTTGAAATTGAGTTAGCTGCCGATTAATTCGAAGATATCCTTTCTTTATGATTCATTGTCTTTGAATGTGAAATATACAAGAATACATTGGTTTGAATTTTTGGTCGAAATCACATGTATCCTCCTCTTGTTACAGGTAATCTTGCTCGAGGTAAGTAGAACTATTTGAATGGCAAAACTCTCTTTTCTGGGTTTTAAGTATCTAGGTTACACCCAAGGCTTTTGATTGAACTATAGTAGTTCTCACCAACTAATCCACATGCTCATTGGTGCATTAATTTCAATTTGAATAAAAATACTCCAGTTATTTTGTGTGAAACTTCAAAATACAAAATTGTCGAAATGTACAACTATACAAAGGAGAACTAGATTAACCTACATGGGAGAGTGAGATGGAAAATAGTGGACCAATAGTATTATGACACCTATTTCCATAACCCATTTGTACTAGAATAATGTTATACTGTCAGATAAATATAACCAAAATATTATAATATTATGAAGTGGTAAGCCCCACTTATTTATCTAAGGGTAAGTAACAATGTCATATTATTCTAACAATAAAATTTTGGTTGCCTAGCATTTTTCTTTGTGCTATTATTTTTTTTTCTAATCATCTTTTCTCAAGTAAGAATTTCAAATACAAAATTGAAGCATTTTGCCCTTTATTATAAAAGATATGAAAAAAAAAAAAAGAAAGAGCTACTTGGGAACCTTTCGATAACTACGGAATGAGTATTTCAAATAAAATGTTTTACTAATTGGTAAGAAGGGTCCATCTATAATGCACTATGTTCTAAATGGTACTTGATACACCTTGAATCTAAACCACCCTAGTGTATCAATACTTTGTCCCTCTTTCTCTCCTTCTCCTATTCTCAGGCCACTCTCTCTTCTGCCCAGTCCATCGCCCACACCTCTGCCCTGACCACCCCACTCTTTCTCTGACACCCACCAGTGCTGCCTGCCCACCCGCCTACCATGACCCATCACGTGCCTCTGCTACCCCATCCTCTCCCCCAACTTTTGCCTACGCTTAATCCCAGATCGACGACCACCATAGCACTAGAGAGGATGCAGCAAAGGTGGAGGAATCCATAGATTCGCCATCTTGCATCATCATCATCATCATGTCTTGCTGGTGGTACTGTTGTTCCTCCACCATTTGGCCTCCTTCCACACTATCAACAACTGCGAAGTGATGGCTCTAACCCTCCAACTTAGAGCTAGAATCAAATAGAAAACCCTTACTCTCGTGAAACCTTCTCCAACCCACCAATTCTTCACCTCCAACTTCGGTGATGGTGACACAAATCCCAAGTCTCTATTCTCTTCTTACTTTAGCGGAGGCCATGAGGGCGCAACCATGATTGGAGGATGGTGGGGCAGGAAGGGAGGAAGTTGGGAATGGGGAGCTAACAGAAGAAGGATGGACGAGAGAGCCGCGGCAATAGTGGGTGGTTGTGAGAGAAAGTGCTTTTTATAGTGCTTTATATATTATTGATGTATCAATACATCAATAGGGTTTTGGTGATTGAGATTCAAGGTGTATTAAGCACCATTTATAACCAATGCATTAAAGACGAACCCTTGGTAAGAATTTGTGTAACAGTAGCATACTTTACTTTAGACTCATTTTTTTGCCCTCTTCTATACCTTCTCTCTCGTTTCACATTACGAGACCTTCTAGGGTCTTACAAGGAAAGCCCCTCCGCTAAACTATAAGTAAGGGGTGCATTTGAATTTGTATTGTAGGGCTTTACCTGAAGGGAGCCCTTCTAAAAATTTTCAAAAGCCTGACCCAAACCCAGGCTCAAGAGGGAGTTTGGAAATAGTTTTCAACCAGCAATAGACGCGCCTCGGTTAGAACCTCACCAGCCGCGTGATTGCCCCAAGCGCAAAAGTACTTACAATGGCTACCAATACTACATTTTATACACACTCTGACACCTCTGTGCTTCTTATTCAGCCGATGTGGGACACAAATCTCAATTCACTTTCTATGCAGAAGCCTCTTTCTAAACCTTTGCATCAGCTCATGAAATTGGACAAAATAAAAATGGAATAGCTAAATATTATTTCACCTTCCAAACTATTACAACACATTATTTACATGTACATAGCCTTTAGGATCCCGGTCTTTGATGCTAGTAGATTTTGGATTTCTTCTGATAGGAGTAAAAACCGAAAGAACTAAAAATCTACATCATCATAGGTTACTTATGGGAATGGTTTGGGAATTCAAGCTGAAGTTCTGCATGGTAAGTTGCATCCAATTCACTTGGTTGCCTATTAGTTTGAGTAAAAACTGCAACACCACGACCAAGGGCAAATGAAAATGTTCCTCCCACCACCTTGAATTCTTGTCAGCCCTTGTGAGCAACTTCATTGGCCTGCACACTCAGGCTACCTGAATGATCTGGGGTGTCAAATGTCAGTTACATAACATTGAATACTGATTCCCCGAACTGCTTCACTGGTATTATGAAGCCCTGTGCTTTCCCCACTATCTGTGAAGTGTTCTCTGGCCCCTCTGTAAGTACGCGGTGAAAAATGAATGCTCCAGCATCTTCCTTTGCAATAAGATGTGTTTCTGAGGTTGATATGTGAGGCTGTTGGATGTACAAGGACGGATCAAGCAAAGGCCTCGAACGGCTCTTTTTGTGGGATGCAGCAGGCGATAACAAAGCCAAAAGAATGACTGCTATTGTTGCTAGAGAAACTGCAGTGGAGAATATGATCCTGGGCAACATTGTGCATCAGTTGGAGACTTCAAGAAGTTTGGCATATAATTTGAGATTTGAGTTCCCTATGATGAGATCAAATTAGTACATTACTTTTTAAAATGAACTTGTTCCTCATTGTTAAATTAATTGTTATGCGCAACCGAACCCATTTTTGGAGCCCAACACCTAAACCATTTTGAAAATCTTCATGATTGTCTTCTTATTGCATGGCCTGTGTGAGGAATATCGTAAGCTTCTTACGTATGACCCATAAACTTTAACCTAAACCACTTACTTCCCCTACTATAGTAAATTCTGCATATTGCCTCTAATTTTTGTTGTAAGTAACGCTCCTAGCAAGTAGTGGACCTATTTTTCCTCAATATGGTCAACAATGAAAGGCAATTTCATTAATTTGTTTCTGCCTCCAATTTCATTAATTTCATCTTAGTATTAGCACATTAATTGTCAGCTATTTTGCTTCAGAGTTCGTCTGAACAAAAGCACACTCTAGATTGTTAGACGTCTGAGATGGTTTTGGTCAACACAATTCCTTGCCACAAATCAATTTCAAAAAAGGAATCTTGAAGATATCAGCTTAATGTTGTTCAATTGAATAAATATTTTCACAGAATTTGAACCTTACCCACGGCAGAGATCTACCAGAACAACAACTTCAAACAAAGATGATAATTCAAGGACAGTTTCTTTGTCACTATCTACATGTACCAACTGTATGTTCTTGTTTTAACTACATAATAATTGAACCGGTCAATATCCAAGTGCCATGCAATTAATTTAAATTTGGGTCACACTCCCAGTGAAATACATTGCACCTAAGACAGCAGACCCACAAAATGCATCGTCTTTACTCCTTTGACCTTTTTCCTTTCTTTTTTTTCCACACAACATGGCCACAACATGCATCGTCCTTATACCTCTTTACTTTTTTTCTAACACAAAATGGACAATGCACGGTGAGACTGATATTGAAAGCACAACAACTTCCAGCATTGCACTTTTGACCAATGTGACTGATCAGTGAATTGATCGTCATAAGATTGGTAAAGCAAGAAGTGCATGGCATCTCAGCCAAACTACCAAAGGGTAATAACAAGCAGGTTATTTATCTCGATTTGAGATTCTATCAATTTAACTCAAATCATTATCACGTAGCAAGAGGTACGTGTCTCCCATTTCACTTTCTCCATTCCTCACATCCCTCTCCTTCCTGTCCCATGCTTTCTGTAACATTAGTTGATTGATTATATTATAATAAATATTTTAGTTCAACAATCAGAAAATTTTACAAAGTTCTAAGAGCATCCCACTTATTACTATATCTTATTGAATACATTATATGAATATATATTTGTATAACATAATATAATTGGTAATTATCCTACAATATAAGGTGAGAAGCTGTCATGCAACACTAATGGGTTAATAGACCTATCTATGATCATTAGAAGAATTATAAGGGACACTGTGGAAAGTCACAGTTTTAATCAAAATAAATTAATTCATTTTCTTGTGCTTATAGAGAAATATTTGCATGGTCCATGAGTATCATGCGATTGTGCTCCCGGACCAATCGTGCAAATGTATTTTATATGGGACTTACCATTAACACACAATTTCATGCAAAATATACTTACATAATTGACCGGGAGCACAACCATCTGGTGCCCTTGGACCATACAAAGATTTCTCGTACTCATAAGCACCTTTTCTAGACAGAGCAATGATATGTATACCCATTCCTTGAGACTCATTGCCTGATGCACACAGTTGGGAAATCATAGAATCCACCCTCCCGGCTGTATTTCTCTCCCTCCTCTCTCTGTTCTTCTTGCTTTAGGTAGTAGGTCGGGCATGAGGGGGTTTGATATTTGCATTCATGTAACATTTTTCTTCTAGAAATTAGTACCATCTTTCTGTTAAAATTGTGGATTAAGTCAACCAAAAAACCATTAGTTCCTATGACTTGTATTTGAGTTTAATGAATAATAAGATATAAATAACCTTTATTTGCACCTAAATTTTTGCAATTGTGTACATTGGATTCATTTAAGCACTTTTACGTCAAGACTCCACGAAGGGACAAATTTATTTAATTGTTTTGCTCAATTCATGGAAATTCATGGATGTAAGAACAAATTCCATTGAAGAATCTAGTAAAATAATCTAAATCCATATCTCTTTCATTCATTCCTGCATTTACTATTATCTAGTCATGGTAGCATCAGCCGCAAAGCCACAACTAGATGTTACTACAAGAGGTTTCATTCATTGCAAGTTATTTTGAAAATAGAACCATATTCTCGTGAACGTTACTGTAGCTTCAACAAAGTGGGAAGGAAAACCCCGTGGCCGCACTTGCTGATGCTATTCAATTATATGATTTGCCACCACAGTGGTCGGATTTTGCAAGTGGGGTGACCCACCTGATCCATGTTCATCATTCTCCTTCGGTTTGTCGACTATTTGTTGAAAAATTTTATTGACCAAAATGGAATTAATTCCCTAATAAGTATTGTCTAATACTTGAACAGTGGCTAACTATATTTTTTAATCTCATAAGAATATAGTATATACCTAATCAGCTCTCACTTTCTATCATTCTCATTTTCTCTGTCCTTCCCTAGACAGCACAAGTGCACATGCATATGTTCTGTTATCTGCAAGCTTAACACAAGTTATCATCATTGAAAGGTTATTATTAATAACAGAATTGCATGGCCTTTCAGAAAGGAGCCTCATATGTGTCTTGATCTTGAATGTCAGGTCAGGTCATCGTGGTCTAAACGCTACCCCATTTTGAATTCTTTTTCAAAGATACCATTACCAACCAACCAAACCACACATAATTCCAGAACCAATCAAAAGCTATGAGAAGATATTTGGAGCAATTATGGTGATGCTGTTTCGCTCATTTTGATTCATTTTCCTGCTTATCCTTTACTTTTTTTCCAGAGAGAACCCGAACCTTATATTGGCCAATCGAGGTGGGCAGGTGGTACCCAACCAAGAATCCATTAGCCAGTTAGCACTAAGACACATATTGGTCAATCATACAAAACCCAAAATGGGAAAATCTGAAAGGTTCCAAGATATAATATAGTCTCCAATGGCACATACTAGCTGTCCACATTGTAATGTATGGCAGCATCTGTAGTGTCCGATTCCCAGTTACCGAGGTGGGCCTATTGAGGCCAAATGAGGAAAGAAGGTATGGGGTGTTGACAGGTGTTGAAGATAACTTGCCTTTCTCTCTATGCTTTAATGAGCACTAAGCCTCCTCCTTTAATTTGTGCAATGCTCCTTTTAGTCTTTTACATGTTTTTTGTGCAGCAAATTTCCCCCTTTGCTTGTGGAACAGCACTTGAAACTAAAGTCACTTAGAAAGTGATAAGGAATGTGTGTTGAGTCATGCTCCCTCTTTTCCATGCTTCCAGGCAAGTTGCGGTGAAAAGTTGTTTCTCATAGTTGACTTATTGTCATGGAGGCACATAAAGCTACTAGTATGTTTGTATTTTCCATTTGCCAAGTTCTAAATTATTGTTTGAGCAAAAATTACTTCCCTGTAGATTTTGTCCAAATCATAGTTTGCAAGTTACAGATGAAAATTCAGACACTACATTTCTTTTATATTGACTAATTATGTCTTTAAAATTATATGGAAGATAAAACTATCGAATTTCTTCTCACAATATTTTCTTTCTTTTCTTTTCTTAGAGGATTTATTATTCTTTAAAAATTAAACAAACATTTTATTCTAGAGAGAGAGAGAGAGAGAGAATTTCATACTGTAGATGAGTCCGTATATGTTGCAAATACGAAAAAATTGAAGCTTGAGCAAAGGAATAAGGGTCCGTTTGGTTTAACTTTTGAGAGACGCTCTTTTAAAAAAAGATCTTTTAAAAGAAGGCCTTTTAGAGGAATTACTTTTAAAAGAATGATTTTTGTTTGGTTTGAATATGTCAAAAGTAAGTTTAGGAGAATGAATTTTGTTTGGATATGATAAAGTAAAATTACTTTTGATTATTGATGTGAGAGTAATAGTAAGATTCATTTTCAAAAGGTTTTTTTCTAGAATGAAAATAACCTCAAGGATACTTCTCTTAAAAGGCCTTTTGAAATTTTAAAAGGCCTTTTAAAAAAGACCTTTACATACTAAATACATTAATTACTGTATATTTTCATTCTCATTCCAATAAAAGGTCTTTTGGATCTCCCAGAAGCATAAACAAACGGGTACTAAAAGGATCAATGTGAAAATATAATATGCACTAAAATACTAATAATTTATCGAACTAACAATTTTATTTGAAAAAAAAGAAGTGATTTTATAAAAGCATCCAGTTATAGCCACTAACACTTTTCCAAAGTATTTAACATTTTGTCTTTGTTTTCTATATAGGGTCAACTGACGCTGAAGGACAACTAAGTTTTCACGCATGGCTGTATGAAATATAGTACAGGGAAAAGGAATACAAGTGCCTCCTAATCAGCACTTAAAACACGAATTTCATTTCTGTGCAAATCAAGAAATCAATTTGATTTGATTTCCTGTCTGCTCCGCAATCAATGTGGACCGTTAATTATAGTTCTCTCTCTATTGTGACTATGGCTTCTTCTACCTATCTTTTACACTCTTAGATATTGAAAAGAGATATATTATTTATACATTCAAAAAAATGGATACTCTAATATTTTTTTTATTTTTTTCATCAATTATTTTATTTATTTATTTTTTTACAATTTTTTTTCTCTTCCCCTTTTGAATATCCAAAAATATTTACCAATCTAATTGTACAAAAAACATTTTTCTATTGGATACCTCAGGAGTTCAGTGGGTGCAGGATAGCATAACGCCAAACTGATATATCAGATATTTGAATGGAGACAGCAACCCTGATCACAGGGATATATAGCTTGTCTTTTAACGTTTAAGTCTGGATATTAAATAAATTTTTGTTTCACGATAAATCAGACATTTGCACGAATGACTACTTTGACACGACCCAATGCATTAATTAATATGAATTTGCTTAAGGTTAAAATCAAAACACAATTTTTTTATTGACCCTGTTTAGGTTCAGAGAAAAAATTTCTGAATGAGAGCATGCTCCAAGACTTATTGACCACTTACTGAATACTTACATATTACCCATTAATAAAGGAACATAGGAACCTCCAACTCGAACCACGATGTCTGTTTACTTGGAATTTGAAACGATACATTACATGCTGCTATAAATAGCTTGTGGTTCTTTTAGGTCCTCACAAGAGTTAAAATCCCCCTTTTTTTTAATTTGTTATTGTGAACTCTACACTTCACCAATTAAAGGATATCTCTTTAATAATGAATATTGAATAGATGAAGTAAAGTGATAAAAAGCTAACCTTATCCTCAACTTGTATACCAAATAAATAAATAAATAAATAAATAAAATTAAAATTAAATGAAACATGAAGATCACAAACACAGAAAATTGCACATTCAGAGAAAAAATCTTCACTTCCCACCGGTACCCAGTCTTTATGAAGCCTCTTGTGTTGATGGTGACTTCCGAACCAAGCATATACATAGCATCATCCGCAATGCTCAAGCCTTGTGTGGTTAGGTTTCTTTTAAAAGTCATGTCTCTAAATAGGGCAAATCAATTCACACAAGTCACTGAGCCTTCAGTTTCCAACTCTAGAGAAAAAAGAGATGGAGATTAAGACTAATTTATGTCCATATATACGTGTGTTTTTTTTGTTTTTCTGGTATATCTATCCATATATGTATTAATTTACTTGTATATTCTACAATTTTCCGAGCCACTGGACAGCTTCACTTGCCTTGACCCATGAAAGTTCCCTACTCCAGTGGAGCATTTGAATTGTGGGCCCCACAGACCACTGATAGCAAGTGATCGAAGAAGATAGATGTGAATCACAACAACTATGTGTAGCATCTGGGCTATTGAGTTATAAAGAACACTTGGAGATATAATGATGATCTCATAAGATTTACAGAAATCCTGCTGCACATGGTTGCATATCATATCAATAACTGTTGCATAAATCTGTTAAGGATGGATCTTTAGTGCACCACTGCACTGTATATTTTGAATACTTCATATTGTTCGTCCCTCAAATATCACAACTCCTTTTATGAGTTCAATATATAAGAAGTAGGGGGTAGAGATTAAAATCTATGTACATAATTGAGAAGCCAATTAGCATGCATGGTTTTACATGGAGTACGTGAATGGATTGTTAGGAAGTTACATTGGGTGTCGTTTTGAGGAAGTTTTATCTCGTGAGAAGCAGTTACAAAATGGAGAGTACATGAAAGAGGAGTCTTATTTGTGTATTAAAACTGGATACTACAATACAGACAGACACAAATATTAAAACTGGATCTCAAGATTTTTTTTTTTTTTTTAGTTTCCCACAAGTATTATTCCATCAAACATAAATCTATTTGAGTATTTGAGATCTCATAAGAGTCTGACTTTCCTAACATCAAGACTCAATAATTTGTGTCTCTATATTATATCTATTACTACATATTTAATTTTTAGCAAAATTTGTTAGCAAAAGAAATTATTAAAACTTTTTAGTAATATTTAGAAAATGTAAAAAATATAAAAATATTATTAAAACTCTTTAATAACATTTTTTTATAAAAATAATATTATTTATATATGATAAGTAAACATATAATAGTAAATATTTATAAAAAAAAAAAGATACAAAAGTCTTAACCCTATTCATTGCCACAAGATGTTTTGTGCTTTGCGCCTTAGGTCATTGCATTGGTACTAGCAAGTCTAATGGAATATTTTAAGTCCCTTTTACCCATTCTTTCAATGGGTTGGCTGGCTTCCTCTTTTTCAGTTTTCCTATAAATAGGTGCTCCTGTCCGGTGAGAAACCTAACACTCCAAAGTTCCAAACCCAGCACTTTTCTCTTTATTTCTCCCTTTGATCAGGCCCTTCTTCCATATATGACCATTTTCCTTTCTAGCTAGTTTGTTTTTGGTAATGAACAGTACGTAGGGTAGAGGAATAGGGGGCTGGGAAAAGAGGGAGGGAGGCACTAGTTGATAAGGTTGTTGACAGAAGATAGAGAGCACAGATGATGATATGCGTCACACACACACACACACACACACACATGTATATGGAGAACTGAACTGTGCATCTCACTCCTTTGTGCTCTCTATGCTTCTGTCATCACCTTCAGCCTCCGTTTCTTACTCGCCCCCTACTCCAGTTGTTAATATCCTGTTTCTCTGTATTATAATTCATAAATTAGCTTAATGATCATGTGTGTCTGCGTGTGTTTGCTAATGTTCGCCCTAGGCAAATGGCCTTGTTTGTTTTTTACCTGTCGATGAACCCGGTTTTTTTTCCCCCTCAAAATTGAAGTTGTTACAATTATCAGCTTCTCAGATAAATTCTTGGGTGTATATATAATGGCCATTAACCTTCGTATTTTGCAGTTAGACGAGGACAACGCTGTGGCTGTCGAAGAACACAAATCTGTTTATTGATGATTTGAGGAAGTTAGAATGATAAACTGAAGGAGTTAATTAACTGTGCAATTGCAATTCATTCTATATCCCTCTTTTTTAAGAAGCTTAGAGAGGTCTTGATTTTTTCCTTTATTATTAAATTTTTTTACTATCAAAAGCATTAATTATATTTTGATTGGGCAATATTAGTGTTTTAATTCATTTTTCCTTCTTCCCTCAGAAAAATCTGGCTTCCTTTTTTTATGCTAGGGATATGTGATACATACGCTCAGTATCATGATCACAATAGGATTCCCAGCAAGAAGAATGTACTACCACTTGCTTTGTGGAAGAAGGACCACATGCAAACGGGAATTTGTAGCAAGGGGATTGCAGAAGCCATTTCAACAAAGAAAATACATATGGGGTCCAAACTGACCATGACACATTGTAGTGTGAGTTATATTATTTATACATAACTCTTTAATATCAAATTTAATATTTTTCTCACATAAATATATATAACACTTTTTTTTTTTTATCTCAATACACGTATATCTCTGTATTTGCCCTTATTCACATTTATATGCTATGATTCTACTATATCTCTACATGGCTGACTCAAACAATATTTCCATTGTAGGGCATATACTTGCTCTGGATTCTTCCAAGTCAGTACCCCACACTTCTTCACTGATTTGCCAAGGCGACCTCTAATGCCGTCAGTCAGCCGTGTACGGATTATGGAGGGACCGAGTTACTCAGTGGAGATTTGATGTGAATATGTTATATGTCTGGGCATCAATAACAGCAACAATGCAACATTATGGGTCCAAATATACAGCAATAGAATTTACTATTCATGAACAAATTAATCAACAATCTGATCTAATAATTATATAATCTTTGCCCATGTATGGTAAATTGGTCATGGTTGATGAACCCAAGTTCAAGGCAAACTTAGAGGAGACAAATGAGTCTCTATCTATGACTAGAAAACCTTTGCCATTTTTGTGTTTTGAAAATTAAAACTATGTGTGATGACCCCCATTATTATTAATGTGACGTATTAAAAGTTGCAACTGTGAGAGTGTTATAGTAGGCAATTAATGTATTCCATGAAAGCTTTCATTTTCTCTTGTGCAATTCAATATTGAGACCATCCCCAGTCAACAATATTGTGAAGCGCACAGCGAAATTTATGAAAATATTATCTCATTTTTTAGACCTACCAAAGTACTAGTGAAATATCCGCTTCAGCAAGGATAATGTGTTATTTTATGATGAAAAAAAATACTGTTTTCCAGATATACACATGAGATGCTTACATGGCCAATACTATTTTAAGATGATTTTGGTACGATAGAATAGAAAACCAGTGGATTGAAAGGGAAGCTATAAAAATTGATAATATTTCTAGATATAACGCTTTACTCAATGTTACTCATTCTAGTTTAACTTATGTAATCATAGTTTTAGCTCATTTCCCCTCCCACACACCTTCCGTTATGTTCCTACCAAGCACATAACATAGGGTAGTTTAACATAATCCGTTTGATCCATTTTTTCCTTGTTAAATGTAGTTCAATTTGCTCATTTATTCTATACCTTCCTTTCACTTTTTATTTGAGCCTTCTGTTAATATCTAAATATACTGGGTCCCTCATTATTTTTCCTGTCAAGTTTAAATTTATTCCACGTAATTTACCACTTTATACTCGGTTCAGTATATTCCAGAATTTTTTTATTGTTATTATTTAACGTATAGAACAATATTAGCAATTTGAACAGAAGTACCACGAATTAGAGGCACCACTCTGACTTTGAATGTTTATTTACATTTATAAATTCTTTCAAGTTCACCTTAAGAATTTATGCCACATTATTAAAGCAACACATAGCAATGCAATAGTTGGCTTGTGGTGGAGATGATGGTGTGATCTGTGGTTAGGTGTGTTATATGTCACAAGTTGATCATCCGAATTTTAGCCCGAAATGCGTATTAGTGGAGGTAAATGTAAGCCAACTCGGACATCACTCATCACAGCATGGAAAAGCCATAATATAGCCATCGACATTAAAATGGTTTTTGGTATGAGTATCCTGCAAATATTCAAAAATTAGAACATCAGAATGTGAAATGTTGCAATGTTTGATAGGGATAAGAAAAGTTCGTAGTTCACGTCCAAAAAAAAAAAAAATCGTAGTTATTTAACTTTCTTAATTGGGAATGCAATATTCACCCGAAATATAAACTTATATTCTCATCTAGGTTGAAATCGTTAGGTTCCCATGTAATTCTTGTTCTAAGACAAAGTGAAAAACCATCGCTCACCATTCATTTTGAGTTAAGGATCATTATCAACTCTGATGTTTTCTCTCTCTCTGTCTCCCTCGCTCTCTCTTCTTCTTTCGAGTAACTTTAATTGTTCATATAATACTTAACTATAATTTATTAAGAGATTTATACATCATTAATCTGAACAAATAGAAGAAGAAGAAATAGAGAAAAAAAAAACAGAAAGAAAAATTAATTATAAAAAGTAATGTGTGTTATAAGTGAGCATTTTTTTTTAACAATAGTGTTATATTTTAAATATAATGTTTGCGGACACCCATTTCAATATATGGGAAATTTTGTATAAATAAATAGAGATTTCAATTATATTACTACACTACCTGTACATTATGGGGAACTATGTGTTAACAATTAGACATTTCAATTACCTTACTAATAAATTTGATAAAATGATTTTTCATCCTTTATTAGTTACCTTATTATATCTTTCACATTCACCATAAACATAACTGAAATATTTAATTATTTATATTAATATCTAAACTAGTGTCTAAAACATATGATCAAAAAAGAGTTTTTTATGTAAGTGACATTAATTTTCTTTCTCTATATTCATGCTCTGTGTTCATTGTCAATTGGAACTATCTAGACAGTGGTGATGGATATGACTCAAATGGTAGTGATTTTTTGTGTGTTTTGTTTACATCTCAAAAGTGAAAACATGAAAATTTTGAGACTTTATAATCCGAACCAAACCAACTCGATCTTGGTTGAAGTAGCTTAAAACAATTTCAACCAAACTAGAACAACCTAATTAGGTTTAAATGGTTCAAATTTATTTATTTTTTTCTTTAAATTCAAACCAGATACACTAGTCCACACTCTAAATTAGTCATGTAGAGATAATGGCTAAGAATAGTGCAAAAATGGCTTGAGGAGTCCTTAAAGCAAACCACATTGAAAAATACATATCTTTTAATAAGTTGACATTTTATATAAGTCTAAAAGTTAGTAAATTTATTAAATAATGTAATATCATATTATTAAATCTAATATCATATTGTTAAATAACGTAAACCCTAATAATATACTAAAGTTAAACTCATTTTTTTCTAATAATGATTTTGGCATAAAAATAATGAAAACAAAAGTTAACAATGTAAGATGAAAATTAAAAAGGAAGTAAAAGTGTGCATAATATAATATACGAAAAAAAAAACTATTATTTAGCACTAATATTTATTTAATTTTATACGGAATTTGATAGGAAACATGGTAGATCAATTAGGTGAGATGCAAAAGTAAGCATGACAAGAGAGGGAAACACGATGTTAGAGCTCCATATATTATATATATTCTTGAATTGTGCACATTCGTATACAGTTTTCTGAAAAAATTTCGCAGCATGAAACATATTTTCTATGTGAAACTATAGCGCGTGTAAGTTACTCAAGGACCTAGAGTGGTTTGCTTTGATCTTTACTTTATTTTATTTATTCTTTGCCAATCCTCTATGCCATTCTTTTCTTTTTTTCACTGTATTAATATGGTTCATATCAAATCACGTCCTAAGGAAAGGGGGTGCTACTTTCATTGCATGCGTCTGTAATCAGCAAATCTCGTGCTATAATATGCTTTGTCTATTAAGTCAAATCTAATCTAATGCAGTTTTAGCTCTAAAGAATCAATAATGCTAACATTTAGTTTTGAATGGCTGATGCTTTCCTTTGAAAAGAAGGAATACAGAAGAGGGAAGATTCTTTTTGACATTGTTCCAATTATATATAATTATACCATGGCTGACCAAATACAAAGACCAAAGTAGAGCTAGCAGGATGGTCTGATGACTGATATCCACTAATATTTCATCCGTTATAATTTCTTTTGCTAAATGAACTGTCCCACCAGACCAAAAAAAAAAAAAAAAAAAAAGAATTTTGCCATCAGCATTTTGAAGAAAACTGTACCATTAGCATTTTGAAGAAACAATGTACAGTGGGATCTATCCTCTAACAAACAGAACATTTTGATGGAGGTGCATTTTGCTATGCACCTCATTATTTATGGTGCACTATGCACCAATGATGTGGCAATGCAATCTTTAGTTGGAGTATGCATACACCACATAACACTGATGCACTAAAGACACCCCCGCCCCTTCTTCCATCTCCATTCGTTGACACAACAATGACACCACAGCGACAAGTTGCTTCTTCCTTCTTTCTTCCTCCTCCTTCCCCTCGATGCCGACGCCACCCACAATCTCCAATCTTGTCGGTGCCACTACACAGCACCCGGCACCACCACCACTGCCTTCGAAAATGTTTTAGAACCTCACCAAGTGAAAAAGAGCTTCCCTTTCTTCGTTTTGGCATTGTTTCAAATGTTCTTCTTTGGGAAATATAACATTCAAAATATGAATAAACAAGATGATTTAAAATATGCATAGGAAGCTAGACTAGGTTTTCATTATCAAAGAGCATCAAGAAAAGGTGGGATCAAACAATGGCAAAGGCGAGGCAGGGAAAGAAAATCTCACTGATAACACCAAAGCCTCCATGGAATAGTGCACCCACACAAAGATTCTTTCCACTGTTGCTTCTTAGTGGTGGTGGTGGCAGCATCGAGGACAGTGGTGATGCTGGAGGAAGGTGGGGTGGCGCTTGATGGTGGCATCTTGCAGTTGTGGCTATGGGTCATGCAAGTTACAATGTTTGGCTTGCAACCAAAGACAATTGTGTGTGTTGCTTCGCGATGGGGTGCTCACAGTGGCTCATTGGTAGTGAAGCTTGGGCAACAAACTTGTCGTGGGTGTTGTGGGGGTGGAGCAGGGCGAGCAATGGTTGTGGCACAAGATGAGCGGCGAAGAGAGAGAATAGAGTCAAGGGGGTATTTATGGTGCATAATAGCTTCTTAAAATATAAATACTTTGTCAAATATTGCACTGCCATGTCACCCGTGCATGATGCACCATAAATAATAAGGTGTATAACGGATGTTACCTTTTTGATGGAACATGACTCTAGTTCTATATAAGAAATTTTTATGTACTTTTGGAGTAACAAACAATTTTGATCTTTTTAATCTAAAACGAGGTTTGCTTTTTTGTACTCTCAAACACATTATGAAAGATTTTTAGATGCTGAAAAAAAAAATAGTTTACTGTATATCACTTATTACTCAAAGTGGGTTTGGATAGCACTAGACCTTTTCTAACCGAGTTGAAAACCACTTTATACTTACTTGGATCAAATTGGTTATACAGTTTACCACTTTCCGAAAAATTAGTATGTTTTGGGAAGTTGAAATACTTAGTTTTTAAAAAATATCTCTTGCACATCTTTCTATAAACAAATATTACAAAATAAAATAAACACTTCTATTATTGCATATCCAAATATAAAATAACTTATTTATAAATTATTTTTTATATAAATTTTTTTATAAGAAACTCATTTTACCTTAATCAATGAAGAATAAATACATACCCCAATCACCATAAACAAAGCCAACACGGTATAGTGTAGGGTCAGTACTGCTTTGGTATTTAAAAATTTAAGCAAAACTAATGTTGGAATTATTCTAATTTTATTAATATTTAGGTAAATTCTTATAATTTAAAAGTTTTTAATAGAATCTTGTAAGTCATATGTTAATATAGAAAGTGAATTAATTTTTAAAATTTTATAATTAGTAATAACTTAATTACAATTTAGTTACATAATAGAGAGTTATCGAAAATTTTTTAGAAGTAAAAATACTTTGTTAAAAACTTTCAAACTATCTAAACTTATTTAAAGATTTGGTAAGACTAAAATAATTTCCTTATTTAGGAATATAAACAAGATTTTAATTATATAGCAGTGTTATTATTATGGATAAATTACCCTAATTGATTTATTATAGTTAACCTTCCTTTTTTTATTGGTTACTGTTTATTTTTTGGTTATAGACAAAATCACGAGTGAAGCTTCAATTTGAAAAGCTTTAAAAATTCATTAAAAATTTGACATAAGAAAACTATTCTATAAAATTTAACACTGATTTAATATTTAGTTAATATATAACGCATATATTTATAGTTAACAACGTATATTTCGTTATCAGTACAACAACATTAACTGTAATTGCGTTAACTATAAAATAGATGTAGTTAATTACAAATTTGTCTAGTGTGATAAACCATTAGGAGCGGACTAGTTGTGAGGAATTTGATTAGGTTGCATGAATTATAGGTTCAAATCTTAGTATAATCAATGTACTAAAAAAAATTCTATATGTAATTGATTCTTTTTTACGATAAATGATTATTGCAAAAATTTTTACCCCATTAACCAATTATATTATATTTTTTGTATAACTTTTCAAATAGTTATGAAACGATTCATAATCTTTTAATGACATAGATATATATGATTGGATATTTCACAGCCATATCATCAAAATTAAATCCTTAAAAATTTATATACATCATTAAACAGTACATGAGTATTGAGAGTAGTGTGAGACAACCATTTTTCCATTTTATCCAGCAATATATGAGTAGACCGTTGCAATAGCCCGTAAGCATGCGTCTCTTGGAATTTGCACGTTTCGGCTGCGGATTGGCTCGGTAACGAGCATGCTTGGTGGCCCATTATCACGTGCATGTGTCCTGAATTGTGCCCAACTTGATGAAGTAAAGTCATGGTTTATATCTCATATCAGCTCTATGATGCTGTTGTTCATAGCAACTAGTGATTCAATCGTTATCAAGGTTTTGAATATCCATATTCTGCTTTCTTTCTTGATCATAATCTTGTCATTCAAAGCATGAAATGCCAAATAAACTCGGGCATATCATGAGATGACTCATTGATTTAGTTCACTTTTTTAAGGCTAAGCATTTAAGTACTTAGAGCATGAAAATCAGTGTTGGTTGCAATTATTTAATTGCCCGTCAACTTGATAGGCCAACGCAGATAATTTCATTTTGGATCCAGTCAAAAGCAGGTAATAGGCTAGGTGTACTAAGATATGGCACTCTTTACAGTGATGAAAAAGGGTATCTGATTGGTAAGCAAGCTTTTGCTTTATCTATGTTAAAATTCCCACCACCGAATATATTGATAGCAGATTTTTTTTGCCGTCATATTCATTGTCATGGCAATGGAAATTGCCAATTTGTACAGGATTCTGCCGGTTCTGTTCTCACAAATTAAGTGATTCATATTGAACCCAATCAAAATAAATGAAATGATTTTTCGGTCCCTGCAGTCCAATTATGACCTCTCCCAATCATTGACCTCCCATGCATATATGATTTTATAAATTTGGATAATCATGTAGTTCCAGATTGCTTGTCATCAAGATTATACAAACATGTTTAGAAATTCATTTATGTTCATTTTCATGGCTGCTGACGTGACTTGTAGCATGCCTTGATCCGATATAAATCAAATGAAAAACGATATCTGATTAAGATTTGCTTTTCCAAAATATGCCATTCGTACCAATTTGGGCTTGCAATCAAAGGATTCAAGACAGTATCTCTAATCACTTATGGGAACAGGCATCTCATAGACATGCAAGTGGCACTAAAGCCATTTTATTTATTCACGAATTAACCAAAGCATGAGGTGCAAAATTAAGAATCTCTTCCCCCCTTCCCCCTTTCAAAACAGCCCATGCTACTAACATACTTTTCAATAATTAGTACACAATCAACAATAACGACTAAGTCTTGTGTCACTAGATGTGGTCAACTACATTGTATACAATCATCCACCAATAATTATATTATTACAGAGATAATTGTATAGTTTTCTAAAATATAACAGTTAAAAAAGTTGGGATCTAGACTTTCATGTTGTTAAATAACAGGAGTGGTTCTTGTTAGAGAAATAAGAACAGGGTCTTTAATATAACAATTGCACCTCATAGCCCATATGGTAAGTCCTTGTACAAGAAAACTTGTTTCTTTTTCCAATAGGATGGTCCAGTGGGAGAAGAGAATCCAAATCGCTGAAGTTCAACAACAACAACAACAATGATAGAATTATAGAATAGACCTATGCTGCTTCCATGTCCCCAGTTTCCCTCTCCTTGAATGACTTAGTGTGAAGGTCTCGTGTGATTTGAGTGGTTGTATCCAAGAAGTACAAAATAAAAGATGTCAAGCAGCAACAAGCAAACATGGGTATGGGCCCATAAATCCATAGGACAAGAGGAATTGACAAGTAGAATGCCCTCAACCCAAGAGACCAAGAGTGACTTCCACGGTTCAATGTCTTTGCAACATATTCAATGAAATCTTTTCTGCCTTTCAGTGCGGGTGAAGTGATTAAGAAGCTTACATGTGCATAGTATCTAATAGACTGCACGTTACATAGAAATGCAACAAGGAAGCATAATGAGATAGAAAGGCGTTTGATTGCAGAGCTAAGGGAAGTTTTATTGCCATAAACTAATTTGGTTTCTGAGTCACTGGTGGCAAAAACGCCAATAAGTGAACTAAGTGTGATTGCTGTGGTAGCAAGAAGAGTTGATGCCATGATATTGTTGCGGATTGTTTGAACTGCCAAAACCCCATTCTTCAAGGGATCCTGAAAACAATGCAATGGATTTTATTATAGAATCTCTTAATAAATAAACAGCAAGCACATTGAACCTAGGAAAACACCAGAATCACATCAGTTGAAGAATTTGCAGACATAAATAACTGCTTCAGTTCCCTATAAAATCAAGTTTTTACTAAAGAGCCTTCAAAGAGATAATCCCAGCCAACTTTCAACCAGCTAAAGTTTTTAGAGCAGATGCATTTGAATTATCTCTATTAAGACAGAATGCAGAAGCAGCAGTAAAACATTTTCTTAAATTGAATTACAGAATAACTGACACCTGGTTTGACCAACTGAACAATTCATCAATATTTCTTCCATTAGTTATGTAGCTGCTCATTGACATATTACAAGTACATTTATTGAGTTACATAGCTCATGTCTAATCCAAATTCTACTTGAATACAAGGTTAAATAATAAGATTCTCCTCATTCACATTACAACTAGGCATGCTTGCAAACTTTTATTTATTCTTTCCACGTGAACTCCCTTCTGCTTCACTGAATTATTCAAGATAAAAGTTCAATCAACCTACACCATTTCCTGCACCATATTTTGTCCCTGCCAAAAAATATATTTTCAAATTAACACCTTGCTATCCTTTTTATTGCTCAAATCATCTCCCTACAGCAGTTTCACCTGAATTATATAACTAGAATAAGCTAGAGAAGTAAGAAATCCTATCAGGATGTTAAAGTAGGTTTATGATGGGCCTGATGGAAAGATTAGCATCAGCATTGTATGTATTACCACTCAACGTCCATGTACAAAGAGGGCAGAGGATGGCAAATTTGCAATTAAAAAAAAAAAAAAAAAAGATTTGTATTTGCAACATGTTCAGCAGACATATAATGTCTATATGCCAATAAAAGTGAGACTAAGACTAAATATGGTTGAATATCTATTTTATCTCACAAGAAAATTTTCTTAACTTTAGGATATACTAACTATTGAACCAATCCAGAATTGTGCCTTAACAGTACAGACTGTACAGGTAAATCACTTGTCAAATTTCATAGACATATAATGACCATATGCAGGTAGAATCATGTAGCTGATTTATGAGCTTATAAAAGAGAGACTGTAAGGAACTGGTATCAGTGAGTAGACAAAAAATTGCAGAAGAATATCACTAAAAAGGAAGGAATAGAAGCAGAACCAGTGTGGTATCTAGCTCCTCCTTCAATGGTGTATTATTCACACTAAAAAGGAAAATGTTTACGAGGTCACTAGGTATTCGAGAGACCTAGTTCTCTCCCTTCTACTATTCCAACTATCTGAGATACCCCCCTCGGCACTCTCCCCGTTCCCTATATTCCTCCTCCCACCCATAACAGAATTAGCAAAACCTCATACCCCTCTCTAACCTCGCCAGCTGGCAAAGTTAGTTACAAATCCCACTACTCACACTTATGCCACACGTCCCTCCCAAGTCATTCTTCTTTTTCCGGTTCTTTCTCACGTATACCTTAGCATAGGGTGAAACTCTAGCACTTACTTTTACCTCACCCTTTACTGCTTCTCTATTTACTGGAGTCCTAACAACACCCCCTCCTTCAAAACCCACCTTGTCCTCAAGGTGGAAGGAAGGAAACTGCTGCTGAATGTCTGCTGCCACTTCCCAAGAGTTCTCAAACTCAGGTAAGTCTTGCTATTTAATCAGCACCTCCAGCTCCCCCTTGCTGTTAGTCCGGATGCCAAGAACCCCCTCTGGTTGCACTTGCAATTCGCAATCAGCTGTCAAAGCTGCGGGCAGCGGTTGCGCAACCACCTTAGGAGATACACACTTCTTTAGAAGCGAAATGTGAAAAACAGGGTGGACCAGAGAAGTGGCTGGAAGCAGCAATTTGTATGCCACGGGGCTAAGCTTCTCCACAATCTCATAAGGCCCATAATAGCGGGGGCTCAATTTCTGATTGATCCTTTTAGCCAAGGACCTGAGTCTATAAGGTTGAAGCTTCAAATACACTCTTTCCCCAACTTCAAACTCAATTTCCCTTCTCTTCTTATCTGCATAAGTCCGCATTCTGTTCTGAGCTCTTTCTAACTGAAACCTTAACTCATCTAGCATGTGGTTCCGTTCTTCCATTAGAGTTTGGACCTCCATAATAGTGGACTCCCTCCCTCCTCGAATTAGAGTTGGAGGGTCCCTTCCATACAATGCCTTGAAGGGAGTCATTTGGATTGCGCCATGATAATTGGTATTGTACCAGTATTCAGCCCAAGTGAGCCACTTAGGCCATTGCTTCGGTTTAGTCCCCGTAAAGCACCTCAAGTAGGTCTCCAAACACTTGTTGACTGCCTCACTTTGGCCATCCGTTTGAGGATGATAAGCTGAGCTATATCTCAATTTCGTGCCAGCCATGCGAAATAATTCAGTCCAAAAGGTGCTCATGAACACCCTATCTCTATCCGACACAATGGTGTTTGGAAATCCGTGCAATCGAACCACCTCTTTAACAAAAGCATTGACTACCTCCTTAGCCGTATATGGATGGATTAACGGGCAGAAATGAGCATATTTTGTCATCCTATCAATCACCACCATAATGGTATCCACTCCCATAGCCTTAGGCAAACCTCCAATGAAATCCATAGCCACATCAGTCCATGTGTTGCCCGGAATTGGAAGCGGTTGCAGTAAACCAGCAGGTGATAACGTTTGAGTCTTGTTTCTCTGACACACCTCACATTCTTTGATATATTTCTGAATCTGCCCCTTCATTCCTTCCCATTATAACAAGCTGGAGATTCTCTTGTAAGTTCGAAAAAAACCTGAGTGGCCTCCTGTGCTGGAATCATGGAATTCCTGCAGAATTTGGGGAATTTTAGCTGAGTCTTTAGCTATTACGAGCCTCCCCTTATAGTGCAACCTGCCCCTCTTGATTTCAAAACCTGCATGAGAACCCGCGTCTTGTAATAAATCTTGAATTATGCCTCTCAACCGGGCATCCGCTTGAACCTCAGCCTCAAGTTCAGCCCAATCCCCAAAAGAAATGGTAGAGATTGCTGCATACTGCAGCTTCCTGGAAAGAGCATCAGCCACTCTATTTTCTGCTCCCGCCTTATATTTGATAACAAAATCAAAACCAAGTAGCTTTGTTAACCATTTTTGTTGTTCCATTCCCACGACTCTCTGGTCTAGCAAATACTTCAAGGATCGCTGATCTGTGTGCACAATAAACTGCTGTCCCATTAGGTAGTGCCGCCATTTTTGAACTGCCAGCACGATAGCCATTAGCTCTCGCTCATAAACTGACTTGTTTTGAGCTCTGTCCGAAAGGACTTGACTCATATAAGCTATTGGGCGACCTTCTTGCATCAAAACTGCACCAATTCCCTTTCCTGACGCATCAGTCTCTATAATAAAAGGCTTGTTAAATGAGGGGACAGCTAAGACAAGCAGTGAGGTCATGGCCTGCTTCAGCTTCTCAAAAGCTAATTGGGCCTCTTTTCCCCAAGTGAAATTATCCTTCTTCAATTGTTGAGTTAGTGGCCAAGTTAACTTCCCATAGCTCTCCACAAACCTCCTATAATACCCTGTCAATCCAAGGAACCCTCTCAAACTTCGCAAATCTGTTGGAGTTGGCCAATCTAGCATATCCTTCACCTTATTAGGGTCTGCTGCCACACCCTCCCCTGAAATTATGTGACCCAAGTACTCGAGTTGATCTTGTTCAAAACAACATTTCTTCTTGTTCACATACAATTCGTTGGCTCTCAACGCCTCAAAAATCTGCTGAAGATGGGCCTTGTGAACCTCTCGATTGCTGCTGTAAATGGGTATGTCATCGAAGAACACCAATGCGAACTTCCTAAGGAAAGGTCTTAACACCTTATTCATCAGAGCTTGAAAGGTTGAGGGAGCATTAGTGAGTCCAAAGGGCATAACAAGGAACTCATAATGCCCCTCATGAGTCCTAAAAGCTGTTTTGTGTATGTCCTCATCTCTCATCCTAATCTGGTGATAACCAGATTTCAAGTCTAGCTTGGAAAATACTCTAGCATCTCCCAGTTCATCCAGCAACTCATCAATAATAGGGATAGGAAATTTGTCCGGTATGGTAATCCTATTCAACGCCCTGTAGTCTACACAAAATCTCCACCCCCCATCTTTTTTTTCACCAAGATAACAGGGCTAGAGAAGGGACTAGTGCTAGGTCTGATAATTCCAGATTGCAACATTTCATCTATAATCTTTTCAATCTTATTCTTTTGATAATGAGGGTACCTGTAGGGCCGAATGTGAGGAATCTCAGCAGCTTCCTTAAGGACAATCGCATGGTCTTGTTCCCTCCGTGGGGGTAAACTATTGGGCACTTGGAAAATATCTTCAAACTCATCCATTAGGTTCTGAACCCCTGCTGAAACTTCTGGATTACTCTCCTTCTCCAACTCAGCTGCTATTGGAGTCACTAAATACCCTTCTCCTTCAGCTTTTAGGGCTTTCAAAGCTGTCTTCTAAGAAGATTGTGATCTGCATAACGTTGGGTCCCCTTTTAACATCTTGTAACACCCCTTTTCCCTCCATACAATTGTCATATCCTGGTAATTACCCCTAAAAGGGCCTAAACTTTCCAACCAGTCCACCCCCAACACCACTTCTGACCTTCCCAACTCCAACACAAAAAAATTCTGGACTATATGTATCCCCTACACCATCATCTCCACCCCTCTGCAAACTCCATGTCCCTCTTCAATGGCTCCATTCCCCACCTCCACCTTAAAACCAGGTATCTTTTCCACTTGCAGCTTTAATTTCTCCACCAACTTGAGAGAAATAAAATTTGTCGTAGCCCCTGAATCTACTAGCACCACCACCTTTTCGCCATTGATCTCTCCCCAAACCTTTAGAGACTTATTAGAAGTCAATCCCCAAAAACTATGAGAAGATAGTTGCAAAGCCTTCAATCCCAGAGCTTCCTCTCCTTCAGGTTCAACATCATCCTCTTCCCCTTCCTCGCGCTCCTCTGCTGCTTCCTCCAAAAGGACAAACTGAAG
Organism: Pterocarpus santalinus; assembly: GCA_031439595.1. NCBI lineage: Eukaryota > Viridiplantae > Streptophyta > Magnoliopsida > Fabales > Fabaceae > Pterocarpus > Pterocarpus santalinus. The sequence goes on from CM062524.1 coordinate 53,517,770, forward strand.
GTGCCGCATCTTACATACATGCTCCGGGTTCCATTTGTCCCCACACCGAAAACAAAGGCCCCGACGTTGCCTCTCTTGCAACTCCTCATGGGATAGCCTTTGCATCCCGCTGACCCTTTTCTCACCCATTCCCCCAGCTTCAGGTTTGGGCCCACCCCCTTGGAAGCCTCCTGGGCTATTGCGAATCCAATTTTGGGTCCGGAATTGAGTTGGTCCCTTCGAAGGTCCACTTGCACCCTTCATGCCAGGGTTCACCCCAGTGTCTCTCCAAGCCAAATTTCTCGTTTCTAACTCCAGTGCCCGATCCATCATGGCATTAAGGCTCAGAAATGCCCCCACCTTCATCTCTGCACATATTTCCTTCTTAAGCCCATTGAAAAAAATACACATCAACATTTCGGGGTCGATGTGGCGTTTGGCTCCCGCAAAAATTTCGAACTCCCTCCGGTACTGCATCACTGTGCCTGTTTGTCGCACCTGAAGCAGAGGCCCATACAGATTCTGAGCTACTCCCGGCTGAAAACGCTTGATGAGGTCTTCCTTAAAATCCCTCCATGAAGGAAGCGGAGCTTGTTCCTCCCACCACTGGAACCAAGTCAAGGCATTGCCCTCCATAGCCACTAAAACAAGCTCGAGCTTCTTGTAATCCTCAATCTGGTTCACCGGAAAATACCTCTCTACCCGGACAATCCACCCGTAAGCGTCATCACCGGAAAAGATGGGAAGCTCGATCTTGCGGCCCGATCCCGTCCGCCGCAGTGGTCGCCCACCACCCCAACCATCATCCCGGCGCCTGTCGTTCTCATCCCAGGTCCCGGAGTGCTCAACGGAGCGCGATGCAGACATCTCCCTCCGCTCTGAGCGTTCGCGCTGGCCATGTTCTCATCGTTGGGCATGGCGTTCAAAATTACGACCTCGTGAGTGACTGACACTCCATTCACGCAATAGTTGGTCCATTTGACGAGAGAGGTTGGTTAACACGCGCCCTTGTTCTTCTTGCAGTCGCTCCACATTGGTGACACTCCGCTCCACCCCTTCCAATCTCAACTCCATGGCAGCTCGCGTGGTGACCATACAACAGAGTGCTCAAGATCGTGGGCTCTAATACCAGTTGTAAGGAACTGGTATCAGTAAGTAGACAAAAAATTGCAGAAGAATATCACTGAAAAGGAAGGAATAGAAGCAGAACCAGTGTGGTATCTAGCTCCTCCTTCAATGGTGTATTATTCACACTAAAAAGGAAAATGTTTACAAGGTCACTAGGTATTCGAGAGACCTAGTTCTCTCCCTTCTACTATTCCAACTATCTGAGATACCCCCCTCGGCACTCTCCCCGTTCCCTATATTCCTCCTCCCACCCATAACAGAATTAGCAAAACCTCATACCCCTCTCTAACCTCGCCAGCTGGCAAAGTTAGTTACAAATCCCACTACTCACACTTATGCCACACGTCCCTCCCAAGTCATTCTTCTTTTTCCGGTTCTTTCTCACGTATACCTTAGCATAGGGTGAAACTCTAGCACTTACTTTTACCTCACCCTTTACTGCTTCTCTATTTACTGGAGTCCTAACAGAGACTAAGGCTACAAGATGGTTGAATGTTTACTTTAGAATATCAACTATTGAAGCAGCCCATAATTATTCTTAAAGAATATGTAAAGCACTAGTGAAATTCCCTCCATAAACTATCAGTGAAAAGCTTTGAACCTTGGCAAACGCAATGGCATAGAACTCAAGTCCTATAGGGGATATTGTAGCGAGTATCTTAATAACTTTCAAGTAATAATAGTCCTTGAACCACTATTAAACCAAGCTACTCAAAATCAAAAAGTGAAAAATAAAAACCAATTCGTAAAACCAACAAATGCGAAGCCATTTGAAAACCTTTTTCAAACCCAACAATTGTTCTTAAAGTACAAGTCAATCTGTTTGATTTAAAACTTAATGTGAAGCACTTGTCAAATTCTTTTCACAAATACAGACTGATTATTTCTATTCTAACTCATTGGCTTCAAATCTGTTTGTTTACCCAGTTGCCTCGAGAACCAAACTTTTTTACTAGAATTTAATGAATGAAGTAATCATACATAGTGAATGAAATCAGGTTCAGGGTAAAAAAGTGTAAAACAACCCTAAGAAAAACATAACTCAAGCTTTATCCTAAAAGAAATTTGTAGAAGATAAAAGAAAGATAGACGGTAAAAGGCCAATCATCTATAAAAGAAGAAGCAGAAGGGTGGTCGAATAAGTAAATGAACCATCTTGAAATAGACTCTGATAACTGATCATCCGTAGGACAGCGAAAAATTAATCCAAAAACTTCTAGATTTATGATGCATGAGTACATTCTGGAAAAATGTTACTACATCACTAGAACCAGGCACAAGATCCATCAAATAAGGTATCACATGCCTACATCAATTAGTCATAAATTAGTTTTCACTAGACTTATGGCTTTCTAGTTCATACAAATCATGAATGTGTTTATACTGAAAACAACCTTTTTAATTGCGAAGCTAAGGCTGCATATATTTACCTTTTTTGGACTCCACCAAATGGGAGCCTCGTACATTAGGCTACCCTTTAGAAGTTTATCCTTTCATTTCAAGAAGAGAAATGATATTTGTACAAAACAATTAGACATTTGAAGATATAGTAAGAAAAAGAAAGATACAAAGAATGTGGGTCCACTACCCTTTCTCTTTCAGCATCTAATATCTTTGTATCTTTTTCTTTCTAATTATGTCTTCAAGATGTCTAATTGTGATGTACAAATATTACTTCTCTTTCAAGAATAAGGTTAGACCATTTTCCTTTAAGGCCGGGATTTTCAGATTCAGGCAAAAATGAGCAACCATGCTGCCAACTCTTTTCTACCAGAAACTCAGAATAGACTAAATTTCTAACATGGACACGCAGTATGCACTCAAAGCAGGCAACTGTGAATTCAATGCAGTTGTTAACCGTATTGTGAGCATAATTTCTCCCAATGACTACATATTTTAACCAGCAATTGAGAACTTTGGTGAAAGAAACCTTATCTAAAATTGCGAGAATTGGGATAAAGGTTAGAAAAATAACATAAACAGCATTCTAGATTTTCAAAAGCAATAACGTGCGTCTTTTAACGACATTCTCATTTACGTCTGGGTTTCTTAACAATACTAAGCCATCAAAGTGGTAAGGGTGAGCACAAGGTACTGAATTTGACTCCCTTTACCAATTTCCTATCAAATAGCAAAAGCATGACAATAAGGTTCACTATATGCCACGGCTAATATCCGTCGCTAAACAATTGGACACAAATACGGACACAAGCACATTCTGGTAAATAGGAGCAAGCAAAAATTTGACAAGATAAGCATGATAATTTTGTGAGAGAGACAGGGACAACCAGAAGCACAAAGGACAAGATCTATGTGTGAAAGGGCAAGTAACTAGTACTGGAACATGGTACTAGCCCAAACTATACTCCGCAACACTAAAAGCGACAAACAAGTACTAAACAAAAACTCTATCAACAGATACCTGTAAACAAAATCCGACAGTGTTAAAGCGAATACTGGAGAGAGAGAGAGAGAGAGAGAGAGAGAGAGAGTACTTACAGACATCATGGAAAGAACCCATTGATAACGAGACTGAGCGTTCAAGCCAATGACAGTGCGAGATGGGTGACGGATTATGGTGCAGAGAAGCCAAACATTATATATTCCCAACACCATAAGACCAATAGGCACCAGCACATAATCCAAATCCCCTACTTCCATCCCTCAGTGCCTCTTCCTCTTCAAACTTCACCTTAATTTCTCTTTCACCTCTCACCACTCACCACTCACCCTGCTACCTCGTACCATCATGTAATTATATTCATAAGTCATAACAAAACATGACTAGGTGAGGCTGGTATAGGCATAGCCTCATCACATCTACAGACAACACACACAGTCCCCACTCCAACCTTCCATAGTTCCACTTTCCCGTCACTCACTCACACGTGTGATGCATCACCGGCAACCGTTGGCCACCTTTCGCATTCTTGGATCCCACTTATACTACTCTAAAACCTTCCTCTTAATTTTCTTTTCTTTTTTCGCCTAAAGTGGTGTGCAAGCACGAACTAGCTAGAAAAAGATAGCGTCGTTTGTTCTTTCAACCAGTAAAGTTGTTTGCAATTGATGCACAAACTCACATGTAGTACATCTATTGTGGGTCGGATAAAGTGTGAAAGAGTTATAAATAACTCTCATACCATGAGGGGAAAAAAGTGAAAGAAAAAAGAAACAGAGTTAGCTAAACTTGCATGCAGCTGTGTCAGCTTTTTTCCCACTTCGAACTCTCCACATTGCCCCAGTTATCATATGATTATGTCTGCGTCAGTTTTTTGGCATTTCCATCCTCGCCACATTGCCCAATCATGATATGAATGTGTGTAAGTCCACATTTGACTAAAATTAAAAAAAAAAAATTGAAATTGAATTACTTCAACTCAAATGCTCTGATTTGTCGATTTATTCTTTTCTTAATATTCTATCCATAGAAATCTAGTGAAGGGGCCCTTGGCCTCAGTGAAGCTGTTACGTGGTCTTCGGTGGAAATATTGGTGTCTATTGTATAGATAACACATCACTCCAATCGAAACATAACATATAATATTTTATCAGAAATGTTATTTAAAACTATTTTTTTAAACATGATTTGGACCTAAATGTTTGTTTAGATGCCATTATTTTAATAAAAAATTATTTTTCTATAATAAAAAAAGATCTTTTAATATTTTTTAGTATGTTTAGGTAAAAACTTTTAGTAAAAATAGAATTATTAAAAAAAATATAAAAAATATTTTTTAAAAAGTTACAATTGTCACCCTCTTCAACAAGATTTTTTATAACATAAAAAAGATGTTTAAGAGTAAATAAAAATATTTTAATATTACTTCTAAATATAAATTTATTTTATATCCAAATATAAAACAACTTTTACTTTTCAAACGATCTTTTAGAAACAATCATTATAAAATAGATCAATTTAGAGAAACTCATTTAAATAAGTCCTAAGAATCTCTGTATCCATTATTCAGGATTTCAGTTAGATTATTGAAATATAGAATAATAATACAACGAATTTCAAAATTTTTCATCACAATTAACAGTAACACAACTGAAATTCTCAATAATTAGTGCATAAATTCATAAGTATTTAAAATGATGTCTGAAACTTGAGTTTTAAAGAAACATTTATGATAGTTTATAATTATACTATATTGTTGAATTACAAAAAGTATTTATTAAATTAAATTTGAACAGTTACAAAACATGAAGAGTAGTAGTGTATTCCACACCTTATTCAGACATATCTTATGCTCTCATCAATGTCATCATCGAAGCCAACACTGTAAGAACGTAGATTTTTACATGGTTCTTCTCTTCATACATGTCAAGTTCAATCGGATACCTTGAGTATCGAAGAATTTTTTATATGGGTCACAAACTTAAAAATTAAAAAAGATTAACAATTATTACTTGAAAGTTGAAATAAATAAATAAATAAATAATCCAACGCCTACAACAATCATGTGGCCCTTGCAAAATCCTTATATGCTCATAAAACTATCAAGTTGATGTGGCCCTGCAAAATCCTTCTCGTGTATTATATATATGCTCACAAAACAACCATGCCACTAGCAACCCAACAAGTGTCTAAAGACTAAAGCAAGATTCGTAGCGCTAATTTTTTTTCACACAAATAACAACTGATTTTTCCCCCTTTTCTTTTCTCAAAAGACTATCTTCAAAAGCTGAGCTCGAATATCACATTCATATGGAAATAAATAAGGCTTATTGTGAAAGAATGACTACGGTGTCATCTTCATGAGAGTAATACTAATTGCTGCTTTATCTGCCTGTCAGCGGGATCAAAAACAATTCAAAGTGATCAAAGTTCCTTATTCATAATTCTTTTAAGGTAATGCTACTTGCTAGATCTTTTTTTTTCGCATGAATTATAATTGCATCAAAATATATGTGATCCCATTGGAGTGGTTTAAAGTGCTCACCCTTAAAAAGTGAATATTCAATATTTACTTGATTTTTAACCGTTGATCAAGTTAAAAAATAAATTTAACGGTTAATGTTAAAGGACCATTCATATTCCAAATATTATATAGAACATCATAATCAATTTTTATATAATATTAACTGTTAGATTTATTTTTTTAATTTAATCAACAGTTAAAAGTTAGATGAATATTGAATGTTTACTTTTATGGATGAGCATTTTAAACATCACCGATTGAATTTTTATCCAGAGTTTTATGAAAAAAGATAGCATAAACATCTCGTATAATCACAAAATTTTCATCTGTTCTATATATATTAATTGGCCATGCTTAAATGGGGCACGTGACAAACATTGGGAAGCACCGACACATTAAAGCCTCATATAATGTGCTAATGAGGTCTACATATGATTATTGTCTCCCCTTTGCAACACTTTCTTTGAAAGTTGTCAAGCTTGGTAATGGCAAATGAGTCAACCCACTCCTTCATATAGCAGGTCTCATATAGCAGGTCAAGTTTTAAATGGGATAGAGTGGGGCAACTTATGTTAATAATTTGGGTTAAATATGTTAACTTGTTCCATCCTGCTATGGGTTGGCGGGTTAACCCATCAAGAAAATAAAAAATAGAGAAATTTTTTTATATAAATTAATTTATCTAATTTTTTTAATTAAATGTATCAAAATAATATCCATGCAAAGAAGCTTATTCTATTTACTCATCAAATATTAAATTATTTACTCAATTCTAAAAAAATTAAAAATCACAATTCTTAATAAAAATAAGATGGAACTTCTAATTAAAACAATTATAACAAAGAAGCTCATAAGTCAATATTCAAATCTAAATACATTAAAAAATTTATTACATTAAAAAATTTATACTCCACAAATTAATTATGTCCACATCAAAGTATAAATCCATAATCAACAAAACAGCAATATAGTCCATAAAACATAAATATAATCAACAATATAGTAAAAAAAAATAAAATCTATAGAGTCTATTAATATTACATAAATACCAACAAAAAGGGCTCAAATGTTGTGTGTGGGGAAAAAAAAAAGATTAAAAGAAAAGGTGACTTGCAGGCCAAATCCGCCTGCGTTGCTTCAACTTGCGGGTCAAGTAGGGTGAGTTATGCAAGTTGGAATTTTTTTGTGGGTTGAAAATATCAACACACTCTATCAAAAATTATGGGTTATCTGGGTTAACTCAATGGGTCCGGCCTGTTTTGTTATCTCCAGCCAACCTTATGGATCAACATAGAAAACAATCCCTAAGCAGAATTTTGATGTGAGAAATGTTGAAGAAAAGAAAAGGTGATGTAAGGCCGTAAACACGAAATGGTGCAAGAATGATTTTGGATATAATATTACGATTTACAACCAGCATGGCTTGCTTTGTTCAGGGAAAAAGGGATAAGCAAACTTTATGTATATCTAAACAAAATGGTTCAAGCCCCTTCGTGAATCATGACTTAACAAATTGTTGCTTGCCTTTTCACAAAAAAGCTCATGCTACAAGAGTGAGGAATGTTCCTCTCCAACTCCAGAAGTACAGTTTGTTACATTGGAAACAAGAGCCAGCATCGGTAAGTTCATGCCAAGAAAGTGCAAATTATGAGAAGTAACTAATGCAAAGACACCTTAAATGAATTCTACGACCACTAACAATATATAAAAAGTACTAGCTGCTACTCTCTATGAATCTTCCGCACACCCGGAGTGTTCATAATTTTCAATAAAAACATGCAAAAAGAGGCGACCTAATACATGAAAGTAGATATACACAGTCTTATTTATGCAAATAAAGAGACTATTTCCACAATCTAAATACATGACTTTTAGGTCACAAGTCAGCAGCATTGTCGTTGTGCCGAGGTTCACCCTCCAATAGAAACATGCAAAATCTCACCAAACATGTTACAAATATATTTATACATGATGATCCGCACCTAAGTTTTGAGACAAATTGTTACTGGCTAAAGGATAATAATCAGACTCCGCTGCAGATTCTACATCATGAGCTCCCCTCTCCTTCTTGAATGAGTCACTATGAAGATCCCGTGTAATTTTAGCTGTTGTATCCAAAAAGTACAAAATGAATGATGTCAAGCAGCAACAAGCAAACATAGGTATGGGCCCATAAATCCATAGGAAGAGAGGAAATGACAGGTAAAATGCTCGCAGACCAAGGGACCAAGAATGACTTCCTTTATTCAAGGTCTTAGCAATATATTGCATATATTCCCCTTTGTCTCTGAGTGTGGGTGCAGTGATTAAAAAGCTGACATGAGCATAGTATCTTATAGACTGCACATTGCATAAAAATGCAACAAGGAAGCAAATGGTGATAGAAATACGTTTGATTGAAGAACTGCTGTAAGCTACATAAGCCACGTCGTCAGAACTCCACGTACTGGTCGCAAAAATACCAATAAGTGAACTAAGTGTGATTGCTGTTGTAGCAAGAAGAGTAGATGCCATGATATTGTTGCGAATGGTTTGAACTGCCAAAACCCCATTCTTCAAGGGATCCTGAAAAATTATTTAACAGCTTGTCAAAATGGAATTTAGAAGTGCTGATAGAAGTAGGGAATGCATGGTTATAAAACAAAGAACCCGGAATCAGAGCCTCAAATGGTCAAATATCTCGATCAAACAAATAATAGCAACAAGAGTCCAAGATAACACAGTCAGCAAGGATATTCAATCAAAGAAAACTCTGTATCACACCGATACCAGTAAGCAGCAAATACCGTACTCTGAGGAAAGCACATTAACGCGAGGCACTAGTTACCTGAAGTGCAGAGTGCGTTCTTTTTTATGTTCTTCCTCTGAGTTCAATACAAAGGCAGGATTTCGTTTTCATTCACAGAAGTGCACATAACAACATGTGGTAGTCGTTGTTTGATGATTTTATTTCATCTTCAACTTTTTCCCATCTCTTTCCAGTTGGGGTGTGTGATCGTTTCAAATTATGAGTAATTAGAGTCAAACAAGAAAGCATTCTAACGTTGAAAGAGAATGTAAGAGTACTGAGAAAGAAACGAGGAGAACAAAGAACCAACGATGGTGAGAAATGAGAAGATTAGAAAAAAAATTATTCAGGATTTATTTCTCCAGACAGTATCATTTTCCACTAGTCCAATGTCACTCCAACGAATCAGTCTCACTTATGTTCTATGATTGGATTCACGGAATTAATTAGGCACATGCCGCATAAATTAATATGTCTAAACTCTGAAGATTTGCAAACATATACACCAACCAGTTTATTCCCCACTAATATTATAAATCTAATGTACGAGACTTAAAGGAGCACAATCAAAAGTTTCAACCAACTACCTGCTAAGTGAATAAACTGACAGACGAATTACTGAAAAAAATGGATCTTGTCCTCAATCAGCACAATAATTGACCAAGGTTTTCCTCCATAAGTCTAGTTAAATTGGTCGTTCACCTATTTCCAGCACATTTGGTTCCAAAAATTTACTACAACCATTTCTGATGAGTCTCGTTATCTGAACAAAATGCAACACTCGAAGAAAAAGATAGAAGGAAGAGAAAAACTGAGTCTATGTACACCTACCAATGTCTATGTTACAAATTATGATGTTCCCATAGTGACGTGTAACAAATGAGTACCCAAAAAAAAAAAAACTCATATTGAAAAGCGCAGAACTCAATCTAATGAACAAGTTTTCAATATTGTATCCTCTCAACAAGAACCGCCATTACGTACCTAGGCTCCTGGATTCCTAGTCCGAAATGATGCCAAAGAAATTAAGAAAAATAAAATAAAAAAAAAATTTCGAGGAAGATTGCCAAATAATAAACCAATAATTCTGCCCCGTATTTCATATTAAAAACGAAGACATGACAGCAAACTTAATTATTTGCTGCAGTCGGTATTCTAATTGCACACCAGAATTGAGCTTGTAATATTTGATAAAACAAGAAAATCCAACGACAGAGTGTCAGAGTAAAACAAGCAGCCTCAACTAAGTAAACGTCAGTTCTGAAGCACCTGATGGGGATAACAATAGCAATTAAGATGTCACTAATTTTATCTCAAAAGACTACCAATGACCCGGTTGTGCAGCCACCAACTAGTTGCATACAAAAACACAGAAAGCAGAATGCCACAAATTAAACCCCACTCCCCTTTTTCTCTTTCTTTTGCAGTACACTGCATGGAGTTTGTTAAACTAGAATCCAGGATTTGCTATCACCCTTTTCTAGTCAAATTTTTCCATCTATTATTGCTGTCACATGATATACACAATCAGATTATAAACCTGCTGCTAATTGAAAGAGATAGAAAAGCTGAGAATAGACTCGAGCAACAGCCAAGAGCAGCGCATAGGAGATGAGGTATGAATGAAGCACTCACACTCATCATAGAGAGAACCCACTGATGACGAGACTCAGCGTTTAAGCCAATGACAGTTCGAAGAGGGTTGCGAAGTATGGTGTAGAGAAGCCACACATGGTATGCCAAAAACACCAACAGACCCAGTGGCACCAACACATATTCCAGGTGCTCCTTCTGCATCATCCCCATCCCCATGCCAACAACACTTTTCCTTTCACCAGTTACTTAGCTCCCCCAGCCTATGTTTTGTATTAAGAGATTCAGAAAGCGAAACTGAAAGCAATTATTCATTATTCATTCTAAGTATATCCAAGTCTCTTATACACGAATCTATCCAAGTCATTTTCACAAAGCATAAGGGTGAAGCTGTGAGGCACCTGTTTCTGAATACCCATCAATCATTTACAAGTTGCAAAAAGATATATGGATCTAATGTATCTCGTATGTCAGAGAAAAGTATGAAGTAAAGGCCACACACATGATAGGGTGTTGCCTGTGGCACTTGTTGATAAGTTGATAGTGGCGTTAATCCATAAAAAAAATGTTGATAATAGCATAACTAAAATTATATAAGGAAATGTTTGGTAAACTCATTTTATATGGGATATCATGTCAATTTATATTCCATTTACTTAAATGAGATGTAAATTCCACTTAAATTATATCCGCATCTTATATGAATGGTATGTGACTCAGTATAATGTTACATTCAGAATAACTTCACCTATTATAACTCAATTATATAACACTTAAAAGAAAGATTAGTTGATTGTCTTGACTTGGTTTGTGACCGAACATGTTGTGTCGCCCCACGTTATCTGATGGATACACTTTCCTGTCTCAAGTCTCAACACTTCTTTTGTTTGCTTTAGCTTTCGGCTTATTAGATTCGTCAAGCAGATTCCTTTTTGTTTCAAGAAAAAACAAAAAAGGGATAACCATGAATTTGGCCCAAAAGATCAAAACAATAATAAATTTAATATTTTGTTTATTTGAAAAATATTTGAAATAGCATCTTTATATATTTGAAAAATATTCAAAACATTAATAAATTTAAGGGCTCATTAGTTTCAAAAACAATTATTTTATTTATTATTTTTAGAAATGAATTTTGATGCACTGATAGTATTATCCAATTAAATATTTCTATTCATAAGACTTATAAAGTAATAGATGATTGAATCAAATACTTTTGCTAATATGACAATACATGATTAAATATCTATGTAAATTTTTTTTGCATTAACAATGCATACAAATTAAATCATTATTTTAATAATTAATATTTTGTTTTTCTATTTTAAAAATTTTATAAAGAAAATAGTAAAAAAAACTATAAATTGTAAATTTTCAAATTATTAATTAACGTATACTTAAATCAATTAAATGTCATTTATCTTCCTTTTAGTTTTAACTTCTGAGTATTACAATGCTAGTTTAATTATTTGTCTATTATTATATACAATTATTCAACTAGAATTTATTTCGGGAAACTCGAGCGAAATCAATTTCAGTACTGACATCATTTATATTATTAAGAAAGAATTATGGATAAATATTTAAAAAAAAAAATCATGTACAACTGACCATATATAAACTAAATTAGATTCATATCTAAACGTGTTTTCTGAATTTGTTACTATTAGATGTAGACCCGTGTGATGTACGAGAGAAAAAAATTACTAAAATGACATATATATATATATATATATATATATATATATATATATATATATATATTATTTAGTCTAGTATAGAAATAAATTAATAGTTGCTCCATGAATATATTAAAACATGATACTGCAGTAATATAAATGAAATAAAGATATATGGACTTTTGGCCATTTTGAATGAAATGAAACTGTATAGATATGTGTTGTTTAAATGAGCTTCTTCCATTTGATTCCATATATGTTTATCCTTCTTGGTATTCATCTCTTTTTTTTGCATTTTGTCACCTTTTTCATTTAATTGCTAGTAGGTTGTGTTTATCTGGAATTGTTTCTGTTGACACTTTTAATTAAGATCGGCTTTTTATCTAATGATGATATATCCTTATTTCCGTTTTTACCTTTTGTCTTCCTTCATAAATATCTTCTTTATTGTCTTGTCCTTACTTGTGATTCCTTTTTATTGAGCTTTGTATTATTATGGACTTTTCAGCCGATAATATTGGTAGCGGTGATTGTGATTCTTGAGTTATAGTAGAACTAAATTTTGGAACAACATAATTGTGAATTATATTTGAAGGGCAGCCTGCCTGTTTGATTTTTTTGAAGATAGGTTGTGGTTCAAATATGTTGGATGGGACAAAAGTTTTTCTAATATCTGAAATAATTGTAAAAATTAGTTAAGCTTATTTACTTTTGTGAAAACAATATACTTTTATGAAACGGTTTTAAATATTAGTGTTCTGACCTAGTTGTATTGTCCTTTAGCCCACTCTTCCCTCTTGTAACCTACGCTTGAAATTTGAAATCAAATTTTGTGTAAACGTGTGATGGTAAAGAAAAGGATTAGTAAAGTGAGAAAGAATGTATTAAGAGTATAATTAATTAATTTAAAGTATATATAAAAAATTGAAGGATGAACATTAAGTTAAAGAAATATAAATAAGATATTTTTTTTGGTTGAATATAGTTTTAATTAATTTTATGATTATTAATATAATAAAAAAGTTACTTTGTTGAAAATATTTTTTGTTTATTATAATTTTAATTTTTGAGTAGTAATGCGTTGTATACAGTTTAAATGAGAATTACTATTGTAACCCACACTATGCTTATGAGAATTATTGTTCTCTTATGAGCATTACTATTCTTTTATAAACAATAATCGTTGTTATACGAAGGTAGCTTTATTTCTTTCAGTTGATTTTTTATTCTACCTTTGACAAATATCCGCATTGCCACATTAAGAAGACTGAATGCATTTTTGTAAATAAGATAACTTTTGGGACTCTTATTAAATTTTGTTTCTGGCATTTATGATCCTAGATGTTGATTATTTCTTTTAATCGTTAATTTATCTAAAAATCGTTAATTTAATCGTTGATTTTTTATTTTTATTTTTTGCAAATCATCATAAATGAGTAAGCGTAACTATTTGTAAATAGTAATTACCTATTCATCCAATATAACTATTTTTAAGAAAATTGGCTCTTCTTGAATTTTTGGTGTGAAGACTTGCCGGAGTCAGATGAACAAATACGGCGATAGTGGATCTCCCTGTCTTAGGCCTCTCTGATTTAAATGTATCACTTGGGATTTCATTGAGAAGTACTGGGAATGAAACTGATGTTACATAGTGCACGATAAGATTCACCCAATGCCCTGGTAAGCCCATCGACCTCATCACTTTCTCCAGGATTTCCCATTCAACTCTATCAAATTGGATTTAAGACAATGAATAATTTTTATATTTTGTTAATTTGCCTGCTAAATGTCTGCTACATATCATAATGAAGGTGTGAATATGATATCAATTTATGCTTACATTATATATACGCACAGCATTTTTGCTCGGAGCAAAGGAGTTTAATTCCCTATTTTATAACCTTTTGCCAGTTACATGATAGGAAACTATTACTATCATTTAACATTACTATTGACAATTATGAATTTTGTAATTGGGCAAGGACTTTAATATAAGTATACGATTTGTTGACCTATGTTTCTCATCCTTGTTCATCATTCATTTAATTTACATGTTGAGATGTGGAATGTGAAATATATGTGGAATATTGGATGTGGAATGAGATGGAGTTAGGTGGGATTGAATGACACCTTCTACAAAAGGTTGACGTGTCCATATTATAAAACAATTAATGTGTCAGGTTTTTTGACCTAACTATTGTCCTTTTAGAAACAAATTATCACAATATAACACATTTGAAATAATTTATCTATCTATTGTTGTTTGTGTCACGATAGAGGTTTGTAAGATTAAATAATTTTAATCCATGGCGCTAAAACAATCTGCGCCACCGTTCACCCGTCACTTCTGCATCAGAGATTGTAGATGGCGCAGCATGAACTAGCACATGGGTGTGTTAGGTGAAGCAAGTCGAAGTTGCTCCATCAATAGGGTGCTGGCCCATGTCGCCACGCACAAAATGACACGAGATGAAGCAGCTCCATCAGTGGTGTACCCTATGGCCTCTCTCCTTCTAGCACCGATAAAAATATTTAAAATTATTTTTGTGTGGTTATAAAAGTATTTAAAATAACACACCGATAAAAAGAAAATCTTAAAAATTTAACTTAAATTATGATAAAGTATAAGAAAAAAAAACTAAGCAAATGAATTATCTTTGTGTCAAATGATGTCTTATCACATCATTTAATTTATTGAATATATAGTTGTTAACTTACTAAATAAGATGTAAACTACCACCGAAAAATGATATTGTCACCAGAAAAAAAAAATATAAATGAGATGTAAAACACGACATTGAATAATTGTATAGATGTATGTATTTACGATTATTTAATTTTTTTTTTAGATTGAACTCAAATAAATTTACCATGTAAAAGAAAAAATTATTAGTTAGTTGATATTATCAAACATAAAATTCTTTCATCAATACTATCAAATTTAAAATTCTAACATATTACAAAAATAAATAATACAAATTAAACAAACTTGCAAACTTACAAAATTATGCTTTCACTAGCACTTTCACTTATAGATCGAAAGAAATTTGAAATTTGAGATTGAGCAGCTACTGATGAAAAGGGTAAGAAATTAGTGTGAGAGAGAAGCGAAACTCGAGGATGTGGTTGAAGAGGATGAAAGCTCCCTATATTTTAATATTAGGAATCGACACTAGTTCACTCCATATATTTTAATATCACTTCAAATTATGCCATTGCTCGTGAATATAAATTTTTGTATAAACTTTTTGCATATATTGTAAATGGAGAGTTGGTTAATTTGCTTAGTTTTTTTTTTTTTAATACTTTATCATGATTTAAGTTAAATTTTCAAGATTTTCTTTTTACCAATGTGTTATTTTAAATATTTTTATAACCACTCAAAAATAATTTTAAATATTATTATCGATGCTGGAAGGAGAGATGTTGCAAGGTATGTCACTGATAGAGCTGCTTCATCCCACACCATTCTGTGCATGGCAAAGCATGTTTGTGGATGGAGCAACTTCAACTTGCTCCACCTGACCCACCCTCCTAGGTGGCACTAGTTCATGTTGTGCCATCGCGGAAGTGATGGGTGAATGGTGGCGCAAATTGTTTTAGTACCACGGGTTAAAATTATTTAATTTAGCAATCCTCCACCGTGGCACAGACAACAATAGAAAGACAAAACGTTTCAAATGTACTATATTATGACAATTTGTTTCTAAAAACTAGTAGTTGGTCAAAAAACCTAATGTGTCAATAGCTCAAGACTCAAGGTGCCACAAATTGGGTATTAGAAGTGAAATTTCCTGTCATCTGATCATCCCATCCCACGTGAACATTGCAACAATAATTCCGTGGCAAAGTGAATGGTTTCCAACGTCATAAGCATGACTCCAGTACAAATACGGTACATGAACCATTTTCAACGTTGCAAATAATTCACTGAGACATCGCGTCATGCTATTTGCCGATAAATTATTATTTAACCCTCCCCCCCCCCCCCTTTTCCTTTTTTTTCTGTCAAAGAAGAGAGAATAAGTGTCAAATATGGAATACCTCATATTTAATGAGACATACAAAAATAACTATTAAATTGTGAACTCAACATTATTTACCGATAAATTATTGCATATTAGAGTTATCAACTATAAAATTCACTATTAATTTGTCATGCTTTTAAATATAAGTTGGTAATAATTTTCACCACAAACTAAAACTACAATATCACCCCATTACCTATATTTTAAGTTCAATTTTATTATGGTTAAGCGCTTCACTTCTTGAGTTTTTGGTATCTCCTTTCATAAGTAGGGGTCAACATATTTACACACAATGCTATAGTATGCTAAAAGAATAGAAAACATGAAAAGAATGCGCAACCCTTAAATTATAAAAAGATCCCAGCCATACCAAAATCTGTTTTTCCCGGTGACAATATTCAACAGTTTCTCATGCTACAGGTCAGTGAAAATTGACGGCTTTTCTAGCTCGGGATTTATTTACTGTATCATTATTATCACATAACGCAAGAAGGAACTAGAAAAGACCATATCCAACCCAGCTTATCTGCAACTCAAGCTTTGAACTATCTAAGAATTTTTGTCAGCAGCTTTCCCTAGGGAGGTGAAGTTCAACCTGAGACAACAAGGAAAATGAATGGTCAGCCAACCAAATTCGACACAACTCAACCTATCAATTCCAAACTCTCTCAGGTAAAGTACAAGAATATGAAAATCAATCAAATCATGACAAAGAATTAATTGTTCGACAATTTAATGTAGTTTACCTGATAAGGGGCTTCCGTTGTGGCAGAGGCGCAGGAGTCCCACTTAAAAATGGAGCTGTCAGTTCAGCAGGCTTTCAGAGACAAAGGAAAGAAATAGTCAGAACAGCTTCTATTTGTTAATGCAATTAAATGGTAAAACCACCATGTAACTTTCACAAAAATGCCAGAGTAACAGGAAATGCAAATTAGGGATCTGTGGACTCTACACAAAACAAAAGCAGAGAAGCAAAATCCAGGTTCAGCTCAGATTAAGAAGTGACAGAAAGACATCCAAATTCAAAATTCTTCTCTCAAAATTCAGAAGTAAATGTTATACACGATACAATCTAGGGCAACGGATAGTCTCATAATTTACTTTACTAATTGACAATTTCTCACCATATTTGCACCACACATCATTGGAGAAAATTATGCCAACCAAATTCTATCTTAAGTATAAGAATGAGAAAAACAAAACCAGAAACGGCGAGAAGTGACCATCATGCAAAGAGAAAACAGACATGTACACACGCACAAGGAGTCAGATTGAAAAGAAGTTGAGCAAACTTAACAGTTATACACAGATTTGACCGAGTTCCGAGCAACTCAGCACAGACAGTTCAGGCATCGCAACCAAGTAAGGAAAAGCTTTATCTATGATATATGATTGTTGCAGAATTATTGATTGAAGAACTGGACCATAAAAATGTTCCAAATTTAAGATTAAGAGGGTAACCTCAAGCTCCTCCAAGCCCCCATTATTAGAGCATACATGTGTTGAACAAGTAGTTTCCTTCTTAGTAATAACTGGTTCTCCTGCCACTGCAGGCGTTGAGCTTGAGTTTGAAGAGTCCAAGTTCATGTTTTTCATGTTCCCACCAAAATCTTTAACTTGATTTCTATACTCAAGATCATCTTCAAGCTCATCAGGTTCTTCTGGAAAGGCTTGATGTGTATCATATGGACCAGACATAATCTTCTCAATGGCTAGCTTTTCTGCTTCTTTAGAACTAGATGCATCAGTAGCAGCAAGCATAATGTTGACTTGCGGGATGCTTCTCATTGATCCATTGGTCTCACCATGCCCAGAAGAACTTTCCGCTGAAGATTTCAAATCAGGTTTCTCATTCTTTTGTTCACTCATACTGTCGACTTCTGAGTCATTGCATTTAGTAGAGTAAGAATTAGTAATGCTAATAGGATTTCTATCTTCATGAACATCCCTGCTGGAGGGAGGCAAAGATGCAGGAGACTTGGAATTTCTCAAGTTATCAATGCTATCCTCTGCTCGCTTTCTCTTCCTTTCATCGTCTGCTCCAAATACAACTGTTTTACCTTCTTGAGACTTTTCTGCTTGACCATGGCCAGAAATCCTTAATTCTGAACTACGCTTACTCTCCCACGTTACTTTAGTTGGGCGGGAAGGTCGAACACCACCAGGAAATACAAAGTTAGGTATATTACGGCGCTTCACATGGGATACCTGGATATCCATTCCGAGTTTCCATAGAGTGTATATGTTGACAGAATGCTTAAATTCTTCAACAGTATGTCTTATATCAAACTTTCCACCTTCATTCACAGGAACTCCTTGCTTACGTTGCAGACCCATGAAGTAAGAGCAGTGGAAAGGCTTAGATTTGTCTGAAAAATCACCAGGATGTGGATGGCACTGAAGCATGCCATATGTGTGCCTCTCAATCTAGATTTTAAAGGAAAAGCAAATTAGGTTATATATAATATAAATAAAGAATGGAAATGAAAAAAATTCCATCCCCCGTTTCTCACAAAAGAAAATAAGAGGTAAGAAAGAAAACAAATGTACTAACAAACACTAATATAGAGCTATACCTTCAATGTCAACTGGCGGAGGCGAGACTCAACCCAGCCTTTCCATTTTCTAAGATCATCAGCGTTCTCTGCTGAAATATCTATCTGCAGATAATTCTTATAAGCTTCAAAAAAGGGATAAGGCTCAAAAAGAGTATCCCAATCAGCCTTGTTAGTCTCCATAGCCTACATATGCCAGAAACATCAAATTTAAGCAACCCAAATATCACAATAACAAGAATAAATGTAATCATAATTAACAAAAATAGTAGCTAGACTTATCAAACTAAGAAAGTGAACCGCCCTACAAGAAAATGTTTCTTTCCTAATAATGAAGTTCAATCCCATTGAAAAGTTCAATATAGTTAAAAATATATCATTTTGGTATAAACATAAAGTCAACTCTAGTGCCTAGAATTATCCAAACTTACTTTCATCCAACACACAACAATATGCCTTCTAGGCCAAGTTTCAATATTGAAGTTCGCCAAATAAGAGGAAGAACAAAAGTAGTGCAGATCACAGAAGCATCAAGCATCTATGCTAGAATTATCATGCTTTGAGAAAGGGGCCAGAATTTAGTAAGTTGCCAACCCATGTCAAATCCTCTTCGGGTAATACACTGCAGTTAATGGAAGGAAACAAGAGAAAGAGAAATTTGAACTAAAATTTGTCTAAATTTTCAGACTTCATATAGACTGAACAAAATATAGCTGGACTAAGACTATTTCCTTGAATTTTCCAAAACAAATATTTCTGGAACCATCCATCATACCTCACATATTTCATTTCCCCTCTGAAACTCCTCTGACATAATACGTAATGTACTTGATGACACATTGTAGCTAGAATTCATGCAAGGATAAGCAGGAGTAATTATCGGCATTAGATGGTATCTATCCTTGGGATATCTTCTAGGATCCCAAACTTGAAGTCCAAGAGATCCTTCTTCAATAGCACATAACATTACGGGGTTTGGCCAGCGCCACTGAGTATATACCCTAAAGAATCGAGAAACTAACATATTTGGCAGCGCATTTGGAAATAACTGGCATATTCGAGCAACAAGCAATGCCCAGTTTATACCACCCAGAAAACCAGCAACCTGTCCACAACATATCATGCTTTAGGTAAATCAGAATAACATAACAAATTCTAGTGCACAAATTCAGGCCCAATTTTTTTTCTTTTTTAAAGCAAGCAAGTTGCGTAGAGCAAAAGCTTTGCCGTACATTTGAATAAACACCGCGACGCTTTGCCCAAAACCTCATGCATCTCAATGTTGTGCGAAAATTCTGCACCTCATAAACAAACATACAATCAACAATATCACAGAAAAGCTCAACACAAAAATCTCCAATTGTGTATAAGACTTGATATCCACCACCTGAATATTTGGAACCAAACGCAGGACTTGATCAGTCACTCTACAACCATTAAGACTACGAACAGTTTGTTCATCCACATTTTGTAATATTGACTCCTGTGATATATCCAAGTCCTGTCCCACAAAAACCGGCCAGCATTACTAAGTGGTAAATAAAAGGTAAAATATGATTTACTTTGTCAGCAGATATAAGACATGTTGGGCAGGGAGGTGTAAGTCACTCAACCAGGTTTGTTGTCAAACATGCCAAATGGAACAACTTAAACCTATTGATCTTGCAAAAACCACTTACCTCAGGAATAACCCACAAAGACAATTTTGCATAAAGGAGATCAATAGAAACACCATTGAACTTGAACTTCATGACTGGAACATGAGCATCAGGCACAGGGTGCAACTCTGTTACTTCTGGCATCTCAGATAGCATCTTATGTAGTTCACCAAAAAAATCTTCCTAAGGCCAATTCAAATAACAATTTTAGCTGATGGAAGATACAACCTGCAAAATCTATACTTGCACCATAAAATGGTAAGAGTTATCATACTTCTCTGGATGCATGCCTAGGTCCCACACAAAGAGTATCTATATCTGCTCCAGGGCCATGCACCTACAAAATTTGGGATGAATGCTGGTAAAATAATACAATCAGTTTTTTTTTTTTTTAAAAAAAAGGATTGCAATAAATGTATTAGAGTGGTAACCAGTATTATCAGTTTTCAGTCCACAGTTTTGTACATTCTATGACAAGATATAAATACCACATAATTCATCGACAGGAGCATCATAACATATGACAATGCTACCCCTATTACTCACCCTCTCCAATCCTTTCTCCAGAAGACAGTCCAAGCTTTAAGTGCAATTTGAAGATAAATGTATGTGCATGCGCGCACTCACAAACAAAAACATGAAAGAATCGGAAGATAAAACAGATTCATACCCCTAGCCGATATGAGCCAAAAGTGAAAATCTTGGCATTTGCTTCTTGCACCAGTTGTTCATTGAGTCCCTTTGTGCGGCTAATGGTTTTGACCCAAATCTTCACAATCTAATTCATATCACAGCAGCAAATGGAGAATCAGTGACCTCATAGTCATAAGGATCACCAGTACATTTCCAAGATGGTAATATGGCATGAAATGAAAATGCAACAAAAAATTCAAATGCATGTGTCATACAACTACTCAAGAAAATAT
Source organism: Pterocarpus santalinus (assembly GCA_031439595.1). Taxonomy (NCBI): domain Eukaryota; kingdom Viridiplantae; phylum Streptophyta; class Magnoliopsida; order Fabales; family Fabaceae; genus Pterocarpus; species Pterocarpus santalinus. The sequence continues at coordinate 53,539,029 of CM062524.1, forward strand.
ACTCAACCTGGTCTAGCCTTCCAAGAACTTCCTCCCTACTCACTGCCTCCTCCTGATTCTCGTACAAGCCAGCATCTTGCAAGTACTGAACATCAAGAATCCAAATTCATCACAACAACACTTGGAAAACCTCAAAAGTAACAAGAATTCACAACAGCCAGAAACAGAACCTTTTCAAGTTCACGGGTCTTGATCACATCATACTCAGTTGGTCCACCCAATGAAATGGGCTCAGTTATTCCTAATCGTTGCTGCTGCCCCTTATTTCGGTTGCTCAATCCGGGGCTCCCCATGAATGAATTGATAGAGTTTTGTTTTTTTTGTTGAATTATTATTATAGTAATAATGTTCTTTTTTTTTTTTCCTCGACGAAAGGAGAGCTGTGAGAGTTAAAAGTTATTCACGATATTTTACAGTCTTTTCCCAATAAAATCAAACAACGCAAAATGAATAACAAAAACAAAAAGCAAAAACGAAAAAGGACTATAACAATGTGATGATAATTCTTGATGGTACAGTATTTGGGGGGGAAAACAACTCAAAGCTGTGAACTTTGACCATAAAAGTATGGGGGAATAAAGGGAATAACAATTACAAATGCACCCACAAAGGTTCCCCCAAAAGAATACAGAGTACAAAGCTACTATAGGGTTCTCAAACCGAAACCCTAAAATGCTAAATCAGCACAAAGCACAAAGAGATTAATGGGACGCGATTAGAAGCGGAAAGCCTGCGCCTTGACGGATTGCTGTAGATGTAGCAGTTGAGCCATGGTTGACGGTTGAACCCCCGAATCTTCGATCGGAACAACGTTGAATAAATACATGAGAATAAATAAACGATGCAAGAACCTGGGGAAGTGGGAGAAACGACGATAAAGGTTAGAGAGAACGAATGGATAGAGTTTGCAGAAAGAAAAAGAAAGAGGAGAAGAACTGTACACGTAGAGAGAGAGAGAGAGAGAGAGAGAGAGAGAGAACGAGTGCGTTTGGCGCAACGCTCCGGAACAATGGCGAACAGCCACAACAAAAATAATTAAATAATATAATAATAAAAAAAACGAGTTAAGTAGATGCGTATTTCGTTGTGAAATTAATTCTAATTAAAATTGATTTTATTAAAATTAATTTAGTTAAAATTGATTTTAAAATAAAATATTTTATATTTGATAATTTTTTTAAAAATAATTTTAATATAAGATAAAAATTTTTATTTTTATTATAATTAATTTTAAAGATAAAAATTGATTCTAGAAATATATAATTAATTAACCTAAAATTTGATTCTAGTGCTACTGAAAGTTTTCCCAAGCATATTATAACACTTTGGTTACTGAAATTATATGAGTATTTTACTTTAATTCCTGAAATTTAGAAATTAACTCTTTAATTCTGGAAATTACATTTCTTAAATCACTTTAGTTTTTGATTAGTTAACTATTACAATTTTATTGATGTGTCATATTAAGTGACACATCATGTGGTATGCCATGTGGCATGCTGACATATCATCTATTTTAAATTAGTTTAAATTAGTTCTTAAAATTTTTTATATATATCAAATTTATCTCTGAAATTTCTAAAAGTATCAAAATAGTTCCTAAAATTTTTAAAATATGTCAAAATAGTCTAAAATTCTTAAAGTTATCCTCTTCTCCTTCACAAGCTTTAAATATTTAATCTTCCTTAAATACATTAATTTTTTTTACATTTTTATACCCTACCTAGACTAGATCCTCCCCACATAAAATTTTGTGCATCTTATTAAAGTAATAAGTAAATTTAAATAGATCAAGATTGGTAAATTACAAAATTATTGACAATTATAAAATTCAAATTTAACATTTAAATAGATTTTATTAATATTCTAAATATTTATTTGGTCCCGTTTAATTTAAGATTTAAAGTTTATGATTAACTAATTTAAAATTCAAAATAATTTATAATCAAAAGCTTTCTAAAACATATCACTAAAAAATGGTGAAGAATTTGGTAATTAGATTAAATCATAATTTAAAACTTCAATGCAATCAATATATCAAAAGAATTTTCTAAAATTACAATTTTAAAGAATGATTATTTTTTTTGGAACAACTATTTACAAGCATGTACTTAATTGATATATTTGTCATAAAAGCTCCATCAATGTGGCCTACTCAAAATGAAATCATCTTTTTTTCTTTTTCTTTTTAAATTAAAAAACTATAATTTATGGTAAGAAAAAGACTTAATCTAATTTTGCTATAGAGAATTTGTTCAAATTCATTAAATACCTACCTATATAAGTACTTATAAATAACTAATTAATAAGGTGATAACAAATTAAACCCAGTTTATAATAAAATATGAGTAAAAGATTAATCAAGTGAATCAATTTTTGGTAAGTGAATGATAGCTAATCAATCCATATATAGACAATAACTTGACCATGTTCAACATTTTGAATATTTTAAAAATTTTCTTTTAGTGTTCTATTACTTTTGTCTTTATAGTCTATTCTTTGTTAATTTTTATTGAAAAATTAATATTTTATTTATTTAATTTTAATAAAATATGTTAAATTTATGTTTTTTATATAAGTACGCCAATAAGTATTCGTTAAGTCGAGAGAAATTTTTAGATATTGAATTAGGATGAATTATATTAAAATTGTTTATTATATTTCATTATTTCATTTCTATATATTCTCTTCCTATTATTCTATGTGGGGAGAATCTAGTCCAAGTAGGGTGTGAAAATGGGAAAGAAATTAGTGGGTTTAAGAAAAATTAAAGATTTAGAGCTTGTGAAGGAGAAGAAGAGAAATTTAAGAATTTTGGACTACTTTGACACATTTAAAAAATTTCAAGGACCATTTTGACACATGTAAAAATTTTAGGGACTAATTTAATATATTTTAGATAATTTAGAGGCTAATTTAAATTAATTTAAAATCGATAACACGTCAACATGCCACGTGGCATGCTGACGTGTTACTTAACGTGACACATCAGCAACATCATAGCAGTTGACTAATCAAAGATTAAAGTGATCGACGAAATATAACTTTAGAGACTAAAGAGTTAATTTCCAAATTTTATGGATTAAAATGATACTTAACTCTAAAAAAAAAGATAGATAAAGATTTTTCACGAAAATCTGATCACTTAACTAAAACCTTGCAGTATTACAGATTATGCTATTATGCTATATGCTATTTTGACTTTCAGGTTCATAATAGGGTGTTATTATATTGGCAGTTAATTAAAGAAAACAAAAATAAATTTGCCTTTAAAGATACATAAAACACTAAATTGATTCTTAAACAAAATTTTATATTAACTTAGTCTGTTTATATAAAATAATTATTAATTTAATAATTAAATTATTTTTTAAATATGCACATGAAAATAATGTATAAAAATATTTTAAAGAATAAATTTGACATTTCTTTAAATATTATAAGACCAAATTAATATTTAAAGTTTTCTAAAATCAATTTAATATTTGATGTAGCTTTAAAAGATTAATTTAATTGTTTATTTCTAATTAAATATTTTTTTTAGGGGATCTTTCATTAAATAGTTGATCTTCAATTACAAGTTAAAGCACTTTTTATTTAGACTCAAATATTTTTAATGATATATTTTTTTAAAAAATTAAATATATTAAAATTAGAGATTAATTTCTATATATTGCCAATATAAAATAATTTTATAGTGCCAATTAATAAAATTACATAAAAGTATCAAATCATAATGGGTATCTATCATAGTAGGTAACCATAATTTGTCATTTTATTGCAATTCTATTCATTGACAATATAAAATATTTTATACTATTAGTACATAGAAATTGGACTCTTAAATATTTTAATTTTTCTTAAAATAATCCTAAAAATAAAAGAAATTTTCTTATTCCAATATCATAGCATGTTACAAGTTTTAGGCAACACTTAAAATTGAGAAAAACTACAATTTTGTCTTTGAAACATTAGGGTGTAGCAAATCCATCCCTAAATTACTTATCTTATAATAAATAGCGTAAAAATTTTTGTCTCTAAATTTAACAAAATCGTCCTCATAACTTGTTATAACGTGGATAAATTCATTAACTGAAATTATCATAATGTAAAACTAATAACTAATTGTTTGTCTTTGGCACTTTTATGTTAGCAAGGAGCTTAGCGTTTTGTGATGTGAACTCGATAATATTACATTTCCATTACAAGTGGTATGCTCGAACAATTAATTTATGTTGAAAAATAATTGTCACTCATCTTCTTTGTCATAGCATTCTAGTCGTCAAATCTTATACGCAATTGGAGAATATGTCAACAACCAAATTTTTGTCATAACATTGTAAATGTATAGAATATGGAAACCTAAAAGTAGTCCTCACCTTTCTAATTTCATGAGGACGGAGGAGACTACAAAGAACATGGGTTCGAATGCAAGAGCTGATTTAACTCAACTTTATTTGTATTAAAAACTTATTTAAGTTACTTTGATAAGCAAGTGCTATGTATATGTCTAGATTGACACTTAAATGTCTATAAGGACTAATTTAGTTAAAGGATTACATTTTCAAAGCATAAAATGGTACTAGTTTTTAAATGTCAATAACTATTTTAATTGACATTTACAAATTCAAGAACCAATATGAAGACTAACTCTATTTCATACGATTAGGGGTTACTTATAATGACTAAATATTTACCAATTGTTCATATCTTGCACAATGGTCACTAAGATGTAGTTCGTAGGGATGGCAAAAAAATCCATTTAAATAGGTATCATAGAGATTATTCGTATTAAGGATGGGTATGGGAGAGTTTTGATCTCCATGGGGATGGGGACTCCATCCTCCATTTACTAAACAAGCGGGGGTGGGGGATGAGGTCCCCTCCCATAGAGGCCCGTTAAGTCCCATATTATTATTATTATTATTATTATATACCAAAATTGTCTTTAAATATATACATAAATGTCCTCTTATAATTGTTAAAATTATTAGATCTTTATCATTAACTTTCATTATTAATTTTAATTGTATTATGTTAGTAATATTGTAATAGATTATGAAAATTATATATGCTATGTGTTAGGTTTAAGAATATTTTTTAGGACTTTTTCCTCTTTTGTTGGAAAACTTTTGAACTTTTTCACATAAACTTGTGGGGATTCAAATCCTCACAGGAACGAGGAATGAGGACCCGTGACGGGTACGATGATAAGGACTAGGAGCAAATTTTCAAACAGGAATTGGGGACTGAGAGTATGTCTCCGCCTCCATAGATATATATTGCTATCCCCCAATATATAGTTCTCCAAGCCTCAAGTAACGTGATAGGATATAAATGCAAAGCCTTGAGTATACTCACAAATGTAGTCCATTAACTAAGATAATTAGTATTAAAGTTCAAGGAAGGAGAGGTTTAGAAGGCATGGTTCAAGGCTTCAAGCTTACCTTTCTTGTCAATTTCCTTTTATTTCTACATAATGGATCCTCTCAAGTTAATTTTACATGACAAGGTTATATGTAATCTCTTACGATTGATTTAAAAGGCGGGATTCAGGCAGGATATGCAATGTAAGAGAATTAATAGTGAGAGATCATACATGATCTTGTAAAAGTGTTCAAAACCGATCCAAACTGAATCAAAATCGAAAATCAAACAAAAAAAAAAAGAATCTAAAACCGATCAAACTGAAATAAATTAGCTTACACTGGTTCTTATTTTATGAAAATCAATCAGTTTGGTTCAATTTTCGGTTTTAGCTTTTAAAATCAAATCAATCCAAATTAAACCAATAATATATTACACATTAATAGTTATATATATTTATGAGATATATTACATATTACTTATCCATATATAAATTTATATGAATATACATGATTTTTGTTCAAATTTTTTATTATTTGCTTAACTTGTTAATATTAGACATTAGTATAATTTTTTTATGATTAATTTTAAATTAGATTATATAATTGTACAATTTTATAAAACATTTAATGGAAAACCAAGAATCGAATTAATACAAACTAATTTAAATCGATTTGGTTATTTAAACATAATCGAACTGAATTGGACCAAATCAAAATATAATTTATTATTTGAATCAGTTGGATTTTTATCTAAAAATCAAGCCAAACTAAACCATAAATACTCTTATGATCTTATCATATAAAAAAATAAGAGGATCCATTCCCTTATTTTTATATGCGATTAAATTTTACCATGCTCCATTTTGTTCCCATTAGTTAGTACCTCTACTCTAATTGCGGTGTGGACCGGGTATTACCAGCTCCCAGGTCGACATACACGATGTGTTTTGATAATGTGTGATAGACTAATCGGTTGCAAGAGTGTAGTACATTTGAGTTGGGCCTGAGATTCCATAGCTAATTGACCGAATATTGGCCGAGTTAATAGGCCTAAAAGACCCTCATATGATACAACAACGAAGAACCAAGCAGAGAGAGAGAACTAGTTGAGACATGTTAAGTTGGGGACGTGGTTGAGGCCGTAGTCTAACTGGCAAATCTGCCAAGCCTCTAAAGAATCACATCCACAGGGCGTGACTTCGAATCGTACAGGCAGAGCCTCGTTGCCCCAACCCACCTCCCCAGATAAAAAAAAAATAGGGACAGAAAACGTGAAGACATTTTGGGTTGGCGTCATTTATCTTATTAATTGAGTCAGTTTTTCGTTATCAATCAATTTTATTCGTGAATCTTTTGTGTTACATCTCTAGTTCATGTCGAGCTAGCAAAAGTAGTTCACATATCTCACGCTAGCGAGCTTTCTTCTCGTACGCCTAGTAGAGGTTGATTGAGCAGCATGTGAACGTGTCACTCTCAGCTAGACCAAAAGCAAAGCGTAAGCCATCTACCCCAGTCATATTCACATGCTACCAGCTGTTACGCTTTGAGCATTGAATAGGTCGAGACTAACCATTTCTCTGTTTTTCCATCTTGCTTTTTGAATAGAAGGCTTGAGCTCGTGGGTCAAGACTTCCTTTGGGAAAAACACGGACTAAGCATGTTTCCAAATAACATGTCAATTTCGGGGAAATGAATAAAGGTTTGCCCCACTCCCTCATCTGTGTATTATAAAACGTAAGAAAATTTCGCCTAAACCAGCGGTGTGGGCTTTTGAGTGTAGATAATCAACACATCAAGATTCAAGAGGCAAGAAGTTAAAATTGACTTATATTCTAATCCAAGGGTCTAAGGGTCATTCTCAAGTGCAAATAAAAAAAAATATCCACTGATGCTGATGCTGGGGCTAATGCTATTGCTAATGTGAGGTAACTTTCTCAAATCAAGCCATTTGGCAAAGTTTAGGATGGGCCTTATTTATCATGTTCCATATTAGACACCCCTCAAAAAGTCAGTTTTCCGGCAACACGTCTTCCTCCGCCGAGCAAGAACTCTCCATCGTCCAACCCCACTCTTGCTGCCGAAGCGCCACCACCGGCGGCAGCGGCAATGACATCCGACCTCACGTTTGAGGATTTCTCCTCCGAGTCCGACAACTTCCTCATCCCCTCCATGGACGTCTTCTTCACCAACAACGACAACGGTGCCCTTCCCCCTGATGGCTTCACCTCCGATCTCGAATTCGCCATGGAGTTGGAACCAAAACAGGGGTGGAACATTTTTTGGGTGTCCTTGTCGAGACGAACCGTGAATCGGGGAGCCATGAACAACCATCGATTTTGGTCCTACACAGTGCCAACAGTCAATAAGAACCATCGAGAATCACATAAATTTTTCAGAAAAAAAAAATCTTGCGCAGTCCAAGCTCGAAAGCGTCGCTTACTAGATCTATTTTCATTTTTATTTTTTAAATGGTACGCACAAGTTTTATGTTTCACTTGCTTGATTTGTTTTTCATTTTGAGTGAACTTGCTCGGCTGTACAAATTTGGGGCTTTTATTTGTCAAATTTGAGCTTTTATTTTTTGAAAAAAATGGGATGAAATTTTAATTGGTGAAGGATATGGGTTTTGACTTGTGATGATCAGTAATTGTCGGCTGCAGAACCTTTTTTTCTATTTTTGGCGAAGGGGGCGTGTGTGCAGAGAAGGTGAAGGAGAAGAGGGTCGGGGGGCGGGGATGTGGAATGTGTTGAAGTTTATTTGAAATGATAAAATGAGATGTAATAATTGAATTCAATTTTATTGGTAATTGAATTTTTATGTTTGTAATAAATTAATAAATTGTAGAATTGGATTTAATTATATTGTTTGAAATATATATAAAAATAAAATAATTTTTTATTTTATTTTTTATTAATAAAATATTATATTTTAATAATAAATTTAATTATTTATCAGATAATATGATCTAATTAAAATCAAATCAAATATATCTTTGATGAATAAAATCAAAGTACTCTACAAAATAAATCAAATCAAAGATTTAGTTTCTTAAAATTTCTTTAAATATTAATTTTATGTCTCAACAAATCAAAGCACACTAAAAAAATAGGGGAGAAGATAAAGTAAAAAAAATAGCACATAAAAAAATAGCCACAATAAAAAAAAATAAAATTCTAAAAACAAAAAAAATAGCAGCACCCAGAAAAAAAAAATGGTATTAATAGATTAATAAAGAGAAAATGTTGAGATTGAGGAGAGAAAGAAGGAGAAAAGTATTAATAAATTTGGAGGTATTTTAGATATTTTATTCTTAGTATCAATTTTATTATATTAGAAATTGTAAATTAGATCAATTTTGATCTAATTTACTTTTGACTCTTTTAAAAGAATTAAATTCTTTTGAGATTTTAATTCTATGCTATTAATTGAAATCAAATTAAAGAACTAAATTCAATTTATTAAAAAAATTAAATTTCAAGGCTTTCCAAACGAGATATTAGAGAAGAGGGGTTTTATCATAAAACATGATCAATAAGGCCTATTTTAAATTTTCCCAAATAGCTTAATATGAAAAAGCCACCTCACATTAATATTGGTAAATATTTTGTTGAGTTTTCATCGAAGGATGACCTCTAATCTAATACATATAAGAAATCATAAGGAAATTTATTTTTTTATAGAATACCATTCCAACTCACTACTTGATAGGGTATAAATCCTATTAATTTATCATTTATCTATCATTAGATAAGATAAAATAATATTATATAAAAAGTGATTCCTTTCAAAATTTTTAATTCATTATATTTGAATGGAACCGGACAATCTGAATTTCGTTCCACCGATGGGGCCCGCCATGGATTGATTGCACCATCGGTATGCGCTCCATGCACAGCAAATTTTCCTTGCTTGCATCGAGGTCTATTTGTTTCGTTGTCAATGCACCTTTAAAATTATTAGGTAGCTCTTTCTAAACAACGAACAGAATCCCTGTTATGATTTGCACCTCTAATCATCATTGACCACCGACATTTTGATTTGATTTGCACCTATAAGATAAGTGGAGAGAAACAGGGTAAATTCATTATTATGAATAAAAAATGGAACATCTCAAATGAATTCTGTCAATTTTGCTGCCGCCCCATCGTTCCACCACCATAATTGCAAATTATCATTGATCCAACACGTGCACCAAGACTTAGTGTTTGCGTAAATAGCCATATAAAAGGTAATTTTTTAAAACATTCAATATATTGAATACTTAAAAATTTTATCTTTTTGTATAATACTTCTCTCTTGACAATCCTTCACAAGTGTTCTTAAAAAATTATCAGCAAATATTACCAAAAAAAAAAAAATTATCAGCAAAACTCTACAAATTAACCCTATTCCCCCACATAAATGCTATATTCTACCAAACTGGGATGGACACGGTAAATGTGGTTGACTCATATAGCAAAGATGACATGGAATAATCTATTTAATCTATTTATAAGTAGTATCATAAACTCATTAACCATGGAGATGTGACGACCTGTGTTCTTTATGCTGTCCAAAAGTTGGCAGCGTGTGATTGGAGCTTTGCATACATATCACAACTAATCAACGAAAAAAGGTCAAATTATGCGGCTATAATTGCACTATAATTACCTGAAAAATGAAACCACAACCATTCAGATTGAATACATTATTTCTTACTTTTACATTAAATAAATTAAAATGGTGGATGAAATTCTTTTTTTTTTTTAAAGAAAAAGTAAAAGATCATCGTGATCACACTTCACAAGTTTCTACCGAATCAACCCAACAGTCTTTATCTTTCCGGAATCGGGGGTATTCGGGCAGCCAAAAAGTCCAAGAAACGCGCTCCTCAAATCCTGCCCAAACGCCTCCACACCTGCCCGCTGAGCTGTATTCCCATTTCTTCCTTCCTTCTTCTATTCCCCCCTCCCCTCCTCCCCCAACCTTTCTCTACCTCTTTTTAATGCTCTTTTCCATCTGCTTCTTCTTTTCTTTTTTCTTTTCTTCCCGCTGAATCAATCAATCAATCATATGTGCAAGAATTCTTAAGGGAAACCGGGACACTGATCTTTTTGGGATCCAAAGTGATGGAACACTCAACCCTCTTGTAGTATTTGGGCTTCACCAATCTCCCAAGCACATAAGCTCTTGATCTAATCACAAAGCTCAATTTCAATGGCACCGGCACCGTTGGCATGCCCGTTGAGCTGCTAAGGCTAGCACCACTTCCGTACAATGGGATCTTTTCCCCCATCACTGCCACGCTCACTACCCTCTGACTCTTCCTTGACTGATAGAACTTCCTCATCTGCAAACAACAGCCGCCAATTCGGCAATTCCAATTCACTACGTTACCAAAAGAAATAACCATTATGAATTCACTAACCTAAAAAATGGCATGTTAAAAGGAAATTGAGTATGTGTGAGTAAAAAAGTTATGTGCGCCTTACATCCCCGGAAGCAATTACGATCTCTGAATATGATAGATCTAACGGTGTTGATGTGACATGGACCCCAAAGAACGTGCCAGTGTTGTGGTACGTGAATTTCACGGTAGAATTCATGGTGATCATATCAGTGGCCACACCCGTTGCATCAGAACCAGCTTGAACTCTAACACGATCAAACTTTATGCTCTGCAGCCAAGATTCAAACTTGATCAAGACCCATTTCATAAAACAACCAAAAGAATAAAGGGTAGGACTCAAAATCAAACCTTGACTATGATCTTGGGCTTCATGGGTCTGCTAGCACCCCATAGAATAAGAGAGAAGATAGTGAAGAGAAGGAAGAACCCAACAACAAAGGCAAGGAAATAGTAGCGTCGAGAGTGTCCTTGTTGATGATCTTCAGATTGGAGAAGGCCTTCTTCTTCGATGACATCGATCTGATCCTTCCAAGCTTTGTGGGACTTGTTGCGGTGGTTGTTGGAGTTGTTAAGCTTGCGGGAACCGGAGAAGCGGCTCGAGGAGGATTGCCGTGAGTGGCGGCCGAGGGAGGATTGGGAGTGGGGTGGGGATCCCATTGGGCTGAGCACTGGTGTTGAGTGGAGCGACGTCGTTGTCTTCTCGCCATCGTGGGAGTCCCTTGATGGGCTCTGAACGTAGTACACTGGGCGACGAGGGGATCTTGTGGGAGATGAGGCGTCTAGGCTTGTCACCTCTGAGTCTGTTTTTGCATGCATTTTGATGTTGGCTGTCTTTGATCTGAATCTAAGATGGTGGTTATGATGATGATGTTTGATGTCTCAAATCTAAGATCTCTCTTCTTTCTTCTCCTCTCTGGTGTTTGGCGTGAAAACAAGAGGCCCCAATGATGAGTATTGCACAAATTGAAGTACTATATAAATTATATAAAGTTGAAAAGAAATTTGGGGTTAGTGGGTGATATTAATATTAATAATGATTTAATTAATTTGGCTAGGTGGAGGGGCTGGAATGTGGTGTGTTAAAAAACATTTATACTTTGAATAAAATTAACGTCAAGAAAAAGAAAAGGTAATTTGTGGGACACGACAACATGACACGGGACAAGAGATGAAATTGAAGGGGAGAGTGAAAGTGGGAGTGCTTGCCTGATGAGGGGTGGTTGTGTTGTGTTGTGTTGTGTTGTATTGTATTGTGTTGTGTGAGAAGGAGGAGAAGGGGAGGAAGATGAATATGAAGATGAAGAAGTAATGACCCAACAGCTACATTACAGTTGTCACCGAACACAACACGAATCTACTCTTAGCAGTGATTGTGCTGCTGGGGATGGATTGGATATCAATTTAAAGCACGAGCACATGCATCCCTTGTTGTACTTGTACATAATAGGACACGGTCCTGAATAGTTTTATATTGAAGTTTTGGAACAATTGTTGGCGTACGTACTTTCTTGTTTTAGCGTGTTTGGAGGGTTCTGGCTTGTTTAATCTTAGCTGTGATGTTAATCAAGGGGAGTGTGTCGGTGCCGCCGTGATCAGTCTTCACCAGTGAAGCCTATGACATCGGTTAGGATAAATTGTGGAATTTATTTGAATACTGTTATTTCTACGTAACTTTTGCGGAAGTTATTTTGCTATTTGAAAAATCCTTTATCAATAATTAAGAATTATAATTATATTATCAATAAAAAAAGAATTATAATTATATTCCATAAGCACTTGATGAGTTCGAAAATACATCCTAAATTGGGATAAATCATATTCTCAACCTAAGCTTTTATTTTTTTGTGGATGCTTAACCTAAACTTTAGCTTATCAAAAAATAAAAAAGAATTATAATTATGGGTATGAAAAGCCATAAAAAATCATGTGTTAATAATTAATTTTCACAAAAATGGAAAGAGATTTCGTTTATATTCTTAAATTTGTTTGAGAATAGCATCGATACTGCTACATAATTTAATAAATTATGCAAAATCATAATTATTGTTTTCTTTAATTTTTCTTTCAAGGAAAATCATCCTTTAACAAAACTTTCTCAAATGGCCGAAAATAGAAGAAAGCGCGAAATTGCCAGGGTCACCCGAATAATAATCAATCAAAACATATTGGACTAGTATGTAATTATGTATTCCACTCATCACATGGTTCGCGTGCGGCTTGTGGAGCCCACGCCCGCCATGCCTGAAAGCGGAAGATTAGCTCAGTCAATTGCGAATGGTTGTTAATTGTTATAGAATGTTTGCTTTTTCGTTTGCAAATTCACAATTATTAGTATCTAAACTATGATTTGCAATTTTTACTAAACTATGATTTTGAAATCCAAACATGTACTTATTTTACTCTAGTTCAAAATCAATGACAATGAATTTATCAAAAATAAAATAATAAAATTTATCAAAAAATAATTGACAACGACAAGGTACCATATAGGTTGCAAGATTTTAATAGGTAGAAAAGATTATATGAAAATAATAATCATGTTATTTCTATCCTTCGACATTTTTCCCATACAAATATCACATTAATCAAAGGCGTTCTCTTCGCATTTTAATTAATATCATACCGAAAATCGAACCAGTCAGACAACGAAAGCACACATTCAATTTTTTTTTAGGTCAATCCATTTTTGTTTTAAAAGATCATTTCCACCGTTTCCCCACTATCACAAACTCTGCTCACCGAGGGCCATTTGAATGAAGATGATTTAAGGACACTTACCTCACCGTCATCCCCGACAGATTTGACATTGACTCTTTTAAACTGTAAAATATACATCGAAAAATAAAATGCATAGCTATAGTAGTTGATAAAAAAATAAAAAAAGATAAATTATTGCATATGTATAACATATCATATAAATATTTACATTTTATAAAATTTTAGATAATTATTTTTTTTTTCAACAACTACAATTATACACTTTACGCTCTAAAATGCAAACAGCCATGACCATCCCAAAAGTATGCAAAGACACCACTCACCCCACCCCACCAAGGATTTTTTTTTTCTTTAATGCAAATACAACTACAGATTAAAATGAAACTAGATTCACAATAAACCTCCAACATAATCAGCATTTGATCACTATCTAAATCTAAATTGCTAACCATCTGAAGTGCATCACAATATAAAGACATTCATTTTGCGAACCTACACCTAAACACAATCTGAAAGACAAAAGAAGACTAAGATAAACAATAACAAATTAACAATTTACAGGGGAAAATGCAAGCTCATTTATAGAAATTATCCCCTTCCACCGGATAACTTTCACAAACACCTGGATCCGGAAGCATAGAGTCATTGTCTGGACTATACGATTACAGCTGCATCATTTTACAGCCATCTACTGATCCATTGAGCAAAACAGATCATGCAGCTGCTTCGCCTTCCCTGCTGAACAAATTCTGTATAATATAAATTCTTATAGTTATATTCTGTAAAACATCAGTAATGCATTTCTAAAAATACAGTAGAAGAATCACTTATTCCTCGGGTAAGTAACCTTCAGGATGTGTTTGGCTGGGGGGTAAAATTGGGGGGAATTTTTCCATAAATGAACCTTCATTTATGGAAAATTTTCCCCCATTTTTACAACCCATACTTAGAGCTCATTTATGGAAAATTTCTTTCCATTTTTACGCCTCAACTAAACACACCCTCAGAATCACTTATTCTTCAGGTAACAAGCTATAATCCAAAGAGGCCAATTAAAAGAAAGCCCAAACCCAGAAGCAATGTTCATTAAAAATTTGACCAATGTACCACTCCATATATACTCTGACCATATATAACGGAAGTATTGCACTCTCACCACACCCCCCCAAAAAAAAAAAAAAAAAAAAAAGTTTCCAAGATCGAACTCCTATGAATGTAATGCATGCACATGAAGAATGAAGACTACATAAAGATTTACCAATCTGGTATTCTCAATTTGTTTGTGCTGCTTTTCTTTCTTCTCACGAGAGCACACACCACACCAGCTAGAGAAATCTGTTTTGTACCTTTTCATCTCTCTAAAAGCAGAACTGCACAGAAATGACGCAACCATCATTTTTAATTTGATGGGAAACAACACAAATGAATGGAAAACAAGATAAATTTAAATTAATTAACCATTCAATCAGGGCGAAAAAATAAGCGAAAATGACCCTATTCCCACAATTGAATATACGAAATTTCTTTAACAAATAAAGAAGGAAAAAGTAGGAACCGTAAGGAGGAACTAGGGGTGGAAAGTATACAATTGTGCTTCATTATTTCATGTTTATTCCTTTAATTGGCAATTCTTCACATATACACATCCAGTGAGCTTGGAAGCATATGCCATTTCACTTTTGTGGAAAGAAGGATATCATTGAGAGCCAAGATTATTGAAACATATGAAGAACATTATTCTACAATCAGATCTAATATTGAGTAAATAATAGTAACCTTCCCATAAAGTTTGCCGAAAGAAAAACCCGTCTTTAAAAAATGGCTATCCATGCAAGTAAAATTACAATGACATGGAGTATTACACAAATAGAACTAGCAATGACTGCAAGTGAAAATACCTTCTGCACCACAGAACTAGGTTGACCCGACGACCAGATGTAGTAGCTCGAGCACCATGGCGATGACGACCATGATGAAGCACAGCTTGTCCAGGGACATGGGAGTAATCAAAGATCTCCTGCTTTCAAATAATGAACTCCATTTAAAAAAGTTAATTGACAAAGAACTGTTTACTAAATAAGAAAAATATTTTGACAAATATACATAAGTCATAATCAAACATCCAATTTTATATTATTTATTCCATCTCCATGACTTACCTCTGAAATACTTTCTGTATGTACATGTTTATCACATCGCATACCCCGAAAAAACAATTCCCCTCCAGAAAATTGTTTACCCAAGCAAACATTCAAGGTTACTTCTGCGTCGTCCACATGGAAACCTACAAATGTAAGACTATTTGTTAGAATTTGTTGCTTATAACATAGTAAGATGAAAAGGCGAAACTCAGGCATATTGAATGGTAAAGGAATCCTACATCGTTGAAACATTTGTTTGCCAATGATAAAGCTTATAGCCCCTATTGACATAGTTTGGAATTTCAAAAGATGCATAAAATAAAGTTGTTTAACAAATGAAGATGCTAGCCTTCTTTAGCATGCATGTCATATATTATGCACGTAGCCTATGTAGTGATAACAAAAATTGTTGGATCAAACTAAAAACGGAATCTCCAACTATGGGTCGTGTGAAGAAAAATCCTATGTGCTTTGAAAAGTTAGCAACAGACTCCTTGAACTAACTAAAATGTGCATACTAGTGCATATTGACAGCCTCATGAGGACAATTTTCTTGGTCTCTGTTTACCTCCAACTATTAGGCTAACTTCCGTCTAATTTACTCTCCTCTCTAGTGCTTCTGAAAGTCTTCTCCACACCTGACCAAATCACCTAAGGTAAGATTCTACTATCTTTTTTTGGTCTTTGACCAAGATATCCTCACAAGCATTACTATGAAACTAACCCCTACTAAGAGGCCCTTACAATGATTGTCTTCTCTAGCGTTTGAACCTTCATCATCTCCTTAAGAGTCCAATTCACTTATCACTTCACTCAACTCTTGTTGGTAAGATTCTACCATCTTTTCCATAATAAGTGCTACTCCAACTTTCTCTCTAACACATATAAAACATAATATAATCAATATTTTTTAAAATGCCCATGCAAGGCAAGGGCAACTCACAAGTTTTAAGACAAACTCGAATGCTTGCAATATATGGTAGATCCACATCAAATTTAGAGAAATTCTAATCAAGTAGAACTCATACCTAAGTCGATATCTCTATCTCTACCATATTCAACAATAAACCCATGATGAGAATCCAGGGTTGATCCACCAAGTTCTGCAAAGAACACTGCACAATGGAGGATTAATTGACTGAACATGTCTTATGAGAATGAAAAACTTAAAAGAGTCTAGCTAATCTCTTTTAGTGAATAAATACATAATTGGTCAAATCACCATGAGCTAAATTTAATCATGCAGACTTCATTCACCTTTAGACAAAGGACTAATAAAACCTTCCATAAGCTTGGCAAGCATGGTTTGAAGCCCAAAGTCATCAAGTACAGCACCATACTTATTCATGGTATTGGGACGCATAATCCGAAATTTTGTTGCATGAACCCACCTCTCAAAGTTTTCAACCTGGGGAGGCCACAGATAAATTTCACAAAATATAAGTATACGTATAGGCCTTCCACTTCCAGATTCTAAATTAAAAGAATGGGACACTACTAGTTAAAATGATAGAGTACCTCAGATAACAATAATTCACAAAAGTGCGGCTGAAGCATTTCAAATGTAAAAATGCCTGGGGAGGGCTCGGATATTATACTTCTAAAGCTGTGCTCTGTATTATCACTAATTGCTTTCAGAAATGCTGGGACAAAGAATGCTGTAGGATTCATAGTGTATAACTCTTGATGCAGAGGCTGCAAAATTGTGATAGAAAACCTCAGTCTAGCTAAAACACATCACAACAGAGTAGATGTGTAGAAGATTGTCATTATACTTCAGGACATCAGAAATTTAAGCATGAATCATAAATCATATGCTTTATGACCTGCTATTTTGAATTGGAATAATAGCTCCTTTGTCTCAATTACATAAACATTGAAACATAAATACAACAAACAGAACCAAGTGCCCAAGAAAATTGAATATCTGAGCTCATATTAATATTTATCAGAGCACTGAGAAAAGAAAAGCATAGAATCTAAGATATTCTATAAACTGCAATACTCCCATTGTCAATAACATAATCAGACAAAAAGAATGTGCAAATAATTAACAATTTGGATATTGCATACCTGATAATTTGATAGTATCCTCTGTCTGTATTCTCTGTGCTTTTGATCCTGCCAAATAACATCACAACCATCAACACCAATAATAATAATAATTTAAAACTTTTTATGCCATATACAGCCCATTAACCAGACAGAGACCATCAAATGCAACAATGCTATAAATCACACAACCTGAAGCTGAGGTCTTGGGGAAAGAGATAAGAACTCACCATACATCTCAACACATTCCATAATGCTACTGAACAATATCATAGATATTTAATCCCTGACACTTCCTACCTCAAGTTATTCTTAGCACATGAGTTATAATTATTTCTCACAAGCATAGAGAACCAACAATTGACTGGACAAAATACATTATAGAGTATGAATTGAAACCAGAAGACCTCTAAACATGGTGTAAAAACACCAGACATCTATGCAATTTAGCTACATTGAGACCTGTCATCACAATAAAATCAGACCAGTTGGACTGTGAACCAGACAGTCATTTAGAGCATGTTTGGTATAAAGTTTACATCTCCAAAGCCCAAACCATGGTTTGAAGGGTGCAAATTGAGTTACAACACACTTCATGCTCGACAAACTGAGTTTTGATGTCAAATGTGATACTGAAACTTCCTTGCTTCTCCTTTCAGTTGAAATCATTTATGGACAAAATCATATCCTCAACTACATTTCATACTGCTGTTAAGATTATTCATAGATGTTTCATGCAGAATAACCCTAAATCCTTTGTGTTTATTCTCAAGAGCTGTTAATTAATTTTACGATGCCATCTGGCTCAACCACATGAACCTAAACCCTCACCAGTTCTCTATACTGTCTAGTTTTAACAACATTGCTTGAGACACAAGGTATGCAATTTACCCTACCACCACGACCAACAATAAACAACACAACCATTTCCAGCATTGGGCTTCAATCCCTTCCACATTCCAATCCAAACAAACAAAGCAACACACAAAAAGGGGAAAAACTTTCGAAAACACAAAAGAAACCAACAAAACCAACAAACGATAAAGAAACGAAACAAATAATGGAGAGCGTGCAATGAACTTAACGAAGAGCACAATACCCTTATGCGCGCCGCAGGGGAAAGATAGTCGAGGAGAATGTCGCCGATGTACTTGACCTTGTCGTCGCGTGGCGCTTTGAGCATGTTCGTCGGAAGGTGCTTCTCCAGCGAGCTGAAAATCGAAGGGCTGAAATCCAATTCCATGTCCTCGTACGATTCCGGCACGTGATCCCTTATCGGATTCACCCTCAGCCTCTGGCTTCTCGCCGCCACCTTCTCCGCCGAGGCACCTTTTGCGCCGCCGGGAACAGCGTTTCCGCCGCCCGGGGCGGCGTTTCTGGTTGCCGGCGACGCCACCCTCCGGCGGTCAGTCGAGTCGCTGCGGAGGGACATGTTTCGACCCCTGCATTGCAACAGTTAGCGTTTTTCTCATCATAGCTTTAATGGGGTCCGAATGGAAAATTTGAACGGGGAAATTAGGGTTTTTAGGTGAAATTCCTTGTACCTTTTTTTTTGGGGGGGGGGGGAGGTCTTACTAGTGAGTGTTGTTCAGCTTATTTTTATTTAAAATAAAAATTAGAAAATGAAAATGGTAAAATTCAGTGGAGAATTTATAGGGCTTACCTTTGTGACATTGTTTTAGATACACTATTATAGGCTTGGCAATGAGGTTGATATCTTTGTGCAAGTGCCCTAACCACTCTGGTACAAGATCAGAGCAAGTTTCTTTCGATCTCTCAATGAGTGTTTTAACTATATTGAAGCAAGATCAAAGCAAGTTTTTTCGATCTTTGTGCGGATGTCTTAGCTTCACTAATACAAGATTAGAGTTGAATTCTATCTATTTCTTTGTGAATGCTCTAGACGTATTGATTTAGGGTTAAAGCAGATTTATTTTGACTTTTATATAAGAACCCTAGCTGCATAACTAAGTCGGTTCTTTTTCAAATTTCGGGTGCTCTATGATTTAGGTTATTTTGCTTGAATTCCACACTAGACAAATGCTAATAAATTGTATTTTGCTTAGCATATAAAAATACATTTATGATTTAGGTTATTTAGCTAATAAATGCTCTATGATTCACATTACATTTATGCTTGTTTGGCATATAACTTATGTTCCTTTTTATAAAAATTAAATACTGGCACTATACAATATGCACCCTGCTAAAGATGGTGTTTTATGCATCATGATATCTAAAGGTATAGATCTAACGGTATAAGTCTACACACACCATATATGATGCACCATAGCCGCCCCCCTTCCTTCTTCTTCTCCTCCTCCTCATTCCTTCTTCTTTTCATTTTCCTTTCGCTGCTTCTTAACTTCATTGTTGATGCCACTGCTGAACCCCTTCGGCGTTGCCGCCTACCCATCATCCGGTGCCACCGTGGATCCATCCCCTACATGGATTATGACAATAATAGAGTTAAGTGACAGTAGATTTGGGAGAGAAGACAAAAGTGAAGTTGCTCAAGGACGGGTTCGACGCGTTAAAGCGGTTGGTGGTGGTGATGCTGTTATCACTGGCAAGCAGCTTCTCGTAGAAAAGGCCCGAGTTGTCTGCCATCGGCATCCCCGACATCCCTTGCTTCACCACCACGTACCCTATCACTCACCAACAACGCAACTAGCTCCATCGATTTCAAGTTTCAAGTTAGTTCATTTGTGAAGTGGAGAGAGTGAGTGTGAGCATGAGGAATTGTTTCAGGTCACATGCGGAAATGAGATGTGGCTTTTTGAACACCATGAAGGCATACGAGGGAGGAGACAAAGCTAATGGTGTATCGGTAGATTTTGGGAGCAAGCATTATGGTGGAAACTGGTGCATAATGCACCATTGAAGTAAGGAGTATAGCAAACAGCACCTTAAATACATTACTAAAGTTATATAATTTTTCTTTATATATAATTTAAGAAGTTTGATTACGAATTGTTTTAAATTCTTAAGTTACTTTGAACATAGACATAGTATTTATCACTAATTATTGCCATTTGGTAATTAATTTTTAGCGTAAACAAGGCAAAAGCACCCAAATTTAAGAAATGAAAATCCTAAACCTACAAACTACGATATCTGTGTTTCTATTTACTAATTTGTGTTGAATAAATTTAATATTTTTCTGGGAAGTGTGCATTAATTTGCATGTATAGATATATGTGCCTATTTCTACACGAGGCTGGGTTGGTGGATGAAAGTTTGAATAGAAGTTACAAATTTAAGTTGTGTTAATGAGTCATTGATTGCTTGAAAAGGAGTATATTTCTAATGACAAATTTGAAAGTAGTGTATTTCCAATAATAAATTTCTTTTAGTACTTCGGTGGTTTTATAAGCTCAAATGCTAAAAGGTCGTCTAGAATGTTCTTTAGGATTTGGATATTGCTAGTTTGAAATTCGGATGGTTTTGCCCTAGATTAATTACTTGTTTAGGCAGAGAATATTTAATTCAAACTAGTTAATCGAAATTATTAGTAAAATTATTCCGTTATTCACAAGTTAGTATGTTTGTATTTAGGAATAATCCCAAATCAATTTAAAAAATAGATTAAATTTAGTTGAGTTAATTTTATTTAATTTCTAATTATTTTTTAATCATTTTGAATCAAACTAAGCTAATCACAATTAGAATCTTTAGGTTCGATTTATCAAAGTAAAGTCAAAAGTACAAATCTTATGGAACCTGGCATAATTTTGAGGGTCAAATCTTGAATTCATGGACCAATAAAATACATCCATGTAGAGTTAGAATAATGGCATATAAATTGTGTTTATGTTAATATTTAATTTTACAAAATAGAACTTGAAGAAATAAAATTTATAGATAATGAATCTTAACTTCTTCTTTCATAAAAATATCACCATAAATTGCAATTACTACTAGGAGTATAAAATGGGCTAAGCCTAACATATTGGCTTGAATAATCTGACAAAATGGGTGGGCTAAATTGAACATATAAATTTAAAATAAAAGTAATTTTAGTCTTAACTAACCTAATTTTAATTTATCAATTTTGCAAACTAACTCATAATAGATCAAACTAAACCATATGGCTATTAAAGTAGCCAGTTTGACTCGTTTAAGCTTGGCCCATTTAGGTCTATGAATTTTCTGTCTAACTTGTAGTAAATGTTAACAAATTAACATAAACTTGTTTAGACTCATAAACTTGCACAGGCTAATCTAGATCGTTTAGACTCAGGCTATGTAGGATTAGCTTACTTAGAGTATGAGTTATATGGATTAGGCCAATCCTTAACAAATGTTAACCAACATAATATCGGCCCGACCCATATAAGGCTAGCTCGCATGCGGACTTATGCTTGAGAGTTGAGATCCTTAATGGCAAGGAGAGGTTCAATCAAAAGATTGCATCCAGCCCTCTAAGGTATTGATCACTCTAAAAACTGATCTTACAGGGACTACTCACTCGTAGTCCTGAGTGCCAAGAGATTTCCCTGAAAAGAAATGACCATCAAGTGGGGTTACTGACCAAGGGGGATGTTTATCACATAACATTTATTATTTCTATGATTAAGAAAGTGTTACCGCAAGTTGGGAAGAAAATTGCAAGCTATTTCTTAACAAGGCAATTTGAAAATAAAGACAGGGAAATGATCATCAATCTTTGTTCTGTTATATGTTCAGAATATAATGTTTGGTGATTTGGATGCAGAATGCACGACATGGACAAGTTTAATAATTATTTGAAGCTGATTACTAGCTTGAAAATTCTAGTAATTGCAATAAAGTGTCCAATGTCAAATAGAAATATTCGAATTTAGTTGAAACGAAGTGGCTTTAACCAACTGCTGCTGCGGCTGGTTGTCAACAAGAAGACAAGCACATTACATAATTGGGTGTTGAAAAGAAACAAACTTCTGTCATTAGCAGCAATGAAAATGGGCTGATTCATGCATCAGAGAGAAAATACTCATGTCCAAGGAGGACGTTTTTAAAGGGAGCGCAGAGATAGATGAAAGCTAAATAGCATTCATATTGAGCATGCTGCTGGCAGACGTCCCTTTGGTACATCAATATGCTAGATTTTTACCATATTTGACACTTTTTTTCAGTTATAATGGGAAATATTAGACATCACCAACAAGGTGTTGGTTGGAGTAAAAGAGATTTAAGTCCTTTGAGTGTGTGATTTTAGGCTCGATTCTAAGATTTATATATATGAAAAAAAATACTTTTAGAAAGAGTTTCTGTTATCCTTAGAAATTAGTTTTATACTTGTTAAGTAAGGGATAATCTAGAAAACCAAAAAAGAAATGTTAGATATCTATCTAAAAAATTTTCAAATGTGTTTTTTTTAAAAAAACTTAATTTAATTTTACTGTACCACGTGATTTATAAAATTTTACTAAAATGGTAACAAAAACATAATAATTTGTCAATAATACCAGTTCTCATTATATTTAAAAATTATGATTATCAATTTACAAATTAATGATAGGATAAAATAGACGATTTATCTGAAAAAAGTAAAATTTCAAGTTCATACAAGTAATCTTATATAAGTTTCCATGCATCAATTACCAAATGTATGCATCTCTGCATCCAAAGTGCCGAGGGTTGCACATGCACTCTAGCATCCTTTAAAAGAATTTTTATGGAGCCATAAAGTCATATAAAGATATAGTTTTAGTAAACAAATCTTGTTTCCTATCCTTTCTGGCGCAACAGACGGACAATGTATTGTCACAATCGGCCAATCGGCCACTCATTTGGAATATTCTCACACTTTCTCAAATTGCGCCTATTCTCGTATTTGTTGAAATTTCTGGAGACCTGTATGAACAAATCTATAAAAGGTTCATGAACAAGCACATCAAACCAATAATCTTCCTCTCGTGATCTAGTTGATGCATTGACTAAGATGTTTGCCTGGGAATATCAGCTTCTGTCTAGGGAAACAATAAAATGGGATTATGTTTTAAGAACAACTTCATGATGCTATATCGATTTACACGAAGTAACATTTTGGCTATTCAATTGAGCAGTTCAGTTATATGGGATCGTGACTCATGAGCCTTATGGTCATTAGCCTCACTTTCCTCTAACCTTTATGTGCACTTAGATTCAACTCTTAACAAAGTAGGCAGATTATCCCAAAACTAACAATTTGTGGGGTTAAGATTTATCATTATCTGATTCAGTTAAACAAGAAAAACAAGGAAAGAAAAAAAAAAAATTCATTTGCAAATAAATGACAATAAACCAATACTTTGTCATGGGAATGTCTTAGTTTCAGTGCATCTGTGCCCCCTTTACTTCTTCATGAATCATAAACAATGCCTAAATAAAACACACTGGCACATGCATCTTTAATTCATATTTCTATTCTTCTTCCTTCTTTTATTGAAATGCATTTAAAAGGAGCCAATCAACATTACTTGACAATGATAGAGAATTGGTACAACGGTCTCGCTAGACACAGTACAAGGGGGATGGTGGGAACATGGCCATGCAAATTATAGAGGTTGGCCACTCTCTAACTACCTGGCTAACATGATTCACCTTTACTCTGTCTCCCTAAAATATTCAATCTAAAAGTCAACCAGCAGAAGAAATTAAATTTATATATCTAAGAGAGATAACTTAGCATATATGTTAAACGTTTATATGTCTTTGTAACTGCCATTCTGACGCTTCTAATAATATTGCTAGCTGCTGATATTCACAATACAAAAATGTACAATTTTAATGTTCCTTCAAGATTGTTCTCAGTATATAAGCACCTCTCCTTTGGTATTGTCCCTCGTTACCAAGTCTAGGTTGCTACAAGTACAACGAGAGCACGAGAATGGAAAGTGTTATGACAAAAAAAGTGAAGCTTCTTGTGGCATTAATCGCCCTGCAGTTCTGCTTTGCAGGATTTCACATTGTCTCCAGACTTGCGCTGAACATTGGTGCCAGCAAAGTCGTTTACCCGGTTTACAGAAATGTAATTGCCCTTCTTTTGTTGAGCCCGCTTGCTTATTTCTTAGAGAAGTAAGTTTCACAATGAAACTTGTTTTCTATATGTATATATACATATTCTGTTATAGCTTTTTCAGCTTGTTTTTCTTTGTGCTAGACTGATTTTAACATGGAACAACGTTTTATCATTATGAACAGGAATGAAAGACCACCCCTTACCTTTTCTTTGCTCTTTCAGTTCTTCCTATTAGCATTGCTGGGGTAAGCAATAAATAACCTGTAACCAGCAATTATGCACACTTTCATTTCCTTCTTATTATCCCTAATAATATTTTCTTGTCTGTATCTTTCGTTGGTTGTATATTAGCATCACTGCAAACCAAGGGTTTTACTTGTTGGGATTATATTATGCTTCTCCAACTTTTGCTTCTGCAATGCAAAACTCAGTTCCTGCCATCACTTTTGTCATGGCTTCAGCTCTAGGGTATTCATGCCTCCTTCTGATTGTGACATTCTTTTATCATTTTGTCTTTTGATCTCTTCACAAGTCCATAAATTCTTTCGATTTTCGGACAGACTTGAGGAAGTCAACATCGCAAGAATAGATGGATTGGCAAAAGTTCTAGGAACCGTTGCCAGCGTTGGGGGTGCCACCGTGATTACTCTCTACAAAGGCCCTCCTCTTCTCCACCTGCAGCGCCTCAAATGCAAGAAGACACCTTAGCTGTAGATCAGTCATCAACTAAAGTGCAGAACTGGACACGGGGTTGCATATACTTGCTTGGACATTGTTTATCATGGGCTGCTTGGATGGTTTTTCAGGTCTGTTCATAATGATCATGGCTTACATAGATTATCTAAACTGAAACTGCAAACTAGTCAACCTGTTGCTTCATTCTCAATCAACCTTTTGCAGTGTCTGTAGTTGCCACATATGTTTGTGAAGTTGCACTTGATTTGTTCGAATGTTATTTTTACATTAACCAAAGTCGCTAAACATTTTTTGCAGGCTCCTGTGGTGAAGAAGTATCCAGCGAAACTATCACTCACTTCATTTACATGCTTCTTTGGGTTGATTCAATTCTTGATTATAGCAGCCTTCGCAGAAACTGACTTGCAACGTTGGAAGATAATATCAGCAAAAGAGCTTTTTACCGTCCTATATGCTGTAATACTCATTACTTCATCTGTCAAATATGCACACTCATATATATTCGATTTATATGACACATCTGGTCTGTCCCAAAAGCATGCAATTTGGAAGTCAACTCAATTCATTCTTGTATGATCATTCCAGGGAGTTGTATCTTCCGGCATTGTCATTTCTCTCCAAACATGGTGTATTCAAAAGGGTGGTCCTGTGTGTGTTGCTGTCTTTCAGCCCTTGCAAACTTTTCTAGTTGCTGTCACGGCAGCCCTGATTCTCGGTGATCAGTTATACTCTGGAGGGTATGTAGACAATTTATTAACCACCGATGGAAGATTTGTTCAATCAATTTTAAATTTATATTTATGAGGAAAAGAAAAAGCCATTCAAAAATCTCCTTATTCCCCCCCCCCCCAATTTTGAAGTTACAAAATCTGCCCTTCTGATTTATTCCAGTTTGATCACAGGATTATTGGTGCAATTCTTATTGTGCTTGGTCTCTATCTAGTCCTATGGGGCAAGAGCAAGACCAAAGGAAAAAAGGAGACTAACACAGAAAAGGCATCATTAATAAAGCCCTTGCTCAATGATGAGGAAGAGAATAAACAAGCTGATTCAGCACCTAAAGACATACCTTGACATCTTTCTGCCCGTTGACAAACACATACTGTCTAGTTCTGGTGTAATTTCAGCCCAACCACTGATATAGTCCAGCCGTCATCAGCATCGCAGCCCGTGCAAGATTAAGTGATTTTTCATTAATCTATCTTTGTTTTTTTTTTTTTCTTTCTTTTCCCCCTAATATACCTTAGTTATTAGAAGCAAAGCTGGCTCAAGGCATAAGGCCTGTTGCCAATTGGTGGAATCAAGAGAGCCAATTCAATGACACTTCAACGACAAGATAACATCTGGTCGGCTGGAAGCAAGTGTCCATGTGCTTTACATTACACACTGACACGTATATCTGAATTTATATATAAAAACATATTTGCTGCGAAATCAACTACAAAACTTCCAAGTCTAAAAGCATTGAAAACCACTTAGATAAATTACTCTATTTTTTCCTCGGTGAATGGATGACTTCTCCTTCCTACCAACTAACAATAACTTCACGATAGCTAACTCACTAGAACTTTTACCGAAAGATGCATATTATTCAACATCCATGCACAGCGAGATCGAGATTCGTCGAGCTCCCCCGTAGCACCACTATATTGATTGCTTGCTACGCAAACTTCACATAATCGGTTTCATGTGTATAAAATACACACAGTAGGTGGGTGTAAGGATTTTTCCAATGCAATTAGCTGCCAGATTGCTCGAAGTCTCCCCTCGTTGTTGCAATTTTAAAGACGGTATGCCACAGCATAAAAATCCGTCTGATTCCCATACAATTTCGCACAACGGTAAAACACAATTCCAATCGCATCTCTTTTCTAATCTTTACAGAAATTGAGAGATATAAGAAACCAGCCAAGGCAACTCATTCAATCGAGTATTATAAGAGTTTGTTACAGAACATGCAACTCAATGATTCTCTAGCAACGGATCCGGAAGTCACTCACAAAGTCAAAGGATGACAACCACAACCAAGAGATAGTCAGCACTCTATTACCGCAGAGGGGCCAACAACCACTCACAGCCATACATTGACACAATCAACAACACCACAAATACCCTAGTGAACGACATGCTAAAACTACTTTCTCCAAAGGCTGCTAGAGGCATTCCCCAAAAAGTACATATATTATATTAGACTACAAGAGGCGAAAACCTTCCTGGTACTTTTCAATACATTCTTCTTATTACATCCAATTGGATGATATCCATTGCGGCAGGATATCCATCAGAAGCTCATAGGAGTCTCTAGCAGCTATTCCTAACTCAGCAAGCATTGCAATAGCACCCCCAACCCCTTGGAGCCCCAAATATCACTAGTATCCATAGCTTAACTTTACAAGAATATAACTCAGAAAGAGATTAGCAATAGCTCCTCTCTCCTTTTTGAAGAAACCATCCTAATGATAGTAAAAGGCTCAAGTCTTGGGGTTATTCATATTTCATACGCTTACAACATCCCTACCGGTCTTTCTAATTACTAAACAAATTAAACCAGAATAGACATAACACACCTAAAGACTAGACATACTAACAGAAGGAATGGACAAAACTAAATAAGAGCTATCTCAAATTCCAATGGGTTTAACCAAATTGTAGCTTTCTCTACAGATAAATAATCACTGCACTATGAGTAACTACCATCTGAAGATTCAATGCATATATGGGAGCTTACCTAAAGAGGCAACTGTGGAAAATAGATCATCCAAAGCGCAGAAGCCTATATTCCAACACATCACCAGAGGATCATATATTATATGCCTTATTCAATAAAATTCCATCATTCCATGATGCTAACAAACATCACCAGTAGACATATTTACTTGCTAACATAAATTGCCATTGTATTTTTAAGGAAGCATCACAAGAGTAAGCATTCATGAAATCAGAAATTCTAAAACTTCAATCAGACCTACTGACACAATTTCGAGAAGATAACAAATGATATATCTTAATAAGCACCACTCCTTTCAGAGTCACGAATGATACAGATATACAAGTGTTAGTATGGTTAAGATAAGGGGAAGACGTGAACATCAATAGCAATGGCTCTCAGATAAATGATCTAATATTAATAAACTCCCAATGCACATTAAGTAAAAGGGATTCTCATGACTTCAAGAAGCATCACAAGGACATCCAAAATTTTAAATAACAATAGCAGCCAAAGCAAGTGAAAATTACTTAACCAAAGTCAACTAAAAAACACACACACTACCAACTTTAATTAAAGCACAAAAGACATAAGATGATGACTCAAGTTTTTTGTCCAAATTTCTGTCGCTGTTCAATCAACTCTACCTCACAGTTACAATATCATCGATCTTCAAGATCATCCGCACACACTCTGTTGCCAAGGTAATCGCACTTGTGCTTACCAGCAGCGGCTGCACCACGTTCTCCTCCAAGATGTTGGTAATCTGACCCTTCCTCACATTAATTCCAGTGTTTATCTCTCCCTGCGCATGACGGTTCCTCAGCTCGGTAACAATCGCAATTGGATTCAAACCTGCATTCTCAGCCAAAGTATAAGGAATGACTTCAAGTGCCTCTGCAAATGCCCTAACACAGTAACCCTCCATCCCATGCAACACCTTGGCCCAGGCACCCAATTGCCTCGACAGCTCAATCTCCGGCGCACCGCCACCAGCAATCAAAAACCTCTTAGCGACCAAACACCTAACAACACACAAAGCATCATGCAAACTCCTCTCCGCTTCATCAATCACCAGCTGGTTCGATCCACGGACAAGCACAGTAGTGGTCTTACCCATATCCTTAATCCCAGTAATCTTCACAATCTTTCCATCCCCAAGAGAAACCTCCTCCACAAGATCTGCATGACCCAACTTCTCAGCACGGAAATGCTCAATATTAGCAATTGGCAAGCAATTCAAAGTCTTCGTAATGAACTCAATCTCATCCCTCTCCACATCCTTAATCACCAAAATCTTAGCTTTAGCAAGGTAATGCAAAGACAAATCAGTAACAGCATCCCTAAGAATACTCTTCTGAATCAACAACACATTACAACCCGTGGCCTTAATCTTCTTAATCATTCCCAAAATATAACTCCTCTCTTCCTTCAAAATCCTATCCATCTGAGAGTAATCACTCACCACAATGCTCTGCTCAATGTCGGTCTTCGGGGGCGAAATCTGGAACTGAATCACGGCGATCTTGGCGTTCTCCATGCGGGTGGGTCCACCGGCGGCGTGGCTGACCTTCTTGTCAAAGACGAGTCCCTTAACGAGCTCGGTGTCGTCGACGGTGCCGCCGAGCTTCTTGACGATCTTGATGTCACGGAGGTCCACCATGTCCGGGGTGGCGGGGTCGACGACGGAGAGGACGGCGTCGACGGCGAGAGGAGCGAGCAGCGTGGAGTACTGGCTAACGACCTTGCTGTTGAGCGATGTGCTGGCGGACTTGACCAGCGAGTCCTTATCGGAGAGCTCGACGGGGACCGCCATGGCGGAGAGAACGTCGAGGGCCTTGAGGGAAGCCTTGTGGAGCGAATCGGAGATGACGGTTGGGTGGATGCCGTGGGAGAGGAGGAGGAGGCACTGCTCGAGGAGTGCGCCGGCGATGACGACGACGGTGGTGGTGCCGTCGCCGGCGGCCGAGTCCTGGGATTTTGAGAGCTCGACGAGCATTTTTGCGGCGGGTTGGAGGACCTGCATCTTGTTGAGGATGGTGGCGCCGTCGTTGGTGATGATGACCTCGTCGGAGGAGGTGGAGATCATCTTGTCCATGCCTTTGGGACCGAGCGAGGTCCTCACGGCGTTCGCGACGGCGCGTGCGGCCATGATGTTGGCGTGGCGGATGTCTTCCTTGCGCTTGTTGTCAACGTATGACTCCGTCTTCGAGGATCGCTGCTGCTGGGGAGCTGCGATTGCCGCCATAGTTGATGAGTGAGAGTGCGTGGGAGTGGGAGTGAGAACCCTAATGGGTGTAACTGATGAAAATGGAAAACCCTAGATTTGAGGCTGAGAATTGAGTTGAGTGCTATTGTCTGTTGGGTGGGGTTTTTGTCCTCGGACGCGCGCGATTCATTCGGTTTTTCTAGAGCGTTTTCCCTGCCCCCCCTTTTTTTTTTCTCAAAAATTGTTTATTCTTTTTCACCTACTATTTTAGTTATTTTATTTTATTTCATTTTGATTTTTGAGTAATGAAATTTGCCTAGCTGTTTTAAGAAAGGATTTACTTTATATGTAAAATAAAATTTTTGTTATGCTGTCGTTTAGTTAAATTCTTCGATTTTGAAATAATAAATATGAAAGTCAAATATATTTATTAATATAATATAATATAATAATATATAATAAAATAATAATATAATTTTTTTTACAAATTAAACTCTTTAAAAAATGTAATATCTTTTTATAGAATAAAAAATTATGTAATATTTATTTCACTCTTTGTAGCAATTAGATTTTTTTTGAGATTTTTTTATTTTCCTTTTTTAGAGCCAAGCAAATTTATTAATATAAAATAAAATTTAATTGATATATATTAATAATATAAAAAATTTTTACACTATCATTAAATTATATATTTATATTTGTACAATTTTTAATGTAATGAATATTTAAATTAAATATTGAAAATATATAAAAATTAAATCTTATAAAATATTATTTTTCAAATTCAAGAAGAGATTCATTTTTATATATTCACAATTACACGGTTAACTAATAGAGTTTTAATAAATTACCAAATTATACTAGATGATTATGATAATGTAT
Organism: Pterocarpus santalinus; assembly: GCA_031439595.1. Classification (NCBI taxonomy): domain Eukaryota; kingdom Viridiplantae; phylum Streptophyta; class Magnoliopsida; order Fabales; family Fabaceae; genus Pterocarpus; species Pterocarpus santalinus. Next base: position 53,570,178 of record CM062524.1, read on the forward strand.
AGCTATCTATCATTAGATGACAAATCTTTAAAATTCTATTAATTAATAATATAAAATTATTTTATATTATTAATATATAAAAATTGACCTCATTCAAATAATATAACTTTAAAATTATAGCAATCTTCATACCAACTAAATATGACAATTTTACTTGACAAAAGTTAGCTATGCAGGTTAGATGATGTATCATATCCTATCACAAATTATATATGTAGATAATTTTTTCTTTATCTCATTTCACTTGTAATTATTCAGGTATCTACTCTTTTTAATGTAACTTGCAGATATTTTGTTTATATGATTAAACTAAGATGAGAATCTATTATATTTTACGCAGTTGGTGCCCTTCCAATTTTTGTTTTTTTTTTTTCCTAGTACATTCATTTTTAATTTCCTCTTATCTTATATATCCAGCTATTCAATAAAAATTTGTCATCTCCACAGTATTAACTTTAAATTTTTACTATCCAAAATTCAATCTCACGTAATATTTCAAGTGTCATTTTATAATAGTATAGTAAAGTTTTTCTTCAAACTCAAGTGTCATTTTTTTAATTAGAATAACTTTTTATGTATTAATAGTGTAAAATATTTTTATATTTTTAATCAATAGAATTTTAAAGAATTATCACATCATAGTAAGTAACTACCAACTATTATAATTATTTAGCATGATTTTGCAATTTTTTAAAATTCTATTGGCTAACTATAAAAGTCTTATAAATATATGATTGGGTAATAGTATAAAACTCTTTTACATTATTAGAACATATTAATTAAATTCTAGAATTTAATCTCTTTTTTCATTATAAATAATACTTGAAATACTCATCAAATTCATAAACTCAAATTGAATCCCATAGTTTATATATCTTTCTTTTTTTTTTTAATATATTTTCATTATTTTGTATGATTAACCCTAAATGCTTAAATTGTGTGATCTATAGTATGATAAGATTTTTAATTTTTACCTCCAAAATAAAATTAACGTGTTTCTTATGGAACTTATATTTTATATACTTCATGTGAGTGAATATTGTTCATGTACATATTCTAATAAAGCAATATTTAATAAGAAATTATTCTTAAAATTGGATTTATTTATCATTAGGAAATATCTTCAAGAATGATATTTTGAAAGAAAATATTTCCAATAATTATGAGCTTATATTCTTGAATATTTTATCGAACATCAAGAAAAGCTTTAAATACATTCTTAAGACAAAATTGTTATTTTTATATAGTACATTTGCATGATGTGTAAAAACAAAATATATGTGTTTTATAAAAAATAAAAATAATATTAAAATTTTTTTCTTGAAGTATTCATGAATTATATTTCAAAATAAAAATTTAATTTTTATATACTATTAATAAATAATATAAATTTTTTTTACATAATTATCTAATAATATATTATTACATCATTAAAAATATTTAATTCTTATAATAATTAATTTAAAGGTTACGTATATAATATTTTTTGAATGATTGATAGGTAAAACATTTTAATTGTATCAAAATTAACTTTATAAAATAATGCAATAAATTTTAAATTTAATTTGTATATATTATCGACATAAAAAAATATTATATAGATATTTAATTATATATTATTATATTAATAAAAATATTAGATTTAATCACCTACTATTTAAATAATTATGCGAATAGAAGGTTTTGATTAAACGATAATGTAATTTTACATTATTAATGTATTACAATTAGAATTAAACCCATAAATTTTTTAAGACTTTCGTTAATAAAATACTTATTTAAAATTTAAAAACATTAAAAAAATTAATAGAAAAAATAAGAGAAGAAAATATATAAATAGCGTGGAGGTAGGGATGCTCCCTCGTGCTAAAACCCCCAGAACTGCTGCTCGACTTAGTTGGGGGCGATGCTGTAAGCTCCCGTTAACTGTTAGCCACACAACACTTCTCGACTCCAACCGCAACTCAACCACCACCACCGCCATGTTGCAGGGCTACTTCATATTCAGGCTCAGGCTCAGAACCGCCACCCCATCTGCCTCAACTCCTTTCTTAACCACCATGTCTCTAAGGTGCAGCAGGCCTCTCAGACCTTCTCTTCCTTCCATTTCCGCCACCTCCCAATTAATTGCGCTCAGGGCCTTTCATCTGCGGCCCACGATAGCCTCTCGCCTCCGGGTTCCGCTCTGCTCCGCGGCGCCCACCGGGGCGGTTGAGGTGGATTGGAACGACAGACAACGGTTTAAGCAGAAGACCGTTGCTTTGCCGTTTTGGCGTCAACACAACTCCTCTTATGGTCGTTTTGCCTATCAGGATTTCTCCAGTGATGATGATTCCGATGTGGAATTCGCTTCTCCTCGCTCTCCCTCTCAGCAACAATTGGTTTGTTTCCATGTCTATCCTCCCTTTCTATTCATTTCTACGCCATTCATAAGGCTTGAAAATTACTAATTTGCTGGCGCTTTTTTTTTTTCCATCAAATTGTTTTTGATTGTAATACATGAATTATATTTTAACTTATGATATTAATTACTCCTAGAGCGATTTGAAGGTTGAATTTTGATTTTTATTTTTTAAAACTTTTCTAGTGAATTGAATTTGTGCTTTCTAGTTACTGTAAAATATTTTTTTTTTTATGGCACCTGGTGGGCTGCACTTTATATGCATCACTGCACTTAAAATTTCTTGGCGGGTTGAATACTTACGGAGAAAGTGATTTTGTGCTTGATAAGAGAAGTTGCCTTAGTTTGCTTTGCTAGTAACCTTTTATTTGGATAATGTGATGCTTTGCAAAGGGTCATTCGTGCTTGCTAAGTTTAATTTCATAGTTGTATTGGTTAGCCTGACGAATGTATTTGCTTGCTGTTGATTATTAGGGTGATTCAACTCTTGAAAACATTGATGAGTGGAGATGGAAGCTGACCATGCTTCTTCGCAATAAGGATGAGCAAGAAGTCGTGTCCAGGGAGAAAAAAGACCGTCGTGATTTTGAGCAGCTTTCAGCTTTAGCTACCAGAATGGGTTTATATGGGTACCTTAACGTTATCATCGTCTATAGTTTTCCTCGCATTTTATTTATCAAAATTCTGAAAAAGAAAAAATTTACTTTGGCAGCCGACAATATGCAAAAATTGTTGTCTTTAGCAAAGCGCCTCTGCCAAATTACCGCCCTGATTTGGATGATATGCGTCCACAAAGAGAGGTATCAACTTGCATCGAAGTTTTCTGTTCTGCTCTGTTCATTGTTGAATTCTTTTATAAAGGAAAACTGTAATGTTTGGTAAATTGTTTGTCTTCTTGCATGTTCATAATATAATTGACTGATTTTTCTGTGCTTTTGCAGGTAATCTTACCATTTACTGTTCATAGAGAAGTAGACACACATCTCCGCGCCCATCTTTCACAAAGGGCTACAAATAGGCTGGGTTCTTTTGATGATCTCTTGCATAGATCAAGTGATGCTAGAAGCATTCATGCCAATGAAGGGATTTATGAGCAGCTGGAGCACATGACCCATAATAGTGTTGTCAAGGAGAAAATTCTTCGGCGAAGAAGTTTACAACTGCATAACCAGCAACAAGAGTGGCAGGTTTATTAACTTTCTCTGTCTGAATTGCATCTCATTTGCCATTATATTCTGAGGTGGAATTTAAATAACTTTGCATTTCCTTTTTTGAGTATTCACTATTCAGTGGTATTTAATTTGTATATTTTGGCAATAAACACATTTCCATTGCTGTGTAGACAAGATGTGCTAGTTGCATTAGCCATTTCTAGTTTGACCTAAGTCACATTCATATTGTGAGTGCAAATTTATGAAAGCTAAAAATTGTAAAAATCTTATAGTGCAGCCCTATATATATATATATTTCTAAATTTTTTAAAATGGGCATAAGGTTCAATCTCAATCATTATTGTAAGAGTTGTATCTTTTACTATTAAATATATTTTTAATGGATAATAAAGCTTATATTAACAAACTAAAACAGCTGTTTATTTGATTGCTGTTATTCTAACTTGCTGCTTAATGAGCAATAGTCCAATATTCTAGATGTATGTCTGAGTTACATAATTCATGTTATCTGGTTTCTGAGCTTGATGATATATAATGAGTGTCTTGTGTTATATAATGAGTTATATAATTCAGCTGTTTGTTGACTATTTCTATCTGTGAAATTTTCTGTATATGAGTGTCTTTTGCTACTGTTTTAGCCTTTAGAAATGTTATAACAGATCCTGATTTATCCACAGGAGAGTCCTGAAGGGCAAAGGATGCTTGAATTTCGTAGAAGTCTTCCTGCATTCAAAGAGAAGGATGCATTTTTGAAAGTCATTTCAGAGAATCAGGTGAAAAGGGAAAATGGTGCCCTATGTGTTTTGTAATTTATTATTACTTTGCTTAAATGAAAGTTTATTTTCTTCTTCTAAAAGAGAAAAACCAAAGGGTGAGCCTTGGCGCAACGGTAAAATTGTTGCTGCCTTGTGACCTAGAGGTCACGAGGTTCCTTCACAACTTCTCTGCTTGCAATTGCAGGGATAAGATTGCATACATCTACCCTTTCCAGACCCCACTAGGTGGGAACCTCGTGCACTGGGCTGCCCTTCCAAAAGAGAAAAACCAAGTTGTAAAATAAAGGCTCCGAAATATGATGCACTTATATGATCCTTCATATAAGACACCATGTATGATTTATAATTTCTGCTTGTGAATTAGAGTCAATTCTTCTTGCTTTTGAAAAATGCTGTGGATCGTGTATAATTGGGGACATCTAAAACAATGTTTTATATGCTCAATCTCTATTTTTGTAGTGTGCCATCACTGTTGTATTACAATACCTACTGAGATATGTGAAGCTTTTTTGTTAGCATGAACTAGATTACATATTTTAATCGAGTGGGCATATGAGTCAACTTTCACTGTTTATAGCCTCTACCAATTTGCCCTTTTGTAGGGACTTCAATTTGAGGTTAGCATGAAGGATTGGTAAGGGGACACATTTGGAGAGACAGACATTCGAACATACATTTTTGGACAACTTCAAAAAAAAAAATAATAATAATAATAATTTACTCATATGAGGTGCTATCAATGAGTTTACAAATATACGAAATTCAATATGATTTAGCAAAATTCACAAAAATAAAATCCTTTGGCACATAGTATTTTTTATATGTTATAGCTGTCAAAGGTTAGCTATCAAATTGGCTTAATTGTTAGTTTCTGAGCAAGCTATAATTCAGTATGGATAACGTAAATTGCAATATTTTCTTATGTTGGTCTATTTATTGTTGAGTCTATGAATCCTGATATGCTTGTGCTGAACGATAGTTTATATTAATTGGTGTTATTAAAGAAAATTTGCAGGTCATTGTTGTCTCGGGTGAAACTGGTTGCGGTAAGACCACACAACTTCCTCAGTACATACTAGAATCCGAGATTGAAGCTGCACGAGGAGCTGCATGTAACATAATTTGTACTCAGCCTAGAAGAATATCTGCTATGTCTGTTTCTGAAAGAGTTGCAGCAGAACGCGGGGAGAAATTGGGAGAATCTGTTAGTTTGTGGACCTTTTGAGCTTGCTGATGCTTGAAGTACGTATTAGATTCATGAGTACTGATTAACTTAAATTTTCTGCTTGTTTTCTCTTCTGAAAGGTTGGCTACAAAGTTCGTCTAGAGGGTATGAAAGGAAGGGATACTCGTCTTCTTTTTTGTACCACAGGTGTATTATTGCGGAGACTACTTGTGGATAGGAATTTAAATGGTGTAACTCATGTTATTGTTGATGAAATTCATGAACGTGGAATGAATGAAGGTAGCTATGTAATGTTTTTATTCCAACGTTGTTTTGTTGTACTTAGTATGATGCTTACCACTCATTTTCACTTTTGTCAGATTTTCTTCTGATTGTCCTGAAGGATCTTCTTCCTCGTCGTCCTGACTTAAGGTTAATTTTGATGAGTGCAACCTTAAATGCTGAGCTTTTCTCTTCCTACTTTGATGGTGCTCCAACTATGCACATTCCTGTAAGCTCAGGATACTCATTTTTGTAGTGTGTGTTCAAGTCCAATTAGTTTCATCTTAATGTCTTATTGTACCATTGTATGTAGTAGTCAAAAGATTTGTTCTAATTTGATTTTATCTGGAACTAGTCAGTGATCAGTGATATAACTTTCTTTCTGGGAGTGGTGATTTTTCTCTCTAGATAATTATTGCATAAGTTTTTAAAGAGTAAAAGTTGCATGCTTTAGCTGTCCAACAACTTAGCTGTTGAAAGAAAAGCTCTGGTTGGAGTTGTTTGGCATATTTACTCATTGCCCATTTTTGTGTAAGATGGTAAGCAAACAGACAGCTTGCATTGTCTTCTCTTTCTCTTAACAAATTTCTTTCTTTTATAAAATAAAGACAGCTTATTTTTCAGTCATGTCTTAGTAATTGGTGCTTGTTAATCATTGACAAACTAGCATACACCAATATCTCATTTTGTGCTTTGGTCCCTATATGAGTATATATCTGCTTACAAATGATTTGAAAAATACACTTTCCCTTTTGACTTTTTGTGGGCCTGTGCAATTTCTAGGGTTTTACATATCCAGTTCGAGCACGTTTTCTTGAGGATATTCTGGAAATGACTGGATATCAGTTGACTTCTTATAATCAAATAGATGACTATGGCCAAGAAAAAACATGGAAAATGCAGAAACAAGCTCAAGCTTTTAGAAAAAGAAAGAGCCAAATTGCTTCTGCTGTTGAGGTGCACAAGTTTTGCTGGAAAAGTTTTTTTTTTTTTTTTTTAATGGTCCCCCCCCCTTCTTCTAATTCTGTTCCTCTGTGATTTTGTATAGGATGCACTAGAAGTTGCAGACTTTAAGGGGTATGGCCGACGCACTCGTGAGTCATTGTCTTGCTGGTGCCCTGATTCACTTGGTTTTAACCTTATTGAACATGTGCTTTGTCACATTGTCAAGAATGAGAGGCCAGGTGCTGTTTTGGTTTTTATGACTGGCTGGGATGACATAAACTCTTTGAAGGATAAGCTCCAAGCTCATCCTTTGTTGGGAGATCCTAACCGTGTATTGCTTCTTGGATGCCATGGATCCATGGCCAGCTCTGAGCAGGTGACCTTCCTACTAATAGTCTGGAAAGAAACCACAGTAGATAACTGTCAGAATCTAGTTTACAATTTGATTCAAGATATCCAAGAGCTATATTTTTCTTTTCAAAAATTGGAAGTAATGCCTCTCTTAAGCTTATTGAATATAAGTATTGTATTAAAAATGGGTGCTTTATTATTGGTTTCTGGGAACACTTTGTTGGTTCATTTGGGAAAAGAAGGGGAGACATTCTAAAATGAAACCTGGAATCAAGATTTTAGAAAGTCTTTGTAGAGCATGAACTTAACCTCTTCTGTTTTTCAATTTTTTGGGGTTGGAATTTATAGTAGTAGTTGAGTATTTAAGGGACTTACTTTCTTATGCAAATATCTTTTTTGCTGCAGAAGGTGGGGAGGGTGGGATTTCTTGTCATATTGAAGCTATTAAATTTTCCTGTTCTAACTGAATAAATAACATCTCTGTTTCACCTTATATATCTAGTCATATTTATGCATTGCAGTGTACTCTCAAATAAATTTTGTTTGCATTCCTGTTGTGTCTTTTCTTCTGCAGAGGTTGATATTTGAAAACCCTGAAGGTGGGGTGAGGAAAATTGTTTTGGCAACTAACATGGCTGAGACTAGTATCACCATCAATGACGTTGTCTTTGTGGTTGATTGTGGAAAAGCAAAAGAGACATCATATGATGCACTAAACAACACTCCTTGTTTACTTCCATCTTGGATCTCAAAAGCTGCTGCCCGGCAGGTATTTGTGATTGTTTAACTTAGTTTTGTGGACACGGATTATTTGAGAAGAGAACCAATTTTTTTTTTCATTTCCTTTCAAGTTGAAGATACTCCGATTAAAGGGGTTAGAGGAAGACCTAAGAAAAACTTCAGGACATACTGTTAGAAAAGACCTTGATCCAAATGATTTTATTGAAATTTTGGTTTTTGATAGTTCGATGCCACTAGGCTTGGCTGTTTCTGTTTTAATTTCAATATATTTTTATTTAGTGTGAAATGTTGTTTTTTCATACCTAGAACCTGAGCTTATGTTTTTGAGTCAATAACAAAAGTGAAACTTGAAATTATATTGTGTGATACTCAAGGTATGTTGTTTTTCATTAAAATATATGCTGCAGAGGTCAGAGGACAATTATAGTGATCGACAATGTTTGTGTAAACTATTCAGTTTCTTTAAGGTGTTTTCTTTAGTAACTTTAGATTGTATGTAATGTGTCTATTGGAAACACATGTTAATGCCCAATGCTTTTGATGGGTCTATGTAGTTGGAGTGCAAATGGTTGTCAATATATAATTGTTGCCGACAATGTGACATAGATTCTTGTGTAGTTTAGCTACCATATAGGATTCCCTTCTCTATGTACAGCTTCATATTGTTTGATACATCCCAGATTATACTTTTGTTTAAAGTATTTGGACTATTTGTTTTCTTAGAAGGATTTCATTTCTTTTCTTAGAGAAGAGGAAGGGCTGGTCGTGTTCAACCTGGTGAATGCTACCATCTGTATCCCAGATGTGTTTATGATGCTTTTGCTGATTATCAGTTGCCAGAGCTTTTAAGAACACCTTTGCAGTCCTTATGTTTGCAAATCAAAAGTCTACAACTTGGAAGCATTTCTGAGTTTTTAGCTAGAGCTCTACAGCCTCCAGAACCTCTATCGGTAAAATTCATTGTGCATGTGTTTGGAAGTTGCACTGAAATAAGATGGTTGTTATTTGACTTTGTTTCCAATGAATTGTATACACTGAATTTTAAGACATTTTCATCTTGCATCAGTTTTGTTCCATTCAATAATTGTATTGTCAATTAATTTCATTCTGCAGGTTCAAAATGCTGTTGAATATTTGAAGATAACTGGGGCCTTAGATGAGAATGAAAATTTGACAGTTCTAGGTAAAAGAGCTATTACTTTACTGTTTCTTGGTCTCTGTTTCTCCTGCCATTTTTTCTGTCAAAAAAATTTTCTACTGTCATTGGTTTCTGCAAGCCCTTTTTATGCATTCATTTGATCTATTCTAGAGAGTCACTGCTGATATTGAATTGTTACTTTTCAGGGCGCAAGTTGTCAATGCTTCCTGTGGAGCCCAAACTTGGCAAAATGCTCATTTTGGGAGCTATCTTCAACTGTTTGGATCCCATAATGACTGTTGTTGCTGGTCTTAGTGTAAGGGATCCATTTGTGATGCCAGCTGACAAGAAGGAAGTAAGTTATCATGACAATTGTTTCCCCCTCTTCAACCTTGTCTCTTGACATTGGATGTTCCTCTTGCTAGAACGGTATTGGATTTATTATTTTTGATGTTATCATGTGAGATCACTTGTTTTTGGGAATATTTTTGTTGGAATTAAAATATAGCAAGTTCTTGGATTCGTGCTGTTTTGTTTAGTACGTTGGACAAACATGCTCTCTGTATTGGTTGGCTATGCTGATCCTGTAGAGTAAGCATGGCTTATATTGATTATTCTTTTTCTTTTCTTTTTTTTTTTTTTTCCGGGTGCTTATGTTGGTTCATTCTGCATTTTGAAAATGCAATCATGTCATTCATTATCAAGCTGGATCACTCTTATCATAATCAATATGCTATATGTTATAGTTAGTACAATTTCCAGAATGTGTGATAAAATTCAATGTGTGCAAGGTAGAGAGAAGCCTGGCTTTGTATTTAATTGTTTAGTTGTTCTATGTTTATGTTTCATGCAGCTTGCAGAGTCTTCCAAGGCCCAGTTTGCTGCTCATGACTATAGCGATCATCTTGCACTTGTCCGAGCGTATGAGGGTTGGAAAGATGCTGAAGCACAGCAAGCTGGTTACGAGTATTGTTGGCGGAATTTTCTTTCTTCTCAAACACTTAGGGCCATTGACTCTCTTCGAAAGCAATTCTTTTACTTGCTCAAAGATATTGGTTTGGTTGATCAGAATTCTGAAACCAAGAATACATGGAGTCATGAGGAGCATCTAGTCCGAGCAGTCATCTGTGCGGGTTTGTTTCCGGGAGTATCCTCTGTTGTGGTAATCCACTCTGGTACTCTGTTTTGTTTGTGTGATACTTCTATTTTTTCAGTTTAGGGTTTAGGGTTTACCTTTTTTTTTTTTCCCCAGTTTTCACCTTTTTTTATTTAAAAAAAAAAAAAAAAAAACTCTCTATGCGTGTGTATTGCTGTATCTGCAGAATTCATTATCTAGTTCTACTAATGGCATTTTCCTGAAACTGACATACCTGAGTGATACACATATACACACGTAGGAGGCATATGGGCTTACTTGCAGTTTTGCTCCCTTAGTGTCTACTCAATTTTGCTGTTGATATGGGCTGCTGTATCAAGGACACATCATATCCTCTGTTGCCATATCAACTACGGACTATAACAGGGGGGCCTTGATTGCATCAATTTGAAAACTGTGGTGGTTGCATAACACTGCAATTAGGGGGACATAAGTTGATCTTTGTTAAAATTACAACACCAAAGTTGAAATTAAGCAATATATGCATGTACTATTTTATCTGTAACTGTCGCATTGAGATTTGGAAAAATACTATCCTTTTAATTTATTTATAAATTACTTGTGATTTTCTTGTTTAAATCTGGTTGATGTGAGGTTGTGCAAATTGTGTTATGCAGAACAAAGATAAGTCAATAGCACTGAAAACAATGGAGGACGGTCAGGTTCTTCTGTATGGTGTAAGTTTCTCATTCAAATATATGATGTTTTTATCAATTCTTGTTTTCTTCTGACTCAGTTTTTTTTGATTGGACGAAAATATAATCCAAAAAAGTTCTAATAGTTTAATTTTGGGTTTCTTTTATGGCTTGGTTTTGTGCTGTGTAGAACTCTGTAAATGGTAGTGTACCCAGAATTCCATACCCATGGTTGGTGTTTAATGAAAAGGTGAAAGTGAATGCAGTATTCCTAAGGGATTCGACTGGTATATCTGATTCAGTGCTGCTCTTATTTGGCGGGAATGTATCCAGAGGTGGACTGGTAAGTTCCTACTTTATTTCCTCTTCACTTTTCACAGGATCAGTTGTTATTGATTGTATGTACCAGGTGTTACCTTTTGACTTCTTATTGTGCTGCAACATGTGGTGAACATATGATTCTTTCGACAGGATGGTCACCTGAAAATGTTGGGAGGTTATTTGGAATTTTTCATGAAACCTGAATTAGCTGAGACTTACTTAAGATTAAAGAGGGAACTGGAGGAACTGATACAGAAAAAAGTAAGTTCAATTGGATTGGTCATAGCTTTTGGACTTTAATAATACTTATCAAATTCTTCGAGGAATTATTCATTTTGTGTAGCCTCATTCTTCCGTCAATTTTTGGTCTCTCTCTCTTCAAGACCATGACCCAGTTACTTTTTGCTCTGCATGTTATGCCAGCTTATGGATCCCACGTTGGATACACAATCGCATAAAGAACTTCTTTCAGCTGTTAGATTATTGATATCAGAGGACCATTGTGATGGCAAATTCGTCTTCGGTCGCCGGGTTGTACCTCAGTTAAAAAAGGCAACAGACTCCAAAAGTAGCGGTGGAGTCGGGGGTGATAATGCTAAAAACCAGCTTCAAACATTACTTAGCAGGGCTGGACACGGGGCACCAACTTACAAAACAAGGCAACTGAAAAACAACCAATTCCGTTCCACTGTCATATTCAGTGGCTTAGATTTTGTTGGCCAGCCCTGCGGCAGCAAGAAACTAGCAGAAAAATCCGCTGCTGCCGAGGCTCTTCTATGGTTGAAGGGGGATTCCCATTCTTCTGGTGATGTTGTCGACCATATGTCTGTGCTATTGAAAAAGAGCAAGAAAAATAAGAAAAATTCGTTTAAAGGCGCTAAATGGAGCTGACTTAATTTAAAAGGCCTCTATCTTGGATAGGTTTGTTATATGATTTTTTCACCGTGGAAGAACATGTTCATGTTGAAGGCCCTGGTGCATTGGATTGAAGGATCTTTCCAGTCACAAATTCAACAGTGAGTGTATAGAGAGCTATTGAGGGAACTAGAATCTGACAGGTGCAGATCTGAGCCCTTGTCTTTTTGTAAAGGGTGATTCCATCCAGAGTCTACCTAGATTTAGGGCAAAACCCAAGACATATAATTCTACAATTGCTTTTGACTAATTTCGGCCCGGAGCAGAGATTGGCTGGCTTAGCAGCTGCTGTACTAACACAAGAATTCTTGTACTAGGAGTACTAAGTGGCTAAAGTGTATCTCTATGCTGATTATGCATTTTCTCTCCACTGCTTCAATATTTCATTGTGGGGACAAAGCATTTTTCACACTCTTAGACCACATGTTTTGAGGGAGGGATATCTGTGTCCTATTAAATTGTTGTTGCTTAGGAAATATGTTTACGTTGATCAAGCCAGCTGATCATTGAGTTAAAATGTAGAATATGTATTTAAGGTGAATTTTACCCCTTGTATTAAGAGGATTGTTACACCTATGAATGATCCTTTACTTACAATTCTTTTCGTGCTGATATTGAAAGATATAGCTAACTTTCAGTCTCTGACGATAAAAGATAATTGATTTTAGTTTTATTATAATTTCTAGAATCTGTACGAGGTTTGGTTAAAGCCAAGCTCAGTATCACCACTCATCGTACTCGTCGATTCGCTCAGTACATCAAATTTCTATGAACCTTGAATAGATTCCTTCGTACATCGTATATTATACCAGCACTAACGTTAAAACAATTACGTCATTATGTCCACATTCCACTGTAAAGTAATTGTTAATATCCACTAGCTATGTTGTTCTCCGTGGGTCATTGTTGTTATTAATTTTTTTTTTTACCGGATTTTTGTTGTTTTATTATTGTTATTGTTATTGTTATTGATTGATATTATTATTATTTTCATAATTTTGACTTCACTTTCTTAGCTTGCTCGTCTTTTTTGTAGAATAAGGGATCATTTGTTCCTTTTCCTGTCTTACTATTTTCTGTCACTTAGAAGAGAATATATGTACATATATTATCTTTTCACAAAACGTGAATGGTGAAACAGAAAAAGAAACATGATTTAGGCACTGTTGTTTTCTATATTAGAACAAGAACGTGTAGTACGTTGGTAGGAGTAACAAAGACACCTTCCAATCAACACATTACAACTGAAATAGTATTTGCACACTCTAATATTGACATGGGAGGTGACATCTAGAGAGAAATTATTCTCTTCGAACTTTTTATTATAGAATAAATTACTCTATTGGTACTTCATTAGTGCTTTTATTAAAAATGCTAGGGAGGATGTGTCAATTTGAATGTACAAATAATACATTTTCTTAATGTGTTATTTAACAAATGAGCTATATTATTTATATACCAAAAAGGGTAGACATCTCAATATCTTCTCTCTATTTTTTTTTTCATTAATCATTTCACTCTTTTTATTTTTTTTTATAATTTTTTTCTCTCTTCTCTCTTTAGATGTCTAAGATGTCCATCACTAGAAAGATTTAAAAATCATTTCTCTTAACAAATGTGATAACTTCTTGAAGAACACAAGAACTTATATATTGAGTTATCCTAAAAGTGGAAATAAGGTGAATTCTTCTTCTTCTTCTTCTTCTTCTTCTTCTTCTTCTTATGTAACTGAGAAGTCCTTGGAAGAATTAGTGGTCAATAACGATAAGTAGCAGAAGAAATTACTCTTTTTTTTTTAATTTTGGAAGAGTATGTCCATGACCAAAAAGAAGGAGAAGAAGCCAAAAAAAAAAAAACAAAAAGAGTAGGTCTTGAAATCTTGGTTTTGCAAGATGCCAATCCCCATCACCATAGTCATGGGTAAAAATCAGAGGCAGAACTAGACCTTAAGTTCAATTCATTAACCTATCTCACCAACTCCACTTTTCAAAGTAGCAGGTGCAACGTGTTACAAGAAAGTCATATAAAAGACACAGCTTCATAATAGGATGAAAGAAAGTAAACGTCAAGACCCTAAAAATATGAATATGAGTTTATACACTATATCTTCATTTATACTTTAGTTTTAATCGGAACTGCAGTATCCCTTCACTTACTAAAGAAAATAAACAAATCATTATTTGCCCTTAGTACATCATAAAGTGAAAAAATTCCAGCAGGAAACATCGTAAACAACTTCAATTAAATTCCACACGGTATAGCCTAATTGTTTGTTATTGCAAGATGTCCTGTCCACTGAACATCGTTTTCCCTCTCATACAAATATTTTGTTGCTGATGATGACTTCTTTGTCCTTTATTCTGTCGTTGCACTAGTTGAAAAACAATGGATAATAATGTATAAAAAAAAATACAGCGACCACAGTGTGATCTGATACTCACTCACCATGAACAACTTACTACATGGAAGGACCCCAGTTTACTGATGCAATAGCTCAAGTGCTTTCTGCAATGTATGCCTAAACCTATTAACATCAAGCATTACATTTTGCTGGTCCAAATAAGCAGACTTAAATGCTTCCCATCCAATTTTCCCAATCGGTGGTGGATCTTTTAAAATCATATGGTCTGGTGGATATTGTTGTATAAGAGTGCTTTCTTCCAGCCTTATTTTGTATTCCAAGTACTTTAGGCCCATATCCTTGGAGGGCAATTCAAAGTCATATTTGGCAAGCCAGTCCACCCCACCATAAGGCACAACTTGTATGAAAACAGCATTTTCTGGGAGGAAAAGTATGTTAGTGAGACCAGCACCATGAACTCCCAATAGCACATCACAAGAGTTCACTACTTCTGCAAAGCTTGGCATGCTCCCTCCTGCTTCCATGATGATGGCCTTTAAACCCATGCTTTTAGCCATCTTGGCTATTTGAGCTGTATTAGTGAAGGATCTTGATCTTCTTCTTGCAAGAATCAGGAGCCTTGGCTTCTTGCGTTCACCCTCTCTCATTTTCATTGCTTCAACTCTCTTTAATGAATATGAACTTCTCAAGAAATCCCTGAAGTCTTTCATAGAGTAGGAATACTTTTGAGGGTCAATGCTTAGCTCTTTGTGGTACCGTTTGAGGCCAACATTCACACTTGGGAAGCAATGAACTTCATCATCTTTATCAATGTTCATAACCTCATACTTGGACAGCTTATTGAGTATTGCTTTATGCTTTGAAATCCACCAAGGACGCATATCGGTTACGATGAATTTCACTTCTCCATTAAATTGTCTGGAAGTCAAAAACAGCGGAATGATGATGTCTGTGAATTCATGGAAGTGGTTGCCAACATACCCTCCAGTAGAAAATACCACAGCTGGAATGCTATGATATTGTGTGCACGGGGGGAATTCCTGGCTAACTTTTACTGGCTTTATTGACCATTGTCTAACACGAATCATTGCACTTGCATCCTCCTTCCGCGCATAAGGCCTTATAGTCCATGAGGTGTTTTCTGGCAAGATGGTTGTTTTAGGTGACACAATGTAAACAGAGGAGGACTTTCCATGGACTCTGATATCTCCCGTGGCTTGGCAAAATTCTGTTCTTTGCTCTGAAAAGCATACTGGCTCCAGTTCCTTTGTTTCTATTTGTTCAACTGCAAAATAGAGAATGATTTCTTAAATATAGAGAGGTTCTTTGCGGATATCTAGTCTCAAAACTCCATCAATTTAATTACAATTGGAATGGAGGCTGATTTGAGCTCGCTTTCAATTTGAAATCTTAATGAGAGATATGCAAATTTTACCTTCAGCTATTGGTGGGGAGCTTCTGGTGTCATTGATGAGAACCTTTGTTACATGATCTTCAACTGCAAAATGAAGAAGGTTCTGTCAAAATCATTGGTTTCCAAATTCCATGAATTGCCATCCAAGGGAGGTTTTCGTATGGTTAAACCGCAAGTAAAGCTGATTTGAACTAGTTCTTATTGTTTTAAACTTGTTACCTTTAGCTATTTGTGGGGAGCTTCTGGTGTCATTGACAAGATTCTTTGATGCAGCGCTTTCAGCTGGCAAATGAAGAATATTCATAGTTAAAGGTCTAGCTAGTCCTAGCTCAAATGCGATTAACCTTAACTGAGATTTAGCAAATCTTACCACCATTCATTTGTGGAGAACTGTTAGTGTCATTAACAAGAATTTCGGCCACAATGTCTTTGTCTGCAGACCAAAGAATCATCACCATTACACAGTTTATCAAAATCATTTGCCTCATCAATGTATAATTAGCATCTAAGATTGGCTTTTCACTTTTCTTCGGACAGAAGTAATCCGTATGGCTAAACTGTAAATGGAGCTGGTGATTTGAGCTGGCTCCACTTGTGTTAACCTTACTAAGATTCTGAATATCTTACCTTTGGCTATTTGTGCCGAGCTGCTGGTGTCATTCAGCATCGACATTTTGGTGTCAACATTGACATGGAGCTTCAGGTTCACTGTGGAGAAACAAATTAAGGAAGTTAAAGATATATATCTACTGTCTGCCGTGCATATCTTCTTATACTACTGAGTGACATGAGTAATCTGCGTGTCATGCCAAACCACTGTAGAGCAAAAGCCTAAAACAACACCATACACCATGCATGATTGTACTTTGGTGTTGGATTATGAAAAAAGGTGGCTAATGCAAAAGGGTAGAGAGAGCAAGAGTTGAGCACTCACAATCTTGAATAGGACCCAAGTAAGGCTTCAACACTGTGCAAAGACTCAAAACTATTAGCAAGCAGCCCACAAGTGCTCCATATCCCAATCTTTTCTGCTCATAACGGCTAAAGCTTTTGGCAAATATTGTATTGTACATCATTTTCGATCACACAACAAGAAGCCTACTCTATGTCAGGACTGCAATGCCGCCTTACAAATAGAAAGCCATTTTTGATCAAAAGCTGATTAGTGGATGACCACAAAAATATTTTTAACCCATCCTTTAAGGTGGAAGTAGACGGTGAAGCAAGATTTCGAAACACTTCTATTATGACAAATGGAGGAAGGTTGAGGTGCATTTTCTATTAATTGTTGCCCCCCACGTAGTTGTTAGCTCTTGAATCAGGAGGATTCTCCAAATACTTATATAATATTAGTAGGAATGAAAAGGACTTTGTGGTTGACTGTTTAGACATAGAATCCTTTTCAATGATTAGTATTAGTTAGCTTATAATTTTTTCACATTCGAAGCAGGAACCACCGGCAGGGTCCCATCCTTGAAAACTATTAACCAACTAAAGCTTGTGTAAAATGTTCATATCAATTATTGCAGGGGTAATCACCCTTACATGGTACCACTAGATTTCCATACTTGGTGACAACACATAGCTCAAGCCAAAATTTTACTCATAGAATCAACTTCTGCATGAAAAAAAAAGGCTCACTTAACTTGGGAAGCAAAAAACCGAGGACAAATTAACAATCAGTATGAACTGTTATATATGTCTGAATGCCATTGCATTAAATGATTAAAGTGTAATATGGGCCAACTTCAGAGGTTTGGATTTCACTATTTACTTAACGAACTTATAATGTAGCTTGCAAAATGTAGATTAAAAAGGAGACGTTCAATGTTGGCACCATATTTGGCAATTCAAGTGGCAATAACAACAATTGTATATGGCACACACTCACCTTCACTTATAAAAAGAGGAACAAAAGTAAAATGGAATAGAAGGATTAACCTCATTTATCAAAAATAGAAGGATTAATTTCAAAGACAAACGGGACTGTCGGCAGGAAGCTGATTTTAAGTAATCTAGTTCTAGTAAGGGAAGGCATTCAAATAAGTTGTTTGGTAGCGGAGAGTAAGACATGTTAACAATCTTGAGTATTTTTTTTCTAGTTTTTTTGTGGGGTGGGGTACATGATGAGGCAGGCGTATTAGGGGGGCTTGCATTGGTATTATATGTTTGATGTCTTCTTGAGGAATACGTGTGTATCTTAACATAATTAATCTTTAATTTTAGTAGTTAGGTAGTTCTCAAAGTAAGAATTGTAAATGGATTTGATTATCTCGCAATGCAACCACCCTAGGCCCTCATTACATAGCAGGTTGAGACATTTTAGACACCTTGTTGGTGATAATTCATATACATGCCTCAATAGTCATTATAAAATAACTCTCTCCCTCGCAAACACACGCATGAATGTGCGTGCAAACTCAATATTTAGAAACAAGATATCGAATAATCTAAATCTAAATACTTGCCCAACAAATCCTTGACCTTATACTTTGTTGCATGCCAATTTTGATTTTTTGAAGTCAACGGTAGGTAGTAAATTGTGGAACTAGGATAGATAATATGCAACTAAAATGTGCCATCACAGTGCGATGAATGTCGGAGTTTCTGTGTGCTAATTAGCTAGCTAAAATATTTTTCATTTCTCTTCCAATTCTGTTTTCAAATGAAAATAGGTGCTAATTAAGTTATTGGAAAGTTTGTCTTAATTATTATACGCTATTACTTAACATAGAATGCACAGGAGCAGTACGGAAAATGCTTACTAGTTAACCTTAAATTTCACCCTTCTATATAATACTCAATTTTTAAAGAAAACCAAGAGGCGAGACAGTAGTCCAGGGCTGTAGTGTTTTCCTACATTAAGATTTGTGTATAGTTTTACTTCATTATAAAATTTTGTATGAATATGAAACTTTCTACATGTAGAGCTTTTTAATTTTTATTTTTTTTTAACCTTGAGAAAAGTTTCTCTTCTCTTTATTTTGAATATGCTCCCACACGCTATAATTATTTGTTTTAAAAAAAAGTAGTTGTCGTGATTTTAAAGTATATATAGTTAGTACAAATCATTATAAAAAATAGTTTAAACTAAGAAAAGTTCAAATAGATGCTTTTTAACCAACATATGGTTGATCAAAGTGGTAGATATCTTAACCCTTTAACCGGCGGTCCTAGGTTTGAGCCCTAGGAATTAAAAAAAAAAAAAAAAACTTATTAGAAGACTCTTACTTCTTTTAAGGACCTTCGTCAGATCGGATAGATTAGTCAGGATCTTGGTATTAGGGTTCGGATACTAGTGATTTCATCAAAAATAGATGCATTTTAGTTAAAAAATTTCACACAAATGAATGAATGATATATACATGGGGTGTGTAACAAGTGAGGTGATTATTTTATGTGAAAATTGAGAAGAGTAAATATTAGTCATTAAAATATACATGAATGATCAAAATTATGTACCAAAAAAAATATATGAATGATTAAAATTAAAAGATATTTAAAAGCATATAACCATTTAATTACTTAAAAAAATTATATAACTTATAGCCTGTTTGGTTTATCACAAACTAGTATTGAATAAAAGCTCCCATTATGTAGCTTTGTAAAAACTTGCATTGGAAAGTGGTTTTTTGTATTGGAAATAATATTTTTCCTGTTGAGAGTAGCAATCAAGCAGGTAGTTAATGTTTTAATTTTGATCATTTATATAAAATTTAATGTCAAGATTTATTATTCATCTCACCCTCACAATAATCAATTTTCACTTGATATCTCTCTCTCTCTCTCTCTCTCTCTCTCGATATATATATATATAAAATCTAGATATGGATTAGTTTAGAAGAAAATCCATTTTTGAGAAGACAGCAGCTAGAAAATTATAGTTGGAGGGAAAAATTTTGATTCTCTTTTAGTTTGTTGATGCCACGGAAGACAAAAAATTTTCTTCCCCATACCTACTGGGTGCAAGTTAGTCAACAGCAGCAAGAGTTTGTAGATATTGACGTGGTAATGATTTGTGTGATGGATGGGAGAGCCATTTTTTGTTTCTATGCAAGAGCAACTATAATGCGGGAAAAATCGGGTTGAGATCAAATTAAACATGATGCATTAGTTCAATATATTTGTTATAAAAAATTAGTTCAATATATTCTTCTAGTTCTTACTGGCTACTGCTTTGGAGTGTGTACTTGGCATCCCACATTTTTCGCTTTACTGCTTTTTTACTAGCTGATTAATGAAATATATCTATCATTTCTGTAAGACATTATCTATTGCCTTGCAGTCGGGATTTTGTTAGTTTCTACACGCAACCATAATGATCATGAAGTTTGCAATTTGTCGAAGCAATCTTTTTTGTGATGTTAACAAACTTCCTAACACATCATTTTCCGTGTCCACGTTCAAATGGGTCGAAGCACAGAAATATATAATCTTTTATAGTCCATAGACGTAAGTCTATATTCTTTTAAACCATAATTTACAAAGGCGTTGAACTTTTAGCATGTGGAAGATGAAGAACCAACAAATTACGGGATATCTCAATTGCTAATCGTTCTGCAAAATCAAAATCTTAGCTATGACTTTCTTTTGTGGTTAAGTCATATATCTATGTTGGATAATATTATTATAACCAAAGTGAGCTTGGCATGGTCCCCATGTAAGCGATATTGTAAGATATTCTAGTAGCAATTCTTAACATTGACTTACATGAGATAACAAAACAGTACAAGAAAATGAGGAGACAGTGATGAGTTGATATAAATCTAGGGAAACTGGAGCCTCTTTTAAGTTTATTTGATTCTCTTTATATATTCGTTTATGTCATACACAAAGAAAGTTCATAGAGGATGTTAGGAAATTCTAAGGACAGGACTGATTATGTGGTGGACACATGTAATGCCGGTGTAATATTCTTTTTCCATTTTTCATTTTTAGTCCTGCCAGTATAATATTTTATAAGTAGTGATAGGGGACACATTTTTGCGATGCAGTACACTACACATACGGGAAAAGTTAGTAAAATGACAAACATGTTTGGACGATAGATCCCGTATAATCATCATTACTTTTGTTCGACCTTTTTTTTATTCAAAAACTTATCAGTGTATTATTGAAAAATCCTGGTAAGTTTTGTGTACAAAACACAAAATTTATCAGTGTCTTAAACAAGACGTTGATAACTTTTGCATTTACTTACTAGCATATTGAACAATATGCTGGTAAGTTTTCGGATTAAGAAAAAGCCTAAAAAAATAACAATAATTATATAGAATTCATCATCTAAGTATTTTTATAATTTTACTCACTTTTTCCATATATCTTGCATACTGCATCGCAAAAGATGCATCTCCCGATCATTTTTCATATTTTATGTAGTTTCTAGTTAACCGATGGACAGGAAGGTCGCTAATCAACCAAGCTTTTTTTTTTAAAAAAATTGCACTCTACCGAATCAACCTTTCTTGTCAACACGTCCCTTGGATTGTTTTACATTGAATAGGCGTGAAACGTTTAGCCCAAGATGGCAACCAGTTTTGTAACATAAGCCGAGCCCACAAGAAATGCAGCTTGTGTTTTGGACCCAAAAAACTAAAAAAGAAACGGACTTGATTTCAACTGACGGGCAGCCTCATGGAAACCGCAATATATAATCTTTAAGTACGGTCACAATAAATACACATTCATCCAATTATATATTGCATATTACTAAAATTTTTTTTTTATAATAATTATTTTAAAAGTCAATATATATGATAATATCTAATTAATTATAATATAAAATATTTTATACTGATAATATATCAAAATTAATCTCAATGATATTTATACTTACAATTTTAGATATTATTTGGACATCTATGTATCAATATATAAATAATTGAATATTTTAGTTGCATTTTTTTAAATGTGGTGAAGGTGGTAAAGTAAGTAATAATGAATATATGTTAAATTCTTTCATCAAATTCACCATTAAAATCATTGAAATTCATATTCAATAACACGTTTTCTTATTCTTTTTCACATGCGTATTCACCATAAATGCAATTAAAATCACCAATTATTTATGCATGATTTCTTAAATGTCTAAATGATATTTAGAAATATGATATTCAAATAATATTACTACTACTTGAAGTTTCACGACTCCCAAGTCCCATCCAAAGAAAATGGACCATAAGTAATTGGACATAAAAGGGTATGTGTATTGCAACTTGAAACAAAATCATAGAGTTCTGATTTGAGGTGGCAGTATGGATTCTTGCAGCCATTTTATATTATTTTTGCGAGTTATGTTATTTATATTATAATTTTCTTGATTTCTGTATCGACTTATTCCCATCCACTATCTGGGTCCCACACCTCATCCACAGTGGATGAGAGTCAGTCAGCATGGAAGCCAAGAAAATTATAATACAAATATCATTTCACTATTTTTGCAAAGAATTTTAAACAAAAACTGGAAGAATTTATTAATTAAATTAAAGTTTTTCTTGTTTCCCGGATACATCACTTGCATAAAAGCCTTAGTGATTAGAACCAATTGCCATGTTCTATATGTCATCAGGTTTGCTATGTAGTTGTAGACTTAAGAAGAGCTCAAGGCACTGGGATCTGTGAGACGCTCGCTATCTTTTCTTCAAAAGTAGAAATAACTTATTTTGCTTGAGGTAATGTATAGAATAGGATGAATAGAGCCACTTCAGTCCGAAAGCAAAGAAAAGTTAGGAGTCTTAAAATTACTAAAGGAAAGTAGGTATATGTCCATCCGAAGTTTGACGCAAAATAGGATTATGAAATCAAATTACAAGAAGATAGTGTCCAGATTTGCAGCGAATGAACTAGGAGAATCTTTTGTAATATGATATGATCGAATTGGTAGGTTAACCAAAAGTTTTAGATATTGTCTGAGAATTTTTTGTAGTAAGATATGATCAAAAAGTGCACGAGGTTAAGTGTTAGATATGTCATGCTTTTTATCTCCATTGAGAGAAGAATCAAAGATGAATGCTCGAAGTTATCGACGCCTGCAGACTGAAACCAAAAGCAACATAAATACCCCCTCAGACGTCAACATGAAACCAAGTACGTGCAAGCGTTGAACTAGATTTGGTTGGGGTGTGTAAAGCCCTACTACCCTAGAAATAGTGCAACACAAGGGTCAACTGCAACACCCCACAATCCCAATAGCAAGCTATAATTGTAGAGTATCCTTTCCCCACAGAAATTAATTTAATATCATGTGGGTCATTAAGGCATATATTAAATATAAAACTACTGAGAACAGATCTTACACTTAATCTTAGCCAAAAAGCCAAAAAAGACGTGCCAAATGAGGAGCCTCGCTGCCAATTTTACACTTGCAGTGTGCCCTTGTTGCTTTGTGCGCTAGCTGATGTGGGACTCTTCTGCTGCAATAGTGAAATAAGTCCAGTGATGGAAAGCATCAACTTAAAATTTAGATTAACCTTCATTTAGCAATCCACCAGTTCAATGTACATTTTGATTGGTTTCGCTGCCTAGCTACAGGTGTAAATCGAGTTCTAGGCAATATGAACTATGGTTGTTGGACCTCGCTATCTTTGCTTCAAATTATATGCAGAGAAAACAGACTATGCGTTCTGCAAAGTGCCATCCAAGGTCGAATCATGAGTGCAAAATAGGGACTTGAATTTGCAATTTGGTAGAGTGGCAGAATATGTTAGCTAGTTAATTCCATAGTTCATGAAATACTTTCACCGATGTTGCCTCAGTCCACTGTTTTGATGTGTTGAATCTGGTTATAATGACCTATCTTTTCATGTTCAGTTCATATTAGGAGGATCTTGTGTGGTCAAAATAACAATAACTTTAAGAGGCAAGGGGGAAAAAAAACGAGTTTTGTCTTTGGACTAGTATTCAATGACCAAAATCAAAATGCTATTATGCTTTGCCGCTTTTTAACGAGGGTGATATTAAGATTCATTTCTAAGTCTTTTTTTTGAAAAAAAATTATTGGTTTTTGAATTTTATTAAACTTTAATTAATTTGATTCTGAGTTTACTTTAGCAAGAAAACATTTTTTATAATATTTTATTTATAAAACTCAAATTTAAAACAATATTCAAAAGAAATAAGTGTCATCGCGAGAACTATGACACCAGTTATGCGTTCAACTCGTGTACTTAATTAATTTTGTTGGGTTATAAAATAGTAGTTGCTGACTCTGATTTTGATCTCACTACAAAACAATTTACTGTGTCCATATTAAAAAAAAAAGCGCAATTTACGGTGACACACTTACACTAGAATATTATTATGACTAGACGACTTTCGGCAAGGGTCACGACAGAGGAACTTACAAAATCGACGTACATGGATAAAGATAGGAAAGTGACAAAAATATTTAGTCCTATATAATTATTATTATTTTTATTAAATTTTTTAATTTAAAAAAATAATAATCATGAGAGATTAGTTATCTAAATATTTTTATTATTATTTTTGCTTTTCTGTATATGTCGCATATGCGTTATGAATTTATATGTCTCCCAAACATTATTTTTCTTATACCAATGGAATAGCATGTTTGGAACATTGGAAAACAACGCCCCTTCATTATCTCTCTCTTCTCGTCTCTCTTATTTGGTAAAATATTTAAAATAAATTATAATTAATAGTTAATAATTTTAAAATAAAAAATAGCTTATAATGTTAAGCAGTTTATTGAAACTTATGATTATAAAAAGAAATTAATTATTTTAAAATTATTATATTTTTATCAAATTAATCTTAAGTATCAAATATTATACTCTTTCCGATTCATAATATCTGTTATTTTAGCTATTTATACGGGTATTAAGAAATCAAAAATTAAGTGTTGATTGTAAAAATATTTACAAAAATGCCTTTATTTAATAACTAATTTATTGTATTAATATTTTAATATTTATTGTGTTTAGAATTATGTGAAAAGTATAATTAAAAACGTAGTAATATATTCTTCATAGAAATGCAAAAATGACAGATAAATTAAATCAAAGAAATTTACTTAAAGTAATTTTTTCATAAAATCTAAATAAAATAGATTATTTTAAAACTATTTTTCAGTTAAGATATTCAAACATAAATTGATTTTCATATTATCATGTCAAAAAATGATAATTAACATAATCTTAATTTTATAACTTTCCAAACACATTTGTCATTTAGATGATTTTTCCTTTAAAAAAAATTATTTTTATGTATGTTTTTAAAAAGATTTCTTAGAGGCTAAAAGATATAACTTTCAGTATTTTAGCTTGTCAAAAGAAGAGTTCAAGTGCCAAAATTATAAAAGAATATACTTTCTCAACATAACCCGTCCAACACGAACTCATATACTATTTTACTCGATCAATTGAGCTGCGAGGAACCTGAGGGCAATTTTAAAATTAGCCACAATTCTAAAGACATATTTGAATACACCCAAAAATAAGAAGATCATTATTTGAACGTACGAGAGCAACGTACAACGCGACATGCATGCACAAAGCAGCACAAATTTGTTAGTTCCGGCGAGTCAATCATGTTATAGTACACCTTAAGCTTCTCTTTTGTGTGTGCACCTCGTTGTGTGTCATTCTCGCACGTTCAAAAAATATTTCTCCTAAAATAAATAACAACTTACCACCCCAATTGCATCATACCTTTGATTTAGCTTTTACAAATTGAAATTATCATTTAAGTAAAGTTATAATCTTTTTATCTCAAATCATAGTTTGAGACTTCTAAAGCTAAATTAAACATGTCACAAGTCTACTCAACTTCATGTCATACAGTCTGTTTGGTTTACAGTTTGGAGGAATCAAAAGATTTTTTATTGACATGAGAATAAAAATATATATACTTGAATATGTGAAGACCTTTTTTTAATCACATTTTTGGAGCTCCAAAAAATCTTTAAAAAAAATATTATTGAAATTACTTTTCATTATAGGAAAAGGTATTTTAAAAAGGAATTTTATTATTATTTTCATATCAATAACCAAAATTAATTTTATTTTATCTTATCCAAATGAAAATTATTCTTTCAAAAATAATTCTCATAAAAATTAAACTAAACATATCTATAATTGATGTTTAATAGTATTGCTTTATCCTTTGTAGTACAGTTTATTCACATAAATTTTAGTTTTTTTTTCTAATATATTCTTTTCGCCATTCTTAATAAATTTTCATTTGTATAAAAAAAAAATAACAAGAGTTGTTATTTGAGCTAACATTCACCAATAAAATAATATTATTCAGCAGTAATTTTCATGGAGTATTTATCTATTATTTAGAAATTTTTGTTTTGATCTAAACTATATAATATGGTTCAGATTTTTAATTAGGGTGACTTCTCTGCCGAATATAGCCAATGATGGATTTTGTAAATTTTTATGTATTTACTAATATTTTCAGTAAAATTACCAGTATTTTGGGAAAGTTACCAATAAGTATAGTATTGTCATCGTTTTCAGCAAAATTATCAGCACCGATAACTCTATACAACGCAGGTAACTTTCCCCAAAGTGCTCGTAATTTCATTAAAAATACTGATAATTTTGCTCAAAACGTTAATAAATACGTAAAAATCTACAAAATCTAGGGTTGACTATATCCACTAGCCAATTGGCCTTTAATTATATAATTACTATATTACCCCAACACATAATGAGATCTATACGTCCTTACACAAGTCAGTCCGTTTTAGACCCTGGTACTTGCCAATTGAATTCATGTGAAAACATTCTTGGATAAGCATAGGTTTGATAACTTATATTTAGGTATACTTATAATAAAATTAATAGAATTTATAAATAAATAAGTGTGGTGTGTAAAAAAATTGATAAAACCTACTTTTATAATGAGTTTATATAAATATAAGACGTTAAATTTGTGATTATGTAAGAATCTCTCGATAATGCGATGGAATGAACGATAAAAATTAATTAAAGTCATATAATAATCTGTCTGACATGCAGTACAGGAAGGAAGGAACTTTTTAGTGGAAAGTGAGATAAAAAGCGGACCTCAGCTTTGTAGTTTCAGAGCTATATTACTATAAGAATAGAACACGAGAAAACCGAGCAGTGTGTATGTCACATGTGTGTAACTGCTAAACCAAGTGTAAAGCAGAGAAAACATGGAGAGAGGCGATGAAAATGCATCTCTGAGGTCTCCCTTGATTCAAATCTCAGGGCAAGATGAAGAAGTCAAAGTTGATAATGGTGCAGAGGGAAACAAGAAAAGGGTGGTGGCAGAAAAAACAGAAGCTCTTGAAGAAGTCAAGAAGCAGTTATGGCTGGCGGGGCCTTTGATATCTGCGAGTCTGCTAAACTTTTGCATACAACTTATATCTATAATGTTTGTGGGGCACCTCGGCGAGTTGGCTCTCTCGGGCGCTTCAATGGCTACTTCTTTCTCTTCTGTCACTGGCATTAGCTTATTGGTGAGTTCGGTTGTTGAAGAACCAGAAAACAGAGAAGAGAGGAAACAGAGAGAGCGAAGAATGTAGAAAACTGAAGTATATTCTTACTGAATTGATTGCCATGTGATACACGTGTGAGGTTTTTATAGTGGGGTGCATGCTAGAGTTTTATCAAACAATACATAACCAATTGCTAACAGAACACTAACAGAACTACAACTCATTCTAACTAATTCTGTTCCCTAACATCCCCCCTCAAACTCAGAGAGGGGAGTTCACCAACTCTGAGTTTGGACCTAAGATAGGGAAACTGAGAGGATGAGCCTGCCTTGGTTAAAACATCAGCAGCCTGCTCATGAGAGGGTATGTGGGATACAACAATTGCTTTATTTAAGACATTTTCTCTAACAAAGTGTAAGTCTAGTTCGAAGTGCTTTGAGCGGTGGTGAAGTATCGGGTTTGCTGTCATCATGACAGCACTTAGATTGTCACAATAGATAGTAGGAGCTTTGGAAACCGGAAGATGCAGCTCCAACAAGAGTGATTTCAACCCAATGAGTTACGATCTGATTCTTTGCCAGGCTCCGGTATTCAGCTTCTGTGCTTGATCGGGAAACCGAAGCTTGCTTCTTAGACATCCAAGACACCAAGTTATTGCCGAGGTAAACACCAAAACCAGTGGTAGACACTTTGTCATCGGGATCGACCCCGATGCTGCATCACGAAGGCATAGAGCTCAAGAGAGGAACTTCGGTGAAGGAGGAGACCATAGTGAATTGTTCCTTGAAGGTGCAGGAGAATGCGTTTACCGCTTGCCAATGACTAAGCAGAGGTTGATGCATAAAGCGGCACACTTTGTTTACACAAAAGGCAATGTCAGCCGGGTTATAGTGGCATATTGAAGGGCACCAACGATCGATCGGTATAAAGAGGCATCGTCAAAAGTATCGATCCCATGTTTGGACAGCTTAAGACCAGAGGTCATGGGTGTGGGAGAGGAGTTGCAGTCAATCATTTTGGCTTTTAGCAAAAGGTCTGAAATATATTTTGCTTGGGAAAGATGAAGGCCACCAGAGGGTAGTGTGTTGGCCTCTATTCCAAGAAAATAATGGAGAGAACCCAAGTCTTTTAAGGAGAAAGTGGCATTGAGAGAAGAAATGAGCTGAGTAATAGCAATGGATGAGGACCCAGTGATGATTACATCATCCACATACACAAGAACATAGAGTATGTGAGAGGTAGTAATGTGGATGAAGAGGGAGGAGTCACTCTTAGCAGACTTGAAACCAAGGGAGTGGAGTGTATGCTGCAGCTTTTCAAACCAAGCACGAGGAGCTTGCTTCAAGCCATAGAGGGCCTTGTTCAATTTACAGACTAACGATTTATCACCAGCCACAAACCCTTCAGGTTGAGTCATATAAACTGATTCTTGGAGATCTCCATTTAGAAAAGCGTTGTTGAAGTCAACTTGACGTATTGGCCAACCTTTTGAGACTGCAATAGTCAGAACAACTCGAGCGATGAGTGGGTTTAACAACCGGGCTGAAGGTCTCATGAAAGTCAAAGCCCTCTTGTTGATGAAAACCCTTTGCTACCAACCTTGCTTTGTATTTATTGATGGAACCATCGAGATTGTACTTGACCCGAAACACCCACTTGGAGCCAATGGGTTCTCTATTAGCTGGAAGTGGTGCTAGTGTCCACGTATTATTTGTCATGAGGGCTTGAAATTCATCGTTCATGGCCTGCAACCATTGGGGATCTGCTAAAGCTTGCTTGACAGACTTTGGCTCAAGTGATGCAGTGAAGGCTTTGGGTTTAAAGATGCCATCCTTGCTTCTAGTGATCATGGAGTGATCATTATTGACCGCAGGAACAGGCGCAGGTATAGCATAACCAAGAGGCGGATGGCACAATGATTTTTGTCTTGAAAATTTTACGGAGTAAACTTTGATGGCGGGTTTTGGTGCAACACCATCGGAGGGAATGGCCATAGGTGCGAGGCAGCACCATCGAGGAAATGACAGCAGATGGCTCCCAGAAACCTGTCGAGTTAGTGGCAAAGAGCAAAATAGCGGCGAGTGCAGGCAAAATAGGAGCATATGCATGAGGGGCATTCATAGATGAAATAAGTGGAATGGTAGGAAGGTTAGTATTGTCCATTAAAGACTGAGCGCCAGTAGAGATAGAAAATAATTCGGAATAAGGAAAAGACGACTCATCAAAGACAACATGTCGAGACATATAGGTTTTCCCTGACTTAGCTAGGCATTTGTATCCCCGATAATGATCAGAATAGCCTAGAAAAATGCACTTCTCAGACCGAAAGTCAAGTTTATGATGTGAATAAGGTCTTAATAGTGGGAAACAAGCACAACCAAAAGGTCGAAGGAAGGTATAATCTGGCGGCTTGGCGTATAGTGTTTGAAAGGGAGAGGAGTTATTAAGCGTAGGTGTGGGTAAGAGGTTGATGAGGTATACTGCAGTGTGAAAGGCTTCTTCCCAAAAGGAGGTAGGCAAAGAGGCATGAGCTAACAAGGTGAGGCCAGTTGTGGTAATGTGTCGGTGCTTTCGTTCTATGCTACCATTTTGTTCATGTGTATAGGGACAGATGCGCCTATGAATAATGCCATGATCAAGGAAAAATTTGGTAAAGGCTAGAAATTCTTTTGCATTGTCAGTTTGGACAGATTGAATGGTTTTCTTGAATTGGGTTTCAACCATGGTTTTGAACTGCTGGAACATGGACAAGGCCTGGGACTTTTGGTGCAGAAAATAAATCCAGGTAAATTTGGTTGCAGCATCTAAGAATGTGAGGTAATATCTAGCACCGGACCTAGACGGTAATGGTGATGGCCCCCAAATGTCACAATATATAAGTGCTAAAGGTTCACTATAAACAATAGGTGAACTAATAAAAGGTAATTGGTGATGTTTACCAACACAGCATGACTCACAAACTTTTGAAACTTTATTCACATCACAAGGTATTTTACAGAATTGCAAGACATTTTGAACAACAGGGCTCGAAGGATGCCCAAGCCTACTATGCCAAAGAAAGAAAACATTATCATCACTTTTGGCAGTACCTAGCCTAAAGGAATGTAAAGCAACAGGTACAGTTGAAGGAAGAATAGAACCAGATTGCTGCAGAGCATGAGAGCTTGGCTGCAGATCTGGAAAGGCATATAACCCATCTCTAGTAAAACCTCAGAGAAGAATCTCCTTGGAGTCCTGACATTTGACATAACAGTCATCAGCATGAAATTCAAAGAAGACTCTATTTTGTTTTGCAAACTGAGAGACACTGATCAAATTTTTGGTTAAACCAGGGACATGCAACAAATTTCTTAAGACAAAGGATTTGTTGAATGCATTTGAATATAAATTAGAATGCCCTGTGTGCAAAATGCTCATACCTGACCCGTTGCCTACTTGAACACGGTCAGAACCTTCATAACGGTGCCTCACACTGAGATTAGAGGCATCTGGAGTTAAGTGATTTGTAGCGCCTGAATCCGGATACCAGAGGGGGTCATAGACTGTTGAAGGTGTGGCAAGAAGAGCTTGAGACTGATTTGAATGTGGAGGTGAAGCTGGAGATAGTGGCTCAGCTAAATAAGCTTGATGAGCAGGATTGGGAGGAGGACGACCGAGTGATTGAGATACTGAAGCCTGAAAGGTGGGATTGAAGCGATGATAGCACTCCAGAGCCGAATGACCATACTTGTTGCAAACTTGACACTGAGGTCGAGAACCAAATTGTTGTTGACCAAAATTGTTGTAGCCAAATGAATTGTTGTTACGGCCTCCTCTTCTGCCCGAGCGACCACGACCTCGAAAACCAAGGTTGCCACGGCCACGACCACCCTCAAGAGGAGGAAAGCCTCTGCCACGGCCTTGTGACTGAGCATAATGCGCCTGAATTGAACTGGGAAAGCCTTGCGAAGTTAGTTCTTGTTGGTGGCAGTGTTCAATTCGGGCTTCAACAGCGAGGAGCAAAGCCTCCATTTCCTCAACAGAGTATGGATCAACACGTGAGATAATGGAGGTGACCAAAGGAGTGTAATCGGAAGATAAACCGTCCAAGATAGCTTGAATGTGTTCTTCAGTTGAAATTGAGGAACCCACGGCAATTAACTGATCCACCGTTTTCTTAATGTCAAGGAGATACGAGTTCATCGATGCACCTTTCTTGATGTTGCGCAATTGGAGCTTGAGCTGAGTGACCTTCGCACGAGTCTGTGAAGCAAAGAATTTTTCGATCTTTTCCCAAATCTGATAGGAGTACACACAGCCAACCATTCGCACTCTGACATTATTGAGGGATGAAAGAATCCAAGAAAGGAGGATATTGTCTTGCTGTTCCCAATTTTCGAATTCAGGATTGGGTTTGGGGTTACCTGAGCTGTCATCATCACCATCAAGGTACAACGGAGGAATGAGATCTTTGCGAAGGTGAGATTGGAGCCGATGGCCTTTAATGGTGGCGATTGCTTCTTGCTGCCACAGCAGGAAATTATCATCAGCAAGTTTGAACGAGATGGGGATTGAGAACTTGACAGGGGCGAACGCAGGGGAAGAATCCGTGGAGGACGCTGGGGAAGCATTTTGCGCCGCCATGGGAGAGACGGAAGAAGCTCGAGAAGAGATCCAGAAGGCACGGATCGGAAAAAAAATGAGGTGGCTCTATGATACCATGTTGAAGAACCAGAAAACAGAGAAGAGAGGAAACAGAGAGAGCGAAGAATGTAGAAAACTGAAGTATATTCTTACTGAATTGATTGCCATGTGATACACGTGTGAGGTTTTTATAGTGGGGTGCATGCTAGAGTTTTATCAAACAATACATAACCAATTGCTAACAGAACACTAACAGAACTACAACTCATTCTAACTAATTCTGTTCCCTAACATCGGTTTTCCTTAGCTTCCTTTTTATCTTCATATCTGAATTCCTTTTTAACAAATCGGATTTTTGTGTTTCTGTTGGTGGTTAACTGAAGCTGCAATGGTAACTTTATTTGAGTTCTATATACTAAATGAGGACCTTTTATAGTTTAAGATTTTGCATGCCCTAATAACAAGTCAATATAACTGGTTCAAAATAAATTTTGTTGATCATTACCAAACTGAGTCTATTCTTAAGTTGCTATTGAGGCAGAACTAGTACTGAACTTGTGAGTGTCAAGTGTCTGTGGTTTACATTACAAACTTATTTTCAAGGCACTAGTTCATAACGAAGCAAGCAATGGATCCTTGAGTGTGCTCTCAGCTATTCTTGGTTTTTGATTATGACAGATGGGAATGGCAAGTGCCTTGGATACCTTGTGTGGCCAATCATACGGAGCAAAGCAGCACCGCATGTTAGGCATACACACGCAGAGAGCCATGCTTGTTCTCATGATTGTCTGCATATCCCTATCAAGTGTTTGGGCAAACACAAGATCCATTCTGGTTTTCCTTGGCCAGGATCCTGAAATATCTGCAGAAGCTGGAAAATATGCTCAGTTAATGGTTCCAAGCCTTTTTGCCTATGGTCTTCTTCAGTGTCTAAGTAGATTCTTACAAACCCAAAATATTGTATTTCCAATGATGCTCAGCTCTGCAGTTACTACTTTACTACATATTCTTGTATGTTGGGTCATGGTATTCAAATCCGGACTAGGGAGCAGAGGAGCTGCCATAGCAAATTCTATATCTTATTGGGTGAATTTGTTGATACTGACACTCTATGTCAAGTTTTCTCCTGCGTGTGCAAAAACATGGACGGGCTTTTCAAAAGAGGCATTGCATAACATCCCCTCTTTTCTGCAACTTGCTATTCCTTCAGCTGTTATGGTTTGGTAATTCCATTCTCTGATATTTCAATACTAACTATTATTACTGACCAAGATTTACTCTATTGTTGCCTTTCTCAGCTATACTCTTTCAATTCTGGTCAAGATCCTCAAGTTGTTTTTGATTTTTGTTCACCATTATGCTGAACAGCTTGGAACTATGGTCATTTGAATTGATTGTTCTCCTATCTGGTCTTCTTCCAAATCCAAAGTTGGAAACATCAGTGCTTTCTATTTGGTTAGTTTCATATTTGAGATAATTCTCACAATCCTTATATTAGCTTATTATTATATTATTATTATTATTTCCACCGACCTAATGTTAGCCTATTCAGCTTGAATACAGCATCAACTGTTTGGATGATCCCCTTTGGTTTAAGTGGAGCTGTAAGGTAACTAGTGCTTATGAACATTTAGAATTCTGTGGCAACCTCACTGTATCAGCTGTGAAATGTTCAGTTCCAGTAATGCTTGCATGGTTCTCTGCAGCACTCGTGTATCTAATGAACTTGGAGCTGGTCATCCTTGGGCTGCACGTTTAGCAGTGCGTGTTGTCTTAGTAATGGCCATTATTGAGGGTACCTTGGTTGGAATGGTGATGATACTTATACGTAATATTTGGGGCTATGCGTATAGTAATGAAGCAGAAGTGGTTGAATATGTAGCAGTCATGTTGCCAATTCTTGCAGCATCCAATTTCGTGGACGGACTCCAGTGTGTTCTTTCAGGTTTTTCTTCTTCCCAATTTCATTCATTTTTTGTCTACATTGGGCTTATAACTCAGAAGCACTGATAAGGACTGTTTATGGTAGCTTCCAATGTATCTTACTTTATGACCTCTTCAGTAGTGCTGGTGATGCCCAAAAAAAAAACTGAAAAAAAAAAAATATCTTTTGGTTTGCTATTCACTCCCCTGAAGGGTTAGCTCGTGTACCACTTTAGTATGAACTCTGACAGTAGCTTATTCTAAAATTTCATCCAAGGTGCAAATCAATACAAAAAACCCTTTAACAAACCAAGCAGCCTTCGTTGGTTTCATAATGCATAAAATATGTGGATGGTACACTTATGAGACTTAAAACTGATGGCTTTATTTAGTGTGCGCCATCCTAAGGATTAGATAGGCTTAGCATTCGCCATTGGCATCTATGATGTTCTAAAAATCTTTAAGAAAACAAATTTGTATCCTTTACATTAGTTATAGTTTTGTTCTAGTAGTAATAATCCAATAGCCATTTTTCTACGGGACTCACATTTCATTCCTGCAAATCACATTAAAGTATGATCTAGATAATTTTTTTAAAATTAGTTGATGGATGAGAAAAACGGGAGTCTTGAAGAAGAAAACTTGTAGTGGGTTTTCAATAAAAAGTATAGTGCTGTATATTAGCTACTTAATTAGATGCAATCTTTGATTTGTTAACTCTAATGCAGGCACCGTTAGAGGATGCGGTTGGCAGAAAATTGGTGCTTTTATCAATCTAGGGTCTTACTATCTAGTTGGGGTTCCATCTGCTATCTTATTAGCTTTTGTTTTGCATATTGGAGGGAAGGTAAAAGAAGTTTATTCTTTGTGATGTGTGAGGCAAGGTCCTATTATGATTTTCACAAAAAATTGCAGTCATTTGATTTCTTTGTACCTGCTAACATACTTGTGTAGGGGCTGTGGCTTGGGAACATAGGTGCCCTTCTTGTTCAACTAATTTTACTACTGATCATTACCGTACGTACTGATTGGGAGCAGGAGGTGAACATTTGCCTTTTTGTTTTATCTTTCATCCTTTCAATTTGTGATGCAGGGTTGCTGATATTCCCTCATCTTTTTTTATGAAATTGTATTTCTTGTTCAGGCAAAGAAGGCTACAGACAGAGTCTATGATTCAATAACACCAGAGAACATAGTCTCATGAAGCTGCAATGTCTCTTTATCGCTACACCTAGAACAAATATTTGGAAGGGATAAAAAGAGAAGACAACCAATATAATGTGCCAGTCTTTTGGTAGACACATTCTATGGAAGCTTAGTTATCTAAGTAAGCCGACAATATAATGATGCAGCTGGCTTTTGTAGAACCAAAATTATATAAGTTAAGATATTAAATAAAAAAATATTGTATATGTTTAATGAATTATACATATATCAAAGTTAAGCACTGTGTGGCAATATTTAGTTAGTTCAAGTAGTTTAGCACTTGTTTCTCTTAAATAAGATTTTAAATTTGAGTCTTGTAGATGAAAAATTTAATGTTGAAAGAGTTTTACCCCCACAACAAACTAATTTGGCTCGAATTAGATTACTCAGAATCAATTTTTACATCAAGAAAAGGAAAGATGATTTAAGACCATGGTGGTTAAATCCATTTTGTCATTTATCTTGGAGCGAATAATATGCTTATCAATATTTATTATATGAGCCAATAAATAAGCAATGACGGTAGGCCTATGTTTTTTCTTCTATTTTTTATTTTTTCGCATGAAAAATATACAAAACAAAAAATAGAACATCCTTCCATCCGTCCGCCTATCCATGCCAAAAATGGAACCAGCTTTTTGTACGCAACAATAACTAATTATATGGTATCTATGTATCCAAAAAAAAAAAAAAAAAAAGAAACTAATTATATGATATCTTGGAGAATGTTCGCAACATAGAATGGGGGCGATTTTATTATTATTTTAATTAATTATAATAGAATAAGGATTACATAGCAAAATGTGTGAGCTAAACTAGTTGCTACGTAATCCGAACATGGGATTACATGCTCTGAACTTTGTTGTGATTAATTAATGTCAATATTAATATGCGGTACTAGCATGATAAAAGTTTTTAGCGAAGATAATTTCTCAAAGTTTAGGAGTAATTTTTAATTTACATTTCATTGCAGATAGATAACAAAGAATGATTTATGAGAAGGTAAATGGTGACTTATTCAGTTAGTTTGCAGCCCAAAGCCCCAAACTATAATTTATAAAATTACTTGATAAAATATTATAAAAAAATCGAAACTCGTATTTTGTTTTTTTAAGATATGTTTTTTATTTTTTAATGGGAGAACTTTTTTGTAGGAGCTGTCAGCTATCATCAGCCTTATGCGGCGTTTGATACAAGGGCTAGAATAGGATATCCAGAAATTCTAGGAAGATGCTCATATTCAATATAGGTTTTGAAAAAATATTTTGGAAAATATATTATTTTTGCAATTAATTTTTGGGATAAGAGTTTATCAAAATAATCTCATCTTATATACGAAATTATAAATTATAGTATTTTCATAGTATAGAAAAATTTTTCATATAAAAAGATTAAATTAACCTTGCTATTATCGACTATCGATTACTCTCTACCGTCACCCTCTACCACCGACTATAGCTAGAGCACCATGTGGCTGTTGCCAACCGTCGCTAGACCACCGCCTCTTGCTGACTACCAAAGATATTTTTGAAAATAAACAAAATTATTTTAGAAATTTAATTCATCTACCAAACACTTTAAAATACATATATCTGGAAAACTATTTATCCCGGAATTAAAATTCCCGACAATTGAACCCCTTACCAAACTCCCCCTTACAGTTTCAGACATGTTTTAACCGAATTATAAATGTCAGTTAGCCCGCGCGTCTCTTTCTTTTGTTCTGGTTTCTTTGTGTCCTATCTTTCTCTCTCTTCTCTCCTGTAAACAAAACAATGGATGAACAGGACCACAAGGCATCTCTAAGGGCTCCCTTAGTACAAATATCCGAGGAAGATGTTGTTGAAAAGCAAGACAAGAGAAGGGCAATAGAAAGAAGGGAGATTTTTGAAGAAGTGAGGAAGCAGTTATGGTTAGCAGGGCCATTGATATCTGTGTGTGTACTAATTTCTAGCATGCAAGTTATTTCTGTCATGTTTGTGGGGCATCTTGGCGAATTGGCCCTCTCTGGTGTTTCAATGGCTACTTCTTTTGCCTCCGTCGCTGGTTTTAGCTTATTGGTGAGTTGGTTCTTCCTTACTTCCCTTTTTTTCATCTAGATATTTAATACCCTTCTGAAAAGTTGGATTCTTACTTTTGTCCTTGATTGGTTATGAAAGTGTAGCTGAGTACTGTTTTATATTTTTGTTTATCCTAAGTTGTTGGAATTAGCACTCAAAGCTACAATGTTCCTTGGTTGAAATAAATTTCAGGGTTTAATATGATAAATGGCGCGAGTGAAATCTGGAACTAGTATTTAGCTAAAAAAATTTTCAAGGCAGTATTTGATTAGGAAGCAGGCATTGGATGATGGAGCTTGCTCTTAGAAATTCATGAATTTTGATTAAAACAGGTAGAAATGGCAATTGCACTGGATACCTTATGTGGCCAGCCATATGGAGCAAGAAATCACCGCATGTTAGGCATACACATGCAGAGAGCCATGCTTATTCTTATGACCATCAGCATACCCCTTGCGGTTATTTGGCGCAAACACAAGATCCATTCTGATTTTCCTTGGCCAGGATCCCGAAATATCTGCCAAAGCGGGAGAATATACCCAATTAATGATCCCATGCCTTTTTGCCTATGGCCTTCTGCAGTGCCTGCACAGATTCTTACAAACCCAAAATATTGTATTTCCAATTATGTTCATTTCGGGAGTTACTACTTTATTGCATATTCTCATAACTTGGATTGTGGTATTCAAGTATGGACTGGGAAGCAGAGGAGCTGCTTTTGCAAGTGCTATATCTTACCGGTTTAATGTTTTGATGTTGACAATCTATGTCAAGTTTTCTCCTTCAAGTTCAAAAACTTGGATGGGCTTCTCAAATGAGGCACTGCATAATATCCCCTCTTTTCTGAGACTTGCCATTCCATTAGCAGTTATGGCTAGGTAATTCCATTCTCTATTACTGTAATACTACCAATTATAGCAGGTAAAAAAATTACAATTTGTTGCTTTTCTCATCAGTACACTATCCATTCTCTTTGACATCTTATTGTTGTTTTCAATCTTTACTTCCCATTATGCTGAACAGCTTGGAAATTTGGTCATTTGAAATAATGGTTCTCCTATCCGGTATCCTTCCAAATCCAAAGTTGGAAACATCAGTGCTTTCTATTTGGTTTGTTTCATCTTGAAGTGTCATTTAATAAAGATGCTTCTCACAACTTTTATATCAGTCAGGAGTTCCTACACTGACTTGGCATCGTTTTTGTTTTTCACAAACCTAATGTCTGTCTTACCAGCCTAAACACAGCATCAGCTGTTTGGATGATTCCCTTCGGACTTAGTGGAGCTGTAAGGTGAGCAGTGTTTATTGTGTCTCCGAGTTCTGCAAAAATCTGATCACTTTCTTGATAGTACATATACTAAAGTTTACATTTTCTTTCTCCTTTTGCTTGTGCACATTTGTCCATTGCTGCAGTACGGATGTAATTCCAGTAATGTGTTTCATGCTTCTTTTTGCAGCACTGGTGTCTCAAATGAACTAGGAGCTGGTCATCCACTGGCTGCACGTTCAGCAATGTCTGCTGTCTTAGTATTAGCTTTTGTTGAGGGTGTCATGGTTGGAAGGTTGCTGATAATGATACGAAATATCTGGGGACATATCGATAAAAGAATGGAAATTTAGGAAATGGACTGTGATGATAAAAGATGCGGTGTAAAAAGGTTATAGAAGGCAATAGAACGGGCGATTTCATCTCTTCCATGTTTTTCTTATTGAGTAAACGGTTAAGCTAGTTGTTGAACGAATTAACATCCATTAGCGAGATTAGAATTGGTACACCTATGGCTGTATTTTGTAGAGGGGTAAAATTTATATGAATTAAATTTATGAGTAATTTAATATATAAATCTAATTTATAGAATTTTATCTTTAATTTTACCGCTCCACCAAATATATGTATTAAATATTTTATGAATATAAATAGAAGTGTATTTAAATTTCTCTAAAAAATAATAAATAAAATAAAACATATAAATAATATTTTATATTGGAGTTATTTTCCCTATTTATATCAATAAAATATATTAAGAAATTGCCTTGCAAATTTTAATATAATGAAAGAAAAATTATCAAACAAACTCTGACAATATTTAACAATATTTAAGAATAATTTCAATATTCTATCTACACTCAAGTACAAGATATAGTAAATTTCGACGAGACTCTCTCCTATTATAATTAGAGTTTAATTGATATGCACTATATTATCAATCAATAAAAATATTAAAAAATTAAAAATTATAATAAATTTCTAATTATAATAAGTAGTTATTTATATGAGTTAATATTTTTTATTATTTTTATTAATTAATGGTGTAAAATTATTTTATACTATTGATATATTTAAATTAAATTTCTATAATTATAGTATTATTTAAAACTAAAAATTATACTCAAAATTCCCAATATATATTCACTCATTATACTTTGGGAATTTCTCACAATCTCTCAACCTTTTTTTGTCACCGCAAGCAGCTTAAATAACTTGTTCCTATTGCTGAATGCTTCAGCTTGAGATGGAATTCTAGGTGGCGTTTCGGTCTCTATTTATGGAAAGAAATGAATCATTTCATGTGAGTCATTTGTAAATTTTAACTACTGGCAAAAAAAATTTATGAGATCCAAATTAGCACCTACGTTCCTGATTAAAGTAAAAAATTCTAGTCATATGAAATTTTTATTTTGTTTCCATTGATAGAGACTCATCAGAGGCCGCATTCCCAAGTTCCCAACTTCCATCCACCCACATGCGCCCAAAGCCTGCTGCAATGTAAAACCAAAATTGGCCTTCCTGCAAAGTTGAAATCGCGTGGCTAAAGCAAGCTAAATTGCAGGCTGACAGTGGGCCACTGCAAAAGCAAGCAGCCGCTACTCTTGACAACGTCAATTCTTCAGAACGCATCTGTCATACATACAAATTAGTTTTTAACGCTAATTCTTTATGTGGCAAAAGGAAAGAAATTGGGTATATTTTTATTTTTTATAAATATATTTGAATAAAATAAATAAGACAAAAAATAGAAAGAGAATTAATTTTTTTATTTATGTAAAAAAAATAATGATACTGAATAATAATTTTATTTTTATATTATTATAAAAAATATTTTAATTATGAATACGAAATTTAATAAAAAATTTCTAAAAATATAAAAATTAATATAATTTTATTATAAATTTATTTATTAAAATAATATAAATAAATATAATAAAAATTGATCTTTTATATTTATATAAAATTATTAATATGTATATTTTTAATTTATATTTAATAATTATAAATAGTATGCTTATACTGTTCTATTTAAAATAAAATATTAATAATAATTTTTTTTTTAATTTTACATATCTTATTTTTTGAAAATTTTCTTTAATGCACCTTTAAGAAAATAATAAAAAAATAAAATTATTTGAATGAAATTTTAAAATGTGTGATAAAAAAGAAGGGAGAGAACACACAACACCTTATGTGGTGTTATACATCCTAGTACCCCTCTTCCATCTTCTGCCCCTTTCCCGTGAAATCCCTCCCCTGTTTTTCGTCTCTATCTCCTTCTTGGTCCCTCGCTCACTCTCTTGCGTCTCACTCCCTCTCACCCTCTCTCCACTCTTCCTTGCCGATTTCCCTCTCTTTGCCGCCCTCACCGCCGCTGTTCCCTTCCTATTTCCCGCCTGCAACTCTCTCTCTCTCTCTCTGCCCCTCGTCATTCTCTACCCTGGAAGAAGATGAGGAATGCATTGCAGCGGCGGTGGTAGGACGTGGTGGGGCTTTCTGAAGGCAGGCGGTGGCGGTATAGGAAAGTAGTGAGTGGTCAGAGTGAAAGAGAAAGGGAGATCTGAAGTGAGAGGAGGCAAGATTGGAAAATCAATAAATCTCCCTTCTCCATCGATTTTCCACCCGGTTGGGAGGGAAATTTGGCAATGTTTTGGTGGGTGTCACTTCCTATTTTGTACTGTTTAATATTTCCTTTCCCATTTCTCCTATTATCCAAATAAGAGAAATCCAACCCTTTCTTTCTTATTTCTTTCCTTTCCCTCTTCTTCCTTCCTTCCAAAACCCCGTCAACCAAACATACTGTAATTAAAGCGTAAAAATTTGTTAATACTCCCATAATACGTATGTGAATGGAACTATGGAAAAATTATTGAGCCCAATTATTTAAAAATCATACATAAATGGAACAATCAAGAAAGTCAAGGACTAAAATGAATACATGAAAAAGGGAAGCGACAAGTTTCTCTATCTTTATCTTCTTGAACACGTAGTACAGCAAGGAGTTCCATGAACAAGATAGTGGGTACAGCTGACATGCATAAGAAGCCCACATACGAATCTCCATTACTATCACCGTATTAGGTATGAGACGTCCAAATCCTGCAATGCCTTGGTGGTTCTTTTTCGTGTTTCTTTTCTTCTGTTTTTCCTTTCTGCCTGTACCGTAAACAAAACTAATCAAATAGTATAAACAAATTAAAAGCATAAAATAAGTTTGATTGAACTCATCGGACATTATATTCATTCGATCATCGGCGTCCCTTACTTCTTGTCTTATCTTGTCTGCAATCTTGTGTACTGTATAATTTCTTTTATTCTTTTTTGAAAAAATATTATTTGTATACTCATTCACAACTCATCTCTACCATTAGCTGAGTCTTTCAATGATAGATAGGGAATAAGTCTACATGATGTCACATCATATGTTTAAATAACATAGCGTTTCTTCTTTTTCTCTTTTTTATTTCCCTCTTGTGCGGATTCGATTTTGTAGCGTCCACTCTTTGGATCTGTGCTATGTTGTGCCCCCTCTTCGTATGACAATGACATAGGTTTTCACTTACTAATATGCACTGTCACCTTGCATGTACTATTAAGCTTAGGATTATGCCCATATTCTCTTAGGATTATGCATATACGGCTTCACTACTTTTGTAGCGCATATGCAAGCCTCCTCATTTATTTATTTATTATTTACTTTTTTTTCTCTGGGATTAGCAAGCCTTTGTTGGCACAATAGCATTGTTCTAAACTTCCATCTCTTTCTTTTCTCTCAGAATTACATTCCAATAGAAGAGATTATGAACTCGATGTTACGACATTTTGGCAATTTGCCACCATAGTTAAATATTAGTTCCTCTAAAATAAAACCAACAAATATAGTACATTGGTGAAGGGAATAGTTATTAGTACCGTTGTTCAAATATTATACCATAATGGAACAGGCGAAGGAAACTGGGAAGCGTAGAGAAGACATGAGAATTCGAAGACAAGAAGTGGTGGAAGAAGTGAAGAGACAGCTAAGGCTGGCAGTGCCTCTCTGCTCAGTGGCTGTCCTACAATACAGTCTTCAGACCATCTCTGTGATGTTTGTAGGTCATCTTGGTACACTGCCACTTTCCGGAACTTCCATGGCCACCTCTTTTGCAGCAGTTACCGGCTTCACCTTATTGGTAGATTCCTTGCCAGAGCCTTCTCAACATTTTCTTTGCATTAAACAAGTTAGTGTTATCAAAGATGAGTTCCACATATAGCTGATCATGGCTTAATATTGTCAGGCATGTATGATTAATGTAGTACTAGTATATAATTTCTACCAGAGTGTATAGCTAGTGTAAAATTATGCTGAATATTTTCTTTTCCCTTCAATAACTGTATTGGAATGGTTTCAAGATGCATACCAAAAAAAAAAAAAAAAAAAAGAA
The DNA here is from genome assembly GCA_031439595.1 of Pterocarpus santalinus. Lineage (NCBI taxonomy): Eukaryota > Viridiplantae > Streptophyta > Magnoliopsida > Fabales > Fabaceae > Pterocarpus > Pterocarpus santalinus. Next base: position 53,612,892 of record CM062524.1, read on the forward strand.
GGAAAAAAAAGCAGCAATTATATATTTTATATCAAATTAATACATGTTTTTATTAGATGGGATTAGCTAGTGCACTGGACACATTTTGTGGTCAATCAAATGGGGCAGGACAGTATCATATGCTGGGCATACACTTGCAGAGATCCATGCTTGTTGTCTCGGTGGTAAGTGTTTTCATTGCCATCATCTGGGCGAACACTGAGCCTATTCTAATTGCTATGCACCAAGACAAAGCCATATCCAAGGAAGCTGGCTCATATGCCCGTTTCATGATCCCAAGCCTATTTGCATACGGCCTTCTTCAGTGCATTCTCAAGTTCTTGCAAACCCAAAGCATTGTCTTCCCAATGGTGCTAACCTCTGGAGTTGCAGCTTTGCTTCACATCCTTTTGTGTTGGGTTCTGGTGTTCAAAACTAGGCTGGGAAGTAGGGGGGCAGCATTATCCAATTCCATAGCTTACTGGGTAAATGTTCTCTTGATTTCTTTGTATGTGAAGTTCTCTTCCTCTTGCAAACAATCATGGACAGGCTTTTCAAAGAGGTCCCTCAAAAATGTTATTGCCTTCCTTAAACTTGCTGTTCCTTCAGCTCTTATGCTCTGGTAATTTTCTGAACTCCTAATTAAGTAATTGTTTTGCTCCAAACTAGATTCACCAAAGTTATGATGCAGGCGAGTTTTTGTTGTTGAACTTGAACAGCTTGAAAGTTTGGACATTTGAACTGATAGTTCTCTTGTCAGGCCTTCTTCCTAACCCGGCATTAGAAACTTCAGTTCTTTCAATATGGTTAGTATATGAACTATTGCACATATATAATGACAAACGCTAATAACATTCTTCAATGCTTTTGCACGTTTGTGTAGCAACTTAATTGTGTCAAATTTGAAGGGTATAGTAATTTTCTTTTCTTTTCTTTTCTTTCCTTTCCTTTTTTCAGCCTTAATACATTTAATCTTGCTTGGATGATCCCTTTTGGATTCAGTGCTGCTGTAAGGTATTTGATGTTGACAAATTCAAATAACCCTTTGCTTTAATATGTCCCTTAGAAGCTTATCGTGTTACATAAATCAAAGCACTTTTAACATGAAAATGAAGCTTAATACGTGTAACTGAAATTGGATCCTTTTAAGTTCACAGCACACGGGTCTCCAATGAACTGGGAGCTGGAAATCCAGAAGCTGCAAGTCTAGCAGTTCGGGTCGTGTTATCCATGGCCTTCATTGAGGGCATCTTCTTAGTTTCAACCATGATTCTACTGCGGAATATCTGGAGCCATGTTTATAGTAATGACAAACAAGTAATCAAAGATGTGTCAGCCACGACGCCCATTCTGGCCATTTCCTGCTTCCTTGATGGAATCCAAAGTGCACTTTCAGGTATTCCCTGCATTGAGTAGTGCATCTCTTATTTCCTCCAATCATGATAAGTATCAACTCCATGACAAATGTTAAGCCAAATCTCGTGATCAAAAAGACCAAAAAGTATCGGGTTCGTGGTGCTAGTGCTCATGGAAGACAACTAACTGTGTATGTCTTAAAAATATTTGTGGCATGTCATGACCTTTTATCAACTTCTTCTCTCCGGATTTTCCAAAACTTTCTTCAATACTACGATTATGTCGGTTTGTAAATTATAAAAGCTATCAATGTTATGGCTTTTTTTTACATATTTAAAATAAAAAAAAATATTATTTATGGTATCCCTTATTTCAATTTTTTTTATCAAAATGTCCTATTAATGAGATAATGGTGAATTTGATCGAGTCTAAATCGAATTTATAACCGTTCAAATTTTTTTGAAATACAAAGAATTTGATCCTGGATCGAATTCATAAAAGTCACAATTGATGGGTTTTGATGCTATTTCACATAACACATGCTGATTTATATATTTCTTCCGCATTGAAGATTTAACTAAGATTTCAAATTTTCCTTTTTTTGGCAATGCCATATTACATCATTGGATCATAAATAAATTTTTTTATCATAATAGTGTACTGAATCCAAATTCATGAAAAAAAATAATATTGAGAGAATTTTACCTCATAATAAATTAACTCAATTTAAGTCAAATTTATTTAAGTTTAATAATTTTTGGATACTCATGGTTTCAGAAAAAAAAATCAATATAAATTTGTTATTATGTTAGTTACAATTATAATAGAGTTTAATTGATATATACTGATAGTGTAAAATAGTTTTACACTGTCAACCAATAAAAATAGAAAAAAGTGAGAAATTATAATGGGTCTCTCATTATAATGGGTGATTATTTATATGAGTTGGCACTTTCTATAATTTCTATTGGTTGATAGCATGAAACTGTTTTACATATTACATTTAAATTAAATTCATTATAATAACATTACCTTGTTAATATAATTTTTCAATAAATAAATAATTGACTAAATAGTTGTAAAAGATATTTTAAACCGAGTTTATGCATAAGTGATTGTGTTGATTTTACTTTTTATCGAGATATTTTTACAAACATTGCTTATAATGTGGAATTAAAATATTTAGACTTTGAATTTTTATTATTACATTTAACTTATGTTGGTAATATGATACACTATTTCATGTTAAATAGTGTTGAATTCGATCTAGGCTAGGTAGAATTCAACACTATTCACACCTGGATTGAATTCTTTGTATTTCAGAAAAATTTGAATAGTTATAAATTTGATTCAGACTCGATCAAATTCACTACAATCTCATAAATAGGATATTTTGGTAAAAAATGTTGCAATAGGAGATACCTGTAAATAATATTTTTTTATTTTAAATATGTAAAAAAGCCTCAATTTTATTATCATAGATATGTTCTTCTAATTTTTATATGCATTTCTGGTTAATTCATGCAAGATTTTAAGTTTATAATGGAAGTTTTTATACGTGTTGGTTGTTGAATATATATATTTTAACATGTTGGCTGTTATTTTTATTTTTACTTTTTCAGATGAAGTAACTCTACTATCCTACCTGATTTAACCAGCTTTAAATCAAGTTGAGTTAATTCGAGTTATCTAAACTTTTTTTTTCTTTCTAACAAATATGACACAACTTCAATGTAACCTTAAATGATTAGTTTGTATTTTTTTTTTTTTTTTCAAGTCCTAAACTCGATCTAATCCGACCCATGTGTAGCCCTTAGCGGTCATCGCTCGCCAATCTACTCTTCAATTCATGTGGTATCACAATGAGTCTAGCTCTTCAATTCTATGTGCTTTCCCATAGGTGTCATTCACCAACTTACCCTTTAATTTACGTGTCTGCAACAAGGCATTGTTGCGGGATGTGGGTGGCAGCAGGTTGGTGCCTATGTGAATCTTGGCTCATTCTATCTTGTGGGCGTTCCTTTCTCTGTTGTCTTAGCATTTGTTGTACACATGAAAGCCAAGGTAAAACATGTTATCTAACCATTAATTTAACTCTTGCTGCCCTGTGTGCCTAGTGTCATTTTTTGCTCGCAGTTACCACTTACCAACTTTGTTCTTTTCTGTCTAACAGGGGCTGTGGTTGGGCATCATCTCTGCATTTAGTGTGCAAGTGATATTTTACATTATCATCACTATTCGAACTAATTGGGTGGAAGAAGTAAGCCATTTCAGATTTTTCTTCTTTTTATATAACATTATTCTTAATTAGTTAATTACATTGTTCTCTTATTACATTTACACGAGTCTTGTTCTCTTATAGGCAAGGAAAGCTCAGAGTAGAGTTGAGGGGTCAGCCATGTCGCCAACTATTGAGCCAAAGACAGAATGTTAAGTTTGATATTAATATTGCTTATACTAATTTACATTCTAGTATACCCCAAAAACAGAATGTGCTAATTTTCTCACAGTGAGAAGCTGTCATGAGCAAAAGCAGTTTCACTTTTCGCTTTTTTTTTTTTTTCCTTAAAAACAATTTATTTATAGAATCCTCCTTCGACTATAGGCAAAGTATGGCTAATTACAGAGTATATGATTGATTCAGCAAGAGGAGAGGACGTAGGCTCACGACTATGACATGATCCTCTCGCCAAGTCCTCAAACTGCAGCAGACTCAAGCAGTAACAAAATATATTGCCTAGTTGCTTTAAAACATTATAATTAAATTTATTTTTGTTAAATAAAACTTTTGACTAAATATTTTTATTAAATATTTTAATTATAAATTGAAAACAAATTAAAATATATTTAAATATTTATTTATTTATTAGATAAAAATTATAATCACAAATATTTAATTTATATAATCTGTGCCCAAACGCACAGTAAAATAATTAGCTGTTATAAAACATTAAGTTCATATGCTACATGTCAAATTAATATATGTTTTTATTAGTTGGGATTGGTCAGTGCGCTGGACACATTTTGTGGTCAATTAAATGTGGCTGGACAGTACCATATGCTTAGCATGCACATGCAGGGGTCCCTGCTTGTTATTTTAGAGGTCAGCTTATTCATTGCCATCATCTAGGTGAACAGAAAGCCAATTTCACTTGCTATGCACCAAGACACAGCCATATCTAAAGAAGCTGTCTCATATGCCAGACCCTGCCTATTTGGCTACGGCCTTCTTCAGTGCATTTTCAAGTTCTTACAAACCCAAAGCATTGTCTTCTCAATGGTGCTAACCTTTTGGAGTTGGAGCTTTACATCCTTTTGTGCTGGATTGTGGTATTCGGAACAAGGAGGGGCAGCCTTATCCAATTCCAAATCTTATTGGCTAAATGTTCTCTTGATTTCTTTGTATGTGAAGTTATTTTTCTTGCAAACAATCATGGAGAGGCTTTTTAAAGAAGCCCAAGATAATCTTGCATTACATAAACTTGTTGTTCCATAATTGAACATTAAAATCATTTTAAACTGACGTTTTAAAATGACAAAATTTTAATAAAGAGAATAGTAAAATATAGTTTTAATGATAAATAAGAATATTTAAATTTAATACTTAATGATCAGAGAGAATTTGAATGTATTTTTTGTAAAAAATAAAAAAAATATTTTTGGCTTAAATATATTTTTAATTCCTATAAATATAAGTCATTTTGATTTTAGTTCCTCTAAAATTTTTACTTCGATTTTAATTCTTTTTTTTTCCTTTTTTTGGTTTTTGGCTTTAGTCATTCTAAATTTTGATTCTTATAACTATTTTAAAACAAATGTTTAGTTCTTGCAAATATTAGAAATTTTGTTTTTGCTGTTATAAATATTTTTCGAATCTTCTTTTAATTCATATAAATATTATCACTTAACATTGAATTTCAATGATAGGGGCCAAAAATATAATAATAGAAAAAAGAGGGACCAAAATAAAAATAAAAATTTTAAAGGGACGAAAATCAAAATAATTCATATTTATAAAGACTAAAATTATATTTAAATCAAGATTTTTTTAGTGAAATAAAAATTAGAGAATTCAATAAAAAAATTTATATTTTTAATAAATAATAGAAAAAAAAAACATAAATATTTTTTATACAAGGTTAACACGTTCCATTCATCTCAAACTGAAAAACAATGGAGTCACTACATATTTAAACACACTAATAAATTTGTACTCAAAATTTAATATATGATTTCCAATAATTTATTCAATTACAATATATAATAATAGACCTCACGAAATGTCATGCTATTATTCAACCAGTCAATAGTAGTCCAGTGATTTCTAATATCTCTATTCACGATATATATACATGCGTATTTCAATTCTTATTCACACTCCGTACTGTACTATGCGTATGAAATACGAGTTAAAAAAAAAAAAAGAAATACTAAGTGTACATCGGTTGTTGCGATATTGTCGCTGACAACCGTGTGATTTGGTATTAAAATATTTTAAAATAAATTAGAATTACATAAAATTGAATCTGAATGGTGGATATTACTACTATATCGATGGACATCTACTTTTTAGGAGTTCTAATAGCAGTTCTCAAAACAAAAGGACATTTGGCTAGAGTAATAAATATCTAAAGATGCAACAACATGACATGCAAAAGTCATTTTCTTATAAATATCCCGCGCATCGCATCTTTATTGTCTTGTCTTGTGTTCCCTGCTCTGGTTTCTTTGCCTTGTGTCTCTGTCTTTGGCTCTCTCTGCCTCTCTGAACTAAACAATGGATGGAGAAGGTGAAAAGGCATCTCTGGAGCCTCTCTTGGAACATATCACAGTGGAATGTAGGCTCAAAGTTGATATAGAGGAGCAAAACAATGACAACGCAATACAAAGAACAGAAATCTTTGAAGAAGCCAGGAAGCAGTTATGGCTGGCAGGTCCTCTAGTAACCGTGTCTCTGCTAAATTATTGCCTACAAGTAATCTCTGTAATGTTTGTAGGCCATCTCGGCGAATTGCCACTCTCCGGTGCCTCCATGGCTACTTCTTTTGCCTCTGTCACTGGTTTTAGCTTGTTGGTGAGTTGCAGTATTTTCCTTATCTCTACGTAATGAATTGAATACTTAATTTTTTACTGTTTGATTATGGCAAGTGTAGCTGAGCACTATGTACTTGTTTATGTAAACGGTAAACCTGAATTCCTTTGTGTTTTAACACGTTAAATAAGTGCAGAAATTCAATTATGTAAGTGTTGGACGTAATGTTAACTAATAAGGGATGTACTGACAGCAATATATTAACTCTTACATAACTGAAATCCATGCTTATCTGAACACTGATCACCACATATTGATTTCAATGTCTAAATCACTATATTTCAATAATTGATCCGTTACTAATTGATTCTCTTCTAGAGTTGTGAAGCAAAGACAAGTAAGCAAACTTCTTTGTAAAGGAACAAGCAAACAAATTGTATACGAATCTACGTATCTACAAAAAGGAAAAAACAGAAGACAGAAAAAAGAACAGCAGCAATTTGAATTACAAGCAACAAGACAGGTTTATGTGTAATCAATACTGAATTACTAATACTGTAATAAATATTCTTGATAACACATTCTTTCTTTTTTTGTGTTAAAAAAAAACAAAAAAGAAGAATAATTTTATCAACATTATGCTAGACAACCTCCAAATACTAATGTGGCAGTATTTGTTTCACTGAGATATTATTGTTTCCCTGTTCAAATAGGTGGGAATGGCTAGTGCATTGGATACCTTTTGTGGCCAGTCATATGGAGCAAAACAGCATCGTATGTTAGGCATACACATGCAGAGAGCCATGCTCATTCTTCTGATTGTTAGCATACCCCTTGCAATTATTTGGGCAAACACAAGATCCATTCTAATTGCCCTTGGCCAAGATCCTGAAATATCTGCAGAAGCTGGACGATATGCTAAGCTAATGATTCCGAGTCTTTTTGCATATGGTCTCCTGCAGTGCCTGAACAGATTCTTGCAGACCCAAAATCTTGTGTTTCCAATGATGTTCAGCTCTGGAGTTACTACTTTGCTACATATTCTTATATGTTGGATTATGGTATTCAAATCTGGGCTAGGGAACAGAGGAGCTGCCATAGCAAATGCTATATCTTACTGGTTGAATGTCTTGATCCTGACACTCTATGTCAAGTTTTCTCCTTCATGTTTCAAAACTTGGACTGGCTTTTCAAAAGAAGCATTGCATAACATCCCCTCTTTTCTGAGGCTTGCCATTCCTTCAGCTGTTATGGTTTGGTAATTATATTTTCTTTAGTACTTTCTTACCAACAATTCTAAGAGGTCAAAAATTATGTTTTGTTAGAGAAATTGAGATCCTGATTTTGTTTCCGATTTTCATTCGCATCATCCCCAACAGCCTGGAAATGTGGTCATTTGAAATGATGGTTCTCCTTTCTGGCCTTCTCCCAAATCCAAAGTTAGAAACATCAGTGCTTTCTATCTGGTTAGTTAGTTAGTATCATATTGACAGTTTATTTCAACATCCACTTGGCAATATTTTTATATTTATGTTCTGAACTGCTACACACACTTGACATCATTATTGTCTTTTACAACCCACTTTCTGTTTAATCAGTCTGAATACTTCATCAACTGTTTGGATGATCCCCTTTGGACTCAGTGGAGCAGTAAGGTGAGTAGGTCTTCATGAATTTTCAAACTTCTTTGGTTACTTAACCAAATTTTTGAGGTACCAGTACTCGAAACATTCTGTCCTCTTCTATTGTGCATTTTGACGCTTGTTGCTTGTTTTGTATGGAGGTAGTTGCACTAATATGTTGCATGCTTCTTTGCAGCACTCGTGTCTCAAATGAACTGGGAGCTGGTCATCCAAGGGCCGCACATTTAGCTGTGTTTTTTGTCTTTGTAATGGCCATTATTGAGGGCATCTTTGTTGCAGCAGTGATGATATTGATACGCAATATCTGGGGCTATGCATATAGTAATGAAGCAGAGGTGGTCAGATATGTAGCAACCATGTTGCCCATTCTTGCAACATCCATTTTCCTGGATGCACTCCAATGTGTTTTTTCAGGTTTTCAATTACTACAGAATATATAATATTATATGTTGTTAATCATTGGAGTAATCTTCATTTTGTTGACTCTAATGTAGGCACGGCTAGGGGATGTGGTTGGCAAAAAATTGGCGCTTTAATTAATCTAGGATCGTACTATTTAGTTGGGATTCCATCAGCTATCTTATTCGCTTTTGTGTTGGGCATTGGTGGCAAGGTAAAAGAAGTCCGTTCTTCTGTATCATAGTCTTCTGACCTTAGTTTTCATAAAAATGTAATTGTACTTTTCCGCTAACATATTGTGCAGGGGCTTTGGCTGGGGATCATATGTGCACTGTTTGTTCAAGTGTCATGTCTTCTGATCATTACAATACGTACTGATTGGGAGCAAGAGGTGAACTTTTTCCTTTGTGTGTTTTCTACTGCATCTTTTATTTTCTTGGAGCTCTGGGGTGCTGATAATATGAAGTTACACTTTTCTGGAATCCTATTTCATTTTTCAGGCAAAGAAGGCTAAAGACCGAGTCTATTATTCAACAAGAGCAGAGACCATAGTCTCATGAGAATATTATATCAACTGCATGCACAGTGGGCATTCCCAAGCCCGAAGTATGCTTCAGTTAAAGTCATCATGGCAAGACAATCTTGGTAAACATTTTATATTTGCCGTGATGCTTGTTCGTTGACTTGGACCTTGAGTTCAATCAGAAACCAAGTTTCTCAAATCGGCAAATCTTACAGAACCAACAATAACTTTAATATTATGCTGGTACAAGATTGGATATTAGTTGAGATTTTAAATATTTCTATAGAATGACAAAATCTAAATTGATAATGTTAATGTGATTCAACAAAAATAATCTAAACTTTACAAATTTATTAATAAATTCACTATAAAGTAAAAGAAAAGATCATGTAGCCAATGTCTAACAGGAACAACATACGTATCAGCCATGGCGCCAATTTTGGCCATATCTATCTCCGCAGATGGGATCCAAACTGTACCTTTTTTTTTTTTTTTTTGGTATGCCCTACATCCATTGCAGATACCTTATTTTGTCTTTTGTGAAAATATCTACTGGCCTCTCGTTAGGGTCAACAAAAATATCTACTGGTGTAGTCGGAGACCGATTTTTGTAAATAACGATTGTAAGGCCAATAAGCTGCAAGTTATTACTTATTTGGTACCATTATTTGGGAAAAAAAAAGATTTTTTTAATAAAAATCTATTTTTTACGATTTTTTATATTTGAATAATTTTTTTAGTAAAAATAAAATTACTAGAAAAATAAAAAATAAAAAAATTAATTTTTTATTTTCTAAAAAAATCTTTTTTATAGTATAAAAACTATTTAAAAATAAGAAAATTTATATTACTTTCAAATATAAAATAACTTTAACTTTTTAAAAAGATCTTTTAAAAAATTCATTTAAAAAACCTTTTTTGGAAAAACTCGTTCAAACAAACTCTAATCAATAATGATATGACCAAAAAGACAAACCAAAGTTATCTAATGCAATAAGCCACAAGTGATAATTAGTCCTTAAAAAGGGGATTAGATAATTTATATAAAATCATAAATTTAAGCTTCATTGACACTAATATATATTTAAAATATATATAAATAAAAATTATTTGATTATATTCTTATCAATTTTTATAAAATTTAGCATAAATCATCTTTATAATAAATAATTATAATTCAATTGTTAAATCGAAAAAATACATTTTATAGAGAGTTGTAAGTGGTGTAATTATATTTAAAATTATATCGATGTAATTTGATATATATATATATGAGATATACATATAAAAGGAGTGATTTGTTATAAAAGTGAGAGAAAAAAAATATAAACTATATTACTATACATAATTGATCAAAATTTAAAATAATTTGAAAGTCACATTATCACTTAAAAAAGTGATATTATTTTATATTTTAATATTGATCATTCATATAAGATCCAATAATCAAAATTTACTCCTTTCACTTTCACAATTAACCACTCTTCTCCTTGGATATTTACATTCTAGTTGGAAAAAGAACAAGTTCGATTCCCAGAGCCCCCCGCACCCCGTTCCTCAGAACCTGCTGTCATTGATGTATACATCTCGAGACAAACTGGGACGAAGCACTGGAATATAGACTGTGGAAGGAAGAATAATGCAATACAAAGTAAAAGTACGTAACCTTATTTTTAACGAACTTTTGGGCATTGTAAAAATAAATAACCTCGCATATGATCATTTACTTCAAAATGAATTTCATAACCACTTAGAATAATTATTTGTTCACTTATAATAATCATGAATACAATCAACCTACAAAGGTTTAGCATCATAGGCGTCAGCACTGAATCAAAGGAGTCACTAAATGCCCACTATAGTAGGTATCAATTAGCAAACAATAAAAAGAATTTTAAATTATTAGCGTGAATAAAAATCACCTGTTTGGAGCACCAAATAAAGTACATTTATTATACGATCCAAGTTATAAAAATCTCTCTTACGTTCAATAACAAATTTGTGTTTAACCGGCGATAGGCTCAAGAAGATGCCCTAGTACTCGAGGTCTTCATCGACTCAAGTACACTAGTTCTCTGTGAACAAGAAGAAAAATGAAAGAAGAGGAGAAAAGGTTTGGTTACTACTATAGCAGTTACTATTGGGTCACCGAAATACAAATAATCTTTCGTGACTGCTTCTTCCTTTAAACATCTACAAATCCTTAGTAGCTTCCCGCAAAGAGACAAGAATGACAGACAAACAAGCCTTCAAGGACTCACTGCATTTCATCAAACGCATTTTACTCGCTGTGGCTGTATACTTGAGCTAATGCTCCGTCATAGAATATTCATTCTGGCTGTTGGAACTCTAGATCTAATTTTCTTTTTAAATGTGATCTGTCAGCACTGCAGGGCAAAAAGATGGAAATAAAATTAAATAACATCATTTACGGTTAGAAACTAATAGACATCAAATATCAGGTTCATTTCTTCAAAGTTTCAATATTTACGTGTTAGTTTCATCATTGCAAATAACAAAGTTCACTAGTACAATATCCTATAATGATATGTCATAATATGCTTCTGTAACCTGCATATTTTCTTCCACTGGTATTAAAATTGGCAAACGGTTTATGGTTCAATAAGCAAGCTGAAGTATGAATATCATCTATGAATATTGTTTAATGTTTGACTCCACTTTGAGTTGTTTGGATGATCAATACCGTTTTTACCTGTTAATTGTAGGTCTATTTGGAGATTTTAATCCAAAGATAGAAAAATCTACTGACATTGGAGCTGGTCGATTCTTGCCTGTATTATCACCAACTGCCTGTCTGAAATCACCAAAATTTCCATCAGCCTTATTTCCTTGCAAAGAATTTCCTTCAAAGCCATCACATCCAGGCATCACTCTCCTAGACTTTCTTGGCGGCGATAACACAGTAGGACCCTCCTGCAAATTGAAATCAGAAGCCCTAGATTCCCTCTTGGGTGCAGGTCTAGGGAGCTTGTCTGGATCTGTAGGCAGAGGTGCAGAAGAAAAGTACCTAGAGAGGAAGAAGAGAGATTAAATTAGGGAAAAAAGAAATTTATTGATGTCTCAATGGCAAGTTAAAGGCACAATGGCACATACCTGTGCTCTAGTGCCTGCTGCACTGAAATTCTAGCCTTTGGATCATATGTAAACATCTTTGACAACAGATCTAAAGCATCATCACCTGCCGTTGGAAATAAAGAACGCAAAGGGGGGGCAGGAACATGTTGGTATTCAACATAATCTGGAAGGTATACCATATCAGGCCATTGAGAAGATGTTGGAGTTCCAAATGCTGCAAAAATCTTTCCTAACTGATCAATATCACTTGAACCCTACCAAATGATAAAAACAGACTGATGAAAAAAACAAGAAACACCATGCTTAATTATTATCACAAAAAAGAAATAACAAGAACAACAACCACCAAGCCTTTTCCTACCAGTTGGGGTTGACAACAAGGGAAAAAAAAATTGAATAAAATCAACCAATGCACTGAATTACATCTACACTCTAGGAAGTTGTAAAATAAAAAAGGCTGGCAGTAATCAAACGTAGAGCAGGGATAAGATGGAAGTTAAATTAATAGTCAACTACGTCTACAAACACCATATCCAACAGCTTCTGAGCTAGTCCCACTTCAATGAAACAGCTTTGGGTCATTTAGTCAGACTGCAATTTAAGGTAGTTCATAAAGTTAAATGGTTAAAATGACCAATAAATGGTCAACTCTTAATATCAAACCCCATGTACTCCAGAACATCAATCATTTACCACAAAAAATAATGCATATGACCTAGTGACCATGATAATCTTTTTTACCTGCAGAAAGGGTCGACGAAGAAGAAGTTCAGCAAATATACAAGCCGCAGCCCAAACATCTACCCCTGAACCATATTGCTTGGAACCAAATAATAGCTCAGGAGCTCTATACCACCTCGCAAACACCTATTCATATATAATAAGTGTCAAGTGTATGGAATGTCGATCCGCTAACAAAAAGTGCAATAAACAAATATAAGGATGTAAATGAAACAAATCATGTTCAATAAAAGCTGACTTCTAAAAGAGACAACTATTTGTAAGGAAGACAAGGGTACCAAAAGTGCTATGCCATAGAAGTTCTTCCTAACTGGTTTGACATACTGTACTCCATTATTATAGTCACCACAATATATAATTACCCTAGAGAACCAAAATCCTACAAAACAGGCATTTTAGAATACATCCACCTCAATGCTCCACTGTTTTGGTCTCCAAATTTCTTCCCCTATTTCCCAATTTTGAAAGAGAAGGAATCAAGGCAGCCAAGGTAATGAATATGTATGTTGCAGAGATGAGGATGTTGAGTTTGATAAGTAGACACACTAGACAAGATAAGATTAGGAATGAAAACATTAAAGAGAAAGTTAAGGTAACACCTATTGTAGAAAAAATGGTAAAATCTAGCCCTACGTGGTTTGGACATGTGTGGAGAAGAAGGTCTATAGAAGCCCCAGTAAGGAAAGTAGATCCGATAGAGGCTGGTCCAATAGCTAGATGTAGAGGAAGATCTAGAAAAACTATCAGTGAAACCATTAAATGAGATATAGATTTTAATGGTTTGAATATATACATGATTTACAACAAGACACTATGGTGCCATATGATCCATATAGCCAACATCACCTAATAGGACAAAACTAAGTTTTTATTGTTGTTATATAAGAAGGAAGAATAGGTAGTGGAAAATGGCATGAACTAAGAGGAAAAGGGGTAGGGGTTGAACTAGAGGTTCTGTGCATCTGCAGTTCTTTACTTTTATCTTTCATTTTCTACATTTTTCTATTCTTGCTAGGAGCTAGCCTCCATTGTTATTATCAGTAAAAATCACTTCCTATCACACTGACCACCACATGCTCAAAGGGATCCATGCACCAGTATGCATAAAGAAGCAAACCTGATGAGTGAACCTTCTATCTGGGCTTCCAAATATTCGTGCTAAACCAAAATCCGCAAGTTTCAGCTGTCCATTAGATCCTATCAACAAATTATTTGGCTTCATATCCCTGAAAACATACAAGCAGACTTTTGAGCTCTGCACTAAAAGCAAGTAATCACTTTGTAACGACCAAAACCAAAACATACTCTACCTATGCAAAACCCATTTCTTGTGGCAATAAGCGAGACCTTTTAGCGTCATTTGAAGGTAAGATTTTGTATCAGCCGGTGAAAGAAAAATATTTCGGTCCCGTATGACAGCTTCAAGGTCCGTCTCCATGAATTCAAACACAAGATGCAAATTCCCTTTATGTGGGAATGCATCAATCAACTCAATAATGTTTGGATCTTTGAGCTCTTTAAGCAGTTTAATTTCTCTAAGAGCCGTAAAGTTTACCCCTTCTTTCTGCTTGCCAAGCCGAATTTTCTTAATTGCAACCGTTTGCCCCGTCTGTCAATGCAATTGATTCATCTTTATAAGATTGTGGTGTTCTTATAAAGATCCGCCATATATGACTCTTTCTAAGTAGTTACAGGAAGCAAAGATAATTTGGTACTAAACATCCTAAGCAAATTGTTGAAGAAGCAGACTCCCTAAATAAAATTCAGGAACCCAAAGCAAATAAAAGTATGTTTCCTTTCCAAATTAATATATCTATATGAATATGCATTTTCCTCTGATTCATCGATTTTCTTTGCACCAACTGAAAAAGAACACCCAATGCTCAAAGCTCAGATAACGAACCAAATGAATAATTTTTTCACCGAAAAATACCAATAATTTTTGTTTAAAATCGGTTAAATAAACAGAATAAGATAGTAGAAGAAGAAAGTTCTGGGGAGTTACGTGAGTATCAATGGCTTTGTATACGACTCCGTAGGTACCTTCGCCAAGGACTTCACGCTTCAGATATCTATCGGCTACTTTTTTCGACGGATCCAGCTCTGCCATTTTTGTTCCTGGTATTAATTTCAGCTAAAAAAAATTGCGAATTTACAAGTGGGCCATTTAGAGCAGATTAGGGTTTTATCAGAAAAAAGGGTAACGTGTGAAAATTTAAGAGGAAAGACGTTGAATCATGGAAGGTTGAAGAACTGAAAATGGCACAGTGGCTGAAACCTGAAAGCGAAAAAGGGAGCGTGAGAGTGTTCCAAGGTTTTCATAAACAATTAATTAAAAAATAAAATCAGCTTGAATAATCAAATCATAATTAGGTTTTTATTTGATAATTCTATTTTCCACGACTCCATAATGCTGTAGCTTACCGTTATTGAGTGATGACTTTGAGGAGGAGAAAGATTTACACACTGCACGAGGAAGAAATTTTCTTTATCCAAGGAGTATCTTAGCCGTTCTTTTTGATGAAAAGTAGAGAGAAAATGAGTAAGACCAAAATAAAAGATCGAATTTCTTTCATAAACCAAATATGTCTTGCTCCAAGAGTATAAAAGAAATATTCCCTTGAAAAGACTGCAGATTATGGTTTGGTCCATATTTTTGTCCATGAACCTCAATCTGCCGGTTTTTTTTTATCATTTTAAAATAAAATACATATATATATATATATATATATATATATATATATATATATATATATATATTACTTGCGTATATTTTTTTTAAGATTAATTTTTAAAATATATTATTTTTCAATATCACAGGGAAATCGATTTAGGCGGAATTGATTTCCTTATTAGGCCAATAGCATGGAAATCGATCTAGTTGTACTTTGAACAATATTAAAATCGATCCAGCTACGCTGTTTGCTAAATTACCAATTAAATATACTAACATGCTCTAAACTAAATTAACGCTAGTTCATATGTCTAAATTTACTTTACTAATAGTAAATAAAGTTGTGATTAAATTAAATTAATAAAAAATAAATCCATAATTTTTTTAATCAATTTCAACTAAAATAAATTAACTAAACTAAGTTATAAATTAATTATATTAACATACCCTAAACGAAAATTTACACTAACTCAAATATCTAAATTTACTTTACTATAGAAAAAAAGTAGTAACTAAATTAATAGAATAATCTACTAACTACATTAATAAAAAAAAATTGAACTAAACTACAAAACAATAATGAAAAGTAAATTAAAAGAAAAAATTACCTGTCTATTATTATTTATAACGATATATATCCCAAATATGTCAAGTCGGTATAGGTTATTGTACTCCATCATTCTTCCTCTTTGTCAACCAAACACTTTTCCTATCCCTCTATCTACTATTTTTTTTCTCCATCTTTTATCTATCCACCAATTTTTTCTCCAAATTCTTTCTACTTTTTCTCTCTCTAAGACTCTAACCTCACCAAAGGAATATAAAACGAGCAACCCTTGATTGATTACATATTTATAGGAGAGGGTGCACTGACCTCAATCCAGTCTAAATCAATTTCTTTATAATATTGATAAACAGGATATTTTGAAAATTAATCTTAAAAAAAGAATACACCAAAATAATATTTTTTTATTTTAAAATGGTAAAAAACCAGAACCAGAACCAGTACCTAAACCTAAAAAAACCTGAACCTGCCTATAAGTAAAATTTTAAAATAAATAGAAAAGATTTGATTTGGATGCTAAGAGTAACTTGGATTTGGAGGAATCACTTCTTGCATAGATGAATTGATTTTTCCCCCTTACAAGGTTTTCCATGTAATGTATGCGTAGATGATTTGGAGAAATCTCTTTTTTTTTTTTTTTCCCTTACAAGGTTTTCCATATAATGTATGAAATTAATTTTTGTTTAGATGGCCCTAAATATTCAACTCAAACTTATTTGTCAATTGTTGTCTTATATATATATAAGCATCTGAAATTTAATAATCAGGATAATGATTTCTTAGTTTGAGAAATTAATAATACTCTCGTTATTTTTTGGGTAATAATTTCTCTCATCGTTAGGCTCTCTCCTAAGGTACCAGTGCCTTTCGAGAGAGCCCGGTTATTCCTAGTCAAATTCACGGTAGTGGTGATTTTTATTTTTATTGATAAATCTACTTCATGCACTTTCCACGAGCGAGCGATTGTTTCTTCACAACATAAAGAAAATGAACCTTGGATTGGCGGAACTATAAGGCAAGATTGTAAATGGTCTTGATCCATGCATCAACTTGCCAAGGATATCAGCATGATCAAAATACACAAAGAAAAATACACACGCAATCAACTGATAATGGTTGTTACTAACCGCCAAAAAGAGAGAACACGCGTACAGCAATCTTTCTTGAGAGAGGTGGCTAAGCAAATAATATAAATGTTAGTACCCTGAGTAAGAATGAGATGAGTTTTTTGTGGGAAGATAGAACAGTGGTTGATGTTCATAAGATTCCTCTTAGCCAGAAAGAAAACAAAACAAAACACTGAGAGTCTGAGACCCAACCAATGACTCCCTTCCCCTGCTAGCCTCTCAATAAAATCATATTTCTGCAGAAAGTTAGAAACTACTGAAAGAACCTTTTCTGTTGTTACCTTCCTTGCATTTTTTTTATTTAACAGAGCAGACTTCTTCTACTTCCTAATTTAGGAATAAAAATGAAAAGGAAGTTTCACTCGTCAGTGCTGGGATACTAAGGGTACCACTTACCACTAACAAACAAAAAGGGTAAGCCAACATTAAATTCTCTGGGACCAGTTTGTCTTAACATGTATCCATTTTCAAATTCGTCTTACTCATCAAAGTACAATGCAATGCCACCATTCATCTTTTATCCTCCAAAAATATAGTTCATCACATTTTCTTGGTTCGGAAAGGACCAGCAAATTCCATTACGCATAGTCCCTTCCACCTCAGCTTAATCAACCTTCCAGCTTCCAACCACGTGACCATCACCTTATCTTCTTTCTTGTCCCAAAAATCATCATCACGATTCGTTGCGGCATCATCTTCTTCATTCACTAGGGATGGCAGCTGATTTCTCAGCCAAGAGCAATTCCAATGCTCAACTCCTTGAAGAGCTAGAGGCTCTAAGTGAATCCCTTTACAAATCACACACCGCCACCACAGCTCGAAGAACAGCTTCACTTGTCTTGCCACGAACTTCAGCTCCTGTTCCATCTGCTGAAGATGACACTGACAGTGCTAAAGTTGATGATAAACCCAGTGCCAAACCTCGATTGCGTCGCTTGTCCTTGTCCCCATGGCGATCAAGGCCAAAGCTTGAAGATGCCAAGGCACCACTCATTCAGCCAGAAATCAGAAAGCTGGATGACACATCAACTTCTTCAGGTGACAAGAAAGGGATTTGGAGCTGGAAGCCTATTCGGGCTTTGTCTCATATTGGAATGCAGAAACTAAGCTGTTTGTTTTCTGTTGAAGTGGTCACTGCACAAGGCCTCCCTTCTTCCATGAATGGACTTAGGCTTGCTGTATGTGTTAGAAAGAAAGAGACAAAGGATGGTGCTGTTAAGACAATGCCATCACGGGTTGCACAAGGAGCTGCAGATTTTGAAGAGACCCTTTTCATCAGGTGCCATGTTTATACCAGCCAAGGTAGTGGAAAGCAGATTAAGTTTGAGCCACGCCCATTTTGGATATATCTTTTTGCCGTTGATGCTAAAGAGCTTGATTTTGGAAGAAGCTCTGTAGATTTGAGCGATTTGATCAAAGAATCCATTGAGAAAAACCAACAAGGCATGCGAGTTCGGCAATGGGACACAAGCTTCAGCTTATCTGGGAAGGCAAAAGGAGGAGAACTTGTTCTCAAACTGGGTTTCCAGATCATGGAGAAAGATGGAGGAGTTGAGATATATAATCAACTGGAGAATTCAAAGTCCACCTTCAGCAAGTTGAGAAATTTTTCATCTTCTTTTGCTCGCAAACAATCCAAGACATCCTTCAGCATGCCCAGTCCCAGAATGACAAGCAGAAATGATGCATGGACTCCTTCACAGCCAGGAAGAGCAGGAGATATTCAAGGAATGGATGATTTGAATCTTGATGACCCAAACCCAGTTCAGGATTCCTCTCTCTCTGCCCAGAAACCAGAAGAGCACAAAGAAAAGGTGGAGGATTTTGATCTTCCCGATTTTGAGGTTGTTGACAAAGGGGTTGAGGTTCAAGAGAAGGAAGAAGATGGAGGGGAATCTGAGAAATCTTTAGAAGTGAAATCAACTTCAAGTGAGGTTGTCAAGGAAATAGTGCATGATCAGTTGCACCTCACTAGATTGACTGAGCTTGATTCAATTGCCCAGCAGATAAAAGCTCTTGAGTCTATGATGGGGGAAGATGATAAGTATATGAAAATAGAGGAAGAGACAGAATCACAGAGGCTAGATGCAGATGAGGAAACTGTCACAAGGGAGTTTCTTCAGATGCTTGAGGACCAAGACAGCAGAGGATACTTATTCAATCAACCTGAAATTCCACCTTTACAACTTGAAGGAGGACTTAAGGATTCTTCTGCAGATGGAGAATCCAAGGTGTATCTGCCTGACCTTGGAACGGGCTTGGGTTGTGTAGTTCAAACAAGGGATGGAGGCTACTTAGCTTCCATTAATCCTTTAGATGTTGCTGCGGCTAGGAAAGATACCCCAAAGCTAGCAATGCAGATGTCAAAGCCTTTTGTGTTGGCGTCAAATCAAACCGTGAGTGGGTTTGAGTTATTTCAGAAACTGGCTAGCGTTGGTTTTGATGAACTCAGCTCTCAAGTTTTGTACTTGATGCCCATAGATGAAATGATAGGCAAAACTGCAGAACAAGTTGCTTTCGAAGGCATTGCCTCTGCAATCATACATGGTAGGAACAAGGAAGGAGCCAGTTCCAGTGCTGCTCGCATAGTTTCTTCCCTCAAAAGCATGGCAAATGCTATGAGTTCCGGAAGGAAAGAACGAATATCAAGTGGACTTTGGAATGTCGATGAAGATCCAGTAACTGCAGAGAAGCTTCTGGCATTTGCAATGCAGAAGATTGAGTCCATGACGGTTGAAGCATTGAAAATTCAAGCTGACATGGCTGAAGAAGAAGCTCCATTTGATGTTTCTGCACTCAGCTCAAAGAAAGGGGACAGTGGAAAAAATCTTTTGGCTTCTGCTACTTCAATTGAGGATTGGATCAAAGACCAAAGCTACAACAAAAATGCTGCAAGCTCTGATAGTGAACCAGAAAAAGTCACACTGATATTGGTTGTCCAACTGCGGGATCCACTGAGACGCTATGAAGCAGTTGGAGGCCCTATGATAATACTTATTCATGCAACACGTGCTGACACAAAGGGGAATGGCTACAGCGATGAGGAGGAGAAAAAGTTCAAAGTAGCAAGCATGCATGTGGGAGGTTTCAAGGTGAGGAGTGCCACAAAGAAGAATGCATGGGACAGTGAGAGACAGAGACTAACTGCAATGCAGTGGCTGGTTGCATATGGGCTGGGAAAGGCAGGAAAGAAAGGGAAGCAAGCATTGGCAAAGGGGCAAGACCTGTTATGGAGCATTTCCTCACGAATTGTGGCTGACATGTGGCTAAAAACCATGAGGAATCCAGACGTCAAACTTATATAGTAAATAGCACCTCCATTCTATTGTCAAGTATTGCAAGCAAGATAAATAACAAGTTATGATACTCTCATAGTCTTCATGTCTCATAGAAAGTTCAACTGCAGTCCAAGTGAAAGATTCTTCTGAGCCACTGCAGCTACCTATATCATTTGTGCAGATCTATATATGAATATAAGAATTGTGTATATGTCATGTCATAATTAGTTGTTTTTTTGTAAAGGCTAATAAAATTTCTCTGTTATATGTAGGGCGTATGAGATTGATTGATAGAGGGATAGATTAGCATTTGAAGGGTCTAAGTAACCCGCTTTGTTTTTGCCCCGTTATGTTTATCTTTTCTGCCTATTAGTTCATATTTGTTGTTGATTTGGTTGGAGTAGACGTAAGTACAAAAGAATGCATTTTAGCATTTTGTATACATACGTGTGAACACAGACTGTTGAGAAGTTACACGTGAGTAATAGTTTTTTTATCTATGATTTTATTAATATTGATAGTATATTTTTATGTCAACACGAATTATAAAGTTATAACATCAGTTTAAAAATAGTATTAATAGTTACAATTGCAAATTATTAAGTCAACATCACATAAATACACCAATATCTATGTTTACACAAACCCCTTAAAAACTTTCTTTTATTAAATTAAATCTGTCTCAAGCTTTCAACCATTTTAAGCCTTTTATCTGCTCCCTTCAAGTCAAAAAAAAAGAGAGAAAAAACCTGTCCAGGTTATGTTTCAATGAGCAAAGAAACCAAATTCACAATTTCATCTGCAACATCAAGTACGCATTATTATGCTCTTCTAATGTAGAGATTCAAGAACAAGATAATGGACGGTATAAGTATGCTGCTGTAAATTTAAATTTCTCATTCTGAGACAATATTGATAATGGTCCAAGAGTCTATATTGTGCAAAAAATCAAAACAGTATTTAGTAGTAAGACAAAAGAAACATGATAAATAAGCAGTTTAAAGAGCAAACGCAATAAGCATCCATTCAGGGACAATCGGCTCATATGTATCTTTTTTCTGTAATGGTGCATCACAAATATATTCTTAAGACATTATTGATTGACAAGTGATGATTAAGCAAAAGAGAATATCACTAACAACGAAATTCACAAGAACGTAGAGATTGATTACATGGATCAGATAATGCTATAATATCTTTTCATAAACTATATGTCTACAGTCAAACCATTAAAATTGAAATCTTTCACTGGAAACATTGAGTAAAATGGAAAATTTCTTTGAATGAAACAAATTCTGAAGCATACAGTTGAGATTGACTTGTTCAAATGTGACTGTACCCGGTGGAGAATCTTTCTTTTTTTCATCTTCTTATCTTACTTTCTAAATCCTCCTCTTTAGTTGTTGAGTATCGCAAAATACATTGACCTGTTCCAACCGGCGATGGGTTAGCTTAAAAACGAGACCGGATAAGTTGACTTGATTTTGAAAAAGGTGATGCTAAGACTAACCCACTCCGCTTTATGAGAGGTTGATAAAGCATGTTGCCTAAATTCAAAAATAAAATATACAAAAATAATGAGTTAGTGAATTAAACAATTCAACCAGTAAAAAATTGATTTTCTTTTTTTTTTTGAATACAAGTGGCAATTTAAGTATCATGAAACAAGAACTTCAATATATTTCAATTTCCTGGATTTTATGTCGACGACTATAAAGTACAAATAAGTTTGACTCAGTCTCAAATTCCACCATTTACAATTATCTACATGAATCTTCCCATTCAAAGTCAGAACTCAGAAGTAGAAGGAAGGAAGGAAAGGAAGAAGAAACTTAAAATGGAGCTAAAAAGATTCAAGTGTTGACACGCCGACACCGACACCAAAATGCAGTTCCTCCACTTCGGCCTCGAGCAACGGCTATTTCCTCATCAACAAAAAACCAGATGAAAAAAGGATCCTTGGTACTTGGCTCCTTGTCTTCCTTTTTCCCTAGGCTGATCTGTAGAGGTCCCAAGGGTCCAACTTTTATTCGAAGGTACTCAAAAATGAAAGCCAGTATTCTCTTTTTCCATGAAAGTCGGCCTTCAAATGTTAATTGTCCAATGGGTCCAAGATATACGCCATTTTCAATTCTCTTTGCCTGACAATTCGTGATGATAACTTAACATGATAATTTAGACAAAGGCAGTCAGAAAACTAATCTCTAAAGATATTTTAGACATAATTTGATGATTTGACATACGCAACTTTAACAAATAATGAAATAAACTACGGCAATATGTGCTTGCTTGCATGAGAAGGGGTAAAGCAGACCAATAAAAAATGTTTTATAAGCCTTGTTAACTCATAGATGCAAAAGCAATCTTTCCTGAATGAAATGGATACACATGACATGATAAGGGTCCTCACAGGTAACATCTGAGGTCTCATTAACAGTTGGTTTTTGCCTGAATCCTCACAACCTTAAATTAAGATGATATTAGCTGCTGTGACACAGCATTCAATGCAAAGTTTTACCAGTTCTCTCTTGTCCTTAATAAACTGAAAACTTTTATTGTTCGAGTTGAATTACCTCCCTAACTAAGATAGGGAATGGGAATTGGTTCCTCTACAGGATACAATTTAAGACTGTCTTCACCCCTAATGACTCGTAAGTGCTTTTTTGAGATTTAAGAGTTAAGACACAAATGGTTCTAGCTTAACATCAGTGTTATGCTTTTAAAAACTTAGGCAGAAAATAGAATCGTGCTTGACATCAGACACAAACAAATAATATCACAAACAATGAACACCTGATGTTTATCTGGAAATAATTTCATGGAGGACAGAACAATACAATCTGACAATCATGTCCAAAGACACACCTTATCCATCAAGTATTTACGAAAAGCCAAATCACGTGATTTTAGATGAAGTTCCAGAAAGGTTTGGAAATAGGAATTGCGCCCTAAAAAAACTTTATTCTTTAGCACCTGTTCTTAACATTGATCAAATGTTTCTTGTATCATCTCTCTTGCTTTTTCAACTAGAAACACCTTTAGCTCAAAACTCAATAACAAGGAACATTGAAATCTTCTCAATAGGCAGACAAATATCCACCTAGCATCAGGAATGAAATATAGATAGGATCATACGAAAGAGACTTACAGCAGCATCAAACCTCTGAACAGCTGTGAGAGGAAAATATCGACCACCTTTTAATTGTTTCTAAAATTCAGCACCAAATTATTGTAAGCGTTAACTGACAGCTATAAACATGCAATACAAGAAACAGAGTTATAACCAAAAGAAGAATGATCAAACAAAAAGGTGATAGAAATATGTTGACCTCAGCTGTGAAAATTAGCATCCAGGTCCTCCCAGGCGATTCCTTTCCTCCAAGGGTTTCAAGAAAACCAGAAGGATCAATATTTGCTTTCTCAATCACAGACAGTGCAGAGAGAACCTTCTCTGCTGCTACCTTTCTTGTCTTGGCCGCATCTTTTAGAACTTTCACACTTTCCTCTACTTCCTAAGCAAATATAGAAATTAAATTGAATTAAATTCAAATCAAAACAGAACCAAGAAAGAAAAGACTCTTACATATCAAAACTTTTATCAGGTCCAAAAGCTAAATCAAGAAAGCTACGCTAAAGATTCAAAATTTAGCACCTTAACCTTTTCTGTATCTTCCAAGAAACCAAACGAAGCTTTGAAATATTAATGGGGACCCAAATGAATGCAAAGGGAAAAGAACATACCTTTTTGGATTTGTATCCCTCCTCAACAAGAAGTGGGGTTGAGGAAAGTTGTTCTCTTTCAGTGTCATCAAGGGCAGCTCTGGTTCTTGTTGTTTCTCTGGGAAATTTAACAAGGCAGCAGTTTGTTCCTCTGAGGGGAGTGGCATTCTGAGTCTTAAATTGTGGTGAGAGCTTTGATGCTTTGAGGGATGTTAATGGAGACGAATTTCGGAAGCACCAATGGAAAGTTGTAGCGGACAACACATGAGATGATGCTGTTTGTGAGCTCATGGTCATGGCCATTGCAAATGTAGCCATAATATATATCTTTCACTCCTGAATTTTGAACTATTTTCATTTTGATATAGTTTTGGGGCTATATGCATTCCCTTTCTGTTTTTGAGTTCTCTACTTATGTGGTCCTGAAATTTCTATCATCGTCATAATTATTAATTTATCATTGTTATTTGTTAGCAGCTGAAATTTTGAGGAACAAACAAAAAAAAGAGAAACAATACCTACTAATTCTACGGCTTGGTGTCATTTTGTATTTTTCTTTCTTGAAAAAAGTTAAGAAAGCTGCTTGAGTTGATGAGATTTGACTTTGACTACTAATCCTAGCTACCAGTTGTGTAATTTGTAAGAACAATTAAAAATTAAAGAAGAACGCTTGAGTGCTTACAATGAGTTTTTTGAGGATTAAAAATTCACAATTGAGGCATTTTTATTTTTATTTTTTTTGAAGACATTTACTGAACCTGTGAAAAATTTTGAGCGCCATAATATCACTAGATATCTTATTATTATTTTGTGAGAATTTTAATTTATTAGTGTAAATTTTGCAAATGTCCAAAAATGTTAAAAAAAGTAGATATCCCACAAAAAGACACTAGAATTCCTAAAAAATAAATTGAATTTCCAATTATATCTTAACGGAAAAATCCCCACAAGTACACTAAAATCCCAGTGACATCATAACAAAAAGAAAATTAAAAAACGTAAAAAGATGCGACTTTTTACTCCCCTTAATAATCTGAATTCTCCAAACTTTCTTATAAAGTTCTCTAATAAAAACATATTCAACCAAAAGAAAAAACATCAATATATATTTATAAAGTTAAATTACTACCAGAGTTTAAAGTTTATAAACGTTAAACAAGATACTATACGAATGTATTTATTAAAATTCTTATACATTAAAATAAGAGTAAACCTCTAAATTAGTAAATGATAATATTTTTGGCGGGACAAAATAATCCCTGATAAAAATAAATTGATCCCAAGATTTCTGATAATTACAAAAATTAGACATTTTAATTCTTAATTCACTTGCTACTAATAAAAAATATTATATATAGGTTACATTGTGACTAAAACAAACTAATTTTATTTCATGTGATACCAACATTCACAAACATGCAATAAAAAAAAAAGTCATTATTTTACTAATTGAGCCGTAAACTTAGATTTTTTTTTACATTTTATACTAAAATTGAGATGGCTTAACCATTAATATTGTGATTTTTCAATGCTCCTGTTGTGTTTCCAATTGTAAGGGGACAAAAATCAAGAACATTTTTATTTTAGATTTGTTTGTTTGAAATTATTTTGATAAAAAATAATTTTTTATCCCAAAAAACCAATTTTCATATATTTGAAGATTTTCAAAAAAAAAATTCAATTTGTTTTATAAAAATTTAAAAAAATTACTTTTAAAAAAAATCAATTTTTAATTTTTTTAATTATATATAAAATTTAAACTTTAAAATTATTTTTTTTAAAATTAAAATAAATACACCTTTTTAACTATTGAAAAACAAGGTTGAGGGACAAGATTTGGGTCAAACAATTAGCGAGGAGATGAAGACAAGTTCGATTTTTTTTATTTTTATTGATAGCCAAAAGTAAATTATCCCAATAAAAAATAAAACGAAGTGGAATTTGATAACTCACTGTTTGATCGCAATTGGAGAGAAGATGAAATTGATAACCAACTCTCTAATAATTACAAATGAGCTAAAAATTAAAACATCTAATTTTTACAATTATCAAAAACCTTGATATCAATTTATTTTTGTCAAAAATCAACCTATGTATCCATTATATCACCAGGAACTAATTTCAAGATTTATTCTTAAAATAATATACACTCAACTGGAGAAGTGAAATTAATGAAGTCAGCCCACAAATAATAATAATAATAATAATAACCTTACTATTACAACCCTAACACCTCCAGTACTCCCAATCCTACCGTACTATCCCCCTTGTTGGTACCGACTAACCGACCTATCTTTCATCATCGCTATCATTAATAAACATAACATATCATTAAATTTTTAACCATCTTTAAAATCACACATTATAGTATTAAGCCCTATTTTACCGGTTACACAATAACCTCAACCACACAGCAGTAAGTCCTACTTCGATGGGAAGAAAATGATTCCATTTCGCAGATGACAACAACAATAAGCTTCCCAGTGTATTAAATAATTAATAAGCTTCCACTAACCACTGTAGACAGTAAATCCAACCTGCAAAATCTCAAATATCTGAAAAGGATACTCTCGGTAGAATAAGATCACATATCAACGTAAAAATTAATATGCTAGTTAACTGTGACTAGGAGAGTTGCTTAATTGCTGTCATGTCAAAATATGAGGAGTTATCAGATTCCACTGCTACTCATGTGGATTGATACAAAACCACCCCAAAAATACCGAAGCAGCCAGGCCTTGTTAGGCCTCATACAAGTACAGAGCACCAGCAGCTGTAAGTAACTCTTCACTGAGTACTACCTCAAGTAAAAGAAAAATAAAGTATTCAAATGAATATATTGCAAACTTGATGCTGTCAATTATGCCTCAACGCTGCAACTCTATTTATCTGTGCAGGAATCCCGTCCTGTCCACATAAACAGCTGTTAGAACACAAGTATATCGGCAAGTTTTCAAAAATAAAGACAAGAACAAAAAGTGACAACTGAAGCTTTAGGCAGTTCGCATGCTAGTGACCCAATCGCAAATTGATTTGTTAGTCTGTTCTCTTAGAACATTTTCTTTTTCCAATGAAGACAACACAGCACTCCAAGAAGATCTATACAAATTTTAGATTGAGAAATAGTGCCAAATATTTGATATTTTCAGTTCTGTAAGCCGGTTTCCAAGTCAAATTTCCAAATGCTTAAATTTATTTGGATACGAAAGAAAGACAGTAAAAAATGTCCTTTCCATTACTGCTAAAAGCTAAAATCAAGAGAATCAAGCCATATATATGCTAGAAAAACATGCAAGACCAGCGACCATGAAAAGCAAGAACCACTTGACAAGAAGCAAGTATGCACTTGAATATTCTTTACCTTAAGCCAAAATTGTCACAAACTTACACACCAGTGACTTTTCCCACAGCAACCGTTTTTCCTGCAGGACAGAGTAAGCCGTAAGGCTTCAACGTATAATAATATCAGACACACATTTGGAAGACAAAATAAAACATCATTTCTTAACTCTTACCTTCAGTACGAAGAGTGAATCTCCCAAGTTGTGGAAAATCAGAGAACTTCTCAATGCATATTGTGTTACTAACCTGTAAGAACATTTCCAATACAAAAAACTTGCGTGAATAAAAAACAAACAAGCATCAGCAATGAATTCCTCTCTATTTGAGACTCTGGAATAATTCTGTGAAACCATGATGAAGCATAACCTTTCATAACCCTGGAAGCCCTAATACAGCAGTACAACACAACAATATATCAAAAGAAATTAGCTTCCAAATTCTCAAGACAACAAAATGCACCTGAATACGGCACACAACAACAGCACCATTCTTCACAAAGAGAACTTTCTTTTTCATTGGTTTCTTTGTCTTTGGATCAATTTGCTGCAACAGCTCAACAATCTCACATTCTTCAACTACAGAGTGGATATGCAGAACAGCCTTGTACCCAGCAGTAAAAATAGCCTACAGATTTTAATATAAGATATTAATGTCCCCGATTAATACATTGAAACTAAAGCTAACAACCAGATGCAGAGGGAAAGAGGATACATACATTGTCCAACAATTCAAGGATTTGCAGCTGAGCAACGAACTCAGTAACAGCAGGTATTGGATTTGCTGTAAAAGGAACGAAACACAAAAACCACATAAGAACACCATACAGAAGTTGTGAAACCAACTAACCACATGGGGACAAGACGACAACATAATCGAAATGGATCCCAATATTTAATTGTCTAATAAAAGCACAATTGCAAGTCGGAAAAGGCCGTTCTGTCACCATTCTTGAATCACTATTCTAAGATTCACATAATTTCTTGAAACCCACCACAATTTAAGCATATGTTCTGTGTCCTACTAAAAATCAATCCAATTTGATTCATATTAAAACAGCAAGGCAATAGTAAATAAGTTGTGGCATCAAGGTTGTTAAAATCGAGATCTTACATAGGATCGGAAGATGGATATAAAATTGTAAATCGTGGGATCGTAACACGGATCGTAAGATCCTACTAAAAATAAATAATTACATTCATAAAAATATATATGCATATAACATATCATAAATAAGCAAAATAACCACATTTAACGTAATTAAACTTCAAATAAACATGGACAAAGTGTCATAACCCATAATCCAAGCATCAAATAACTACAAGAAGTCTATAAGACCACAAATCATAACACAAAATGTAGCATGTTTTTGACATAACAAAAATTAAATCATCAAAAGAAAACAACCTAACTAGTTACTAGGCTACTATTAGAAATAAAATAACATCTAAAGCAAGTCATTTAGGCAATGGTCATCATATTCTTCATCTTCTATATGATCTATATCTTCATTGCCACCCCTCCGAACGAGTTCATCAAAATCATCATCATCAAGATCAGGAATTGCCAAATCATCTTTAGAGACAACACTTCCACCTTCTCCTTGGGCCATAAGATTATTTGGAATATCCAAATCTTCTAAATTTTCCAGTACATCTTCTTCTTCATCAACAATCCACTCTTCATCGGAGTCCAACTCATCAAGGCTATACTCAAAATCATGAGGTTTTCTAGTTTGCTTCTTCTTGGCCAATCTTGAGTTGGCCATCACAAACACAACATCATTCATTGTTTTTTGCTTCAAACGGTTTCTCCTCTTTGTGTGGACCTTAAAAAAGTTATAGAAGCAATCATCAACCACACATAGCAATTGGCAACTAATTCTAAAAATGAAATACAAATTATATTAAACATTTACCATCTCAAAGGCACTCCAGTTGCGCTCACATCCAGATGAGCTACATGTCAAACTCAACACACGAATTGCAAATCTTTGAAGCTCACGGATGCTCATCCCCATAAGAATCCCACCATTGAGCTGGGGTTTTGGTATTAAGAGCCTTCTTGGCTATTTCTCTACCAAAAAACTTTGCTTGATTCTTGAAATCCTCAAGTTGAGCATCAATCTTGGTAATCTCCTCTGTGTTTCCCACAATCCTTTCCATACAATCATAAAGTCCTCTTTTGACTTCATAATCAACCTTGAACCCAGGAGCATAATGTAATTGAGGGTTCAAGTAATAGCCCGCAGCATGCAAGGGCCTATGAAGCTGATTATCCCATCTTTCATCAATAATGTCCCATAAAGGCTTATAACTAATGAAAAAAAAAATTGGATTAGCTACTAACACTAGAATATTCTAATTTAAACTAAACTTGATTAAGCATTAATGATAAAGGATAGTTTACCTCTTTTGGACACCTTGGAAGGAACTTTGAATTTTCTCCTTTGCACGATCCATCTCTTCATAAATATACCCCATGGCTGGCTTCTCATCCGAATCAACCATACGAAGTACATGAAGAAGAGGATAAGCACCCCTCAAACATACCACAATATCTCTCCAAAACATTCTATCCAACACCACATTTTCAATCAACTTCCCATCCTTTGTCTTTGCAAACTTACTAGATTTCCATTGATCGGAAGTGAACATTCTTATCAATGCCCCTTTTTTCTCATGGAGGCAACCCAAAGTAAGGTAGGATGTTGCAAAACGAGTCATACCCGGCCTCACCAAATCTTTTCCTTTGGTGTAGTGTTGCAAGAGTGAAATGAGAGATGTCCTAGAATAGATGAAGGTAGTAATTTTTCTTCCCTTATAAATTGTATCTTTATGAAGATCCAATTTTTTCTCAAAGTCCTCCAACATTAAGTCAATACAATGTGCTGCACAAGGGGTCCAATAAAGATTCTTCCTTTTTTCCATTAACATCTCTCCAGCAGCTTTGTAATTAGCTGCATTATCTGTGACAACTTGTACAACATTCTCCTCACCAACTTCCTCAACCACATCATCTATCATCTTAAAGATCTTATCTGTTGTCTTAGAAATATGGGAGGCATCAATAGACTTTAAAAAAACAGTCCCCTTAGGGCTATTAACTAAGAAATTCAATATGGTTCGCCTTCTCTTATCCGTCCAACCATCTGTCATAATTGTGCATCCCATTTTCTTCCAATAAGCTTTATGTTCCTCCAATGATTCCATAGTCACATCTACCTTTTGCTTCAAATATTTCACTCTCAATTCATGGTAGGATGGTGGCTTAAATCCTAATCCATGCCTTGCAACCTTTTCAAACATCCTAATATATTCTTCACTCCTTGAAACATTGAAGGGAATGGCATTGTTGTAAAAAAAGGAAGCAATTTCTTGACATGCTTCCTCCCTCAAATTCTTCTTAAATATATTGTTGATAGTTGCTTGAGAGTCAACACACCTTTTCTTGAAAATTTTTTTAGGTGTCTCCACTTCTTTTCTCTTCCTTTTTTCACTATCTGAAGAAACATCTTCACTAGTTGGTCCTCCTCCTTCAACCCTTTTTGTTTTCTTGATCAAGTTCTATTGCAATCCAACTACAATATCCCACATTTTCTGCTTAACCTCTTCACTAACACTCTTACAAGCCCCAACATCCTTTTGTGTTCCAGCCAAGTGATGCTTCAATCTATAAACTCCCCCTGTTATGATCTTCTCACAATATTTACATTTTATTTTTCTTGAATCTCCATCAACAGAAATCCCATGGCTCCATCCCACATCACTCCTATTTCCAGCAGAATTTTTAGGTTTTTTTCTACTGTCTCCACTTTGACCCCCAGACCCAGTAAAGCTACCACTTTCAGACTGAGGAGGCCTACTGTTACCCTCACCAGCAGCACTTGATTCCATATTTCTACCCAAAAATTATCTAATTAGAGACCAAGCAATACAAGCTTAGAGAATAATAATTTAAAAAAAAAAAAAAAAAAAGAAGGACTGGAATCGGAATCGGAATCAGAACCTAACTTAACAAAACTAACAATAACTCATTGCTCACCTCACTTCACGAACAGACAGACCACCAGCAGCGGAGAAAGAGTCAGCGATTGATCTGGTAAATCAAGCTGAGGGGCAATGACGATTTAGTTAACAACAAAGAATGTAGCGCCGCTTTGCGCTGTACCTAATGTGAGAGAGAGAGAGAGAGAGATAGACAGCGTGTTTGAGAGAGAAGAGAGTTCGAAGTTCGAACTTCTTCGAACAGAGCACAGAGAGAGAGAGATTGATGGAGAGAGTGAGAGAGATGGAGCGTTTCAGAACAGTGAGGGAGACGAGAAATGGGGTGACACGGAGAAAAGGTCGAAGTGCCTCATCTGAGTCAGGTAAGGGCCGAAAATGGGCCGGGTTGAGCTCCAATGGGCCGCGCTGCCATCCGCCACAGGAGGAACGATTGGATCGCAGAAGTCGCCGATCCCATCGATTCCACGCTTTTGCTCGGCGATCCCGCAACGATCCGAGCTCACCGCGTTCCAGGGTGAGATAGGATCGGAGATGCAGTCGAAGATCGTAAAATCGTGCGATTTTACGATGTTAATCGCGATTTTGACTACCTTGTGTGGCATTGATCATCTTATGACATACCATACTATAAGGCTAACCTTTTTCATATCAGAGGCAGAAATAAGAAATCAATCAAGACACAAAAACTAGTTTTTCACATTGTACTGAAATTGTTCATGTAGTTATATTTTTTAAAAACACCTTTCTTTACGATAAAATTTCTCCCTCTTCAACAAATATGTTCTAGAATTTACTTCTACTGCAGCATAGCTTTCTAAGTCCAGCAAAATCTTTAAGCAAATTTTGGTGTTGGGGTGGGGGGGAATCCTTACCAACACTAGACAGGACAAACCCAGATAATATGTCGTCTTCTTCAACACCAGATAATCTGATCCGTAAATTTTCACCAGGTCCAGCACGCTTAACCCGATCTTCATCAATATATATAGCAACAACTTTAACTTGATCCTACAAATTAGTACACAGTTGGCACACATTTCACTTTCAGCAAAGAAAGAAAGAAAAAAAAAAGGAAAGAAAGAAAGAAAGAGAGCTCACAACCCCCCCCCCCCAAAAAAAAAAAAAAACCTTATTTGGCATGACCAACAGGGAATCTCCCTCACGGACAGTACCAGATTCCACTTTTCCCATAACAACAGTTCCCATGTCTTTGAATTTATCAATTATAGGCATCCTACACAAGTCAAGAAGTTCAATCTTAGCAAAGCTGAAATTTAAAATAAAATAAAGAACCTACAAAGGGCCTTCAGGAGAGAGAACAAAGCAACAAAATTTTCAGAAACACATTACCTGAAAGGACCTTTGGGATCTCGCAGAGGAACTTCAATAGCATCGAGCGCTTCAAATAAGCAAGGACCACCCCACCATGAACAAGTGCTTTTATCCACTCTTGTTTTTATGTTGGTACCAATCAGCCCAGACATTGGTAAAAAAAGGACATCTGGAAAATAAAATAATAATTAGTAAAATAACTTCACTTCAACAATCCTATAACTGGTCAGGACCAGTGGATAAAGTATGAAATTGTCATGTCAGTAAATGATTTCCAAAACAAGGCTTTCCCTTGTCCATTTTCACGAGCTTTTCAAACCCTGCACCATAGAGATAACTTGCAAAACAGGGAAAGAATAACATTTGGACAACCTGAAAACCCTGAAATCTCAAACCTTACTTTCCTAAAACTAAACAAGTTGCTGTTCACCCCTATTCTAAGTTCATTATCATCCACCACAACCCTTGAGAACACACCCAAGATTCCAAACCTGCTGAGAATTTTGCCCAAATAAACTACCAACCTTTCAGCCATCTTCATAATGTCCCAAGCTCCAGCAGCATCGAACAAGACATGTAACATTCACCACTCAAAATGAGAACAAGAAATTTTTCAAGAGTGAAATACGACAGTCAGACTGTCACCCCCATCATGTTCAAAATTATATAAAACATGTTTTCTATGTCAAAGCAACATAATCCACCCATAGGACCTACTCTAGATCATACGATTACACATACATCCCAAAATTAAACAACATATAAATTAAAATGACTGGCAAAATAAAGTTTCAACAAATTCTCAAACAAATAAAAGGCAGATACCTTTCTTCACATTGTATCCTGATTGCTTCAGAAATGGAATCATCTTTGACTCAATTTCATCATACCTAGTGGCACACCAGCAGCAAGGAACCTTATTAAAATTACAGCTGTGTACAGAAAGGGGGATGAAGACACAGCAGGGGTGAGAGAGAGCACCTTTCTTTTGACCAGTTCACGGTTGGATCATCCATTTTATTTACAACAACAAGCAGCTTAGCCACACCCAAAGTTTTTGCAAGCTGGACGTGTTCACGAGTTTGTCCACCCCTCTCATATCCAGTTTCAAATTCTCCCTTTCGAGCAGAAATTACCTGATAATAAAGTCATAGAAAGACATATCATCAAATACTTGTCAAGAAACATTTATAGAAGATCAAGAAACAGAGAGCGACATCATAGGTCAACCAACCAACACTCCAATATCAGCTTGAGATGCACCACTGATCATGTTAGGAACATAGCTTTTGTGACCCTGCATAACCATGACAAAACCATAGAGTGGTTTGAATAACTGAATTATTATAAAGATAGGAGAATATAACAACTGAGGCAAGGAAAGGATATCTTTCAGAGAAAGCACTAACATATCCCAAACAGAAGACTAATACTCTAGAGAATATGCATGTCCAAGGTATGGAAAACAGATCTAAGGATAATCATGCAATGAAGTTACTCACAGGTGCATCCAAAATTGTAAACCTTGTTGTCTCTGTCTCAAAATGTGCTCTTCCAACTTCAACTGTTTTTCCCTGCAATTATTACAACTTCAATTATGAGTTCTGAGCAAGTTCATAAAAGTAACAAGAAAAGAGAAAACCTACGTCAAATGGGATAAAACAGTTAAATTATATTAGCAAATTTTTTTCATACCTTCACCCTCTCCTCCTCATTTGTGTCCATTATATAAGCCATATACCTAGCATATAAATTCCAAATTATTAACTTTGATACATATTAGTATGAAGCATCTTTATTAAGCTAAAAATACACTAAAATATATAAAACTGGTATTACCAGTCCTGCTGATCTAATTTATAAGCCAAGGGAAGAATACCGACCAAAAAAAAAAAATTGAAATTCTTCACACACTAAGATTTGAGAAGCAAAAGAACCTATGAAGTAACGGACAACCAATAAGTGTAAAAGCAAACAGACACGAGAAGATACACAAATCAGCATGCCACAATTGTATTCTTTTTTTTTTTTAACAACAATGAGGTTTCGCATAAATATTTGTAGTTACGCAGTTGCAAAGAAATAAAACATTCAGAAGGGAAGATAAATAATCACTTGAACAGAATAAACCTCAAGGTGCACATTACAAGCGACAGTGTGACACAAGCATAAGTAAAAAGGTCTCATAGCATATTCATAAGAGTCATGTATATATATATATATATTCATCATGACTTTATCCATCATACAATTTGTTTTGACTTTTAAGGCAAAGCAGACAGCAGGACAACCTACCCATTTATGAACTTATTTGATACTTATTTCTGCCTATATTACATTGTCATGTTAAAGCAGCAAAGCACTGACAGTGCACATGACACCTTCAATCAAGAGACAAAGTACATGAGCTAACCAGCTTTCTCGACTTTTGTCTTTAGCTTCTTTCTCATATTTTTGTATAGTCCTTTCATCAACCTGACCACTGAGAAAAAGTATCTGACCTCCAGTTGTTGACTTACCAGCATCTGGGACAAGAAATGCAAGAATAAATTACAGCTAGAACAACATTAATTTTACAACCAAAAAAACAAAATGATGGTTCAATTAAATATATTGAATGAGCATGGGAATGGCAACATATAAACCATGAGAGAAAGGCCAGCTTTAAACCCCATACTACTACAAAAAGCCAATGAACCTCAGATTAATACTAAGTCAAATTTAGCACCATATGAATAAGAAAGTAAAATTGGATATATATGGATTATAGCCGAATCACCACATCTACAATAAGTAGAGTGAGATCATGCCACCCAAGTCCAAGGCACATTCTATATTCGCAACCCATATACTGATAAAGGAGCTGTGTGGAATTCATCAACTTACCAACATGGCCAATGAAAACAACATTCAAGTGTCTTTTTTTCATCATCTCCAGCTCATTTTCTTCATCTTGGACCATAGGAATTGCTTTATCTTTCACTACAAATCAAAATCATGGAGTGAGCACAAGAAAATGGATGTTTATAACTTCATTAGCAATGAGATGGATGTTCATATCTTCATTGGCAATGAGCACTCTAACTTCAAAACAGCAATATAAAAGCACAATATGTGCATAATCACATACTTGAAAACTAGATACATTTCCCAATTACCTTTAGGCACAGCCTGGACAGGCTGTGCCTCAATCTCCTGCTCTGGATCTGAAACCACCAAAGAAATTAAGAGAGGCGGGGGGGTACAACCAAAGTGAAATTCTACATATAATGCTCTCCAATCTCCATCATTAATTTATACTATTAATACGGCAAGTGATGACATGGGCAGCAAGCACCGATAAAACAATCAACAAAGAAAACAGAGCTAATGTATTATTCATTTCTCAATGTTCTAGGAAGCTAGTACGACTTTACATCCAGAAGATACAAAATTAATTCATCATTATTCAATGGTGATAACGAGCAAGTGAGAGAAGTTCACAGGAGGACAAGTGGCATTGGATGCAAACTGTTGTTACAAACATGAACTTCCCAACAACATCAATAATACTCAAGCAATTTCTCTAGTTCTGACAAAGCAAACAGGCACGATACAGCTTGTCATAAATTAAATGAAACCTAATTGTCAACAATCCGTGTATTCCATTTCCAGCTATCAATAATTCATTCAAAATCAAATAAGCATATATGACCAAAACTACTAACATAGGGACATTCATCATAAGTATAGGATTCTGACAAGAGACCCATAGAAAAGGGAGGAAAAGTGGAACACGAGTTCTCCTGTTTCTATATTGTCTTTCAGGGACCTTGTTATAACAGCTGATAACAGCTTGCTGCCTCAAACAATCTTTCTGAACAGATGAGAATTCACAATCGGTTGTGTTAAGGGGGGGAACAAAAGGTGCTACTTTATGGAGCATTTACAGCATGTTCGGAGCAGAAGCAGGTTGGTCTCAAAAATACAAACAATTGAACGTAAAGTTTGTAAATGAAGGTCAAAATAAAATAATGAAAAGCGGCAGCAATGCAAAGAGACTTGAAGTACAATGATGCTAAAGTTTTGACATTAATGAGATTTGTTTTCCCAGAAAATACAAACACGAAAAAAGAAGGCCCGACAAAACACAGAATCAACCACTTCCTTACTAGTTACTACCAACCTTCATCCATCTTATCAGATTTCTCAAATTCTTCAATCTTTTCAGATTTCTCAACTTCTTCAATCTTTTCAGATTTATCAACTTCTTCTGGCTTTCCATCATCTGGACTTACCATCCCATTATTGTCTTCTGCTATATCACAATCAAGAATGTATAGAAAGATCAAAAAAAAAAAGGAGAGAAACCACGGATCCGTGGTGAAAAAAATAAGAACAAAAGCACAAAAATCAACAGGCCTTTGGATTACCTGCTGAGTCAAGCTGCAAAGAACGGATGTCTTCCTCGATATCTATCATTCAAACAGAACAGACACAAAAATTTCCTAAGTTTCTTAAAACCTCAAAGTAGAATGTTTTTGTTTGATTCAGGAAAAGCAATAATTTTTTAGAAATTTATTTTCCCCAAGTATGAATGGAATTAAAAATAATTATAAACTAAGCCACAATCTATCCCAGTAAAGATCGCCGCCATAACATGCAACTGAGCTTACTGCCATAGAAATTCACTTACTGCCACTACACGTTCATAAAATTCAGCTGCAAACAAGGCAAGATAACACTGAAAGCATAAAATATTACTGCTAAGCAAACAAGTTAACATGATAAATACATAGGCATAGTAGGAGCTTGCAAATTGGAACATCGCAAGCCGACGCAAGCAAAATAAAAACGTATCGATTGCTTAGCGATAGTTAGAAATAACAATAACGCCTCACAAATTTTTTTTAAAAAAAAAAAAAGGCTATCAGAAACTCGGAACATGCAGATCTAAAACAGATTAACGAGAAACAGTGCGCGGATTGCAAAGATAGGAATAGAAAATACGCGGTTAATCGGAAAGAAAGGAATGAATTGGTACTTACCCATGGTGAAGAAGGAGAGTGGGGATTCAGCAGAGAGGAACAAGGGTTCAGCGAGCAACACGGAAAAGCAAAGCAAAAGAGACAAATGAGACGTGTGAGGTTTTTGCTCTGGAAACCTCTCTTCTTCTATTCTGATTCTATTTCACTTTTGTGACTCACCAGCTGGGAATCTTTTTTCGGTAATTCCAGCTGGGAATCTAATCTAATCTAACTGAAATATTAAATAAAATATTTTTTATACATACATGAAAAAAAATTAACTTTTCTGCACTACTTATGTAAAATAATTTGAGTTTAATTTTTATATATTAATAATGTAAAATCAATAAATAAAATTATAAAAAAGTGTCAAAATAATTAAAAATAATTAAATTTTTTGTCATGCCCTTAAAAACAATTAAAAGTTCTCGCATAATTTCCATAGAAAGTGGTATAATTTATTAGATATATGCAAAAACACATGAATTATATAAATAACATTATCTGTCCTTCGAGTTTGTTCAGTTAATTAATTTTTAATTCATATTTTATTATAATATATGTTTAATTTTTAAAATTATTAAATTTTTAATTTATTGCTAAATTTGTTATAAGTAAGTACTTGATGAGTTGAAGATACCCT
Source organism: Pterocarpus santalinus (assembly GCA_031439595.1). Lineage (NCBI taxonomy): Eukaryota > Viridiplantae > Streptophyta > Magnoliopsida > Fabales > Fabaceae > Pterocarpus > Pterocarpus santalinus. The sequence continues at coordinate 53,651,352 of CM062524.1, forward strand.
AACTGTAACTTGAAGCAACACTTTCCCTCAATTCAGATTCTTATTTGCAAACCAAGCCAAAAGAGGAAGAAGAAGAAGAAGAAGAAGAAGAAGAAGAAGAAGAAGAAGAACCATCAATACATGCATGTAGCTAACATAAAGTGAAAAAAAAAAAATTCGGTAAAATATTTTGCCAAAAACAGTCCTTCAGACTTTAAGTATGTGGTTGGATTTTTTTGTTTATTCAAAACGGTTTCTAATCTTAAACGTTTTTACAAACGCTTTTGACGAAAAAAATAAATATTTTAAAAATCAATCACCAATCAAATATAACAAATATATTTCTTAAATTAGGAGTATTCATCAAGTTCGGTCAATTCACTTGTTCGCGATTTAAACCCAACCTTCAAAATACCTGCTAGGTTGGGTTGACGAGTTTGATTTTGTTGAAAAATTCCTAAATTATGAGGTGTGGGTTAATTTGTATGTCTAGAAATTTTTAACTCACACATCTCCACTCAACCCATATTTTAAGCTATCTTAATCTTATGTAAAATATATCCAATGCAATGATTTTCCTTAGTGGATTGAAGTATTATTTTAAAAATAGATTAAGAGTGAAGCAGTAAGTATATCAATTACCGACAAAAACAAATAATTTTGTCAAATTAAATGTTATATATGATGAAATTGACTTCAACTCACTTATATAATTTGTTATTTTTAGGATTTATGTGTGCTTTATTAGAAGCTTTTATGGCCTATATATACTTTATTGAAGGTTTATAGATTTTTTTTATTATATATGTTGAGACTTATACTTATCATACTTATTACAAAATTGAATAGAACATATTAAACTATATGAAATTTTAAAAATTTTGTAATATTAGATTACTCCAAGGATTTGATTATAAAAACTTATCCAATAAAGGTTTGATTAAAATATTTTAAATCATAAGGATCTAATTAAAAATTTGATCAAATTATAGGACCTACTGATTAATTAAACCTATTTTATTAAAAAACTTTTTATAAACGTACGTTTCATCAATACAACCATTAATTTATGTAATATTATTTTAATTATCAACCATGCTAAATTTTAGAAAAATTGAAAATTATTTTGTTACATACAGTTTGTCCTAATTTTAGGACACTTTCTCTTAGACTTTTTAAGCTTTATTAAAAAGTGTTATTCTCTAATTAATTACTAATTATTTTGTTTTTTAATTTATATTCTATTACTCTAACCACCCTTCATACAAATTTTAATTAAGTTTATATAGTTTAAATATTTTTAATTTGATCCCTACATTACATAAATTTTTGTAATAAAGCTTTCGGAGTCATCTATTGTTACAAAATTTTCAATTAAATTAAATAAATTTTACATTTGAACTTACAAAATTGAATTAGGATATATTAAACTATATGAAATTTTAAAAATTTTGTAATATTAAATTGCTTCAAGAACTTAATCACAAAAATTTATCTAATATAAAGACTTGATTAAAATCTTTTAAAAAATAGGGACCTAATTAAAAATTTGGTCAAATTATAGGAATATACTGATTAATTAAATCTATTTTATTAAAGAACCTTTTATAAACATATGTTTCATCAATATAATCATTAATTTATGTAATATTATTTTAATCATCAATTATACTAAATTTTTTAAAAATTGAAAATTAAATTTTTTACATATGAAAGTAATACAGTTTGTCCTAATTTTAGGATATTTTCTTTCCTAATTCAATGGCATCTTAGACTTTTTAAGCTTTATTAAAAAGTGTTAATCTCAAATTAATTAATAATTATTTTGTTTTTTAATTTATATTCTATTACTCTAATCATTTTTTGAGTAATAAATTTTAGAATGAAAACCCTTCTTACAAATGTTAATTAAGTCCATATAGTTTAAAAGTTTTTAATTAGGTCCATATACTACATAAATTTTTGTAAAAAAGTTTATGAAACAATCTATTATTACAAAATTTTTAGTTAAATTTAATAAATTTTACGTCTAAGCTTACAAAATTGAGTGAAGATTTATAAAACTATATGAAATTTTAAAAATGTTGTAACATTTGATTGCTCCAAGAACTTAATTATAAAAATTATCTAATATAAGGACTTGATTAAAGTCTTTTAAACTATAGAGACCTAATTAAAAAATTGATCAAATTGTAGAAATTTACTAATTAATTAAACATATTTTATTAAAGAACTTTCTATAAACATACGTTTAATCAATACAACCATTAATTTATGTAGTATTATTTAAATCATCAGCAATACTAAATTTTAGAAAAATTGAAAATTAATTTTTTATATAAGAAAGTAATACAGTCTATCCTAATTTTAGGATACTTTCTCTCCTAATTTAATGGCATCTTAGACCTTTTCAAGCTTTATTAAAAAGTGTTAATCTCTAATTAATTAATAATTATTTTGTTTTTTAATTTATATTCTATTGCTCTAGTCATTTTTTGAGTAATAAATTTTAATATGAAACCCTTCATACAAATTGGATAAATTTTAGTATGAAAACCCTTCATACAATTGTTAATTAAGTCCGTATAGTTTAAAAGTTTTTAATTAGGTCCCTACATTACATAAATTTTTGTAATAAAGTATCTGAAGTAATCTATTACTACAAAATTTTTAGTTGGATTAAATAAATTTTACGTTTGAACTTATAAAATTGAGTGAGTATCAATTAAACTATATGAAATTTTAAAAATTTTGTAATATTAGATTGTTCCAAAAATTTGATTACAAAAATTTATCCAATATAAGAGCTTGATTAAAATCTTTTGAAATATAAAGACCTAATTAAAAAATTAATTGAATTATAGGAACTTACTGATTAATTAAACCTATTTTATTAAAGAACTTTTTATAAACATACGTTTCATCAATACAACCATTAATTTATGTAATATTATTTTAATCATCAACTATACTAAATTTTAGGAAAATTTAAAATTAATTTTTTACATATAAAAGTAATATAGTCTGTCCTAATTTTAGGATACTTTCTCTCCCAATTCAATGGCATCTTTGACTTTTTAAACTTTACTAAAAAGTGTTATTCTCTAATTAATTAATAATTATTTTTTTATTTATATTCTATTACTCTAATCATATTTTGAGTAATAAATTTTAGTATGAAAACCCTTCATATAAATTGGATACAATGACGTGGAAGTTTTATTTATTTGCCATTCTAGACTAGTTGTTTGTGTTATTTAGCAACTGAAGATGCAATTACATTTAAGCACATTACTTTTGTCTCTAATTCGTACTAAAGTACAAAATATTGGATGATACTCTCTTATTTGTTAGTTGTGGGCGATCTTTTGCTGATGAAGATAGGGATTTTATAGATTAGGCGCTAAAATATATCAATGCAAGTTGTGATTTTGGTGTTTTGTAGTTATGTTGTGAAATAGATTAAATGTGATGCAATAGTGGCTATGTGTTGGGTGGTTGAAACCTTTCATGTTTTGGCAATATGTTTGATCTTTCTTTTCGTGGTGTTGGCTGGAGCACTTGGATTTTGGGGGCTTTATTGGTGGTAAGGGTTTGTTTTTTGGTCTTATGCATTGGTGCCTTTGAGTTATGTGTTAATTTGATTGGATGATCTCATTTAAGTTCTCGTGGGTTGTGATATTTTGTTACATGAAAAAATATCTACGGAATTGATTTAGAATATGGAGGAGTCATTTCTTCTTGGTAATTTTCAATGTAGCAGCTTTTTGTGGTTTTGGTGATTGGGTCGAGATGTAACTCTTGGTGATTTTCCTTGTTTATATCATTGGTTCAGAAGCTTGGGGTGGGGCAGCTATTGTGTTTCGAAAGGTGCATAGGTGTGGTTTTTTGGAGGTGATTATAATACAAGTGAATCATAGCATTTGGGAGTTCATGGATTGGGTGTAACTTTTGATGGGAGTGTGTTGTCTGATCCATTGCTTGTTAGTTATGAATTAAGATCAAGTGTAGAATTAGTAAGTGGGGATATATGATTTTTTGCTTTTGTTTTGTTGCTTGGTAGTTTCTTTGCTTTTTGTATAATCTACTCTCTTGGCTTGCTACATTCTTTTACTTCTCCCTGTAATTTGGGAGTTAAGAGCCTATTCTTACTTATAGAAAATTCAATAAATAAAAACAACTAAAAAAGCAATTACATTTAAGCACGTTACTAACTCTTAATTAATTCATATTTTTAATTGAATATCATTCTTTTCAATATAATTCTAGACCATCATCACTTACTTTGATTTATTAAATAAAAGACCTTTTTGTTTATATGTTTATTTTTCGTGTGTTGTGAGTTGTAGTTGTCTAATATTTATTCTTTCACTCCTTTTTTTTCTTATGCTGTCTTTTCTACTTCATCTTGCTTTTATATCTCTTCATTGATAACTTGAACATGTCTGTGTCGTCATCAAGTCTAGCAATGGTTTATGATTCTTTTCCATTTCTAGTGCTCTAAGATGTTTTGGGAAGTTTATGATATCAATATAATGTATGTTTGGTTTAATTTTTGAGAGAAGATCTTTTGAAAGAATATCTTTTAAAAGAAAACTTTTAGAAGAAGGCTTTTTAGAAGAAATATTTGTATTTGATTTAAGTATTTCAAAAATAAGTTTAAGAAAAATACTTTTGTTTAAATAGGATAAAGTAAAATTACTTTTGAAAATATAATTATCAAAATGAACATAATATAATTTAAATATAAATTACTATATTCTATTCAAATATTTTGACACTAAACTATAATTAATTCTCAAATTATCATTAAAATTTTTTATTTCAACATTTTAATTAATTGCAACATTTTTATATATTTTTAAAATAATTTTTGCCTAAAATCATGTTTTTAAAATGAAATAATCATCGTAAGAGCTTAATATATATATATATTAACATTGATAGTACTTCCATTCAAAATAATTCATAAGAACAAAATTATGAACTAACATTGCATGCTCCCAATTTAAGTTATACAAATAAATTATTTAATCATTGGGGGAGAAATCTTGGGATGAGGTTTTTCCCTTTGATTGATTATTGATTTTAATCTGCTTAGAATTTGACATCCTACTTTATATACACATAACAAAGGTCATAATTTAGTCATAATAATGTGGAAAAGAAAAAGTTATCACATAAAAAGTTGTTCAAAGCACATGTATTTTCTGCGAGATTCTTTTCACTTCTCATTTTTTTAAGTGTAAAGAATTTGCAAACATTTTTAGACTTCTAATAATTTGTAAATTTTTCCCATCCCAACAAGATTCCCTGCATCAGTTGTGAAATTATTATTTGCAAACTTTTACCACGTATTTCTAAAATAAATCCTTAATTAGCCTAGGATAGAACAGAACCAAAATCTCAGAATCAGAAGAGTCTAACAACTCCAAAACAATTTTACTCCACTAAATCAATTTTAGAATTTTTCAAACAATGTAAACGTAGAATCAGAAGCAATAGAAGTAAAAATTGAATAATATTACAATAGAACCAAAACATCACAATAAGAAAAGCAACATAAACAACTCCAAAACATTTCACTCCAATCAGTTTTACTACAGTCAATCAGTTATATAAAAATTATCAAATAATGTCATAATTTGTCAAACAATTTTACAATCAATTTTTTCTCGTCTAATTAAACCAGACAAAAGCAACAATGAGAAGCTTGCATCAAATTGACAACAATTGGATGAGAAAATGACAATAGTGCTAAAAAAATATTTTGTTTATAGCAAAAGAAAATTTTCAATAGGTTGGCCAACAACACAGAATCAATCTTTAGTAGTGGAACCAAAGGAGAGAAAATTGAAGAAGAAACAAGTTGGGATTGAAAAATAAACCTTAAGAAGAGTGAGTTAAGAGCAGAGAGGAAGAAAAGACAGGGGATGTAGGAGATGGCGACGAGAGAGGATCTACGAGACATCAATGAGGGAGATCAAGAAGGCTACTGTTCATGACGAGAAGCCGGCGACCGATGAGAAGGCGACAACGATCAATGAGCAGGATCCGAGGGTGTGTGAGGATGAGATGCGGAGATCGACAAGCACAAGCCTAGCTCGAGTGAGGCCAAGACGGCGGAGATGGACCAGCACAAGCTGAGGCCGAGACGTGACCAAGCGATGACGAGAAACGGGCGATCGACGACCACACGGCGGCATCAAACAAGAGCCGACAATGACCTATATTTGAAAGTGATGATAAATCGATGGTGAAAGTGAAAGAGATGAGAGCGAAAGAGATGAGGTTCACCTTGGCAGAGAGTGAAAGAGATAAGGTTAACATAGCCGAGAGTGAAGGTGATGAGAGTGAAGGCAGCAAGAGAGCTGTTTGGGGTGGGTGGGAATTGTGTTAAATAAGGGTAGGTAGGTAATTTTATATGTTTTCTCCTAAACCCAAAATGAAAAGCATCTCTCTCCAACCTTTTCAGCAGAAGGCCTTTTTTTCACCCAGAAAAGAGCCAAGCTGCAACAAAGTTAAACTAAACACTATCATTTAATATACAAAATCATTGTCCTTCTTGTGGAGGGCCTTTTGGTGGATGAAAAATGTAATCCAGATAGGCACATAGCAATTGGAACTGTTGAATCGCAATGAAAATTGAAGAGAGAAAGGTTTTGAAGCTTTTTAAACCTTTCCTTTCCTTTCTCTCTCTTTTCGTCTAAAATCTTAACTCACAAACAAATCCTTAGAGAATGTAAGGCCAAAGCATGTACTTGCAATTCTAGTTATTATATATTATATAAAAATGAAAAAATGTAAACCCTTAGGTAGTATTAGATATAGGGTAATCTATTTGAATTACTAATAATATAATTTTAAATTACCTGGATCTATCACATTGTTTTATTTGATTGATCCATATTGCTAGCAATCTAGATTTTCAAGGCAATCCACGTGGTAATCCTCCTATTATTATTATTATTAAAATTAGTAATAGAAAAATAATACTAATAATAATTATTAGTGATAACAATTATTTTTATTATAATAAATTATTGTTGTTGTTGTTGGTAATTTTTTTTATATACCAAATAATGTAATGTGAATTGTTAGTTAAAATACTTGTATATACCAAATATTGTATTATAACATTATAAATAATTTTAAAAATGATAATCTTTTTTGAATGATAATCTAAATTATTAATAATCTTATTAAAAAATGTGTCAAATGCTATTTTAATTGGCCAAACATTCTAGACTTTTCGTAAAGTCAAAGTGGTCATACTCTGATCTACGATAGCCCAATTGTAGCAAGCTGCTAGACAACCCAAATTGGTAACCTTATTCACAACTTAGAATATTTACGAGTCACGAATTGAGGCCAACACAGATGGCTATTTTAGTTGCCTCAAGGAAGGCTGCACCTAGAGAGCATGACTTCGAGTCACAAGGCCAGAGGCCCCATTGCCCCCTCCCCAACCCCCCTTCCTCGACCAGACAAAAAAAAAAAAGAATATTTATGAGTCTGTTTAGTGTAACTTTAAAATAAAACGAATTTTCAATTTATTAAATTAAATTAGATTAGTTTGGTGTGATATTAGAAAAATTTTCAGTCAATTTAAAACACATCAATCCGATCAAACTCGGTTGATTCAGTTTGGATATTCAAACTAAAGTATAATAATAATAATTTCTTTGTAATTTTTTTATCTTCACGATAAATTATACATGAATAAAAGTCTCAAAATAAATAAGAAAAAAAGGTGGCATAAATGTTAAAGTCTAAATTCGTAACTTTTAAAACGCACAAGTACATTTGGAGGAGAACAATTGGCGACAATCATATTTTGACTGAAGCTTTATTGACTAGTTATATGTTATTAAATAAATAAAATTATTAAATAATACAAATGAAAAGTAAAATAAACTTTTAATATGATAAGTTGATGATATTAATATTTAATTAATTTTTTTAGAAACTTGCTTACATAATTTCAAACTTATATCAACTTAATACTAATATATCAATTATATACAAGTATAATTATTTTTTTAAAAAAAATACTTTTAAAAAAGTTTGTACTTATGTTTTTTTTATGAGAGACCATTTATTTAAAAGAGTTGAAATAGAGTACTCAAATGTTACATTGTTAAGCTACTATGAGTGATTAAGTGATAAGAAGTTTAGGTAGTATGAATGAAATCCTAAGAGTAAACCTCATTGCTACATTATACCAAAAAAGTAAGTGTTACATTATTTAGACCATAGTTGTCAAACGCGGATAGCGGCGCGTAGCGGCCGACTCCAAAAACGCTATAGCGGGATAGCGGATAGCTGCCCAGCTATTTGATAAAAATATATATAATTATTATGCAAATTACATAACATATATACATATTCAAAAATAAGAAATTATTCACAATTAAACTCATTCACATCAAGTCATCAATAATGAAAATTCATAATCTATTCCATGTTCTAAAAACATGCAATCACCATCAATCAAATACATAAATATCAAGTTCTAAGGGCAATAAAACCAAAAAAACAGCACCATCAAGTCATAGGAGAACAACAAAATATAAAAGACAACAATCTCAATTCTCTAAAGCTAATAACATTCTACAAATCATTCATCATCATCATCATCATCATCATCATCATCCTCCACCACTGCCAAATTGTCCTCTCCATCACTTTCTTCACTACTAGACTTATATATCTCTTCTTGCCCTCTTCGAAGTCTTCTTCATCATCAAATTCTTCTTCCTCTTGAATAGGCTCCTTCCTCTTCTTGAACTAGAATGCTTTGATACTTTCTTCTTCAATCTTGTAGCAAGTCTAGTGTGTCTTGGAGGCTCCTCAACAAAGCTGGCGGTAAACATCTCCCAAGTCAATCCATCATCACCAAAAACAAATTCTTCTTCAAGATCTTCGTATTGCACCCATTTCTCCTAGCAACCATTCATTGCTATCATCAATATCGTTTATGAGAATAGGATCAATCTTATCTTGGCTATCAAAGCGCTCTTTAAGGGTTCGGTTATACTTGACAAATACCAAGTCTTGCAACTTTTGATGCTCAAGCTTGCTACTTTTCTTAGAATGAATCTATGATATTCATATTATAAATTAGACAAAAATGTTAGTTTTAAAATTATTAAATAAAAGCATAAAACTATGCAAAGAAAAATTATTTTCATGTACTTACATGCTCAAAAGTGCTTCAATTATGTTCACATCCCGTTGAGCTACAAGTTAAGCTCAACACTTTGACTGCAAATTGTTGCAAGCTAGGAGTGGATGCTCTATACTTCCTCCACCATTCAGCTATGATTCAATAATTAGAAAATCACCATTACTAAGAAACATTATGAAACTAAATTTATCAAGAATTAAGTACATATTTCTTAATTCTTATCAGGAGCTATAGTGTTCCTTTGTTTGATTGCTATCCTGTTTCCAAATATACCTCCAGCCCTCTTAAATATTTCAATCTCATTTGTAATCTTCTCAGCCAAGCCTTCATCTGGAATCAACCTATCAATAGTCTTATAAAGTCCATCCATTACTTCATGATCACTCTCAATCTTTGTTGCATTGGGATAGTAAAACTCAGGATTTAGGAAATAGCCAGCTGCATGCAATGGATGATGAAGTTGTGAGTCCCATCTCCTATCAATAATAGCAAAAGCATCCTTGTATTTGGCTTCATTATGCTTGAAGGAATTTTTAATGGCTTCCTTGGCTCTATCCATTGCTTCATAAATGTATCCTATTGCAGGCTTTTTCTCATTATCAACAAGCCTAAGGACATGCACAAGATTCCCCATAAGTTTAATAGAGTACACAACATCATTCCAAAATGTTGTGCTGAGCACAATATCACCAGCCTTCTTCCCCTTAGGTTCTTTAGCCGTCTTGGAGCTCAACCACTCATCTGAAGTGAACATCTTTCTAAGGTTATTCTTTTGTTTGTACAACCTTTGCAATGTAAGGAAGGTTGTAGCAAACCTTGTCACTCCATGGCTAACCAACTCCATTTTGTTGGTAAATTTTTTCATTGTATTCAATGCCAAAGTGTGGTTGTAAATAAAGCCCACAAGACTAATGCCTCTCTGTATTGCCTTCTTAACTCGAGGAAGCTTTCCAATGTCCTCCAACATTAAATCTACACAATGTGCAGCACATGGAGTCCAAAAGAGGTTATTCCTCTTAGCTTGAAGTAGTTTGCCTAAGAAGAGTTAAATTAAATAAAATTAGATGAGTAGCCAAATATTAAAGGAAGTAATAAGAAATTTAAGCAGTTCATAGTTTCTTACCTGTCAAGACATAATTACTTCCATTGCCAGTCACTACTTGAACAACATTTTGTTCCCCAATCTCCTCTACAAAACTATCCAATAGCTCATATACTTTCTCCCTGTCTTCATATATGTAGCATCAACACTCTTCACAAACATTGTTCCAAATTCTGGACAATTTACCATGAAATTAATCAATGTCCTATTCTTCCTATCGTCCCAACCATCCGACATAATTGAGCATCCATATCTCACCACTTTCCTCCTCATGACCCTTCCAACATATCCTTTGTTAACTCCAACTCTTTTTAAGAAGTGGAACTCTCAACTCATGATAACTTGAGCTTTAAGGTGCGGACCATAATTTCCAAATGCCTTCAAGCATCAACTTAAAGCTTTTTGATTTAGCAACATTGAAAGCAATCCCATTCATATAAAAAAGAATCAGGGCTATGTCTTGAATGGTTCTAGCCTTTCTTATCACAAGCATCATTAATGCTTGTTTGCCCATGAGGCTTCCCCAATTTAATAGTAGCCAGGATTTTTCAAGAACATCAAATCCAAAGGACCTTTTATGTTCTTTACTTTTGTCCGCTTAAGAATAGTTGAAGGAATAGAGTTAATCCCACTTGATGTTGATGAAGCTCTTTTCCCTTTTCTCATTTGTAGGATTTCTTCCAACTCTTCTTGCTCATCATCATCTTCTCCAATTGCACCAAAATTTAATTCACCCTTCTCGTGATTTTTCTTCTCAAAAGCTTCCTTGAGAAGTTGCTTAACTTCATGTGGAACTCTTGTACAAGATTTTGCATCTCCTGTCACATCCATTTGATGTTTCTTTGCTCTAGTTATTCCACCATTGGTTATTTTGCCACAAAAATCACATTTAACACTCTTCCTATTATTGATATCTTTTAAGCTATTCCATTGCCATGCTATATTAATGTTGTCACCAAGGTTTCACCAAACCACGGGAATAGAGGGAGCAATACTAGAAGCTTGAGTTGATGATGTTGCCATTTGTTGAACTAGAAAAAAAAAAGAAAGGAAAACAGAGGGACTAATAAATAGGACCAAGAAAAGGAAAAAAAGATGGAGCAAGGAAGCAAGTGAAAAGAAGGAAAAAGGATAAAACAAGCCAACAAAAACAGTAAAAATATTAAATGAGGAAAATAAAGAAAGAAAGAAAGCAGAGCAGAAGAAGGAAAGAAAGCGTCAGAAGTGAGATGGAGGAAGGAGTAGGGACCAGCGTGTCGCCGGGCCGGAAGCCATCGCCATCGCCACCGCCTCGGAACGCAAGCGGCGCCACCCGTGGAGGTTGAACCACTGGAGGAGAGTCAGACGGGTGGTGGGGGAGAGAGATCGGGTGAGAGGGAAAGCAAACGGGATGAAAATCCCTAAGAAATCGAGGAAGACACCAAAGAAAGGAGGGGGGAAGGGTCGAAATGTCCTTCCGGCCCTCCTTTGTTTTAAAGCGGTCCAAAACGGGGTTTATTGTCCTTTATGATGCCATGGCAACAATGCAGAATAGACGCGAGAAGCGGCCATGACATCCGCATGACATAAACGACGCTCCGCCTCGTCCGTCAGTGCTCCCCCGCTCAGCTTCCCAGCCGCGATAGCGGCACTATCGAGAGCGATTGACAAGTCTGATTTAGACTATGAGCTTTTCCTCTTAAGACTATAAAGTACTATAGTTTCATATTGCTTAGAGTAAAAAAAAATTATTTCTAAAACAACTATAAATACCAAGGTATATCATATTACTTTAGACTCATATCTTTTAGACTATTTTTAGACTATTTTCGAAAAGATCTAATAATTTTTTATTTGACTAATCAAGCGAGTCTTTAAAAAAAAAGATATGAACCGGCCAACTAAGGGAATTGGTCCAATTCGTCGGTTTTGGGTTGGTTCATATTAGCTGTCTCTAGTTTTTAAGTTTTTGGTTTCATTTTTGTGTGATCGGATCGATCTATAGACCAGTTTATAGTTGAACCTATCAAACTAGGTAGGTTGATCTAATTTTCTTAATTATGCTTACTAAATCAAGTCCCTCTTCACCCCAAGAGTCTAGATCATGCCAAGGGGGTTCAATCATCCACTCCCAATATTCAGTTTATGTATTGTAGCAGATGCATAACACCCTCTTTTCATGAATTTTCTGAATCTTTAGGGAGTCAAAACTTTTATTTAAAAGATTTAATTAGTGTACACTATTAGCATAAAAGAGTTTTAAGTAAAAATATTTGATATAATCATTTACTATCTTAAAAATCTTATAAACATCAATATGTACTTGGATAATAATATAAAACTTTTACACTGTGAGCGTATATCAATTAAATTCATTATTTAATTAATAGAAAAAATATTAAAAAAGAAAATAAATACTTTTCCATTTTCTCTCTATGATTTTAGATGAAAAGAAAATGACCAAAAAAAAAATGAGAGACGTTTCCTTGTATTTATGAGTTAAGAGAGTAAGGTTAAATGATAAATAAAAAGTAACTATACTAAAGGGGACCGAGAGGGCGGCGTGCGAGGCCTAGCCCCCATTCCCCAATTTTTAATAATAATAATAATAATTTAATGAGATATTTTTGTTAAATATATCTTAGTCTAAAATATTATATTTTTAAACTTATTTTATACCCACTCAAATTTAATATATAATTATAAAATAAATTTAATAACTTGTTATTTGATGAAATACCATATATTTAAATTTAGAGTTAAAAAATAGAATTATGTTGAACTCATTTTTTTAAAGTTATATAAACATATTGTGCTCTCTTCACATTTGATATGTGCAATGTTAACTTAATTAAATTATGTGTGTTTTACAATCAAATAAATATTATTTTACACTATTTTTAATAGTTTAATACCAAAATTAAAACCTATATACATTTAGTAGTGATTGTTGTCGATGTTTTAAAAATTTTATATGTTTTTTCAAAATATGTGAATGAATTAATAAGATAAGCTAGTTAATGAAAAATATATATTTAAAACTTTGTTTATATTTATCAATTATTAATAAAGTTACATATTTGTTTGAGAATGTGAGATGTGAGATTAAAAATAGATATAATTAATTTTTTTAATCCCTATAACACTTATTTTTCGAATGTATCCTTATACACAAGTGAAGAGTAAATAAATAAATAGAGATAAATAGTTATTTTAAATCAAATTTCTCTCCATTTTTAGTTTATTTTTCAATGTAAGGAGAAAATATTTTAATGACTTACGTTTATCCTTTTATGTTTATTATAACCAAATAAGGCTTGTTTATTTTAACGTTTGATAAAAAAATTATTTTTTCAAAATACTTTTATGAAAAATAAACTTTTTTTACCTCCTATCAAAACTATATTTAATCCTATCAAATGGTGTGGTGCCCAAATACTTCTGATGAAAACCAAAAAAAAAAAAATTCTACGAAAATGTCTAAAAAAATAAATTCCTCTTTTTATATTTGTAAAATTTGTGGATTGATAGACACTTACATTTGTATCAATCCACTTTTTTTTATATTTACTGTGAATTTAAGATATTTTTAAAAAATTAAAAATTAAACTTAAAAAATAAATGTAAATATATAATAGCAAAATTTCAAATAATTTATTTTTATAATATAATTATTTTTTGGTTTTGAAAATTAAATAATAGTGATGGAAATTATTAAAAGGTTTTGAGTGCAGTGGTAAAAGTTATTTTGAATATAGTGGTGGAAGTTAATAAATAAAAGGTAAGTTTTACATTTTGTATTTGATTGATTATACATGGCAAACATAGAAACAAAAAATTGAACACCAAATGGTGACAATCCTTTTTATTAATGGTATAAATATTTGATATGTTATGTTTATTTAAAATATTAATAAGTTATATTTATTTAAAATATTTTTAATAAATACTTACTATTTATATAATATATCAAAATAAAAAGTTCAAGAAATAATAATAATAATAATAATTTTTTAATAAAATTACTGTTTGAAAATTGGATATTTGATTTTGATGTATTTGATCAAGAAAAATTACTATTGAAAATATTTACAAATTTATATAAGTATATAAAATATAGAATATAGACAAACAAGCCCTAGATTGAACCCATACATTTATTTAACTAGTGTAACCATCTCCGACCCATAGCAACTACATAGGATATTAGGATTATGCATTGCAATGGGCAGGTTACGTTGGGTTGAGTTAGATTGAATTGAATTGAGCCTTATCCCACATTTTGTTGGACGAACCCTAATTTGTGTCTCATTTACTCATGGTTTTTAATAATAAAAACCCTTATTCTATTCATAAATAATCTATCCTAATTTGTATTATACCTACCTTTATCTGTTATTTTTTTATAAAACATTAAAAAAATATTTTTAAATTTAATTTATACTACAATCACTTTATATTTTTTAAATATATCAAATAAATTAAAAGACTAATTAAAAAGAAATATTTTTATATAATAATAAAATTAATATCACAATATAAAATATAACAATAATAAATAATTTTATATAGGATGCTGGATCTGTAGAGACAGATTTTGTTTAAAGTCGAATCTAACCTTATATGTGGGGAGTCAAAGTAAGTTAAGTTAGATTAGATTTTAATTTAAATAAATTTATCCTACATTACAAATATACAATCGAAATCTCGGCTTATTATTTGGTATAATTTTTTTTTAAGGTTTTAATTTGATTTTTTTAAATGTTTGGCCAAATTTAAAAACTTATTTAGAAATTTATTTATTCATAAAACTTTTAAATAAATCAAAATATCTACTTTTAACAGGTCAAATTTTTTTTAAAATAAATTAAAATTTTATTCAAAATAGATTATAAGACTTTATTTATTCAAAAAGTTTCATCCTTACTTAAATGTATTAATATTAATAACCCGATCCAATGCTACCTATCCCGTTACGGGACGGGTTAAAAATCCGACCGGAGCGGATGGGGCGGAGTGGAGAGGAGTATCAATTGTCATCACGCACGGGTAAGAATAGCATGTCCTTACTGCTTGAGATCTAGCTTTAGATTTTTCCTGCGTTCAACAGTAAACAATTCAACATGAACAAATGCACGTGGGCCCCCCATCTACCGCCCCCAATAACGTGGCGGAAATCTAGAGCTTTCCATTCGGTGAGCTGAAGAGAGAGAAAAGTAAAGAGTTTTGAAATTAAAAAAGCAGAGTAGATGTAGAGGAAAAATGTTTTTTTATTATTAAGTTGGTAAATATTTTTGGACATTTAAAAGAGAGAGAGAGAAAAAAATTATTAAAATAATTAATAAAATAATTAATAAAAAAAATAAAAAGGAAATATTAAAATTGTCTATCTTTTTAAATGTATAAATATAAATATCATACCTCGACAAAAGGCGAAAAAAGTCATCAAAACGTTGGCGGTGTGGGCTCCACCGGCCTGCGTTGATAGGTCACCATCAATGTCCCTTTTGTCTAATCAAATCATGCTGGTTAATTCACCTTTTCTTTTTGGATAATAATCACCTCTTCTTTTTTAATCATAATTGACATATATTAATATTATAAAATAATTTTATATTATTAATTAATTAAAATATTAAAAAATAAAAAAATTATGATAAATTTTTTATTATAATAAATAATTATTTATATAAATTAATTTTTTTATTTTTTTAATTTTTAATTTTAAATTCTAATTTTATATTATCAATTAATAAAAATAAAAAAAAAAGAAATAATGGTAGATTTTTTATTATAATAGATATTTATTTATATGAGTTGATACTTTTTATTATTTTTATTGATTAATAATATAAAATTATTTTATCCTATCAATACATATATAGGATAAAACATAATTAATCATACTAAAGAAAACGTATTTTTAAACAAATTTTATTTATAATAATAAAAACTTGAATTTTAACATCGTTATTTTTAAAAATAAATTATTTAATTATTATTTTAAAATTTAATACAAAATTTTACAGACAATTATAATGATTAAAAGAAATACCTTTCATTATAATTAATTATTTATTTCACTTTTTCCTCTTTCATAATTTTTATAATTTATAATAGTTATTAAAATATAAACTTTTAATTAATATTTGAAAAAATTGTTACTAAATAAATCTATTCACAAGTAATGAAAGCTTTTAATATGACCTCTGATAGCTAAAAAAGTAGGTTTTGTTAATTTTTTAATAACAAATATTTCTCAAAAACTATTTTTTATTAGACATATTAGTTCTTAAAAAAATTAGCTGGTATTTTTATTTTCAGAATTATACAAATTTTTTAGTGTGAATTATATTAAAATATTTTCTTTCTCAAAAAAATATTTTATAATATTTTTAAAGAATAATTTAAAATTTTATTTATTATGAAATTAACAAAAAATTGGGAAAAATTTGTGGCTGAAAAACAAACATTAATGCCTTTTTATTTCATGCTAAGCAATACACATTCACTTCAACCCAAAACACTCCTTCATCATGTCGCCACGGGTCAAACGGATGCCCTAAAATACAGATTCATATTTTAATTTTATTATTTGAGTAAAATTATACTTTGATTTGTAAAAGATTTATATTTTAACATTTTAATCCTTAAAAAGGTAATTACATACACTTAAATCCTTAAAAAATTTGGCATTATTAACATTTCAAGCATCAAAAGATCAATTGTGACATTTGATTATAAAAAAATTTAGCATTATAACACTTTTAATCCAATAGAAAATAGTAACAATGGACTGAAGTATTATAGCATCAAATTTTTGAAAAACTCAAATATATATAATTAATTTTTTGAAAACTAAAGTGTTAAAATACAAATCTTCTATAGAGTAAAACGTAGTTTTACTATTTTAGTTTGTTTGGGTTTTTTTTTTTCTGTTTGAAACTTTAAAATTATTAATTAGGTAAAAGTTATAAAAGAGTAATTTTTGTTAAAATTATGATCGTATATTGTGTGTTTAATTAAATTAATAAGTGCATCTTTTTTCAGAAATTAAAATAGCATATTGTTCTTTGACAAAAAAAAAAGGGAAAAGCATTTTATTATATTAATTAATTTTTTCAATTATTTTATTAAATAGCCACTCTCTTTTAGTTATTACCCCTCCCATTTAACAAATTAATTTCTTTAAAACACCTTTTTTTTAGCATGTTGTAACATCACATTTTTTTTCATAAAATACATTAAGTTAAAATTTTTTTAGTAACAAAAAATAAACAAAATAATTTAGATATGACCTATTTCTTATAATATTAATAAAATAGTTTAGAGGATAAATTTATTTTTTATATATTTTTTAATATATAATATTCTTATATTTCCAAATTGTAATACTATTTTAACCTAAAAAATCAGACTTGAATAAACTTCACATATAAATTCATCATGCTTTTTAATGTGAAATTAGGTTAATTTGATGCTTAAATTTTTGTTGCTTGATACTTAAGCTTTAAATTCATATTAAATAAGTAACCTTTTAAATTCATAAAATACCTAGTTGGCACAAAAAGTATAAAATCAAGAGTGATAATAAAAAATTAAAATACTTTTAAGAATTTAAATAAAATTAGAATTTATAAAAAATGATTTTAAATAATTAGTTTGACCGAAAAAGAGAAAAGAGTATTTAGGATAAATTAAATATAATTTAATTGGATAAGAGAGATAATAGACATATGGAAGTAAGAATAAACTCTTGTTAAAATTATAAAAATATTATATTTTTAAAAAATATGAAGTAAAAATTAAATTTAGTCTTCAAACTATTTCTTTTATCATGATAATAAATATAGTTAGATTGCATCAAAATTATTTCATTTATTTTTTACTTAACAAAATTAATGTAATGTATTTTATAAAAAATGTGAATTTAAATATTTTTGTTAATTTAACTATAAAAAATAAGAAAAGGTATATTAGTGAAATTAGTATTAAAAATTTTAGGTGTTAATTTAACTATAAATATTTTATTGTTAGGTGTTATGATAATATTAAAAACTTTAATTAATAACGAGTTAAGTTAGTTATTAGCAGAAAAATAAAAAAGAGAAGTATTTCTATAGTTAAAAAATTGAAAGAGGATAAATGGATAATGTGAAAAAATGTAAACCAAAGACAAAATAAAAATTAAAATACTTCATGACTTAATATCAAAAATCACTTTTGCTAGGCCATTGACGTGCGAGCAACGATAGAGGAAGTGGATTGAACAGTGTGTAAAAAAAATTATAATATATTAAAATTAAATCTTACTTTGTGTTCGATTGCGAGTTGGCCATGTGCATTGAACAGTCAAAACAGTAATTTAAATCTACATTTATTTATCGGGGAACAAAACACACTTTTTTTTTTTTCGCACGAAGCAAAAACCACGCAGAGTTGAATTCACGAAATCTCACGTGAATCGTTGGCTGATGCGAGCCAAAAAAGTAAGGGGGAAAAATGTTGAAAATTTAAAAGTTTTATAATTTATTTAATAAAATAAAATAATAATATTATTAATCTTCAAATGTTTGAATAATTATATCATTTTATTTAATTTAATTATTACTGTGATTTTTACAAATTTTTATGACTATATATATTTTTTAATGTGTAACGACGTTCAATGTAATAATATGTTGAAATATTTTATTTCTACAAATATAAAAAAGAGATAGAATATAATAGTAAGACTTAGCAGCAAGGCACGTGATCAGCATACATGGGATCACAGGAGGGGAATCCGAAGAAAGCGGTTCCCGAGACATATCGTGATATGCGAGCCAAAACAGCTACCCTACCCTCCGCCCTATGGTCCACCACCACGTTGTGTATCATCATCACACACCACTTACTATTCTGAAACACGCAGATTATTTATTATTTATATAACAATAAAAATATAAAAAAAACTTAAAAAGAGCTGGTGCTTGTCCTCCAAGGGCATAAAAAGTCCGAGCTGTTGGTGGTGAAATTTCCGCGGGTTCCTTTCAAAGCTCTATATATAAGTAAACGAATGAGTTTGGTGTACTTCATAGAAAAGATAGGGTTTTCTAGGTGGCGGGGGTTCTTGTTTCTCTGAGTTGTTTTTGGTTGTGTGGGTGGAGTTGGAGGGAGAGTTCTAACTTTTCATTTATAATAGGATTTGAGATTTGAGATGAGTGGTACTTGATCTATGTGGTCTATTTTTTTAATATATATTTATGGTTCTCTGTCTTCTAATCTGTGGTGTTTCTGAGATTTAGGTTTATGTTTTGAAGTTGTTTTTGTTGGCTTGGTGTTGTAAGCTAGATTTCTGTTACTTTCCCATGGAATCTTGTGTGTGAACTTTGAACTAGCTAGCTGCAGGGCTCTTCACGGGGCATGGTTATGTTTATGGAGTTTCTGTGACAGGGTTTAGGTTAGCTTCTACTTGCTATTTGATGGTTTTCTTTGTTTGAGTGATGGGTAGGTGGAAGAGTAAGTGGTTCTAATAGTTTAGGGTACATGGAATCAAGTTGAAGTATTAGGGTTTGGATCTATTGGATGGAAGATACATATAAGTCAAAGGGGGTTATGGAGTGGAGCTCCTTTAAGTCCAATCGAGGTTCTTGCTAGGTTGATTGAGCTGCTAAGCTATGGATCCCACAGTCCTACCCATGATGTAGTTTTTGTGGTAGTTCTGCGGCTTCCATATCCTGGGAGCTTCATTACCTATGGTCAGATCCTTATTTGGATTGAAGGGAGCTCTACACCTCTTTCTCTTCTGTTATGTTTTTTTCTTTCCCCTATTTTTCCAAATTTAAATGTATTTGTTAAAGCATTAGTATTTCTTATCTCATCCTCGATATGTGCTATACCAGGATCTCGATCTTGCTGCTGTGGAGTAACTAGGGACGAGAGGCGCACCTAACTAGCCGTTGGATAAGATCTGTGCATCCATGTTGTGCAGTGTCTAATGTGTAGTACCACGTATGAATATCCTTGTTGATTCAACTTAAAACTGTTGTACCCATTCGTTGTAGTTAAACTTATTTTGCTACTCGATCATTTCATTATTTTGGGCTTGTTTTGCTTCCAACATCGAAGTTTTTTATGGATCCATGGCATTCGATAGTTCGTCTTGAAAGCTTCATTTGGATGAGAAATAAAGGGTAAGCTAAGGACTAGATCAAGACATCATGTTATCTTGTATATTTGTTTAGCGCACAGAGACAATGCGACTTTTTCTCTTGATTTAAAATTGCGACCTTTTTTTTATAGACATATAATGTTGTGAAGTTTTGTATTTTTCCTTAAAGCAATTTACAGATTGTTACGAGAGACAATGTTAACATATAGATTTATCGTTGTGTAAAAAGATGTGTATACGTAATGTATAGTCTTTTTACCGCGATCAAGAGAAATAGACTCAGTATTATATGTTTTGACATAATTCATGTTCTTAAACTGTATCTTAATTGCTTTATAGTGCGTTATCTTTCTTGGATATTGTTGTGTCTCGTTTTTGAGATAATTTGGATTAGTCCCTTGTCTATTTAGGATGTAATATTTACTACCTGGATCAGTATTAATGTTGGTTATTGGAGTTTAGATGATGTAATGACAATTTAAATGAACATTAATAAACGGAACAAATACTATGAGGTTTAAATTCTAGAAACGATGAGAACTAATCAAAGAATAGGAATATGATAGAACATAGCGTGCTGCAAGTTTAGGGCCAACATTTTCTTGTCGGTATTTGTAAAACTAGAATTAGAGAAACGAAAAATTTCGTGAAGAGGGGACCGAAAAAAGTAAACATACAATAGAAGTACAACCGTAGCATGATTCTTTTATCAAGTCTTGCTGGGGTGAAATTTTGCAATTGATTTTATAGATTTAACTTTGAGAACTGAGTTTGAAGTACTGAGATCAACCTCGTTGAGACTCCGGTGAAAATCAGAATGTGTTTTGGGGAAGTAAAATGAAATTGAACTCTTTGGTGAATCAATTTCGTTGGGTACTGAGATCAACTTCGTTGAGATTCTACTGTATCTCTGCGTGATTTTATCTATTTTGGTGAAAGTAGTTGTTATGAAAGAAAAATGCAGCTAGATGCAACGTATGCTAAACTCTTTGTACAACCGGAACATGCGACAAGAAATTTCAAAGGAGTAAGAATAACCGTGATAGAAATTAGTAGAATTTACGGATGGATAGTTCAGCATAAAGGAATCGCGGGTATTATCGGTCAATGATGTAGGTCATCGAGGGTATCGTCGGTTCTATCGCGTTCGGGAGGAATCAAGAAAGGTTTTTTACATCTATCATGCGTAGCAATTACGCGCTAATTTTGTTATGGATTAGAATTAGAACTAGGCTCTAGAGCGGACTTCACTTGATATTGACCAAAATGAAAGGCAGGAACTGACTCACTTTTTCCCACGGCTTGGAGTCGGTGGAAAGCCCTTAGAGTGTATGTTGTTCAATTTTTTTTTTCACTTAAGACAATTTATTTTAGAGGAAAAATCTGTTACATGTGAAAAGTGTCAAGCAAGTGAACGAGTATTTAAGTTCAATTGAGTATATTACGAGTAAACTTTACGTACAAACTTAGACAAAATTTTTCTTTACATGTGAAAAATGCGAAGAAAAAAAATCCTAAATCTATTAGGAAAGAACAGACACCGGTAAACCACGTTACGCAAACCTGCAGAATGGGCTAGCACATATCGTTTTTGGGTGAGGATTAATTTATAACGTTGCAAGTTAAATTCACTTTTGAATAATTTTTTATTGAAGAATTTTTTTACAAAATTGACAAAATTCATATATAATAGACCATGTTCATAAAATTTTACATTAATCCAAAATTGTGATACATTTTTATATATATTTAAATCAATATAATAAATATTTCTTAAACATATGTAAAAAAAATCATCCGATTATATCTTTAATAATATTTAATTTTGTTAAAATTTGATATAAATTATTTATATAGTATGTAATTACAATTATTTTTTATAAAAAATTATTGAAGGTGCCGATTATTTTCTATATATATATAGGTGGGATGACAGTGTAGCTATAAGGTGGTATGAGAGTGAGACAAGTAGAAGTGACTGTTGGGCATGAGACGGGCAATAGAGTCGTTGGACCTGAGCTTCAAGAAAGCGCGTCAAAGTATGTTACTGCAAGCAATACCTAATTTTTGCTCCATTATTACTATAGTGATCGTCTGCTAACCGAGTTTTGAATTAGATTGGATAAAGATAGGTCGGATAGGGAATCGAATTCCATTTTCAGTTACAGCTCGTTTGGATAAGGAGAAAAGGAGTGGAAAGAAGTAGAAAGGAAAGAAAAGGAGCAGAATCTGATATTTTCTTTCGTTTGGATGCATAAAAAACTAGGAAAGAAAGAAAACTAAATAAGTGGACCCCACATAAAAGTTTTCTTCGCAGATATGCGAAGAAAACTGAGAAACACGAGAGTGATGCAATTTTACCATTTTAACCATTGGTAGTATCAACGATGACCAAACAGATAAGAACAGTGTAGCGTTAATTAGTTGGGCAGATGCTTTTTAATTAAATATTTAGTATAAAATATAAAATATATCTATTTGTGTTATAAACTTTTAAAAAATATGTTTAATTATGAAAGAAATGAAACAAAATAATATGCTTAAATTATATCAATTATTTTAAAAATATACTAATATTTTTATTTAAATAAATTATTTTAAATTAAAATTTGTAATTTAAATATTAGTAAATTAATTTTTAATTAATAATTATTATAAAATTATTTCTCTATATAATTTACAAAAATAGTTTAAAATTTAACTAAAAATAATATATTTATACTTTATTATACAATAAGGATATATATGTCATTTTACATGCTTCTTATTTTCTTTCTTCTTATTTTTTCTTTTATTTTCTCTCCATCCAAACAATAGGAGAGAAAACATACTTTTCTCTTTATTTTCTCTTCTCTTCATTTTCTTTCTTTCCATTTTCTTTCTTTTCATTTTCTCTTTATATCCAAACATACCATTAGGGAAGCGGCAGAAAAAACTGTCCATATAGACTCTTGATGTATGAGCATTCCGACAGTTTTTTAATATTAGTTAGATTGAATAGTTAATTGAAACATATATGCCATCCGAGAAAAGGAAAAAAAGATAAACATAAACTGTCCAGCTGACTGAAAAATACTATCTTTCAACTGATTAAAAAAACAAAAACATGGAAGTGTTTGGAGTTTGATTTAGATCAGTTTTGAATTAAAAGATAATTTAAATAATATTTATTTATATCAATTTTAAATTAAATTGATTTAATCAGTTTTTAACATGAAAAAATTATGGATTAGGAGATTGTAGCACGAAGAACCTCAATAACGCGGGACCGAGTGATCTTGTCATCTGACCTTTGCCATGACAGGTCAAACAAAATCTTAATATAAATATATGATATAAGATAATATTTAATTAAAAATGACAAAAAAATGCAAAATAATTATTATAAATAAAATATAAATTCAACAATTAAAGAATTGTATTATATAATATTCTTTAATTTGAATTAAATTTCAGACCCTAACTCCAAAAAATTAATATCAAATTCGATATACTTCAGATAGTTTTTTAATAAAACTAAAAACAATTATTATAAATAAAATATGAATTCAACAATTAAAGAATTGTATTATATAATATTCTTTAATTTGAATTAAATTTCATACCCTAACTCCAAAAAATTAATATCAAATTCGATATAATTCAGATAGTTTTTTAATAAAATCTAAACTATACTTTTTCAAATTTGATCGGTTTCAATCATACCCGAACACCCCTAGCATCCAATATCACTAATAGACTTCACTTAAATGTTATAGTCTCGAAGGAGGGAACATAAATGAGATCGCAATTCCATCATATGGTTTGATGATGCAAAGATTGGAATCAAGATTCGATCGGGAAGGCATTGATGGCTGTCGTTTCACCGCTGATCCTCTCGTTAGTCACAATTATGTATTTTATGTTTTCAACTTGGCAAAACAGAACAGTGCAGTACTTACCTGATTCCGATTAAATCAATTTTTTAACCAAGCGTACTTATGACTGACAAAATATCTTACTTAAACCTAGCGCAAATATACCCTTACGCTTCCATCAAGAATGATTCTTTTATGCGTCAAAAAAAAAAAAAAGGGGGAAAGAATGGTTCTTTTGGTGAGTTCAAGAATGATCCTTAGGTTTTGCTCACATAAGCTCAAGAAAATACTAATTATTATGAAAATTACTATTAATGTGGAATGACATTTTAATTTGATCCAAAATTTGTAACTTTGCTGCCAATCAGTTTACAATATTTTAATTTTTTGGTGAGTTAATGGGTAAAATTTTTTTTTCACGATATTAAACAAAATACTGAGAAGTGAGAAATACGTTAGCAATAAATGTCATAAGTTTTGAGCTGAACAAATTCATTTCGGAAACAAAAATAGATGGTCGACCGAAAAAATAAAAAACTAGATGAAGATATGCGAATCTCATACTTCCGAATTCGACAATGGTCCATTTTCTGTGATAGCTTCCACGTTCCAACCTCTGAAATGAAAGAAACTAATTAACACCAGTACTACATGAAATCTGACAAGGGAAATAAAATTTACATTGCAAGTTCACCTTGCTGCTGCTTCTGTTTTCAGTTCTTTTATGCGAGCTTCAAGTGAAGCACACGCAGTTTGGATGTCTATATTTTTCTGACACAGCTCCTTCCAT
Organism: Pterocarpus santalinus; assembly: GCA_031439595.1. NCBI lineage: Eukaryota > Viridiplantae > Streptophyta > Magnoliopsida > Fabales > Fabaceae > Pterocarpus > Pterocarpus santalinus. Next base: position 53,676,402 of record CM062524.1, read on the forward strand.
TGTATGGACAAAGCATTGAGCTCATATGCCGTATTTTGCTGACAAGTGACAGAAGGGTTTTTGAGTAAAAGTATAAGAGAGTTCAAACAAATGACAGAGAGATGGGTAGACCAGAAAGTCATTTCACCTGATGGTATTTCCTTTCACGATTTACTTTTTCAATCTTTTCATTTAGCTCCTGAGCTAATTTCTGCATTCTGAAAATAGAAAACACAACTGTGACCGAGGCCATACATAACATGAACCATGCAGGCAAAGAACAGCTGTAATCAAGCTCAAGCAACAGCATTTCTATTTATGCAAATTGACCAGCACGACACAAGTCTAAAGAACTCAGTGCTCACAGGTCCAAAATAAACTCGATGAACAAAGATTATGACTCTTGTAGATCAAGTTATATGACTAAGTCACATCAAATATATAAATCGCTCCTCATAATTAAAATGAATGAAAGAAAATGACAGTAATGTTATGACAATACAGCCCTCAAAAGACAGCACAATTTTTTAGAGAATAGAGCTCTGAGGGATGCTTATTGATGCAACGGAGCTTAGTTTGGGATTCCTTTTTTCACTGGGCTTGTATTAAATATCCTTTGATAACACAAGAAGATAGACACAGTCATAGCCTATTGCACTCCCCTATTAGTCCTAACAGGATAGCCATAGGTTCATTATTTTTTAACTTGCTTCTTTCAGATACTTGCTTAATTACATTCAAACAATCTTCACTGGTTTATCAAATAAATTTGCCTCTCATAATATTAATTTACTCTTTTGAAAGCATGAACATATGCATGATAAATACAAGGTTCTGGATGCTGTCAAGCACTGAACTAAGAAATGTTATAAAAGAGAGCTTTGCTAAAACTGTTAAAAGTCAAAATGTTAAATCACTTATGCACTTCATAAAGCCTCAGCAGCCAAAATACTACGGTGTGAACCTACTCAAACCTGAATATATTCATTTATCTAGAACCTATTTAAGAACTAGGGTAGGGCGAAAGTATCATCTCTAATAATGAAACACTCATTTATCTAGTGTCACTGTCAACATAAAAATCAACCCAAAAACTTAAGCTGTTTGCCAAAGGGAAGAAATTTAAACTGGAAAGGAAGTAAAAAAAAAAAAAAATCCTGAGTGCGAGTCACATGAAACCAAGCCAGGTCTGTATGTCGATAGAAACTACTCTCCCTAACAATGTACCAAGTTAGTCAAAGATGCACCATGTGATGAAGTACTCAAGTTACAAGCTGATAAACAAGAAAACAGATTGATGCCACATAGGTAAGAAATGTAGAATTAAATTGTTTATTGAAAGAAAGAAAATCTAAATCTGATCCACATAAATTTCATCGACAAACCTTAACAAGTATACTTCCAATCGATGATTGTGCTGTTTCCAGGCTTCAGGACCATATTTTAACAACAAATCCAAATTTTCCATCCTGCAATTCGACCAGATAGAGCATTGTAAGCTGTAAGCACTAACCACTGAAAATGTTGTGGACGCTGGAAGAGATATATCAGAAAACAGCCCCCTGAAGTATGAATCTTCAAAGTTTTTTAAAACATTTCATGCCACATGATAGACCTGACTTAAAATAAACAGAGAACACCCACTACAAAGTTCCTGAACACACTAATTAACTGTCACACGTTAAATAAAAAAGAAAAAGAAAACTTAGGCTTCGAAATAGAACGAATCTCAATAATAGCATCAATTGCACTGCAGTTCTGCACCTTATTCCTGTGGCTCAAACAGCCAAACAATTGACTCATATCAACAGCATATAGATATATATAGATATATTTATTCCCTTGTATGATAATGTCAAACTTGTGAGAAAACAATAAAAGCACGTAGACTGTTTAACATTGAAGGAGCAAAACCTCATCATCTGATATTGCAGTAGGCGTTCAGCTCTCTGAAGTGCTTGCTTCCAAGCAGCTTCATCATTCCTCTTATTAACCGGCGGCATTTCCAATTCATACCGTGACCTATCAAGAGTAACGGGAGGCCTTCCAGCTCTTACACGCTCATACTCCCTAGCAATCATTGGGTAGTCCTGGAAATTCATCCAGAGTTCACAATCAGGACACAGAAACGAACTTGCAAGACATTCTTCACCAATCCTAATATCTGTTTCCCTTGTTGAATTCAAGACCTTCAGGTCATGTCTTTCAACCATGATTTACTTATCTCAAGGGTTTGTGCACACAAACACCAAAATTTAAACAACGATTACATTACAAAATATAGTGCCATTTGCAAAGTTGCAATTTGTATTTTAATTAAAGCTTAATTAACCTATTTCACCACAACATACAAAAAAATTAAACAACGTAGAAGCGCAATTTCCTGTCATGCGAGCTTTACGAAAAACAAGAAAAGAAAATAAAAAACCCTATTTCTGGGTAGTTACCTCGAAATTGAACTTGGGAAGAGGGGGCAAGTCTTTGAGGAAATCAGCGGGCTTCTTGGTGCTGCGGCGCATTTCCTCCTCGACAAGGCGGTCAACATCAAGCTTGACTCTGGGGTCGGCGTAGTCGTCGTCGATGTAAGGCAAAGCGTCGATGATTTCGGCGTCGGAAGAAGAAGTTTGGCGGCCATAAGAAGGTGGAGCTTCCAGCATCAGAACATCCCCGTTGTTTCGATCCGCCATGGCTCTTGGTTCTGTGCTGCAGAGAGAGCGAGACTCCGCGTGAAGGCGGACTACAATTCCGGGGGAAATAAAAGATCAAAGGGGCAGAGGGATCGGCCCGAACCCAATATTAAGATTACCGAAGTAATCACAAAATTTTTATATATAGAATTTAATTTTGATATGCTATATAATTAGTATTAGTATATATAAAAAATTACACTGACTGAAATTAAGATGGAGTAGATAAAAAAAAATCTCACATCATTTATATTATTCTGGCACGAGTTGTTTTCGCATTAAAGAGCATTTTCCATCTAAATACTAAAAACATTTAAAAAATAAAATTTTCTAATCAATGTCCTTAAGAAATCAAAAGATAGAAATTTTTTTTTTTTTTTAAGTTTTTAAGATATTCAATATATTAAAAAATAAAAAAAATCTAAATTTTAAATGAAAATTTTCTCTTTTTGAATCCTTAACCTGCACACAGATTAAATAAACCCTTAAAAATTTGATGAAAGTAAAACATAATCTTTAAAGTTTATTTTTTATTTTCAATATTTCACGGATACTTCAATTTATTAACATGATATTTATGTTGACAAACTGCGTCCTCCAAAAAGAAAAAAAAAAAGTGACGTATACAATCAACGATTGATAACAATTAGACGTAATAGGATGAAAAGATAAAATTGAAATAAGTTAACAACATTGAAATGTAAATAAAAGAAATTCATTTGTGAAATCGAATTTTTTTGTAAAACCTAAAAGACGAAAATAAAATTTTACTCGTGTAATTATATAACCACTTGTATGGGATGACTCAAGCAATAAAAGAACACACAAAAAGTGCATAGAATTCCTTTTAAGGGAAAAAAAAAATGTGAATCATCAATTATTTAAAGTTAGCTTTTCATTTCTCGCCTTCCCTAAATCTTTAAACATTTTTTTCACGTTATTCAGTACTATGATGCTACTCTTTGCCAAAATGGATAAAAAGAAAAATACCACAATCTATATGACATTTTTCCATGGAGCGAACCAAAGAAAGAAGACATAGCGTTCATATTTACGTGTGACACGAAAATGCCGTATATGCCGCTTTTCCATTTTAACCGTTGCTTCTTTTCCCTCACTTCTCATATGGTTAGCAAACAGAGCCGCATTGAAAATATCGGACTTTATTGAGCAACACACTACGCGCACATAAAGAATTATGATGTAGAAACCACAAGAGACCAAAACACTGGCTTTGTTAGAATTAGACATTTGAATGGCCAATCCAACTAGCACTGCATGAATAATCGAAATGGACGACATGATAAAGACATTTCCGGTGCATACAGTACTAACAAAGCAAACTATAATCCTTAAAATAAGCCCTGGTTCCTCCAAAAGCCAAGTTAGAGCCAAAGGGGGAGCATTATACAAACACTAATTACACCAAAAGGGAAATCTCATACTGAAAAGATGAAGGCTAACAATTTAGTTCCTATATATCTCTTTGAACCTCGTTTAAATATTTGTACACCAATGCCACATGCCTTCCATGCAATAAATTTAATCTTTTTTTGTTTCTTTCATTTGAAACACAAATCAGAATCACTATGCACTTGGCATATTTGCATATAGGAGAGTGAAAAATGGTTCAACCTCTGGTATATTTCTAATGATTTTGATGAACTGATTTTTGCTGGGTTCTTCAAGGAGCAAAGGACACATTTGTGCGACTTGAGGCAACACTCTGGCCAGTGGCAGGCCTGTAGTTATACTTCCTCCTCTAAATTTAGCTCCCATGTGCTCCACTAGTGTATCCACCATCGCTTTCAGTGATGTCTCAACAATGCTCCCAAATTCAGCACTGAAAAAGAAAGGAAGGAAATAATTTGAGAGATGATGAAACTCAACAATGAAATAGTATCAACCATCCTCTGACATCAACAGATCTAAACTATAATAAGGAATGGTATTAATAGAAAAATTTTATACATAATAGCTTCACACTTCACAGAATAAAGCCAAGCACAATGTCAAAGTGGACCCTACCCATATAGAAGAATAGTATATGACTGGTCCAACATGGGCATATCTTTCTGTATAAAATTTCAGTAAAAAATTCAGTTACACCTAGGATTTCCTTCACAAAAAGGTATCTCAGCAGTCAGCACTGCCAACTAGTGCATCAGTCATCCCTCAAGTTACAAGCAGAAAGTTCGTGCTCATGGTTGCCACAGGTTAATGAATTTCTTTTAGGCAGTTGTAATAAAATAAACAAATGCATCCAAAACATAAAAATATATATACCTTAATAACACAGCCCGTGCTTCCATTATAAGTTGTTCAAATTCAGTCACATCAGAAGGAGCTGGGTCATGGATGCTTGAGGTTGTAGAATGTGATTTAACATCCTCAGGCATCATATACTTTAGCCAGGAATGCGGGCTCCCCCGGCTCATGAATGTGCCGAGTATATGCATGATTGTTTCATAAAGTGCCGTACCATTGAAGAAATGACTCAGCTGCTTTCTGCAGATTGAAATTATCCATGGCTCATTCAAAATGAGTTTTGATCATTAATCTATAAGGCATCTCTAGATTCTATAAACAAAGTTAGTATTTCCAAGTTCCAACCCAATGATTACAACCCATGATTAATTACTTCGCTCTCTATTCACACATATACACGAGGGCAACCGATGCACAAGTTTTGGTGAACTATTTAACTGTAGATTAACTGCAAACTTTTACAGGAGGCTGCTCAGAGCTCCATAAATGTGTTAATGTTGCTGAACTTTGAATCCATCAAGTTTATAAGCTATTCAGGTAGGTGTTTAATAACAATAAGAATGGTTCAACTGAAAAGAATTAGAAGCCATCTGGGTTTTTTTCAATTCAGAAACTTAGTCAAGAAAAGATTGACAGCTTTGGAAATTTCAAAACACATACCCTGCTACTGACAGTTCCTATGCTCATTGACAGACAAATAAATTCCTACAGCCTCAACCAAAAGCAATTAAGATCGTTCTATATCTTATGAAGAAGTTAAAAAATATATTTTTATATCTGGAACAAAATTTGCTCACAACTAGGCAAACTTCAAAATAACAAAAGAAACATCACCCTTTGAGAACTTCTTTTGTTGCCGCCTCCATATCAGAAATCAAGGCAGGCATACCATCCTGAGAGAGAAAATCAACACTTCCTAGAAATTTCTGCTGGTCTTCCCTACCAACCACATCTCCACTTTCCTGCACAGAGAGCAACAGCAAAGAAAGATAAAGCTTTTTAGGTTGCATGTGACATGACATGTGTGAATTATTCACATGGAAGTTGAATTAGTATGGTTCTTTAGGGGTTTGAATTAGGAATAAAAGTTAACCATAGGAAGACAACAAATACACTCCCTAAACAATTTGATTGGACAGCTTTGAAATTATGGTCTACCTTGAGAATTGATCCATGCATTGATTCAATCTATTGAGTGGCAAAACCCTCAATTTTAACTACAAAAGCTAGTTTCACTTTTCCAAATCCCTCCCTCACCCTCTCTCCCCAGAATTAAGTTCATCATCCAAACATAATCTCAAGATAACAAAAGAAAATCCACGGCACAAAAATGATAAACAACAAATAATAATAGTTAATTGTGATGTAGAATCTATTAAACCAAGCTAAATGCAAAGACAATTCTAAAACCTCAACTTTAGAGTATAATCTTTATAGCGCACACACTCCCTCTTTCTTAATCATAAGGGCTACACCTTTCTCAGGAATTTGTGCTCTCACCTCTGTTAACACACGGGAAAGCACCTAGCGCTAGCAGAGTATGATGTGGTTTCCTTTATACTCCTTATATATCCGAAGTATCCCAATTATACTCAACAGTAAAAGACAAGAAAAAATCAACACTCAAAAAAAAAATAAAGGGGAAAGAAAGAAAAGGAAAAAGGAAAGGAAAAAAAAGAAGAAAGACAGTTGTTCTTACCATTGCACTAGAGCTTCCAAGGGTTCGTGCAGTATCAATATATAGATGCCTTCCTAGTATATTTACTTGAACTTTCGTATATAAGCTAAGCATTGTTGTGGCCCATACTGACAATGCCATTCTTGTAAAACCTAGAGAAAAAGAATTTGCACATCATTATTTTTTTTAAACACCTTATTGCAACCAGACAAAACACAAAGCTACAAGTGTAGTAAATGTAGAAGCCAAGATCGGGTTCATACTTAGAATTTTGAGTCTATCCCATAAATCTAGTTTCTCTGATTGTGTTAAAGTGTTCGGGTGACCCTTTCCTTGTTGCAGTCTTTCGAGAAGTTGAGAAAGATCCAACTCTTTTGCTACCCGACAACTTAGGTTGTGCATAGCATGAGGCAATGTTATTGTATCAGAAATCCTCTGAATATTCTCAAAGTGAGCTTGCATCCTATCGTTGACAATTAGAAAAGAGAAGGCAAGCCATCAGCATTTCTTCTTTTAAGATGGGAGCTTGAGAATTTATGATCACACAAAACATATCCATCTATCTATATGTATAACATGAAGCATTGAAGCAGCTGGATATTTGACTTAACTGAGCCTTCATAAGCTCCTCACTTTCCCTCTGAACCGCGAGTTCTCTCTCAAGTGCATCGAACCTGCGCCTGTGAGCACCATAAAGCTTATACAAAAGATACCCACTTCCTAAAACACCAACTGTAAGGTAAATCTTCCTCCTATGCCGCCTCCACAAATCCCTAACACCCAGTAATCAAAATGTTAACAAAGAAGCCCTGAAAATGAAGCAAGAATGCATAAAAAACAATGACGCAGATGCAGCCAATTAAAGACAGCAAAGTATTGTTTCGCCATTTTGATCACAAACGAATAGTAGAAACAACCCATGTCATAATATCGACACAAGTTTACATTTTTATCACCAATAACCAAATTACACGTAAAAAATTTGGCAAATGATGGGGAACGAAGGTGGGACAAACAAATTAAAGAGATACCCAGATAAAAAATGGCATCAAAGTTGGAGACTTTACCTCATAGAAAGCATTTTGATGATACTAGGACGACCAAGAACCCATTACTATGCCTTGGTGTGGAAACCTACTCTGCGGATGAGAGGGAGGTATAGAATAAAGAGAGTGGTCAGGGGGAAGAGAATCAGGGAGAGTTAGCTGAGAGAAGAAGCAGCATGGGAATAGCCACCCAATCCAAAGGATAAGAAATGCACAAAGAGCAGAGCACACTCCTTGATGTGCACAGAGAGACAGACACAAAGAGGAATCGAGGTTCGAGGGTGCCAGAGAGAGGTAGCTGAACCTTGGGCTTTCAGAATCGAATCAGGGGGGTGCTCGGTGCTTTCTTTTGGAGCTATAATCAATATCAATATTTCTTTTGGGTACATTGAATCGACATCAATGTTTGTATGTTTGCCCCCAAAAAAACGAAAAGAAAAAATATCAACCGGGATTAATATTTTTAAGATAAATATCAACATGTAATATACGAAGGTAGTAATGTTTGATTGGTTCAACTTCGGAAAAAAATGTTTATACAAATATCAATATGTAATACCATCATCATCATTATTATTATTATTATTATTATTATGTGCAGCTATCTGGTTTTTGTTAATTTTTATAAAAAATACTTTTATAAGCTTTTATGTAAAATTTAATTATAAATTGTTAGCACTCCAGCAGATTCCATGTTCAAAAGATAATTGTGTTTTGAAGAAATAGTCATTTTCAGTGATTTGAATAAATAAACAAATTATGTACTAATGTAGTAACATCTTTCTCTACATAAATAATAGACTTTAATTCAAACATTAAAAGCCGATCAAAATATTATTATTTCTGGCAATTATCTCGTTGATCTTTGAAAAGCAATTCAATTTCAACTTTTGCCGTAAACAAAAATTAAGCTCAAACCTAGACCGAAAAAAAAAAAAGAGAAAGAAAGAAAGAAAAAGAAAAGTTAAGCTCAAAGGTAATTTCAATTCCTTTTTTTAATTATATCAATATTCGATATTCAGGGGTTAAAGTTTCAAGAAAAAATGTTATTTTTTTCATTTCATCGGTGGCAAATGATAATAAAAAAAAGCAATGAAGAGCCGAATTTTTTTTTTTTTAAAGAAGAAATTTAGCCTAACATTAAAACAACGTCAGTTCTTAAGCATCAAAGGAACTGAATTTTTTTTTTCAAAAAAAAAAGAAAGAAACAACCCTCAAACTAATTTTTTTTTTTTGAAAAAAATAGTAGGAGTGGATTAATGAATTTAAATAGTATATATAAAAGTATAAATTTAAATCTTATTACCATTAATGTACAAAAACAAAAAAAAGTAGCATAACTAAATAGCTTTGAGGTAGCATGGTCTTAGTACCATTTATCTTATTCAAAAAATAGTTTTATTTCTCATTTTAATCGAAACAAACTTTACTAGTCCGCAGCACTTATCTTCATAGAGACATATAAACAGTTGCGGTACTTATATTTTTGTAACATGCGTTACCACCACTCTTTTATTTATTTATTTATTATGTTACATATATTTTGCGTACAAAAAACCAAAATCCTTTATGTTTTTTGGGTATGAGGGAGGGCGTACAAAATCAGTTTTCCTTTTTTTGGTCTTGAGTACAAAATTTTTTGTAACAATTTGAAGACAATTTTTGGGCGTCTATTTCAGGTCTGTTTGGAATAGAGGGCTTTCGACTTTTGGGATCTGGATGACAAAATTGGGGCCAAAGCAAAGTGAGAGTTAGGCCTGAACTCAGCAAGCCCAGAAAATGAAAAGGGAACCAAAAAACAAAATAGTGCTGGTTCCCAGTTAGTTGCTATCCCCAAAACCCTAATCGAAGTTTCAGCCACCCACCCTATATATTCCTTCTTCGCTCTTCGTAGCCGAAGCTGAAGTCTTTCACTTTCTGAGCCTCTTGCTGAACAAACCCTAGAAAGAGAAAGAGAGAGAGAGAGACAATGGCAGAAGGGCTTGTTCTCCGAGGTACCATGCGTGCCCACACGGACGTCGTGACGGCGATCGCCACTCCGATCGACAACTCCGACATGATCGTGACGGCGTCGAGGGACAAATCCATCATTCTCTGGCAGCTGACGAAGGAGGACAAGACCTACGGCGTCCCCCGCCGCCGCCTCACCGGCCACTCCCACTTCGTCCAGGACGTCGTCCTCTCCTCCGACGGCCAGTTCGCCCTCTCCGGCTCCTGGGACGGCGAGCTCCGCCTCTGGGATCTCGCCGCCGGCACGTCCGCCCGCCGCTTCGTCGGCCACACGAAGGATGTCCTCTCCGTCGCCTTCTCCATCGACAACCGCCAGATCGTGTCTGCCTCACGTGACCGCACCATCAAGCTCTGGAACACCCTCGGCGAGTGCAAGTACACCATTCAGGACAGTGACGCTCACTCCGATTGGGTCTCTTGCGTTCGATTCAGCCCCAACACACACCAACCCACCATTGTTTCCGCTTCTTGGGACCGAACCATTAAGGTTTGGAACCTCACCAACTGCAAGCTGAGGAACACCCTTGCTGGCCACGCTGGCTATGTTAACACTGTTGCTGTTTCACCTGATGGGTCTCTGTGTGCTAGTGGTGGTAAAGATGGTGTTATTCTGCTGTGGGATTTGGCTGAGGGTAAGAGGCTGTACTCGCTCGATGCTGGGTCTATTATTCACGCCCTGTGCTTCAGCCCCAACAGGTACTGGCTCTGTGCTGCCACTGAGCAGAGCATTAAGATCTGGGATTTGGAGAGTAAGAGCATTGTTGAGGATTTGAAGGTTGACCTCAAGACCGAGGCTGATGCCACCACCGGCGGCAATACCACCAAGAAGAAGGTATTATTATTATTATTGCTCTGTCTCACTCCAAGTTACCCATTTTTTTATTTTTATTATTGTTGTTTACTTTTCATTAGTTAATTGTATAATTGTTAGCAGTTGATGTGGGAGTCTTGTTGATCCGTAAGTCAACGCTTTTTTTTTTTTAATGTTTTCTCTTATTCTGAATTGATATTTATATCTCAATGGCATTTGTTTTGATCTTCCGATTGGAATATCTGTATTAATCTGCAAGTTATAAGAACAATTGCTTGTGGTTCACCTGGAATGTATTTAAGTAACATGCTTTCAAGTTTTCCCCTACTGATATCATTTAAGGTGTTGCTTCCCAGTGCGTAAATCTTCAATTTGTTCTTTGTCGTAGATTTTGAACACTTGTTTGAGTGTTGTAGAAGCTGATGGTGATATCTAATCGGATGTTTGCTTTGTAGTTTTGCTGAGAATTTTATATTATGTTCTGCAGGGCAATTCTTGTTTGAGATAAAAGCGTAATGAAGGATTGTTATTTTATCCTGATTGAAACAATGTAGCTTTAATTTCATTGATAGCGGAAATGATATGTTGTAACAAACTGTTTCATGAGACTGACATGCTAATAAGTTCCAAAGTTTTTCCTGCTAAGATGTTTTCGTCGCTTTAAAATTGTTGTTGATTCATCCGCTTTGCACCCTTAAATGTACTGTTGTCATTCGTGTATTGATTTATTGCTTCTTTGCCATTGCCTTACAGGTTATCTACTGCACATGCTTGAACTGGAGCGCTGATGGAAGCACTTTGTTTAGTGGCTACACTGACGGTGTGGTCAGAGTTTGGGCAATTGGACGTTATTAGCGAAGCTTCCCAGTAATTTCAGATGCGAATCTGTTTTGATTTTTGAGACAAAACTAGTTACTCTTTACTGTAGAACTGTCAAAAAGTTTTTTAGATTGCCGAATCAATTTTTACGTTGGAGAAGACAATGGCTTTGTGGCCGTTAATTTATTTCAAGCCTTTGCTTTTGGTTCTTGCCTTACCTATGTGGATGTTTAAACATTTTGTCTTTGGTGGTCATCTCCCAGTTGCCAATATTATCTTTTTTTTTTTGAGTATGGTGGAGATGTTATGTTGAACTGCGCTGTTCGTGACCTTTACCTGTTGGTCGTTTGTTAATCCGCTGAAGTTTCAATTTTAGACTAAAAATTGTTTATAATTCACAAGTCATAAAACCGATTGTACATCGAGTTTGTGGTCGTGCTATGTTTATTACGTACAACTAGATGAGTTTGATTTTCCTGCTTCGTTATGCTTATTAATATTTCTAACGTTAACTGATAATTGGGAATGCCGTTTAGATTTGTTGGGGGAGCATGATGTCTCTTTGTGGTGCGCTGTGTAAGTTTAGGTCTTGTCAATGAAAAATCTTGCTAGTAATGAACAGTTGAACATACCTTTGTTAGTAATGAGAGGATTTGGAGTGGGAACCGATGGATGTTACGCGAAGGACACTAGCTCAAGAGGGACCGGACTGCCACTTTGCTGTTGAGGCGGAGACCAAGGCTAAAGGCTAAAGGCTAAAGCATAGACTCCCAACACACTATGTTAAACAGTTTGCTCGGTGCCGTCCTGCTCCTGCAGTTGCGCTGGTGAAAGTAAACACTGATGGACTGACCGGCCGCTGGCTATGCAGGCATCGTCTTTGGCCGCTTGTAGGCGGTATTTTGCGGGAGCATAATGGTTTCTTCATTTTCAGCGTTGCTTCATAACTCTAGCTGATTTATGGAGAGAGTTTACAGGGACTTGGCTCATAGCCTGGGTTGGAGGAAGTTGATCCTGGAGATTGGACTCAAAATGTGTGCTCCAACTAATCAGTGGTGGTAGTGTCTGCAGTCTTGAGCCATTGTTTGTCCTTGCTCAGAGAGGTGAAGAAGCACTTTGTTGGGACTGGGAGGTTCGAGTTCAGCATGCGCTCAGAGGCGGACTTTTGTGCTGAAAGATTAGCCTTGCCCAAGGTCAAGCATGGCCGGTGGCCATCCGCATCCAGCAGGGGTTCTCTTATATTCGTCCTTGCCTTCCTTCCTTTCTAATTTGGTTTGGTCATGGCAGAAGTTATGGTGTTTTTTTTGGGTCAAGATTATGGCCTTTTTTTGGTCGTGATGTTATTGGTCTGGTGATGCTATGGGTGTTTGGGTTTTTTCTCATGTTGTAGTTCTGTAGTTTTGGGCTTTAGCCCTGATATCCATGAAAAAACAATTCATCTAATTATTGGACACAGACACCAGTCCAAGGTTAGTTTAATGGCTAATCCATTTGCGACAGCTAAAACCAATTCTGCCACCGACGGGCCGACCCGATGAGGCCGAGTCATTTGATAGAAGTAGTACAATAGAGACCCATGTCAAGCACCATTACGAGTTCACTGGGTGTGCTAATTCACGGCTCATTCTACGGTGTATCACACACAGTTTAAGTTTGACAAGGTGCAGGGAAGGGGTTGCTCAGTTTGTCATTTAACCACATCTGAGAAATGTGGTTAAAAGCATATTGAAAGTGTTGTTAGATACAAGTAGGGACGACACTTAATTCATCCCCATCAACAGCATGCGACAGCTTTCATCCGTGCTACCGTCTAGCTCATTGACCAGCTCCATCACACCACCATTGGCATTGTCCAACTTTCCGATCATCGTGCTGCCATTGCCACTTCGCGACCCACCGCGACTAGCCATGCTGCCACTTCACCTCCATCGCACCTTTATGTCCTTCCGCATCGCCATTGTCCAGCATGCCAATCATTGCACTGCTGTCACCGCCTTGTGATCCACCACTACCAACCATACCTCCCCTTCACCTCCATTGCATCTTCACCTCACGAGCCAGCTGCCTTCTTAGCAAAGCGGAGCCCTAGCAAACCCGAGGTCAAGACAGAGGCGGTGCAAGCGGACTGACGATAGTGCAAGCAAATCGATGATGGCGATCTGGTGGATTTAGCTTTGGCGGACAAGCAGTGAGTGAGCAAGGGAGGGGCAAGGATCATTGGTGATCCATCAATCACCAACTTTCAATCTCCACTGGTAGATATTAATGTGGCTCAATGAATGGTTTGGATGAGGTCAAATCCATGGTGCACCATCAAATTTTAAATTGGTGCACCACACACCATATTTAAATCCGTGCATAGCAGAACTGACCCTAATTCACTCAGCTATATATAATATTTTTCTGAAATTTAACTGTGTACACATTAAAAAATAACTAACAGGAATTGAGTTTAGTGGAAGAGGTTAATATCTCCTAATATAGGTGGACCAAGGTTCAAATCTCACCTAAGAGAGGTGCCCACATTTAATGTTTAACCATATACTGAATAAGATTGTCACTAGTGAGGGGATATTTGTGAAATTTTTTTTAAAAAAAATTAATAACATAAAAGTTCTTTAAATGTGAATATTCTGTAGTTCAAATAAATGTAAGGTACATGTTTTCTTATATCATCCTAGCATTAATAATGGACTAGCAGAATCTAAACTTTATATGTGCAATCTTATTTTCCTCAAGACTTTTAAGATGAGTTATCAATTACTTCACAAACTGTACTTATTTTTAATATAATTTTAAATAGTCATAAAAAATATCATTGAATAAACACTTGACAACTTGCCTGAATATTAAATCCATAAGTATACCATACCAACTAATCTGGGTGTCTCATTAATGGAAGACTTCTACATTTCTTATTCTAGGATGTGGATAAAGAGAAATACTAAAAAAATTTCTAATTTAAAATTTTATTTATCTGCATTAAATAGTTATTAAATATTGTATAAATTACAACGTATATAATTGTGAGTAGAATTTTGAATTTAAAAGATTTTTAAATTGATTATTATAAACACTCCCAGTTAAATTATTCGGACCATTAGCTTTAAAGTTTTTATGGGATGAGTGTAAATAAAAACGAAATGTCTGAAATGTTGACCCGAAAATAAAGAACATGTCCCCCCAACTTGAGCTCAACTTGTACAAACAATAAAGCATGCTGTTTTGCTGAACTTGAGTAGACAGATATTTTCCGCTTGGCACACTGAACTCTGAACCAAGTCACCAGAAATGAATCTCACCCCTTTCTCTCCTCCCGGGGGGCCTTCTTTTTTCTTTTTCTCTTTTTTTTTAAAATTTTTTTTACAAATCTTAATTGTTCTGGACGAGTAGTATAGTGTGCTATGCCAATAATGAATTTTCAGTTTTAAATTTGTTAGTTTATGAACTGGCAAAGATAATAATCCTTCACACACACACACACACACACACACACTCAAACTCAATGCCAAAGTAGTACAGTATCATGAGAGAGAAAAATGAAACGAGAGGAGTTAGAGAATGCAACTACTTTTAAATGGTATCTACGAACGATTGATATCCATAAGTCATTAAGTTGCAACAAGCTAGTTGGTGTCCAAACATTAGGTTAGTTGATAGGACAAATTGCAACAAGCTAGTTGGTACGAAGGATTATTAAGTATGCTCTCTAGTTATGAAGCTTGATTGATTGATTGATTAACGTTTCACAGATTGCTTGATCGATTATTAATTTATTAGCCTCTTTGGTTTAACACAGCAGCGGAAGAATTCTGATTTCCAAAGCAAAATCACAAATTCTGATGTACTTTTTGTATGAGGAGGTGTGGAGCTTCTTCTAATAAATGGTCGTTGCGTTAAATTTCAAACAGATATACACTGACTTTTTATTTGAATATTTGATGGGATAACGTATAATTAGGTATTTGTGTGTGTATATATATATATATATATATATATAGAACGTATCACATGATACGAGTGTTTTATTATAAGAGTGCGAGAAGTAAATTTGGGCAGTATAACCATATATACATAGTCAAGATTTAAAATTGTCTAAAGGTTATATGATCACTTAAAAAAATTATGTAACCTTATATCTTAATCTTGATCATTCACATAAAATTTAATGACCAAAATTTACTCCTCTCACTCATATAATAAATCACTATTCTCATGATATATATATATGGCTTAGCTTTTATATATTTTTTTGCTTTTATTTTAACCCCTTAAAACTAATATATTAATAAATGAAATTATAAGAACTAATGTTTTATAACAATTATAACAATATTTTAATGAAATTAATTCATATATATTGATAGTATAAAATAATTTTATACTGTCAATTAATAAAAATAGTAGAAAGTAACAAATTATGATGATTTCTCATCATGATGGGTAGTTATTTATATAAGTTGACACTTTCTATTATTTTTATTGACTAACAGAATAAAATTATTTTATACTAATAATGTATATAAATTAAACTCTATTTTAATATATTAAAATTACAAAGATTAAAATTTAAATGTATAAACAATATTCACATAGACCAAAATCATAAAATTAAAAATCCCAAATAGTTTTTTATCATAACAATATATATCATATCCTAGAAAATAAAACCTTACATAGCTTTTTATCTTCTTTTCTTGATAGGTATCAGATGGAGCCATAGCTCTCGAAAGCATTACAGTTTGCAAAGACTGGGCATTATTAATTGGAAGGTTGACACGGCTTGATTAATTGTAATAACACAACCAACAGGCTGAGGCGAAATTTTGAAGTTGTCCATTTGCAGATGGTGTCTTAGAATGATAATATTTTTGATAAAAAAAAAATCTGACATTCTAAATTCCGTTATCCTTGTTATTAATAGGAAAAGTACACATACAATTGATACAAATTGCACCAAAAGATTGACAAATACATGGATAACTTGGCACGCAATCAAAGTGCCACGCTGTGCATATGCGACAACTTTTTTTTCCCAAAAAATAAAAAAAAAACCTTCCATTTTCTACTTTGAGCCAGTTTATTAAAAAGAAAAACTTTTTGAATCAAAATTTATGTATACAAAAATTTAAGATAATTATAAATGTGTTTTTAATAAAATGATTAAACTGAGACAAAACTATTTAAACTTTTTAAAATTGAAAAGAGTAACTATTAAAAAATTTTAAAAACTACATTATCAAAACCATTTTCAGTTTCCAAGTTTAAACAAATACATCCTTAGTTTCCAATTAATAATTAACTAAACATTTAAAGCTTATATGCAACAAGTCTGTCTTTTAACACTTCGACCCAAGAAAATATTTCGTTCTTTAGTTTGATTTAGAAAATGTGAATTTTGAAAATAGACAAAATTGTATATATGAGCATACCTGTAACTACATTTGAATTAGAGAAGTCTTATTTGTAAATCGTTATGGGATATCATATACATCATTGTTACATAAATATATATCACATTTATCTTATCTTGATACATATATGTATATTTTAATATTCATACACTTTTATATTAATATATGATGCTTATATTGTTAGAATTTCAAGTGTGATAATAAAATTTAATATTAATTAAGAATAAATTAAACAAAAATTATATAAATAAAAAGATTTAAAAACTCATTGCCTTTAAGGAGTAAGATAAAAAATTGGCATTGAATATGCTATTGTGATTTCTCATTAACCCATTAATAAAGATTTTCCTAAATTTTGAGCTTCCAATACTACTCTAACAAATATTTTATGTGTTAAAAATATATTTCCCTTTGAATTTATCCTTGTTTCTCGGCACTACTTATCTTTGAATATATGTCGGTGGTGTAAAACTCAAAGGCTAGAGAAACATAAATGATATTTGTATATATATTATTATCTTATTTATTGCCCAACTCGCTCAAAATAGTGGTACTATTAGACAAAAAATATGACATATTATCTAAATATGAATCCTAAATTTTTTTATAAGAATGTATTAGAGAATCCATTTCAATTTGAGTAAGATATTAATAAAAGCTTAATTATTATGTATTGACAATATAAAATAATTTTATATTATTATTCAATTAAATAAGTGATTGAATCATATATATATATATATATATTAGAAAGAGAAATTGGACAAATAGAACCGGTCATACACTTTGACGAAGAATAGTGATAGGGGAACGTATTTTTTGTTACGCAGTACATGATATATATGGAAAAAATGAGCTAAACAACAAAAATATTTAGATGATGGATTTCACATAATTATTGTTATTTTTATTTAAATTTTTTATCTAAAAACTTATCAGTGCATTATTGAAAAATGTTGATAAATTTTGTGTGTGTATATATATATATATATATATATATATAGTTTAATTTAGGTATACTGACAGTATAAAAAATATCATCTAATCAAAATCTTCTATTTGCATGACCATTCAAATAATAGGTGATTATATCAAAGAATTTTGTTGATATGATAATTTATGATTGAATGTCTGTATAAAATTTTTTTACATTGATAATACATTCAAATTATATATATATATATATATACACACACAAAATATAAAACTTACCAACATCTATGATATTGATAAATTTTATGTACAAAATACAAAATTTACGAATGTTAAAATACAAAATTTACCAATATATTAATAATATGCTGATAAATTTAAAAAAAATAAATAAAAATAACAATAATTATATAAAACTGATTATCCGATCATTTTTATCCTGTGTCACAAAAGATGCTTGCCCGATCATTTTTCTTTGCGGAATTGCCTTTTCCTACTCTCTCTCTCTCTCTCTCTCTCATCGTCTCTTTGACCATTGAGTTCCTCTCCTACTGGTGGAGAGATACAGAGGAGAGAAAGAAACAACATATATCCTAAGTAAAAAATTGAAAAATTCTTAAATTACAAATAACAGCCCTCAAATTCGAAACTGTGGATAACGATTACCAACTCTTAACAAGTGTAGGGACATCCATTAAAGCATTGAATGAAGTGGAAGAGAGGTAGGTTTGCTTTGACGCCATTGCAGATTCATAGTCCATATATATATATATATCACTGGCTGATCTCTCAAACTCATCAAATTAACACACTTGAAATTGTTCTAATAAAAAAAATGGCGTTTTGTCTTTTCTCAGTGCCTTTCATTCATCCCCAACTCCACCCTATTGTGGCCAAAATGACCCTCTTTGACACCGTACTCTTCTGTGTCAGTACCATCACCTTTCTCTCTCTTTAATCTTTATGTTTATTTGTTAGTATTTATTTATGGTCAAATTCAAGCTACACTAGTACGGCATATAAATGTTAATTAGCGACATATATATATATATATATTTAAATGTGGTATATGTTTATTTGTATAGGTGATACACTTTGTGGACAAGCTTGGGTTGTGGCATAGGCTGCCGGTGTTGTTGGGGCTAGCATACTTGGGAATTAGGAGGCACTTGCATTATCGTTACAATATGTTGCATGTTGGAGGAGTGAATGGCCACAACTATGATACGCAGGAGTATGCATATCGCACTCCGGACGGCAAGTGCAACCACCCCACCGACAACTTGATCGGTAGCCAGGGAACCTTCTTTGGCCGGAATATGCCCCCGGCTACATCGGATTATGGGGTAAGCTAATTAAGAGCTTTGGTTAATGCGAGGAAGTTTTCTTTTTGCCTCTCTCTATATGAAAGAAGAGTAAAGTTACACTATTTCTTAAAGTACTAGAAAGGAAGTTAGATTAGACTATGCCATTTTTGTTTATGTACTAGAGGTTTTATTCAGTCTTGCAATTATGTATTCCGATCCCATTAATAAAAGATAATTCGACATCGATATGCGTAGTTTCTGGACCCTCACCCAACCGTGGTAGTCTCAAAGCTTCTTGCAAGAAAGAATTTCAAGGACACAGGGAAGCAATTCAACATGATTGCCTGCTCATGGATACAGTTCATGATTCATGACTGGATTGACCACTTAGAGGACACTGAACAGGTAATGACTATTGGCCATATATATTCTGGCACAACAGAAAATACCGTTACGTTGTGCACATTTGATCATAGTTTGTTTTTTCTACTTTTGATCTTAGCGAAGTGCATATTTCTTGCATAATTCTTGGAACAGGTAGAAATTAGAGCTCCTGATAGTTACTCAAGTGGGTGTCCTTTAAAGTCTTTCAAGTTTTTCAAGAATAAGAAACTCAAAACGGGCTCTTCATATACGAAGACCGGCTTCATAAACACGAGGACTCCGTGGTGGTAAGTAGGACCTAGACACTGAATCTTTATACCTTCATCACTGAGTGATCATCAAATTTTGGAATAGAAAACGCCCACGCCCTCTTGATGATCCAACGAAGTGGAGGAGCTTTTTATTGATACAAAGATTTAATTAGCGCAACAAACAGGATTCTCTGAAGGATTCCTCCAATTTATGATAAAACATTAAGTATATAAAATAAAAATGAAATTTATTTTAATATTAACAGTCAAAATTACATATATTTAGATAGAGGACCTTGATCAGACTACGCAATTCTTCTGATAATGACTAAACCGAGAAATTAACTTAAATACTATATTAGAATGACTGTTTAAGGATTTAATATAAAGGTTTTATAATTCAAGTAGTCATTTGTAAATGGGTCAAATTTAAAGGATGTTGATAAACATTTTCCTTTTGTTTTTATAAACCCACAATAATAAAATAATCGATGTTTTGTTTGTTTGTGTTTTTGTTTTTTTTTTTTGTTTTGGGGGGGGGGGGGGAGGGGGGGAGAGAGGAATTCTTCAGATTTTTTAGAGCTTGATCTTTTTTCTTTTATTCGATTGGATTAGGGATGGAAGCGTGATATATGGGAATGACGAGAATGGCATGAGAAAAGTAAGGACATTCAAAGAGGGAAAGCTGAAGAAAGCAGAAGATGGGCTTCTAGAGCATGATGACAAAGGTATTCCTATCTCAGGTGATGTTAGGAATTGCTGGGCTGGTTTTTCCCTTTTACAGGCCTTGTTTGTCAAAGAACACAATGCCGTCTGTGATATGCTAAAAGTGAGTTAACTTGGTTCCTTCCAATCCATCTTTCGAATATCTTGTAGTATCCATCTGGTTGCTTTTTCCCTCAAATAATAATATGTACGGCATTGTTCTTTGCTTATAGGTGCATTATCCTGATATTGATGATGAGCAACTCTATAGGCATGCAAGATTGGTGACTTCAGCGGTCATTGCAAAAATTCACACAATTGATTGGACTGTAGAACTCTTAAAGACTGATACTCTTCTGGCAGGGATGAGGATCAATTGGTGAGTCCAAGTGCATTGATGTAATTTGGGAGAGGGAACAAGATATTTTGAGATTCTTTGCAGCTGCCAGCTTTAGTGATACTTATTTCTCTTCCTTTGGTAGGTATGGATTTTTGGGGAAGAAATTTAAGGATTTATTTGGGAACATTTGTGGACCCGTACTTACTGGGTTGGTTGGTCTTAAGAAGCCAAGAGATCATGGAGTTCCCTACTCACTTACTGAAGAGTTTGTGAGCGTTTACAGAATACATTCCCTGTTACCTGACGAAATTGTCCTCAGAAACATCATGTCTACAAGTACCACAGCTGACAAAAAATCCCCCCCAATACTTGAAAAGTATATTCTTGTTCCTCTCACTGTTTCTTAAGCCTAAAATATTGCAGTTTTGTGGTGCTGACTACCAAAGCAAAGATTTTATTAACTTCCAATGGCTTCATGCATTTTCCCGTGAAAGATTCCTGCTTTGTGTGTAGAGCAAACATGAAAATCTTTCAGATTGTTTGGTCGATCTAAGTTCAATTGCAAACATGTTTTTCAGGGTGCCTATGACGGAATTGTTGGGAAAAGAAGGGGAAAGAAGGCTGTCAAAAATCGGAATGGAACAAATGTTGGTATCAATAGGTCATCAGTCATGTGGTGCAGTTGCTTTATGGAACTACCCAACATGGTTAAGAAACCTCATTGCCCATGATGTTAATGGAGAAGATAGACCTGATCCCGTTGACATGGCTGCCATGGAAGGTAGTTCCCTTCGCTCTTCTTTCTGTATGGTAACTTTGTAAGCATTCTTTTATAATCTTGTATAACCTTGATCTAAAATTATCAATCTTCTATTAGTTTATAGAGATAGAGAAAGGGGAGTTGCAAGGTACAATGAGTTCAGAAGAAACTTACTAATGATCCCTATTAGCAAGTGGGAAGACTTAACAGATGATGAAGAGGTCATTGAAGCTCTCAGAGATGTATATGGCGATGATGTTGAGAAGCTGGACCTGCTAGTAGGTCTCCATGCAGAGAAGAAGATAAAAGGGTTTGCTATAAGTGAAACCGCTTTCTTTATTTTCTTAATGATGGCTTCGAGGTAAGTCCAGCACTATAGTAAGAACGCTTTATCATTTATTTGGAGTCTTTAAGCTCACCTTTGGTTATTATGATATTCAGGAGGCTAGAAGCTGACCGGTTCTTCACAACGAATTTCAACTCCAAAACATACACAAAAGAAGGGCTTGAATGGCTAAACAGAACAGAAAGTTTGAAGGAAGTGATTGACAGGCACTTTCCTGAGATGACTCAAAAATGGATGAATTGCTCAAGTGCATTCTCTGTTTGGGATTCAAAGCCCGATCCTACAAACTACATGCCTCTATATTTGAGACCAGCCACATAACAAAGTTAGATTCTGAACCTCCTGTGCCAAAAAGTCACAAGTTCACTGTCATGGACTCGTCCTGTCAATGTCATCCCCTGTTAGTATGCGTATCGTTAATACACTGGTGCTCCCATAACACTCTGTATGCTTTTTTCGGCAGATATTATTATACTCTCTATGCTATTTAACTTTTGATACAATTTGGACCATTTCCTATGTTATCCGAAAAATGTGAAATATAGATTTGGACCTATTTACTCTTTAAAATTTATGAATCGTGAAAAACGTACGCAGATCCCAAGCAAAGGCTTTCCTTAATTTCGCATTTTTAATCACATTCAACAATTAATAAACAACAAACATAAACAATCGCATACCAACTACAAACAAAACAGCACAATCAATCTGACCTCGAACGGTAGGAGCTGATCGAGTATCCTATAAAGAGAAAACCATATGTGGTCTTCAGGGAGCTGGGTTTGGGGAAATCGTTGCCGTGTTATAGTCTATCAGCACTTTTTAACACAACAACTCGCTGCCTATGTTCCCTGTGGTGTACTCAGCACTAGATACTTTGCTACAGCAACTCTGGCACAGCTATTAAAAATCTATATCACAAATTGGTTTTATCCAGAGCAAAGCAAGATAAATAGAGTGAAATGCACTGGCACCATCATTGTCTAGATACTGGAACTCACAAAAGCACCTATGTTCAAAAGTGGCAACAAGAAAATGGCCCCAACTTCATACTGCAACGTCAAGATTGACTGCCAAACCCATGCTTGCAATTTGCAACAAGCCCTTTAGCGATATGGCCAAACAATCAGAAAAAGCTTGTGGTGATAAGCACATCCTCATTCAGTCTTTGATTTTTGGAAGCGTTGTAAAGGAACAAATTTGAAATCCAACAAACGTTTCCACATTCACATCTTCCAAAATCACCTTGCTCCATCATGGAGGGGTTATCTTCCAAACACGGATAAAAGCATCCTCTCCTGAGCTAACCAAACTATACTCATCAGTGAATGCTAACCCATAAACCCCACCTAAGTGAGCACCCTTTATGGTAATTCTACTAGATGCAGGCTGGTCAATTTCATATACAATGACACACGCGTCAAGCGATCCTGTACCAATCCTACAGCTATCGGGGGACCAAGCAATGCAGTTTATCCGAGCAGTATGGTACAACATGTTTTTAAGCTTCACCTGCAAAAAAATTTGTCAAAAAGGTTTTGCAAGTAATCATAGAAGAATTTCACTCGTATACACATACTAAAACATTTAAAAGCACAATACATTAGAAAGAGCATGAAACATAAACTTTGACTATTGAAGCTCCTAGTTGTACTTACCTCTCGGGAGGCACAGTCCCACACTATTGCTTCTCGGTTGACATCCCCTGATGCAAACATTGAAGTGTCTGGAGAATAACGTATGACACTAATAGCTCCCCGGTGTTTCTCAAGGACTTCCTCTTCTACAAGTGTATCACCAGAAATAGAATATATGTGCAATTTACCATCCTGTCCACCGATAATGGCTTCACTTCCATCAGGAGAGACTGCACATGCCGACACAACAAACCCAAGATTGGTAGCTGACACAATTTTTGTACCACGCAGCATTACAACTCCTGAATCTATTAAAATCAGAGCAAGTTCAGGAGATAGAAGTGCAACACTCAAGTCTTTTGGTTGACTTCCTATATCAATGGCTTCAGCATCCCCGCACTGATCCCCATGTAAAGAAACTCGCCATATCTGGTTGTCAGGAGAGAGGAAATCGAGGGATAAGAGGAAGAAGACAAATAATTTTCCTTAACTTTCAAATATTGCAGATGCCTTGAAATTTGGATCAATACTAATTTGGCCATATCTTTCACAGAAAACATCATCAAATGAAGATCTATGTCGCATTCATTGAATTGCTTTCTACCATGATCAGTGAACAAAATCAATCTTTCCAGTTGATGTCAAGACATAAATAAGAATATTATTGCCAAATTATAATATCTCCAGATTAATAAAGCAATTGTTCATGTTGCCACTTTGTGAGCTCAATACAACTAATAAGAGGGAGACATAGTCTTCAATGGGTAAAAAGAAATAAACATATTGGACACACAAAATAAAGTCACAACAGCATTGATTTGAGAACAAACTGATAAAGTATTCAAAAATCTTGAATACAGCATTTTAATGGCAACGTAAATCAAAATGAGTATCATTCTCATAGCCAAACAATGGAAGCAAAACCCTCACCTTATTATCAAATCCAGTTGTAACAATCTCATCTTCAACAGCTGCTAAGCTTTTGATTTGAGAATTCTGCTTCCTATGTAATTTACCACTATATCCAATCCCTTGAATCCACTTAACTATCAAGCCATCATAACTACTAGACAAGAGCACTCTAGGGCTACTTCTGAGAATAGTTAAGGAGGAAACATTTTTCATATGTCCAGAAAATGATGTTGGTGCTTTATCAAGATCACTTGCTAAAAATATAGATATTGTCCCGCCAAGAGAAACAGTGACAAGATAATCATTCAACCATAGGCACCCCACTAACATGTCTTCAACTCCACCTGATCCAGGAGAAGTCAATGTTTTCTTCAGCTTTCCATTATTGTCATCAGATATGTCCCATACTTTTGCAGACTTGTCAGCAGATACAGTCAACACCTAAAGATGGAATTACAACACAAGATCAGATTGTCATTACTCGAAAGCATGCATTACAAGGAAAGATGGATAAGAGACTTGCACAAAAGAGACAAGTAAAATGCAATGGGGAAAATATTAACCATTCTGCAAATACAACAGTTTAACTAAAAAAAATTAAAAGTTGAATAGCACAGGAATTTTACTGATTTAACTGTACAACTACAAACAATAGCAAACATGTAGGCTGCTATTCGTGCCTAACATCTACTGTAAAAAGCAAACAAAACATGTATGAAAATATCATCAACAAGTAAAATTGCATATGTCTATTGCTTTCAAAATTCAAATTTAGGTCTAAAATTCAATGTTTATCTATAAAAATTCCTCTAAACTTGATAGAAAATTTTCCCAAGACGAGATTAGAAAACAAACTAAAACTTAAGGGCGAAAACACATGGTACAAATGGAATCACTGAGTCTGTGAGCAACATCATGGAAAAGTCAAAAATATATGTCAAGCAAGCAAAAGAAGTAAATAAAAAGAAAATTTTTCGAGTTCCCAATTCCTAACATTAATGTTTGTAATGGTTAACTTGTATGCATTGTAAATTGTCTTCAAAATGTTACTGCATCAAAGCATTTATAGGACACAAGTTGTTACTTCATGCATCTTACTTTACAATATGTTTCTTAGTTTATTGACAATATTAAAAGATGGACTATTCCATAATGTTATTTGAAAGAACCAAGTTCAAAATTTTGATGTACATTACCTTCTAAAGGAAAACAAAGTTAAGTGATCAACATCATGAGTTCAAAAGAAGAGAGAGAGAGACAGAGAGAGAGAGAGAGAGAGAGAGAGAGAGAGAGAGAATGGAAGGGAAATAGCAGTCAGTGTATAGGGGATGTGTATCTTTGCCATGATAAAAAATAAAAATAAAAAATAAAGAAACCCAGGAGTTAGCTCACTTGTTTTCCATCAGGACTCCAGCTAACAGCATAAATACTGCCAGTATGGGCACCTTCAGAGGACAACTCACCAATCTTCTCTCCAGTCTTTCCATCGAATATGATACCCTTTTTGTCAGAACTTACACTTATAAACTTACTCCCGTCTGGAGAATATCTTACGCAATTAACAAAATTGGAATGATCCCTGCACATAACGAAATTATTGTGCTATCAATCATTCATCAAGACTGGTGCAAAAGATGGAAAGCACTAAAGTTAAGGACAAGCCAGAAAAGATGAATGTGATGAAAAATAATTCAATAGAGACATTCAGGTGTTTATGTACAAAAAAAAACAGCTATGAAGATCTATCAATTAACACTTTTTAAAACGAAATGATAAAACATAAAACTTTTACGTCAATATGCAACTGTTTGGGTTTTACTTGAGAAGTGTTTTAAGTAAAAGAGTACACAGTATAACTTAACACATAAATTTATTTTTCGTTTTCTTCTTTCTAAAGCAGGAATAACACAAGCAAATTTAATAGGAAGACTCTCTCAGTTATCTCACGAGATCAATTTTCCCCTACAAATGCAAGGAGGAGAAGGTATTTCATATTGGTGAGTAGAAAGAGCAAAATATGACAAGTGCTTGAATGCGACACATGTTAACATTGTCTGAAGAGAGGATTCAAGGACATATATTCAGATTGAAAAAGGACTAGGACACCGTTAAGTTTTTCATACTATACCTGTGAGAGAGCTTAAATCTAAATGGCGGCCCTTCATAAAAGTTCACCAGGAAATCCTCTCCACATGTGACAATGCGAAAAGGTCTTGTTGGTTTATATGCACAACTCAAAACTCGCCTTGAATGGCCATCAAATTCACCAACATTAGTCCCTGAATCCCACCTATCCATCGTAGAGGTCATCAGAGTAAAAATCACAGTGATCAAAGAACAACCATTACGCAAATGAATCAAAGCAAAGCCTATTAATAAATACTCAGGGGTGCGGACATATAAATTGAAAAAAAAAAAAATGGCACTGAAAAGTAGACCTATTAATTAATAAATCAAAGCAAGGTTAAACAACAACTTCATCTTACTCCAACACACAATAAACAAATAACATAGATCACTGCAAGAGACAAATGCCAAATCAAGTAAGTAATTTCCTTCCAAATGCAATAAATATCCAGATCACCGTCGATTAGCCACTGTTTCAGAAGAAATGATCTTAATCCAGAGAAAAGCATGACACGATGAACAGTAAGATCACAATGAAATGAGGAAATGACAGACTCACATGAAAGCACGGACGAGGGACTTCCCTTTGCCTTCGCCGCAGGCCACGATTCTGAGGCCGTCGGGGGACCACTGCAGGTCATCGATCCGACCCGATAGGACCCGGAACTCCTTCTTCAGAACGAAGTCGTTGCGCGTGCCCCAGATCCTGACGGTGCCGGACACGTCAGCAGATGCGACCCACTCGCCGTTCGGTGAGAATCGCGCCACCGTGGCAGGGTACGCGTGGTCCCCATACACCGACACGCGAAGTGGATCCTGAAGGCTCATTATAACCACGGATCTGCCATTGGTGTAGAGCATGGAGTTGGATTTGGGGTCGCCGGAGATGAGAATCCCGCGGCCACGCTCCGTGGTTGGCATGCACGCATAGGTCTCCACCAGCTGATGGCTCATCTTATCTTTGCTTTGCTTTGCTTTGCTCTTTGGATGTGGAAATGGAAATGACTTTGTTTCAATTTCAATTCAAAGGGGTTTGTTTGTGTTTGACTACACTGCAACTGCAGAGACTACCAGGGAAGGGAGAGACTGATCGGCGAGTGCAGCGCACGATGAATGATGGTGATGGTGATGGTGATGGTGAGTGAGTCATGACATGGTTTGCACCTGCACCTGCACATGCACTAATCATCATTCATCACGCAAACAAACATACATTTTGATTCCCTGCTTACGCCGTAACACGGGCGTGTCACAGCTGGGGGCCCATTAAATTGTTTTTGGCTGGGCCCATATGGAGCTCATACTTGATAAGTGACTAGTCTCTGCTTTAGTAACCCAACCACTATTGGGCTCACGTGAAAACACTATGGCCCTCACTTAAGATAAGGTGGTTGAAATAGGTTCCGCTCCTCGCTCGCCAAAAGAAAAAAAACAAATAAAGGTTACACAGTCCATTTAGATTTTAGGTTTAATTTATTTATCACGCACTTTAGTTTATTTTTTAAAATAAATTAAAAAATTCATTTATCTTAATAATGTATCTATTATTTAGATATATAATTAATAAAGTAGAATGCTTAATTATTGAGGGATCCGAACCACTCCATATCATCTAAACACCCTTAGATCTTCATGTCTCCTATTTAATGAAATATTTCTCCTTTTAATATTCTCTTTTTGGCACATTATTTTATTCTTTTGGTACACCCTTTTTATACTCTTTTTGATAGTAGCTTACAAATAACACTATAACATTTTTTTCTCTTTTTCTCTCTCATAAAAGTTTAGTGGTTTGTCTCCGGGATTTTTTTCCACTGCGCAAGCAACTTGAAAATGAAAAACACGTACATTCGCGTAATTTTGATTAGAAACTTAAGCTAACATACAAACAAACACATAATCCCAATAACAACATAAAAATTATCTTTATATATAAGTTATGGTCCATGTCTTTATCATAGTGGGGTTAATTTTCTCTTGAGTTTAATTCTTCTTCTGTCTTCCCATAGTGTTAGTCCAATTCACTAATTCTTTTTTAAGTTAATAGAAATTATAATTTTGCACCTTAATTTGCTACATCTAGTGAGTATTCATTGATATATATAACAGTTAGATTAAAAGGTTATTTTTAATTTTCTTCGTAGAATCATGAAATAGCATATTTTATAAGTTATTCGCCAATCTCATAAACACCATAGTACTTGTTTAGTTTAACTTTTAAAAGGTGTAAAAATGTTTTTAATAAAAATAAAGGATATTTATATAAAAGCATTTTGAGATACATTCTAACTTGTTCATCCAATAAAAGTTAAAACAAACGAGCCATATTATATATCTATATTTGAATAGAGGAAATAGAGTTTAATTGTTATCTTATCGTCCAATCAAATGCTTACATTTGTAAAATTTTTAAGAAATGTTTTATGAGTTGAGATTTTACAGAAGAGGGGAGGGGAAGAAAGGGAAGAGTTTAGAGAGTAAAATAAGACTTCATTTTACTCTTCAAGCCCTTCTGTTCTCTCCTCTTTTCCTCAAAATCCCAACTTATAAACATACCTTTAAGATAATAGGTGATTGAATTAACTATTTTTATTAATATGACAATATATAATTAAAGAATTTATAAAACCTTTTTATACGAACAATGCAATTAAATTAAATCCGAGAAAATAAGTATTCGCACCCAAAACAAGTGTATGGGTTGAATGAAAATATATACTCAATAAGTTTTTAGCAGGAAATCTGAAAAAGTATAAGGAAAATTTTCGGTGAGAAAAGAAAAAAAATATCAAAGTACAAATTATTTAATTGTACATTTTTTTTACGCATAAAAAAAGTCTTTTTTAGCCACTTTTCCTCTTGATAAGTAGCCAGAAAAGATTTGACCGGAGAACAACTAGGTAAATTTAGCGGGGACGGATAAGATATGGGTTTTTATATATGTGAGTTGTACGTTGTTTGAATAGCATTACTTACTCAAACCATCTGGTAGCTTAGCGTGGTGGGTGGTTGATGAACCAATAGTTGCGTTCATTTACTCTTCAACGTCTTGAAATTCTTGCATCTACCACATATCTCTCTCACAGTCAGAATTATTCGCATGGCCTGATCTCCTTGTTTTATACAGGGACAGATACCTGAAAGTCAATGTTGCTAGCTAGTTAGTCTCATACTTACACATTACACAATATTTATATCCACCACTTGCGCACTGCAATGCTCACCCTCCTACATGTTATGCACTTTCCACCCACGTCCTCTCTTCGATCACCACCCTTTAATTTTACCATTCAGACTACACCTTCTATGTCATCATTTCCTCTCTTTCTTTTTGATGAGAAGCGTTTAATTTGAACGAAGCAGCGCAAAGGCTTGATTAATTGATTGATACGGTGAGTGATTTCCATGCTTTCCTTTGTCAAGTGAACATTCTCTTGCTGGATTAACCTCTACCTCGTTGTCTGTTCGACCTTGAGTCCTTTATGACCCGTTATATATTCGATTGCATGCGACTTCAAGCTAAAAGCGTGTTTCTCTATACGTTGTTTCGTGCTTGATAATGAGCAGAAGTTAGAGGAATTATCTTTCAACCTCTTTTGCTGGCTAGTAGCTACGTAGTTATTTCGTCTACTTCGTCTTCTATTAAGTTTAGAGCTGGTTTCTTATATATATAGTTCCATCATTAACAAGTGAAAAACATGATGGCAAAATGCTATTTTCACGTATATACAACTTTTTTCTTTAAATACACTTGAAATGAAATTCTAGAGAGTAAAATATGATGGAACCGATCAAATTAATATATCTTTTTCCGATAAAACGAAATACAAAATTGTGCGAGGTATAAAAAATGGGCGAGGTGAATAAGGGCTGAAAAAAGGTTCTTCAACTACCATTTTTCAACTGCCTTTTTCTTTTTTGTTAAATTATTAGTTGAATTTGCACCATTTTTCTCTCGGTCGCTCACGCAGAGATAGAGAGTCGATCTATTATTCTCAAGGTCGGACTGGCAGCGAAATTGAGTTTCTTGCAAGAATTGTTTGCTTCACAAGGTTTAGCATGAAAATCTATTATCCTCACCATTCATCTACCCATATGCTGCATCATCTACTTTTTGGTATGTGGAAAACTCTCTCGCTCTCTCTCTCTCTCTCTCTCTCTCTCTACAAACCTTGGATCAGTAGATATTAATTTATGAGTTGTCGAACTTGATGATTTCATATTTAAATTAAATCCAAGCTGAAAATATCAATGAATTTTCTCTGAGAGGAGTGAATTATATTATTTCTGTATCAATTTTCTAATTCATATTAGTAGGTAAGCGTAACGTTCATCGGATAAATATATTATCCTCTTGTTTCGATGAATAAATTAACTATAGTATTTACAAAGAAAGAAAGAAAGAAAGAAAAGAAATGCCTTTAGCTACGTTTCTATTGTTTGCTTTGAATATGCTGCAACACTGATCAGAATGGCAAACTTTTAAATTGACTCCGAATAATTGCTAAGCCGTCCCGTCACCATATATATTGTTGGCTGATGAGAATTTCATTAGTACGATCGATTAGAAACTTTTTGAAATTCTATATTAAATACGGAAAATTTGATATCTCTTAAGTAAAATATTGGTAATGGATTAGCTATTTTAGTTTCTTTTTTTATTATTAAGATATACCGTCTCTGCGC
Organism: Pterocarpus santalinus; assembly: GCA_031439595.1. Taxonomy (NCBI): domain Eukaryota; kingdom Viridiplantae; phylum Streptophyta; class Magnoliopsida; order Fabales; family Fabaceae; genus Pterocarpus; species Pterocarpus santalinus. The sequence goes on from CM062524.1 coordinate 53,707,502, forward strand.
ATATGCATTGAATTCTTTTTCTTTCGGGTGCAAATCTATATAAAAGGAAATGTTATAAAAAATATTAAATCATGATGAAAATGCTTCAATGTGCTGTATAGGAATTTTTTATTAAATACAGTGAGTTTATTTTGCTTTATTTCATGGAGTGTTTCTGTTCACTTGCAGTTTGATTTCCAATTGCATTTCGGAGATATTATTTAATTTTGCTATTAACAAGAAGGAAGAACACCTAACTAAACTTCAAACTATACATGGCTATGACACATGCGACAAACGCTTTCGGAAACAAAAACCTACAAGACTATAAGCTATTATGATACAATTTGTGTAAATAATATTTGCTCCAGCTAATTTGTTATCATTATTTTTTTAACATGGAAATTTGTTATATTGTTAATTAGTTAGTTAACTTTGGTGTTTAATTATATACATATATATATAGTGGAATTTTAATCCCTTAGATCTTGAGTTTAACACTGAATATGGCATGCAAATCAACCAAACCATAATCAAGATTTTGATATTGTAATTACCTAAGCTGATTGAGGAAGACAATTGATCCATGACTTTTCATTCTCCAGGTCTAATCACATAGAGAAAAAATCAAGGAGAGCAGAGGAAGAAACAAAACTTCTCCTATTACAGTAATAGTCAAATGTGCACATGTCTCAATGCGATAACAGACACTTATTTATACTGTTAAAAAAAGTGGTCTTGTTCTACTCTCAAGTTTTGAGATAGGGTAGGCTAATGTTTAGAATTGAAATATCCTAATCTCTCTATAAAGAAGGGAGGGTATATGTAAGGCATCGTACTATTATGGCAGGGGGGCCTAATGGGGGGTACAATAAGGAAGGGAAACCTTGATAGATCATCGTAAATATGATAATGTATGTGATAGTTGATAAGGTAACATACGTTCTAAAATCGGGCACCTGAGAGTCAATAAATCAACCCTTAGAAAGTTAGTTTGGAGAACAAGCCTGTAGATTAGCTAGACCATGAAGGTCGAGTTATGCCAACCAGGCCACAAGTTCCTTAGCCTCGAGCTTAGTAGAGCGTGAGGCTCGAAAAACAGGCTTGGGTAGGTCGACTATACTTTGAAGGTTGGGTTATGCCGACTAGGCCACAAGCCCCCAATCTCGAGTTTAGTAGAGCAATAAGGCTTGGAGAACGGGCCTAGGTAAGTCAACTATAACTTGAAGGTCGAGTTATGCTTATGTCGACCGGGTTAGGTCTCTTCATTGTGTTAGTAAAATGATAGGCTAAGTTAATTCATTATATATAACAAAGTTTATACACAGGTACATATAATAATACCCACCAATGAGTAGTACTTAGCAAAAATAGAACCAATAAGTAATAATTACAAAAAATTTGGACTTAAACAATAACTTTAAGAATTTAATTTAAATACACTGACAATGTAAAATAATTTTACACTGTCAACTAATAGAAATAGTAGAAAGTGCCAACTCACACAAATAACTACCCATTATAATGAGGGACCCACCATGATTTCTTACTTTCCCCTATTTCTATTGGTTGACAAACAGTAAAGCTATTAATCACTGTCAAGATACCAATTAAACTCTAACTTTAATTATTTTAATATTCAATTAATTCAGGTCTAAAATCAATTGCGATATTAATTTATGCTAATCCACAAAAATAATCCAACAAAATGATCATTATAACTCATTAAAAAATTGCATTATTTGACGAATATGGCTCGTATTAATTTTTTCCCCCCTTAAATTCGAAGAATATACCGAGATGTGTAGTTCTATCATATTAGGTACTTGGTTTAACTATATAGTGACAGGCCCTTCTCCTTCGCCAAATCGGCCCTCACAAACAGTTTATATAACAGTAATCAAGCTTTAATTACCTTCGAACTGGGAGTCCAAGCACCAAGTCGCAGAACGTGTATATATTGTATAATAAATCTATTTTCTTTAGCTAGTGTTAAGCAATTTGATATTCATATTATGATTAAAATTAATTAATTTGAATCCTTTTGCGATTCGAAATTTGAAGGCTATTAATCTATCATTTATAGGCAGTTAGATATTTCCTTTTGCACTAGCCGTTTGAAAGTTTTATACCGTAATAGACGAGGGGAGGAGATTAATGGCCATGTAATTCTCCAAGACATTCCCTTTCCTGTTTTTATGAGTATTTCAAATTTTTCTAAAATTTTAGAAGATTCTAGACATCCAAGGGAAGGAAATTAATATCTTTTTACATTTTATTCTATTTTGTTCTCTTCACTCTCTCTCTCTCTCTTTTAAAAATTTTCTTCCATTCACGGAATATTGGCATATTTGATGAAAAGAAAGAATTGACTTTTGAAATAGTAGGATGTACGATGAATCTAGTTTGATGATCGAGTCAACAAGATCTAACAACTTAGTATAAAGTGACAAGTCATGTGATAAAGAGTCGATAACAAAAGGGAAAGATTCATGTAGAATTGTTATTTATTTTATTTTTTTGTTTTTTTGGTTTTTGGAGGGGGGGGGGATGCATTCACCCCATTTCTGGGATCAAACTCTAATGTTGCAGCTTCACATGGTGCAGAAGTACCACTGAGGGGAAGCTTTGTCTTCGAATTGTCGCTGGTTATAGTCAGAAAACTTTTAGTTTTTGGTTGGGGAGGTTGGAGGGCATGGGGCTTTGCCCCTTTCGGCGAACTCTGTTAGTGCGCCTTCCTCAAGGCCAATTTGCTTGACCATTTGAACCACAGCCTCGGATGCAATCTTTTTTCTCAAGTTGGGTCAAAGTCAATAGATCAACTCGGCAAATTTATCCTTCTGGATTAGGCCCAAGGCCCATTATCACCGTCAAAACATCCAAACATATTGCGACGGAAACTTTCGAGTGCTGATTTGGTGGTGTGATTGAATTTTGTTTTCAACAAAAAAACAATTCGCCACTAGGGTCTTCACAAATTTGCGATTTGCAATCCAATTTCAACCATTCTAATTGAGAAAATTTGACATCAAACTTGAGAACCCAAATTTTGAGCATTGAATTTCATTTTCAAGTCTCTTTCGTAATTTGTTAATAACATTTTTCTATTTTCAAAGGAGAGGGGGCTAAGATGCTTATTCACCAACAGACAAGATAATTGATCGATTTCTTTACTGTAAGTTCAGTTTTAGCTCCAGCAAGATAATTGACAACCCACTTTTAGGGTGTTCATAAATTCATGATTTGCAATCTAACTTCAACCATCCTAAACTGAGAAAATTTGAAATCAAGCTAAGTAGAGGAACCAAGATACTTATTTGCTGGTAAGCAAGATAATTGGTTGATTTCTTCACGGTAAGTTCAATTTTGAGTTCAAACAATTGATAATTGACAACCCTTCTTTAGAATATTTGTGAATTGCGATGTATAATCTAATTTCAACCATTTTGAATTGAGAAAGTTTGAATCAAGCCCAATATCCAAGTTTTTTAGTATTGATTTTCATTTTCAAGTCTCTTTCCTGACCTATTGGTAACACTTATTCTACCTTTAAAGGTGAGAGATTAAGATGCTCATCCGCTTACAAGCAAGATAAGCGGTCAACTTGTCCATAGTAAATTCAATTTAACATTTTCTACGCATATTGAAAATGAAAAATAATTTTGATTCATCTTGCACCAAGAGGATGCTAGAAAATAAGAAATTTCGACTACGCATTGGTGGTGTTAGATCTTACTAGCTAGCTCTATATATGATCTTATCAACTCTTGCCTGCATATATTATATGTGTTCTTTGTTTGAATTGATTTATTACTTTCATAACGTTTTGATTTGTTTGTGAAATGAATCCCCTAATTCTTTATGGAATGCGTTATTGGTAATGCTGGTTTAGAACTTTTAATGTCTATTTCTCCTTGTTATCTTGTTTCATTTAATAACAATGGTATAATCCTTTAAACCAGTCATTAGTTTTAGCCCATTGAGAGAAAAATTTTCTCCAGTTTGTTCTTGCAAATTTCTCTATATTTAAAGGGATGACTGGTTTTACAGAGGATCTTCTCACATTAAGTGGAAAACTGCTTTCCCTTATACCACTCGATCTAAGCAAAAGCTTTGTATGAATTAACTAACTCTCATGATCTTATAAGATGGTTTTCTTTTCTTGGAAAGCCTGTGAATCACCACCCGGTCTACACTCTCAAAGTATAATTCACGTAATTGATATGATCAATATCCCTTATGAAACCCAATTATTGTAACTCTAGCTCGCTTCAACCGAGGTCAGGATTTATCTGATTTCTATGTAGACAAGAATGTTGACGAAACGCTGGGCGGTTAAGCCTTTCTTATAAATGACAATGATATCAATTGGTGTCAGAAGGCTGTGACTTTTTCAAACCTTTTCGGACCGAGTTGGCTGTTGCACAGTCTTATACTCGTAAACTAATAAATTTGTGTTTTCTCTTGTTTGGAGGGCTTGCGTCAGTTTCCCCAAGTTCTTCTCTCCAATCCAACTTATTCTGGTTTTCTGCTACCTCGCTTCTTTCTGCTGTGACATCAAGTTCTTGTGATTCTTGTCAAATCTTGGATCAATTAGAGCAATGTCCGTCGACCTCCGATGCAGTATCTAACTTATAGCTGTTTTCTTGGTTAATTTCTGATAAATAATGTTTTGCACTTCGATCGGAGTTCTTTTGACGTCTGTTCGCATTCTGCAGTCCTGTTAGTTCTTCTGATATGAGGTTGATTGAGCATGATACTTGGTCATTGAGATAATCTTTGCCACAAGACCGTTGATCTTGCTTTCATTTTTCTAAGAAATAAGTAATCGGTATTTTGATGAGGCCATCATATATTATTTGTATACAATGAAGAGTTACTATAAGATTCTGATTGTTATTGTTTTTCTTGCAGATCAAATATCCTGATCAAGAGACCACAAAAGGTTTGATTGAACTTGAAGTGTTTAGCAACTTTAAACTCATGAAGGAGGATGCGAGTTTAAAAAGGTAGCTCTTATCAAAAGAATACATAAGTCTTATACTCTCATAACTAAACAAAAATTCACCTTATAAACTGTTCAAATGAACCCAACATATGAAGATGCCTCATGTTCAAAAAATAATCCTTTCAAGATCTCAAATGGTAAGGCGTGAGATTGAATTCTTGTAGATCAAAATAAATCTCATTTATCTGAAAAGTGTAAACAAAAAGACGCTCATTTATTTTTATAATATACTTTCGATCATCCTTTTTTTTTTTTTTTGAGAAGAATATACTTCCGATTGATCATCATTTACCTTTTATTTTTATCAAATATGATCTTTATATTAATTAAGAAATCTGTTCCTTTTCTTGAACTGGCTTGCAGCCCATTAAGAAATTTATTTACATCTCATGTCTAGCCTTCTGATCAGTTAAGTTAAATACCTGATGCTAAATAAATTAAAAGATGTGCTTTCTTCTGAAATTGATGGCTGATAGATCTTTGTTATTTTCTTTTTCTCGTAATTTCTGTCGTTATTCATCCTTTTCCATTCATATTATATAGGCTGATGGCTAAAATCAGAACACAAGAACACGTGTACACCAGCACACACCAAAGATATATAGATTATGATTTTTTATATATTTCTAACAAACCAAAGGAAAAGCATATATAGAAAAACGTTTACAAATTAAAGCCAGACATCTTTTCATATTGCAAAGAGCACATACATTGTTCTTAACGCTGAAGAAGAGTGAACCCTGACTAGCTACATAACTATACACACCCTCCGCATTATTTAACTCATTATGTTTTATATATTAATAAGATGTTCCATGTTCCTCTAGCATGCATAAGGAAGTGACTGATAAGATTCAGCGCCTCCTTGATGCAGGCTCTTTTTGAGAGTTGAAATAAACTGTGGCCACAGGAAGTCCCAAATCCAATTGTCTCGCGAAGTAGCGAGTGCTGAAACTTGCTCGCGCAGGTGGCTGTTCCACCAGCCCCAACGGTCCCTTCTGCTGAAACAGTATCAAGATGTAACGGTGAATTCCCACTGGTGGCCTTGGACCCATGTACGGAAGGATTTCCTTTCCTGTAACAAAGGTTAATTATTTAATACTGGATTAATTTCGTTATTCCTCATTGGCTGCACTTAATTAACTTAACCCTTTTTCTTCTGCAATTTGTTTTGAAACAAGTTAAGTCAAAGAAAAAAGATTTTCACTCTAGAAGGCAGAAGAAATCTCTTATGCAAGAATATGGAGCAAGTGAGAAGAACTGAAGCTATTTTTTAGACCAAGTGGATGTTTGTCACATTGGGTATGGATTTTTGCAATATATGAGCAGCCTCACCAAGCCAGGGTCTACGTGTGATGATCCCAGGCAAGGGATTCCCTAGTCAACACCTGTCAACTAAATTGGTGCATGCATTGTAAAATGATAAAGAAATGCATAGGTATAGAAAAGGAAATTCTAATGTTAAAAAATTGTTTAATAATATGTTTTAAAATAAGACAATAAATAATCAAAATTTATTTTTTTACACTGAAACTAAATAATTGTCTAATTATTTTGGGAATAATATGATGTTGTGACACGTGTCCATAACAGCCACATGAAGGACACATGGAGGATGTAGGACATTGGATCCAGATTTAGGTAAGTTACATGTGTGAGAGGGCCATTTGATGGATTGAACGAGGGCACACCAGCATCTGATGTAAACCCTGAAATTCTGCGATATTTTCGAAGAAGTCTGAAACTGAAACATGCAAGAAGCCAAATAAATAGCATGCATGTTGTTTTTTTCCCGGGAAACGATCCTCAGTGAACAAATTAACATTTCTGAAATTGAGAGTAGGATAGAGTCGGTCTACATGTGTCACCAACATGGGGAAAAAAAATAGTGTGCTCCAGCAAAAAATGTTAGCATATATCATGCATGAACATGAAATTGAAAAAGTAGAACTGAGCCCAAGTACTGATGCATGGAAAGAGTGATAACTTTGTTATACATATAATATCACGAATAAAAAGTCGTGATCAAAAGGAGTTTATTATACCTCGGTTGGGGTTTGTTCCCCCAGGGATGTCAGCCACGATCCTGAAAAGCGGAAACAGCAAGATCAGTGTCAAAAATGTTAAAATCTATTTTTCTTTTTTTTAAAAAAGAAAAATAAAGAGAAAAAAGGAATAAGGAAGGGGAAGAAAAGAAGAAAAAGAGTGGAAACATAAAAAAGAGAGAGAAGAAGTTAAACAAGATGACCAACCAATGAATCCACTCGCGCATGCTTGGTTCACTGGGGCTTGGTGCGTCTGGATCCGTCATAACCTGCATGCACATATACAGACCCCACAAACTCTCAGTTCGCACTGATTTGAAAATGACAAGAAAGAATAAACCATTTTTTTGGAAAAAAAAAAAAAAGGAAATCTGGTGGATGCAAGATCTCTCACCAGAAATTGATGGAGCATATATGATGGAGGGAAGAAGGCACACAGCTATATACATATATATAACCTACCAGGGTGTAGAGGCTGTCCATGTTGCCTGTGAGAGTGACCTTGGGTGGGTTTATAGCCAAGGAAGGCTTGATATCGCAGCCATTAGTGACATGCTTTGAACCATAGTAAACGGACATTCCAACAGATGGGATGAACATGTCAATCACGTCACCAATGACGCGTCCAACCACCAGAGGATCAACGGAGGCAGCCATGATCACGAAGGCAATGCACGACAGCAGAGACCAAGAAGGCATTAAGTTGATTATGTGGTGGAGGTGCTGTGTGTTTCAAGTGTGCCAGGGACATAGAGTTTATATAGAAGCGTGTAAATGACTGAAGCTGAAGGAAAGGTAAAATATCTAGGCCACTTTTTTTGTAGTCTTTTGTGCAATGAAACCGCGGTTCATGCATGAGGGCTATCACAAAATCAAGGGCAGGAAATGGCTGACACGTCTGGAGAGTTCCCCATCTTTTTGTCTTGTTATGACATGTGGCGTTATCAGAGCCGTCCAGTGAAACCACCAGGCACCAGCCTTCTGATGCATCGATCAGCAAAGCAGTAAATGGGGTTCAAATCATTCATGCACCTCAAGATAAGCACAGCACTACCACAGGGTCCAATTCCTGTTTGGTGGAGTCTACAAGGGGGAATCAGGGGGCAGAGAAGGAAGGAGGCAGAAATTGCAATCGTAAATTGTGCAGTAGCACGGCACAGACTTGTTTTGCAAAACAAAGATGTTATTTCTACTCATGTTTAAAATTTATTCTCAATTAATGTTTAAAAAATATTTTAATGAATCGTATAAAATATATCTTAATTATATAAATAATACAACTCTCTACAAAATTGTAACTTTTACCACTACTATAAAATTGTTTGGTTGTGACTAATTTTTTTGTCGCAAAATGAAGAAAATTGGTCGCAAAAGAAAAGATCTTTGCGATTGATTTTGTTGGTACCAAATAGATAGGTTGCAAATCCATTTGCGACCTATTTTGTGACTGATTTTAAGCAATCCTTTAACGCTCTTGATTTTGGTCACTTGTGGATTATTTTGCTACCGATTTTGCGGTCGCAAAAGTCAAAATTTGCAACCGAAAAATTGGTCGCAAATTTGACTTTTTTCTGTCGCAAATTTGACTTTTGCAACCAAAAAGTCGATCACAAATGTTCAATTCGAGTTCCCTTTTACCAAATATTTTCGGTTGCAAAATAGGTCACAAATTTAATGGGTTGCAAAATTGATCACAAATTTTATTTTATTTTTTAAAAAAAAGAAAAACAAGAATCTTGTGAAATCCAAAGTTCATACACATAATTCAACAACAGCCTAGAAAAGTATATCCAGTAATCCATAAACTAAGAAATCAATATTTCATATAATTAATTATTAGTAAATTATGATACATTCTTGATTTATTAAATCTGAATACATATATAAAAATTAGTAAATGGTGGAAGATTTATGGCAGATCAACAAATGATAACTAAAGGCAAATGATAGACATACTTATACCTACAAGTTGCCTCCTAAACTTTGGCATCAGAGTATAACATGGTCCTTTCTTTTACCTACAACAACTTAAAATCAAGCGTTTGATCAAATTAGTAACCCAAACTAGCAGAAACAAAAAACAACAATATATTTTTATACTCAACTAATAATATAATTAAACTTAATTTCAATTAAAACACACACCCTTAACAACAACAAACTCTCTTAAACAATCAATAATATAAAAAATCAATCTCAAAGACCACAACCAATTTAAGAATCCAAACACCCAAACAACATAATTTAAAGAACTAACTAAAACTAATAAATCGACAATCTAACAACATCTAAACACCAATTATTCAAAAAAATCATATCTGAAATTTTTTTTTTAAAAAAGAAATAACAATATAATCTTATATTCAACTAACAATATATTCCTTAACAACAATAAACTCTCTTAAATAATCAATAATATCAAAAATCAATCCCAAATACATCAATCAATTTAAAATCATAGACACCTAAACAATATAATTTAAAAACCTTAACAAAATAAACAAACCAATAATCTAACAACACCCAAATCCCCATTATTAAAAAAAATCATATCTAAAAATTTCAAAAAAAATAGAAACAACAACATATTCTCATACTCAACAAACAATATAATTAAACTCAATTAACATTAAAACAACAACCATTACCAACAACAAACTCTCTAAAACAACTAAGAACATTACAAATTAATCCCAAGTACCTCAACTAATTTAAAAACACAAATACCAAAACTATAAAATTTAAAGAACAAAACAATACCAACAAACCATCAATCTAACAACATCTAAACCCCTATTTTTTTAAAAAAAATTAGATTTGAAATTAAAATAAAAAGAAATAAGCAAAGGGAAGAAGAGAACCACGATGGTGGGCACAGCGGAGGCGGCAATAGTGATGACGGTGGTAGCTTGGGGTGGGGGAGGCTTAGAGTGAGAAAAAAGTAGTTAGAGAGAAGAAGAAACGATGCAGAATGAATTTGATCTGGGAAATTTTGAGTTTAAGTGTTTGAATTTGAGACTGATTTTTTAATCGCAAAATGGCTTTTATTCGGTGAAATTATGTGTTTGAATTTGCAACCAATTTTTTGGTTACAATCGATTTTTTGGTCGCAAAATGACTTTTGTTCGGTAAAATTTTTTAAACGTAAAGGTTTTTAATTTGTGATCGATTTTTCAGTCGCAAATTTCAAGTTTTTTTTTCAATTCATATTTGCTGCCGATTTTTCAATCGCATCAATCGCAAATTTCCAAATTAAAGTTTTTAATTTGCGACTGATTTTTTGGTCGCAAAATTCAAAATCGGTCACAAATTTTCAAATTTTTTAGACATAAAATCGATCGCAAAATTCAAGATTTGCGACTGATTTTTCAGTCGTAAAATTCGAGTTTATTTTATTCGCCTTTGCGACCGATTTTTTGGTCATAAATTTTCAAATTTTTTGCGACTGAAAAATCAATCGCAAAATTCAAGATTTGTGACCGATTTTTCAGTTACAAATTTCAATATTCACAATCGATTGCAAATTTCCAAATTTTTTAGATATAAAGGATTTTAATTTGCGACCGATTTTTTCAGTCGCAATTTTCTCAACACATTGTTTAGTTGACTTTTATAAATCAGTCGCAAAATCGGTAACAAATCTTGAATTTGTAACCAATTTTATGATTGAAATACACTCTCCTTATTTTTTCTTTCACTTTTCATATCAATCACAAAACCAGTCGCAAAATTTAGTTTTGCGACCAATTTTGCAACCAATATTTTGAGCGTTAGTTTAGTCCCATTTTACACAAATTGGTAGCAAAATCGATCATATTTTTGACAAATTCTAGTAGTGCACTGCCCCTCTATTTTACTTGTCTCTTATGGCAAAAGCAGTTTTGGATGCTTAAGGAGTTCCTTTATGACCAGTGTCATGGATGAGCCGGAAGATTCTTCACTCTGTGTATTTGGTATGCGTGTAAAAATAAGATGAACCCCTACATTTTTCACCGAGTGCAAAATGGCTAATGAACTCTCTCTATTAAAACCCCCCTACATTTTCCCCCTTTTTAATAAAAATAATTATAAAATAAAAATATAAAAAAATTTATGAAAGGAATGTGGTTAAATAGTAAATTAATTAAGTGCATGTTTAGTTTTATTATTTTTGGAAAATTAAAGATTACCATTTTTTTCCAAAATTAATTAAAAACATTTTGATTATAATCGGGGCTTATAACAATTGTGCTAAAGATACTAGTGATGAAATTAAAAATATGAGTCTTTATTTTTTTTATTAGAAATTTTCTTTTTTCCCCTTTAAATCTTTGCCTTTAGGAATTAGGCATTTGTTAGAAATTTTTTATAATTAAGTTATGTTAAATATTAAGTAAGATAATCCAAACATACATTGATAGTAAACATTAAATTTAAGATTTAGCTAGTCAATGAATTACTAAAAAATAAATTATGTAAAAAAAAATTACTAAAAAAACATTAAATGAAAAGTAAATATTTAATACATTAAGAATTCAAAAAAATATAGTTTCATTTAACACCTCTTATTTGATACTCAAAAAAATTTAATGAATCACTGAGTACCCTTAAAGTAAATCCTTGAAATTAAAATATATATTCCTTGCCCCCCTCATTCTTGAATGGGGATTAAGACCAGTAGTAAATTCATGTTTAATTTTTCTGAAACTGAATGCTTGGTTGCCTTACAATAGCATTAAGTAAAGTGTCTCTAGACTTGGTTTCTATTAAATAAATTACTCTATGATACATAACATCTATTGTTCTTACATATTAATGAAGTATTCATAGTTAATTTTTTAATTTTACATTTCATAATATTCTCAATATATCAATAATCGAAAAATGTAGTGTTTGATATTAAAAATCAAGTAAGAATATTTTAGTAAAAATATTTTATAATCCAGTGTTGATTTTAGATTCTCTAATTCTCGCTTATATAAGTAAAGTAATGGATAACATGAATAGGATATAATACTATTATGAGCCATAAAGAAAAATATTATTTGGACAAATTTTTAAGTGTATTAATCAACTTATGATAATTAATGTATAAATACTGGAGAATTGAGTGACAGTGTTATTGTTTATCACTGCACTTATCTGATTCTTTAATTAGGCATGTAAATTTTCTACTTATTTATATATAAATTATTAAGAGTTAATTGATACATAAAAGTGTGTCCAAATAATAGGATTCACCATAAATTATGAACTAAAAAAATAATAAAGGTATTTACTTTTATTAAATGCATATTCTTAATATAATATTATAAATATGATTATTAAAAACTCATGAGCAATTTAATGCTATAATTAATATTATATTATTAAAATATTTTAAGTTGTTTCAACTTATAGAATAAACTTTTATTTGCATAAAATATTAATTACTATTTAATATCCTAATTAATATTGAACAAAACTAGAGGCTATACAAATTTATTTTTTCATAAATGGTAGTTGGTGGACAGCTCGTATAGGAGTTGGCCAATTTTTATGTTGATGAGTGTGGAGAGAGGAGAAATGGTGAAGAGACTGCAATGAATCTATGGAATAAGAAAAAACAAGCATCGTAATGGAACAAGAAGAAAGGCTTGACCCTATTTATTAACGCAGCATGGAACCCGCTTTTGAGGCTGAGGGAAAGGTCACTCAAAACTGGCTAGTGAGACTACACAACAAAAGCATTAAAATCTTAGCTTAAATATTTTTTTTTTCTCACAGCGTTAATAGAATATTCAACCTGAATCTCTTCTCATTGTAATTACCTGGATGTGTTATTTACTTTGATTCCTTTAAATATAATGGGTAAGGCCGTTAAAGAACGTGCATTAGGCTTATATTTTTATCCTTTTGTCTTCAGGGTGTCTCTAAATATTAAGGGATTTCTTTACTCTTTTATATTTAATGACTATGATTTAATCATAAATTTTATAGATCTTAAATATAATTAAAAATAATTATAAAAAATAGATAGTTTGAATTTGTGGGACATGTGACTAATTCTTAGTTACAAAAAACTACATGATACTAATACCTTTAAATTTTATATGGGTATCGGCCGGATAAATTCCCAAATATTAATATGAGAATAATTTTTTAGGTATTGTTGTGATGGTAAAAGACCCAATCAATAATTGCCTTTTTTTAAAATTAAAACTTTAGTCCCCCGTTTTTTTTTTAAGTATAGCTAGCTTATACTGCAACAATTCTTTCTTTGTCTTTAGGCCTTTATTTTACAAGGCCTCCAAATTATTACTTTATGTTATATTTAATTAAATTTTCCATAATTAAAAAAATTGATATTTTTTAAGGTTAAAAATATTTTTAGTTGTTAAATTAATTTATGATGATAATAATGATAAATATTATTATTTAAAAAAACATTCTTTTACTATTCTTGCTTAATATTTAATTATTTTTTAATCTATTCCAATTGTCATATTGCTTAATAAGTATCATTCATATTTTTCTCCTCTCATGTATTTATTTATTCTTATATCTACAAGTTTTTATTAATGATTTTTTATAATTTTTTTTATTTTTCAACATTAACTCACTTGACCTTTTTTCTTATAAATTTTCCTTCTATTCTGTGACAAATTTTCATTTACTTCACAATTTGGTTTTTGTTCACCAAACTGATGGTTATAGTATTCACTCTTGAACAATTAATAAATTAGAAAAGTTCAGAGTTTGAATGTTAAATAATAATACATAAATAAGAAAGCTTGATATGCTTAATAATTTTTAAGGCTTAATTTAATTAGTTAAATAAGTTTTTTTCAAAGGCTCTAGTATGATTTATTGGCTAAATTGATAAGGCTAAAGTAAGTTTAAAATACCAATGAGGGTTGGTATAGTTGCTAAGGAGCGGTATATAATAAAAATGCGTTTAATTCCCGCATTGATGTAAGAACTCTTTTGTCGAGCAATCTTGTAATTTTTCTGTAAGGGTTTTCTAAACCCTGAGGTATTTTGGTAGGATGATTGGCGTCAAATTTACCTAAGCTTTTGTATTAAAAAAAAAAAGTAAGCTAAAATAATCCATTTTTTCTTCATATTAATTTTTTTTCTCTTGAGTTCTCAATTTTTTTTTTTTTTTGTGTATGAGACCAATCATTATTATTATTATATATTTTATAAATCATTATTATGTAGAGTTTGTTGCACTCTAACTAATTTGACTCAAATTGAGTCATCCTATTATAAAGATAAAGCTCTTTCTTTTATTCACAAGACTTAAATTTAAAATTTTATTTAAGAGAAATAAGTGCCAAATTATTTGAACTAACTACACACTATTAATTTTTTTTTTTTTTGAAAAAAGAGTGAGATGATTGTCCTAATCCAAAATGATTCACGTTTCAATAAATACTTACAAAAAAAATTAGCACACAAGTCCTCAATAAAAAAATCCTTAAATTCAAATATAAGTCATGCATTTATTATGAGTGAAAGACATTCAAATAAGTCAACTATAGTACTACACTTGCATAACAAAAGCCTTTATAAATCCTAGTGTTTTTATTGTTTATTTCAATTTGTTTTAATAAATCATGGCCTTCTTTTTTTTTTTTTTGAAAAGGTTCAAATTTTAAATATTAGAGAAAATAATTGTTGAGAGAACTTTTTTATTGCTACAGTTTGCAATAATTTATGTGGAGATACCCTAATCAAAGACAATAAAAAAAATATTTAATGCATTGCCAGTGTAAGTATATTTTACATAGATATCTAATCATATATTAGCAAGTTAATAAAAATATTTGATTTTCACATCTAATACTTTAAAAGTTTTACAAAAAATGATATATGATTTAATGATAATATAAAATTTTTTTATATTGGTAGTATATCAAAATTAATCTCAAACAAAAAATCATAGCCATTTTTTTGTCATCCAAATTAGAGTTTTTTTCCTATCGAAATAATAAATTAGAGCTTTTTTTTGTGTCAACAATGAATTAGAGTTTTTTTGTTGGTTTTGTTTTTTCTTTTGTTTTTTTTGTTGGGGGGGCGTTTCAAAGACTCGAAGCCGGGTGAGGCTACATTCGAGGCTCGTAGATGTTCCACTGTGCCTTAGCCTCGGCCACACATTAGAATAGCGCTTAAAACAAACATTTTTAAGAAAATTAAATTCTATTCATTTATTGGGCAATATTTAATTTCATCATATTCCAAGATAAAGTGTGAAGATGAACTCTCCCCCAGATAGAATTTGGCCATCTCCCCATATGCCAGTATAACCAACCCACTTGGCCATCACTGCCCATTCTTTTGATCGAACCTAAAAGGGGGATAGTTTCTTCACAACTTGTTGCTCGGCCAAGATATGATTATATATGGTATGGACCACAATATCTCAAACTTCTCATCTCTAGCTACAAAGCAGAGGAGTTTGTTAAGTATTATTTCTTCATGGATCAACAAATCCTCACCAAAAAAAATCTAAAGAAGGCCTTTCGGACGAATCACCACATATATATAGTAGTTGCAACCTCAAAATTTCCTTGTGTTGGGCGGATGTTTTGGGCTTCAACTTTTAGATGGTAGTTCCCAATAGCCTCAAACTCAGTACAAATGGATAGAACAAAGCCCATTGGCACGGCCATCATTTTCAATTTTCATGGCGAACAAGGCCTTCCATATCTAGCTTGCTTAGACCCTTGCTCTTTGCTTTTCTTTTTTTCTTTGATTGGTCCAAGTTCAGATATTATGCCATTTAATTTTCCTTTTTTTTTTTCTCAATTGATTAATACAGTTATCAGATTTCCCTTTTGCCATGTTCTATTTTCCCCCTCTTGAACTTGTGCTACGTCCTTATCCTTGGTACAATTCAGACGGCAACAACTGCTCCAACCTCACCCATGGTGTTGACAATAGAAGATATCAGCATTCCATTCTGGTCAAGAAGTTAACGTTCCATAACTGATAATTCGCCCGTGACGCACACAACTGTCTATAAATGATGCCACCGCAACAAGTGATGGTACATCCAATTTTGTCTCTCCAAAACAAAGCATTGGTCACTATTAGCACATGGCAATGAAGGCCCACCAAAATAAAACCATTCATGAATTTTGTATCAAACACCTTAATCCAATTTCAATTAACAACTAACAAAAATTACACTCCTAAGCACCAAGACAGACATCAAATTTTACAAAATGCCATGTTGGAGATCAATTTGATTTGAATTAGGTGGATACTACAGTGACATGCATACCAAGCAGCAAATAAAGAAAAAATAAAGGAAGGAAGGTTGATGCTTGGAATTGGAGGTTGATTGATGAAGAAGGATCAGGCATTTCAGAGGAATCAACGGCAAGAGGCTTTCCATCACTGTTTAGAGTGCAAGATTGAGGGTCAGAGCCATCAGTGCTCAACATCAAAGCACGAAGAACCCCAGAAACTGTGTGAATGTATGCTGTTCTGTTCTTAGCCAGAAGCCATGTCAAGCCCATGAGTTCACAATCTTTGTTGTGGATCTTGGTGGTTCTGTTCTCTGATTTGCTTGAATTTGAAGCCTTCTTTTTAAGCTGCGTAGAAGCAATATTTCAATTAGAATATCAAGCAGAAACGGGGCATGAAGGGGTTTGGTTTGGTGCATCAAAGCTAGTTAAATTACACCTTGGTTGGTGTAACATCCACTCATGGAAATGGTTTAAACTGCATAAGAAGTATTACTACCAAAAAGAACGCATAAGAATCGCAACCAACTAACATAAGATGCGGTTTAAATGGAAGCGTAAAGTTTTGATAGTGTCACGTTATGCTATGATTATTATTATTATTATTTTTTTTTGTGAAGCAACGGCCAGAATCAAAGGCAACAAACAAAATTTGGAACAACGTGAAGGAAATCTATTTTTCAAATAACAATTAAGATTCTGAAACAATGCTTAGATTTTACACTTGAAAATAGGCACAGCTGCACAAGCGACAGCATTTGCGCAACTTGCAAACACTAACTCAGAAACAGGAACGATAATTCCAAAAGTGGCCACAAATGTCGTGTTATGCTTTAGTATGTGTGTTAAAGTTGGAAATGTGAATCTGACTCATGTCAGGCAATAGTCGAATAATTCAGAGCAATCATAGGGATAATCAGATCTCAGTTTATCAATTTGCAAGGTAGCAAATAGCAATTGCATGTGACAAGGAAAAATAATAAGGGATTAAGTACAACTCTGTGTCAACAAGCCATCATTTAGGCTGCTGGAGCAGGCTAAGAACAAGAACACTAGAATTGACAATAGAACGTTAAAATTGTCTTGTTTTACACACGACGATGCTATTCAAGTCACCTAGCTTCTTGAACCAAAACTTTCCAAGAAATTATCTTGTAACCTAGTTTATCAAAAGAGAACAAAGAGAATTAGCAAAAAAAGGCTACTAATAACTCAAATGCCTAAATAACCAAGAATATAAAAACTTCTGTTTATTTAAAGGAGCCAAGTTAGTGACACAGCATGCGTTTAATCTGCCCTAAGTACATACTGGTTAAGATTTTTCTCAGACTTTGATGACATTCCATTCATTTCAGTAAAGTCCATTCCACTAATTCTCAATGTGACTTAACATTACCACTAATGCAATGGTTCTGTTTACGTTCGTGAACTACACAAGTCTAAAGGCGCGTAAAGGATTGTGCCAAAACTGATAGCAATCGATGTCCCGAGACAACCTCCCCAGTTACCAAGCATGAAGATTCAAGATTTCCCAAAGATGACACCTTGATCTTCTTCAACTTTAAACAAGATCCATCAAATTCCAAATGAAAAATGCTAAAGAAAAGAACAGCAAAACAAGATATAAAGATTAAAAAAGGAGAACTTTTGTTGCGGAAAACTTACCGAGTAGAGGCTATGTAAGCACTTAGAGCACCCTCCAAGACCTGGAAATCCATTGACATTGGTGCTGCTACTCAAGCAATCCCTCTCCAACCTCTTCACGCTTCCATCCCCAATAAGATTCCCACTTGAGGTGGGTGAAAACGATTCAGGGCATGTCAAGGGGTGAAGCCTAATGCCACAGTAGCAGTACACCACATCACAAGTCTCATTAGGCTGCATAAGCTCAATTCCCTTCACTTTCAAAGCCTTTCCCAAGTCACTCACACAGGTTTCCGAATCATCGGGCAGCAAAGGCATGTCATAGGATGTGGTGTGGCCTTGTGAGGCATGTTGATGTTCCACTCCTCCACCAAGTGCGGTGGCTGAGTAGGCTGAGTAGAGCCACGCGGCCAGCACAGGACAGCACCTGCTGCGGTGGAGCTCCTTGTCAGCACCATCTTTGGTGGAGCCACATGCACTCTTTATCCCTTCATAGTGCTCATCAGAGAGGTTCAGAGGGCACCCTTCAACATTTGCTTGTTCTGGGAATGCAGGTATTGTTGCTGGTGAATTTTTTGTGATGATTGGCTGAACGGTTGCTGATGCATCAGGGTCAGGAAGAGCCAGATAGCAAGGGAGGATAGTGCACAAGAACAAAAGGGTCTTGAAAATTGGCAAGTTTGGAGGCAGTGTCAGTGTCATTGTGTTTTAAGGCTCTACTCAAAGATGGAGGGAATGAGGGAAGTTGTGGATGTGAAGTGAATGTGGATGTGCTGTTGTTTCTTCAACCAAAAAGAAGAGGAGAATATTGGTGTGGCGTGGGCGTGGTAGCCTCTGTTGGATTGTTGTTGGTTCAGAAGCCAAGGGAAAGGGAAAGGGAAAGGTGAAGGAAAATAAAGGGCAAAAGGGTGGTGGGGTTCAGCAAAGTTTGGCAGTATGCTACCTCGTTTAGATCTAAGCTTAGTATACCCTCAATAAAGTTACTGGTAGGGATTAGCAAATAGTATCATGATCAAATCATTCATGCAAGAGACTAATTTTATTGAGATTGAGGGTGTGGGTTTGTGTGCTTAATGCCTTAATCTTTTTTATATTTTCACTCTGATAATTATCATCTGTCTTTGTTTTTTCCCTCTTTTGTCAGTCTTCAGTTCAGACTTCAGAACCGTCATCTTTGTTGTTGTGACATACTTTGACTGTCATCATGTATATAAACATAAGTATGCCAACAATGAATGTAATAACTGACATTGTGTCTCCAGATAGAGGGCTAGAGTTGAGAATAACACAGAACTACCCCCGGCTTAATTATTTCTACCAGCGGTTGTTGCAAAGATTCCTTCTCCTACTTCTTGTTTGTTTGAAGTCCTACGCCTCATCATGGAAAGGAAGTATGTAGCATCTACCCCATTTCTTGGTGGTATCTTGGGACTGGGGGGCAAATTGTGGATTTTCAATGAGTGGATAGTTGTGGTCTGTTTTCCTAGCCTTGACAATATCTTCTATTTTCTTGTGACCAATTATTGGAGAGGGACAAAGTTAAACAATATACAGCTTTTGAAGAGAGTTTACACTGCTATGTACTATCATATGGTAAAACTTTTTTCTCAAATAAATTATTTTTGGCCGAGGTAACGTGATGGATTGCCGAATTAATACCAGAATGGTTGTTTTCATTGGAATGAAAATCAATGAAAAGCACTTCAAGCCAGTCAATACTGCAGAAATAAATGAAATGAAAATTGAATTTCTAAGGTTAGGGTGGTCATGATAAGAGTTTACTCCGATTTGATTGACATATTCCTAACTCAAAAGCCAAAGAAATAGACTTTTTCGCTATTAAGTTAAGACATGACCCTTTGTTGTCTTCTTTCCTCCGAGATATGTCTTGCAACAGAATTGTGGCCATGGGAGTATATCACGTGGCCTCATTATGTATTTTATATTGTAAAATCTTATCATTGAATTTAACATGGAAATTCCAGTTGTGCATTTTCATCTATTCCTCCTGAATTTTATTATCTCTCGATTTTGAGGTAATTTTCAAATTCTACTATGTTTTAGTACGTACGACAACTCTTATTTTTTTATTATTTATTTTTACTATTATTGCAATTATAGAACTTTCTTATTTTAAACATCATTTTACATCTTGCAGGAGGGTGTTTATCCACGAGCCTCTCTCTCTATAGTTGATGATTACCAGCAAGTGATCACTAATTACTTGAAAGAGTTTTTAAGAGAGAAAAAAGGGGGGGGGGTCGTATACGTGCCCGATCGACAAAGTTAAGCAATTGCATTGAAAATTTGAAAAATCTCAAGTAATCCTCACATCATAGAATTCAGTCTATAATAAGAGATATAGAATTCTTCGAGCCGTGTTCTCGCCAATTTAATCAAGAAGTAGAAGCATGAAATTATGAGAATTTCCAATATCCATGAAACTGTAAGGTATAGTTTGAATGGCTCTGTTTACCATGGAGGTTAATAATCAATTCTATTAATTATAAAGTGCCAATTTAGTATGTGGGCTTCAATAGTTTATGCTTTTAATTTTCTCATATGCATAATTGTGTCCCCACAACCTGCAAAATATACAAGCTGTGTAACTTTAAAATGAGGAAAGCGTTTTGACTGTTATCTAAGGCTTAAACCCATTTTAGGCTTCAGGCATTTCTTTATGAATATAGATGTGCCTTTTCCCTTCTATAATCACTACCCCATTTGCTGCACACCCAAAAAGTGACAAAAAGAAAGCCAGCTGTTGCCACTTGATCGTTTTCTCATATCCATGATGGGCTTTGCCTTGAGCTTTTTGTTTTATTTTTTGGCCCCGGGGGTTAGGGGTCTACTAGTTTTTGCTTTTAATTTGCCAAGGTCTTGTTTTGCATTTTTTTTGTTCGTGTTATCAATTTGTTATATGTTAATATGACTTTGTGTCGTTAATTTTATCGTTGCATGTTAAATTAAATCTAGTAAATTTGTTAAAATGAAAAGAGCAGAAGAAGAAGAATCTTTCAACAGTATGCTATAAAAGGCCGGCTGCAACTGAATTCCACTTTCTACTGATGTAAGATTTGTACTGCAAAACCATAATATTCTAAGGATTTCTATGGTAACCCCACTAATGTTCGGGTGAAACTGCATTTTTTTTTTCTTTTTAATTCTCAGTCTGTGTAGTAGGCCTTGAGCTCCGAGCTGTAGGAGTCGCACGCTTTGCAGTTAAAGCTACTCAAGAGACCTTGTGTAGCAATGCAAAAGGCCTGACTCTCTTTCTCATTATGAAACTTTTATTTCATCGACCCGTTAGTGGTTGTGTCATGTGAACCTTTCAACATATTCAGTACCTAAACAAAAAGACTGCATATTAAAGGTCTATTTGTTTTTTTTTTTTTCTGGATTTGTTTTTCGTACTCCTCTTTTTAGAATTTTGTGAAAGAAATAAAAAAAATAGCGAGTGAAAACTTTATAAACCAAGAAACGTAGAAAATGAAATAGAACCCAAAGCCTAAGTGTTGCAATTAGTATACACTATATAACACTTTTACTTTTCTGTTAAAGTTTCTTTCTTTGTAATTCTTTTTAGGCGTGGGTTGGGGGAGGGGGTCAAAGTTGAGTTAAAGGGTTGAGAAATATTATGTGTAAATTTTTCTGTGGGTTAAACAGTTTGGTCACAGTTTTATCTTTCCTGTATAGTCCTATAATATTAATGATTGCACCTCCTCCACCAAGATGATAAGCAACATCAAGCATGATAAAAGCATTGATGTAATGTAAATCTCTTTCCTGAGTCTAATTTGTTCCAAAAGATGAAAGGTACCCACAGCGTGAGGACTAACACGACATTGGAATCTTGAGCTGAAAGCCTGAAACCACACAATCAGAAGGGAATATGAGTGTCCCTCTCAGACAACTCATGCCACTGACCACAGTATCTTTGTACCAAAAATGATGTCTTCTTCATTGCAGGAAGCTGATTAATTGTTAGCTTTTGATAGCTTTGGAAGTCACCCGCTGAAATGGTCTAATTAGTGGCAATTCTAGCTATATTTGCTACTTTTGTAACATCGGCTACAAGGGAGAAACTGGCATTAGAGTAAGAAATATATAGTCAACAGAAAATTCAATGTACCAGAGACCTCATACTCTCATAGCAGTGAGTTATTGTTTGCCATCTTATTTCCCTTTAACTTTTCCTGCTCTTCAATCATGCTAAAGTTGTTTGAAAAATGGTACCTAAATAATTTTCCTGACACCAACAAACCTAACGCATTACTGGTTGTTAGCACAATTATATTTGACCTCAATGTAGAGATCTTGAGAACACTTTGGAAGCGGGATGAGTGAAAAAGGAATGGGGCTGTCTTAGCTTCAACCCCCGCATAAATTTTCCATTATATTCCGTTAATACACTTCAGCAATATTAATTATAAACTACCAATTAATAGATTGTGTTCACTAAAGTCAACTGCCAAACTTGAATTTAGTATTTTTTTCAACTACCAGAATTATGTTTGAAAAGAAATATTAACTTAATAAATGCAAGGCATGTAACTTCTTTTTTCACTACCGTTGTATAATTACCCTTGATTTTCAAATTAGCAATAGTGACGCTTTTTAAGCATCTTTTAATCATTTCCAGTTGCACTACTTGTATATCTTTTTTTTTTTTTTTTTGGAAAATACTTTTATATCTTCTATTTATAACAAAAATCCACTGACCTTTTCATTCTCAACATATATACGTCTTAGCATAACATCTTTAGGGAAATCATGAGATTGATATATTTTTAGAAAGACTGACATAATAATTTTTTTAGTGAGACTAATTATGAACACCAGTAATCATTCATCAATGAAATGAAAATATGATCTATCAACATAATTCAATTATACTGTCCTGTTTTGAGTTTTTTTTTTTTTTTTAGAGAATAACACTAAATCCTTCTAAAGCATCCTCCTTATAACTTTAAACAGAAAATATCTTCCATGCAGATAGCGTACAGCAAATGTAGTACAGTAGTAGCTGTATTGGTTGTGTTGGTATTACTTTTCGTGTATTGTGTTTGCCTTTTGATTTTTGTTCTCTTTTTGGCAAGTTGTTTTGATTTTTCACAATGCAGATGCAAGAGAGATTAGAAGACCTGTTGTTTCAGAATTTAGCTTTTGGTCTGCATGTTATTCTTACAATCCTTGGGCAAAGATATCAAAAGTAAAGTTGCCATAAGCATCCACAGGCTTCAAACCAAAATCCATTGTCATCTTCACGTGATACCTTCTGTTGAAGGATTGTAGTTAGACTCTCAAGTCCAACCACTATTATAGATCCTCACCCTTTCCTTCCTCGATGCTCTGTGTCCCTTACAGATTTCTTGCGCACAAATCGCCTTGGTGATCTACTGAGGTTGGGAAAAACTAGTATTATGTAAGTTGCTATAGAAGAAGCCTCATGGAATGTTGTTTCATTTAGACTTTAGTAACAGAAAGCTTTATATTTATATGCCATCCAGTCGGTGACAGAGGACAAGAAGATAATAAAATGCTAAAGAATATCTATATATGCATGAGTTGAAAATGGCTATGTACATGATGGTAGACTATATGACCATTTTAACAATGCAGAGCTACATGCTTCAGGTGCCGTCATGTTCTCAAATGCTGTGTAAGTTCTTATAATTCTAGACATGAATACTTCGAGGAAATGATAATGAAATCATGTTATTGATTTTTTAGTAGTTTTTAAGGTTCTCAGATAGAAATAGTAAATCAGTTTTAAGTTTTTGGAAGAAGGAAGACAAGTCCATGAATAGATAAACACAACAAAAATACATGCACACAATATATGTGAGGATTGAAACTAAGCTCGGTGACTGAGACCTAGGCATATAATTAAGTTCATGCACATAGTCCTACCATGATCTCATTTTGAAAACAAATCATGCTTTAAATTTGATGGAAATATCTTATTGCATCCATAAATCGAAGTCCTTTTTCCGTCAATATAATGAACAACACATAGTTTGAGACATTGTCTATGGTACTGATGAGTTATGAAAGTGATTTATATCTTACTCCATTAAGACCAACATAAGCTCCCTTCAAGGTTACAAATACTCATTATCCATACTACATACCCTGTCTAAAATCCCAGAGAGTTTACAAAAAATACCATGTAATGCATAAAAGTGATTATACTAAGCTCCGTAACTTCAGCTAGCTAATTGCACCAGAAAGGTCTTTAAAAAATTTAGTACTTTCCCATGTAGCAATAGGAGAGTCAACAGGAAGGGAAATCTTCCGGGTGAGGAAGCAAGCACTGAGATGCTGAAGGGCCATCTTTCACAATGAAAGCCACGGCAAGACCCCAAGATGTGTGCTCCTCAAGATGGCAGTGTGTAAACCACACTCCTGGATTGTCAGCCTTAAGCCGAATTGCGGCCCATCCACCCTTTGGAACTCCCACTGTATTTCTCTCTGGGGGATCCATAAGATTATAATTTGCTGGGTCCTTGTGAACATTGTAGTTACCAATTCCCTGTCCAACAATGAAGAAGTTGTGACCATGAACATGTATTGGATGGTTCTCCACATTGAGGAAACCAGTGTCCTGAAGCACAATCTCCAAGTTTGTGCCATAAGGCAATGCTAAAATTTTTGTACCAAATTCTATGTTCATGTTTTCTGTTAATGGGTCCACACCAGTATAGTTAAAAGCTTTTGGAGGCTTCTCTGGGAAATCAAGGGAATATTCATGGGCATTGAGTTTCTTATAGTAAGAGTCTAATATTGACATGGAAGGCCTAACAAAGGACTGGTTATTCATTGAAGCAAAGAATCTCTTGCCATCATATCCCTTGCTGGTCGAGTTTGCTGGACAACCCTGCAGGTTAAGGCTTATAGTTGTTATAACTCGCTTGTCAATCTGTTGAGGTACCTTACATGGAAATTGAGAAGATGCAAGACTTCTGAGTTTTAAAGAGAATTCTGTAGCAAATTTTGCATCTTCCATCTCAGGAAGGTCATGAATAGCAAGATTAATAGGAAGATAGAGCGGCTCGGTTTTCTCAGTCCTTGTGTTGTTGTAACTCAAAAATCCAATGGTGGTGGAGTTATCAAAGGGGAAAACAGAAGTGCGATAAGGCCTAGCTGCCATGACAAACATGCCTGAAGAATCAGGAATTTGATTTGCAGTGAGCAGAACATTGCTGGTCTGGCCAGGAGCAACCATGATTGCTGTGGTAGTAAATGGCTTTGTACATGTTGCATCAATCTCAACAACAGTTAAGGTGTGGTTAGCAACCGCAAAGTAGAGCTCGTCACTCATAGCTGCATTGATGATTCTAAGCAAGTCGGTTTTTCCACTCTCAACAGTGTGGATGAAAGTATCTGCAGGCAGTTTAAAATGGGAGCAAAATATGTAAGGCCGTCCTCGTAAGTTGGCTATGCCTAGAGTCATGCTAAACTAAAGGCATAATAGAAATTTCCTGCATTTATGATTAGGAGATGCCTAGTACTATTTTCTTTAATTTATTTTTATTACAAATGTTTGTAATGCATGGGGAATTTGTTGCCAAATTAACTACGTTTGTTTGAACAAGGATACAAAGGCCCTGGCAAACCATTTATGGTGTAAGCATCAGAACTGCTTGGTCCACTTCCGTACTTCATCATTTCACTTTGCATGGCATCCACATCCATATTCCACCATTCACCTGTTCTCAAAAGAACAAACTTAGCCGATGAGGCGGAGAAGCAAATAGGAGGTCCATCAGGACCATCATTTACTCCAAGTACTTCAATTGATAATTGTCAAGACTCACAAAAATATTCTCATAGCAACATGGAAAGTTTTTTGAACTTCATAAACAGCAGAGATGATTATTCTGTATAAGTATGCTACATGCAATAGTGACAATATTCATCTAGGTCTGGTTGTAGGTTTCTCTTCAAGTAACTGGTAAACTGTGAAGACAAGCAACTAAGACTCTTGTAAGTTGTAACACTGGAAGGAAAAGATTAGAGAGAAAAGTTACCAAAAATGATGGGGACTCCAGCATCAATAGGAGAAGATCAGAAAGGGTAGGGCATGCGTGGGTAAATTATAAAGGCACCATATACTGAAGCTCGTTGCCAAGTATAATGTGCGTGCCACAGAGGGGTGCCTCTTTGGTTCACTACCTTGAACTTGTAAGTATAGGAATGCCCTCCCTTGATGGGACACTGTGTGATATATGCTGGACCATCTGCCCATCCTGTTCTTAGTTGCCTTATTCCGTGCCTGTGAAACCATAACCAGATTATTCAATTGTACATCGAATTTTCTGTGTGCACAGGTACATATCCTTGCATGAGACACATCACACCTTAGACATCCCGGACCTATGTTTTATTATCTGAAGATTATAAACACACGATTACTTCTTTTTTGGCTAATTGTGTTAGCAGAAAAACTTTCACGTAAAACGTCTGCAACAACCGCAAAAGACATTACAAACTAAATTAGATTATTCCGCTTGCATTACTAATTATCTAACACTAAGCAATCTTTTTTAATAAATATTTGAAGTAGCTATTTTTAAATCATAGGCATAATATAATGATATTTGGAAATTCTGCAAGGAAATAAGTTGTTCCTTATTATACGTATTTTAATGGAATACCATTCGATATAAGTGGATGTACTGATGTTTACCTTGCATATTCAATATTCATTCTTAAATATCAGCGCCATGTGCAAGCATGCAGTATTCTAAAGCTTCACTTACCAGTGAATAGTAGTGTTCTTAGAAATGCGATTGGTGACCTTAACTTCAACGTTGTCACCTTCATGGATAGCGATGGTTGGCCCTGGATACTCCCCATTCACTGTTAACAGCGGCTTAGTATGACACAATCGAGTAACCTTCTTCCACTCAACCTGAAATTCACCCAAAGTGGAGCACTTTTCAGACTAAATTTCAAGTCCTCATATCATACACATTTTAGGACGATATAAAACATATGCATGAACAAAAAATGGATCTCACATTACAATGAAAGGTTTTGGTGGCTGTTGTAACTGATGAGACAGAAGGTAGCAAGCCAGCTACTATCACTAGTGTTACCACTGACAAGTGACAACCTACAATGCTGGCGTAGACCCTGCATTATTGCGTCCAACCCAATGATGGCTTTAGAAGTTACAAATACGTAACTAGTGTGGCAACTTACCAAACTTCAATGAATGGACACCTCTATATATATTTTGATGAGCTACTCCAATTGGTGATGCTTTTTGGAATATGATTTTCTTTCATTGTATATTCGTTGTTGTTTTTAGTGCAAAAGACAAGTTTCCCATCGCTAGAGGGGGTGGGTAAAGAGCGGCAATGGACAAAGGAACATGTTATTAGATGGCAGCCAGATTACAAGTTACATGGGTGTTTGATTCATAGCTACCAAGGAGATACCCAGTTCAATTGCACCTAATTTTACTTCCCTCAATCTAAACTGTTCTAGTTCATGATCATATTATACACCGGACCCAAATAGATTCTTAATAAAGGAATATTTCAACGGTGGAGGGATTTTGTGAGAACGTAGTTCCGCCCCTTACATCCATTACCTTCCAAATAACTTGGCTTTGATGTCATTATGTAGCTTTGTGCAGCGTAATCATGCACTAGAAGGGACAAACTCATCGGCCAATGGCCATGTACGATTACAAAAGGAGTATTTTCCTTGTATTAATGCTATCGTCATTATCAATAATAATTTGGCAGTAAATTAGATATACAAAGAACATCATATGAAATTAGTTTCAAGCATTGACGAATGATGAGTTTTTGGAGTGTTCGTCCATATAATATGTTCACAAATGCATGAGCTGATCATATTTAATTTGACGGAGTAACCATAGGTGCCTTGCAATTCAAATCGGTGAAAATTTCGGAAAATAAAATATTTTATATAATGTTTTACATCGGACTAACTCCTTACGCTTTCAACAACGATGACACTATTGATAACGGTAATTTAAACATTATCATCTTAGAAGGTACAAAACATAATGACCTGCAATGAAACCAATGAATGTTACTATTAGGTCAATTAGTTGACCAATGAATACCAATTTAGGAAGAATAAAAACCTTTGATCAACTACTATACGTCAAAAGGAGCCACTCTGACAAAAGGAACCACTATTTCTTGCATATTTGATCTTACGACTCAAACGTGTTCCTAGCACCAAGAAACCAAAAAGAGAAACCTCAATCCTTGTACGCAAGTAACATATTCAGTCATCACAATGTCAAACATCGCTTGGCACTGGATGGCACAAAATCTTATTTGAGCTCGATTGGTTAAGATCTTAAGAGAAATATTTTCTCAAAAGTAGAATTAGAAGTAAAAAATTATTTTATATTTTAATACAATTATAAAAATATTTTTTATTATAATCAAAAGTTATTAAATTATTTGGATATAATAAATATATTTATCAGTATAAAATTACAATTTAATAAATAAAAAGTGATATTTAAAAAAAATTAAAGATAAAATGGTAAAATAATATAAAAAAATAATACATTCAAAATTCATGGTTATATTTTTTCTCTTCTACTATTTTTATTTTTGAAAAAAACAATTTACTACCTGCTTTTATTTTTTAGAGAAATACAAACAAATAATACTATAAGTTTCTCAATTGGAGAAGCACATTGAAATGCACCCTATATTTTATAGAGTAGATGTGATAGAGGGTGCTTATGACACTTGTGCAAAGCACGGCATGGGCAACGCCTCAGGATTCCAGTAGCAAGCTACTACAGTGGGCCCTTTTCCTAGAAAGATTAATTCAATATTATGTGAGTCAATGACCCGTCACTTAACAGATATTATTAATCTGATAAGAAGAATAATACACTTGATCTTAGTTAAAAGGTCAAGAAAGGTAAGCTTAACATACTTTCTCCTCTTCAACTTTGTATGTGGTGTATGTCTGGATGCTCTATTCATTCTCCTAAGCCGGACTTACAAGTGAAACATTCAGTGATCCAGATAGAATGTTAGTAAACATGACAATCAAGTTACAATTTTGCTTTGTATCCAAATTGCAGTTTAGTACATATTATTAGTTTCACTATCTTTGCTTCAACATACAGAAATAGTAGAGTGTGTATTTTGCAAGAGATAATGTCTAAAACACCTTTTATAGATAACACTTTATAGCTCATCTAGAATGCGGCTTCCTAAGGCGTGTGCCGTGTTTGGAGAAAGGAACCCACATGCTCCTTTGATTCAATGCACATTTGCATTAGAATTTAATCCAAAACATGTAGTCTGAAAGCAAAGAAAAGTTAAGTCATACTAGAAGAACCACTAGACAGTGATATTTTTATCAAGGTTAAATCCAAAATGGGATTGGACTTTGAAATTGCAACTTGCTAGCAGTTATATAGTTTCCATGATTT
Source organism: Pterocarpus santalinus (assembly GCA_031439595.1). NCBI lineage: Eukaryota > Viridiplantae > Streptophyta > Magnoliopsida > Fabales > Fabaceae > Pterocarpus > Pterocarpus santalinus. Next base: position 53,736,845 of record CM062524.1, read on the forward strand.
ATGAAGTTAGCTGGCCTTGCTGAACTGATTATTATGGCTTACTTTTCATGTTTTCATGAGAATCTTTTGTAGTATGACAGAAGAGTTAGGTAGTCCAATTTTGCAACCAACAATTTCAGGTATGCGTGTGTAAGATGCTAATATGTGACAGACGAGTAATCGCAGTGAACAAGTGTAGTTCTCCTCATTCTTCTCAACATATTTGATAGCATGAAAACTAAACAAATATGTGACAGCACTGGTTTTGGTTAACCACATATCAGGCAAATAAAACATAAAATTAAAATTATTTGTAATTTAGCCAATATAACAGAATAATTAAACCAAAGCATTAAACTAGATTTGGTTGGGGTGTGCCAAGCCCAAGTAGTAGTGCAACATAAGGACGACACTTGAAAACCCCAAGAGCAAGCTATTGTGGTGGATCCTCCCCCTAAAAAAATTTATTTAATATCATGTGAACCATTAGCTCACATATCAGACATTAAACTGATAAGAACAGATACTACACTTGATCTTAGCCAAAAGGCCGAGAAAGGTATGCTTGAACAAGTGTCTTGGCTTGATTTTTATTACTAGTACATCGACTGCTGCTACACTGAGTGGCCGATGTGGGACTCAAAAGATAAGATGATATAAACAATTTTATTTGCATTCATTCAAATGTTTGCATCCTTCCATTTGCATATAAAGGCTACTCAGAGACTTAAATCACATTGGCCACGAATTGAAGTTTTACACTCTTTACTGGCTTCTTGACAAGCTGTGACCTAATGCAACTCAAGGGATAAGTGAATGCCAATATAGATTACTCTTAACATTTACTCCTCAATTCATTCTAAGAAGAAAGAAAAACAAAATATCCAAACTGCAAGCTTAGATTTATCGCTCGCGGTGGTTACTAGTTACTGCCTCATGAAGTTGCAATCAAAATCAACTACTCTGGATCCCATTAGTCTTCCCACTCAAAACCCTAATCCTTCAGCCATTTCTTCAAACATAATGAATCGAAGAGTAAAACAAATGAGCTAAGCAGCAAACCAGAAATGATAAGTAATAGTTTTCATGTCATCCTGTACCAAGTTTTCCTCCAAAAATTAACACTTTCCTTGGCAGGGGAAGAGACCATAATACCTCTTCACATACCACATTACTGCTAAAAGGAAATTATGGAGTTTTGCATTGAGATGCCACTAAATGGCTTTCACACAAATTTTTCTTTTTCTTTTTAATTTATTTTCGAACAAATCAAGCAATTTACACACAAATTAATCTATTTTCATAATAGCATCGTTCAGCAACCAAACAATCGAAACTGAATTTGTATATTACACTCATGCATGACTCGTGCAATCAGTACACTTTCGATCGCTCTCTTTCGAGGCTTGTTAGGTAAAACAAGCAATTCTGAAGTCCTTATGTACTCAAGCTCGAATACAATCATAGATAATAAATCATTTCGTAAAAATCTTGACTCAAACCTACTAATCAATATTGTTTTTGTTTTCCTACAATTAAAAAGAAGTAGCTCGACTAACGCGAAACATGAAGAGTAATAGCATGTTTGGGAGCCCGTTTGGGCTCTCTAAAATCAATTTTAGACCCTCTGAATCAATTCTAGAGATTTTTTTATCATATTTGGTTATCTACTCTCAGAATCAATTTCGGTCTCTAAAATTGATTCTGAAAAAAATGAAAATTTTTTATTTTCTATCAGAACCACTTTTAGAAAAATTATCAAATATAAATCACTTTACCTCAAAATTAATTTTATTCAAATCAATTCTATAAAATCAATTCTACAAAAATAGAACCAAATACGCTATAAATTGCCCGGTGCATCCTTTCCAGTTTCCCAAAAGAAAATTAGAAAAAAATATTGTCAAACGCGAATAAGATATTCGGATTAAAGGGAGAGATAAAGAATGATTAGTAGGCGGGGCAAAGCGATGACATCTGCCCAACACTCAAAATAATAATAGACCAAGTTTTAGACTTTAGTGGCTTAGATTATCCACCAACTCGAAGAGATACCCATTTTGTTTGATGTTTATCAACACTCCCATCCTTCAAAGAAGAAAACAGTTTGTCCCTTGACAAGAAGAAAAAAAGAAAACAGAACATCCTTAGTATAGCTGAAAACAAGTTTTACTCTTTCTTAATGTAATTTTTGTTTGAAGGATCAATTATAGAAACCTCCACCAATGACAGATGTCATAATCAGAGCACACAAAATCAAGAAGGAGGAAGATGATCAGTTACTAGCTTCATTTAAAACTGGTGAATTGAGTCACATCACCATGACCATCACGAGTGAGATAACAAGCATGGATATTGGAAAGCATATGAACAAAACAGATTATTCATTTCTATGTAATCTAATCTAATGGTCAGCTACAAATCGGGCATACCACTAACCCATTCTCATTGCAGTTAGTGCACTTCATCACAACCGCCCTCCCCTGTTTCTGACCAACCTGCGCCTCTTCCTTCACCACCACCGCCGTCTTGCAACTGCCATTGCATCGGAAACAGGGCAAGAACCTCATATCCCCACAACCCTCACAAACAGCACCAACCCTCTTCCTCGGCAACCCTTCAAGCAGCTCCCCCAACATCCCTTCCTCCGCCACCTTCACCATCTCCTCAGCACCACCAATGTATAAACCCTTTACGAACACCCTCGGAGGCACCATCTCCTCCCTCTCCTTCCCCTTCAGCAAGTTCCTCAGCTCCTCCTTGAACCCACTGTCCATGGACACGTCACGCTCGCAGATCAAAATCCCGAAGGCCTCGAACGCCGCCCTCACCGCGCAGCACGCCTCGAATGTCCTCCGCACGCCCCTCAACGTCGTCGTATAGATCACCACTCTGTTCTCCCCGTTTGGAGGGCATATCCTCTCGAACCGGTCCTTGATCGAAGTGGTAGCGGGTTTCTTGAACCGGCTTTGAAGATTGAACCGGTTCGGGTTTGAGTTCTCTTTGTCTGGGGTTGAGTCTTTGGTGATGGTGAAGGGTTTGGGTGGAGGCAGTGGAGAGAAGCGGAAGCTTTCTGCGTCGAGGCCTGCCATGAGTTCCCAAGAGTTGATGACCTCTGGAGGTTCGGAACGGAGGGGTCTAGGTTCAGACCAGAGGGACTTTGGCTCGGACAGAGGGGTGGGGAAGATGGAGCCGAGGGTGAAGCGAGGTGGTGGGGTGGAAGGGGTGGTGGCAGTGGCGGTGGAGGACGGGTGAGGTGGGTCCAGGGTAAGGAGGCCATAGGTGGTGGATGTGAGGGACACAATGTGGTGGCCAACACCCAGTGCTGAGGTGCCCAGTTGGCCGAACTCGTCTTCGTGGTTGAGCAAGTTCGAAGACACGCAACCCATTGCTTTCAAGTTTCAAACTTTGTGGTGGGTTTTTCTGTTTGAAGTTTGAATCTTTGGCGGAGGAGTGAGGCGTGTGGAGGGAGAGCGAGAGCGAGAGCGAGAGCGCGAGCGAGTGAAGAAAGAGGTGGTGGGGGAGACTTTTTTTTCGGGAGTGGAAGTTGATTAATTTAATTGTGTTTTTAGCATTAAAATTTGGGTACTTTCTTTCTGTTCTTCTTTAATTTGATTTGGTCCTTTCTTTGTCTGTCGGATTCAATTTTCAAATGTTTGATGGCCCACGGAATTCGAGCGCTAAAAATTTAATGATAGTACCACCGAATGGGATACGCGGAGCTGTGATTATTCAAAATGGATCTCTTCCTCTCTTTGTTTCTGGCTCTTCTTCTTTAATCATTCGTCATTCTTGTGAATTGTGATGCTTGTCTCAGAAATTGAATGATGTCCACGTGGCACACAGGCAGGGTTAGGGTGGGTTGGGATTTGTGTCTAAGGCCCAATCTCCAAATTGCCCCTAACGCTATATTTAGATAGATAGTAAGTAATGAAATGAATTAGAATGAAACAAAATAGAATGAAACAAAATAGAATGGTGTATAATAGAGTGGAGTGAGATTCTATCCCATTCCTCCCAAATTAGGGAAAAAATTAAATGGGTTGATATAATAAGATTGGATGGAATGGATTCCATCCACTCTCACTTCATTCCATCCATTTATTTTGTATCCAAATAATAGAGGTTTTAACAATTTTATTCCTTTTCATCTCACTTCATCCTTTTTTATCATTCTAATCATAACCTCAATTAATAGTAGCACTTATTAGAACCACTTCACTCCATTATCCTTTCCGAAATCTCGACTTGATTAAGACACTCTAATTTCAACTGTAAAGATAAACAAATCACCTAAGCAGATCAGGGAAAATAAAAATGAAAATAAGATCAAGTTGCATTGGCATGATCTTTCAACTTGGGTTTCCATTTTTATTAGTTATTCGGGTTAGAAGCTGATGCCAAATTAAGTCCACATATGACTCTCAAATATATTAGAGGGTTTAATTTTAGAGTTTTGCTACTTAGCCCAAAAGATTTGCTAGTATTTTGTTTGCCTGGCTCACATGGTGTTTATTTATTGGAAAAAAGGAAAGATAACTAAACATGGGGGGTTGGTTGTAAAAGAGATAATAGACCATATAATAACATTTCAGTTGATCCCTGGCAAATTTTCAAGCCATTAAGTACTCTCTTTAATTTAAATTTATTATTGTTGAAAATTTTTAATGTGAATTTTTTTTCTATTTTGTAAAAATTGGATTGACAAAATGACCTTAGTTATAAAACGACAAGCCAAAAGAATTATTATTGATCCATATTGGGTATTATACACACCTATTCCTATGAGTTAGTGTGATTAGACATCACTAGTATAAGCCCATTAACCATTGGCCTTTAGGGTATTCCTAATAGCGACTCTTGATGGAAGAGTATGTTATGGTTATAAATATGCGGTTATATCCCTCCTTACTACCACTACTATATTTTTTTTTTTGATAATCAACGTGGCACAATAGTCCAAGAAAAGAAAAACTACACACTAACTATATGGGAAAAAAAGATCCCTAAAATGTTAGCCAAATAAACATAAGACAGAAAATCAAGAATTGAATCATAAAAACTAACACCAAAAAAAAAAAAAAATCACTATGCCCTCTCTTGGTTACGACATTAGCACAGTGGTTGACCTCCTTATAGATATGGCAAGTCTTCATAATCCAATCTCAAGCCATTAACTCCCTTATAGCTCTGATAAGAGACAAACTAGAATGATGCTCCAAGCTTTGGAGTTGCAACAATCTGATCACACAAAGAGAATCAATCTCCAGTAAAACATGCTTGATTCCTAACCTAAAGCTTAAGTTTAAACCAATATAAAACGTCCATAATTCAGCCATAGTGATTAAGACATTCTCTGTATTTGTAGTGTAAGTAGCCACAAAACCATCCCTATAGTCGTTATCTAGCTTGCCCTAATTAATGGCCGCCAGTAGAAAGAGGTAGATAAGGAGAAAAGTCTATTACAAGAAATACTCCTCTTCTTAAAAAATAATCTATGACCAACTCATGCATGCTCTTTATTTAGAATTATTATATTGGTGTCTTGAAAAATTTTTACTCTACAATTACTAATATAATATTTTTTTATATTTTTATTTAATTATAAATCCGCACATTATAAAATATTTTATCCAATATTATGTTCAAATTTTTTTAATAATAATTATTGAATACTAGTAAAAAAACTGTATAATTATAGCATACAATTTAAATCATATCTTGAAAAGCAATATTAGTGTATATAAACATAGTTTTAGACATACTAACTGAGCCATGTATTATGGTAGTTGAAATAAGTCAAATATGTCAAATTAACCCATTTATCATTTAAAATTAAATAAGTTGAGTAAGAAAAAATTGATTTGTTTAATTTTTATATTTTTGGGCCGACTCATTTGGTTTTTCTTTTTTTGGTGTATTTGACAAAATATCTAATACTAACGTAATAAAAATTGTCATATTAATAAAATTATTTGACTCAATTTTCTATTATTTTAAAAATCTTAAAAATAAAAATATGTGATTAAATGACTCTGTAAAACTCTTTTATATTAACAATATATCAAAATTAATCTCAATTTTTATACTAACAATATATCAAAATTAAATCTATTAATAATATTATAAAGACTAAAACCTAAAATAATAAAATTGAGGTACATCAAAATTAATTTCATACTAAACTATTCAATTTCATTCAAATTTAGATCGGCTATCACTTATAAGGCAATGATTCAAAATTTACCGAAAATATCTTAAGGGAAAACCTATACCAAAGCGCATTAATTTCAAACCCAAAAAATATGATAACAGTTTGTTGTCTTGAAAACAAAAAACTACTCCCCCTTTATAAAAACGTTTAGAGGTGAATGCGGGGTGTCACGTCCCAAACCTTAGAATTTCCTTTAATGCCAAAGAATTTTCTTTAAACTTAGTTAAAACTTTATGTTCAATCATATATCTCTTATCAATTTTAGAATTAGTAGCGATTATCTAAATTTTTATATTTACTGAACTCAAGGGAGGTACAACTTATCTTAAGGTTAATTTTCTACATCTTTCTCCACTCTTACCAATAATCACCACAAGAACAAATACCCTCCCTGAAATGGTGAAAGCGATGAGAATCCCTCAAGATTATCAATCTTCCAACAATCTTGGATATGTGTTTGATGGCATTATGACAGTCTTGACATACACGCAAGTTTTTCATAACACGTATTGGTCTGCCAGCCGGTATACTCAGAATTCCAAATGCTACAGCTAATTTCTCACTGTGATACTTGAGCATGTGCTCCTTTTCCTCCTCTTCCACATCGTGCAAAACCAATTTTGTTGAAGAAACATACCCCTCAAGCTTCATGTTTAGATCTAACTCGTCTAAGAAGGCATATATTCTACCTCTTTCTGGGTGGAAACAATCCCCAACCGTGAATGTATGAATCTTGTTTTGTACCTCAACCCAACTATAACCTGGTACTTTCTGCACACCAGCATCCCTCATTTTTAATCTCATCTTACTAACATCGACCCACCTGCCTGAAGCTGCATATAAATTTGATAGCAGGACATACATTCCCGTGTTATGGGGTTCAATCTTAAAAACCATTTCAGCAGCCTTTTCACCCAGTTCAGTATTGCCGTGAATCCTGCTCGCACCTAGTAGAGCTCCCCATGTTGTAGCATCTGGCTCAAAAGGCATATTTCTCATTAAATTATGTGCTTCTTCCAGGCGGCCAGCTCTGCCAAGAAGATCAATCATGCAATTATAATGTTTTGAATTCGGTGTTACACCGTGATCCTTATTCATTGAATAAAAATATTCGGTTCCCCTGTCTATCAAGCCTGTATGACTGCAAGCAGACAGAACACCAACCTGAAACATGATTAGAAGAAGAATAAGCAGAATGATATTAATTGTAGACAAGAGGCAAAAGACATGCTGCTGCATTTTAGATGAAACAACATTTATTAGTGCCTAGTTTCTTGCTTTTGATCAGATTTGTAAAGCATATAAGCAACTATTAGCTCAGTTGCACTTATGGATAGAAAACTTTAACGATGGATAGGGATAAATAACTTTAATAAAGATACCAAATAGATGACAAGAAACAAATTGTAACTGCATGACTCTTATCAGCACAAGGACCACCGATTTGACAACTTATGAGATAAATAAAGCTCTGTGGTTCACTAACACAAATAAGATTATTCTTAGCAATTGAACTCCTTTGCCTACATTTGGTGCATGGAGTATTTCAACTGAATTTACTCATCCATGTTGAAGATATATGTAACATGAAAAGAATAAGCTTTATTCCGTTCATGGAAATCATAATCAGATTGAATCCAGAGGCTCCATAATAACAACCCATGCAGGGATCTCCATAAAACATGATTTATCATAATGAACAAGAATATTCTAATCAGAAAAGTTGTAAACCAGCTAGGTCTAAATTAAAATCTAATGAAGTAAAATATGAAGTAGTGATGACCCCAGTTCTTACTTCCAACATAAACTGGATAAGGGAGTAGTTATTCATGCATATGCTATGTACAGATATATACCATGGTAATCTCATCAGGTTTAAACCCTGCCGTCTTCATTGACTCGAATACCATTAAAGCCTGTCTGCCAAATCCATGCCTAGCATAACCATTTAACATTGTGTTCCAAGATATAATATCTTTCTCTTTTATTCCTTCAAATGCATCGTAAGCTTCATCTATGCTGCCACATTTACAATACATTCCAAGAAGTGCATTCCCCACTAAACAACCATTCTCATATCCTGTCTTCACCACCTGTCCATGAACTTGTTTCCCTAACTCCAAAGCAGCAATATCAGCACATGCACTCAAAGCACAACAAAAGGTGGACCTATTTAGAATTTCTCCATCTCGCTTCATCTCCACAAGCATGTTCAAAGCCTCTTCATAATGACCAGTCTGAGCATAACCAGCAACAATAGCTGCCCATGACACACAATCCCGCTGAGGCATCATATCAAACAAGTTCCTAGCTTGAGCTATGTCACCGTTTTGACCATAGCCGGTAATAATGATATTCCATGAACCTACATTTCGACGAGTCATTATGTCAAACAATTCTCTTGCCATGTCCATTTTCTTGTATTGGACGTAACCTGCAATCATTGCATTGTATGACATCTCTCTTTTGTCTGGCATTTCATCAAAAACTCTTCCTGCCTCATCCAACATCCCATTCTGCACATATGCATGCACAATTGCTGTCCACGTGAACACATCCCGCTTTGGAGATTCCTCAAACAATCTCCTAGCTTCTAACAAGTCTCCATCGTGGGCATAACCTGAAACCATGGTATTCCAGGAAATTACATCCCTAACAGGCATTTGGTCAAAAAGCTGCCTAGCGTCACCTAACATCTTCTTCTTCACATACCCACCCATCAAACAATTCCAAGAAATCAGTTCCCAGTCTGCTTTGGACTCAAACAGTTGACGAGCCTCTTCAATTCTCCCATTCTGAACATAAGCTGCAAGCATCCCATTCCATGAGATGGAATTCTTATAAGGCATCATATCAAAAACCTTCCTTGCCTCATCAACGTATGCATTCCGGACATACCCGGACAACATTGCATTCCACGAAACAACGTCCTTTTGAGGCATTAATTCAAACAACTTGCGCGCCTCGCCCAGCCTCCGGCTCCTGATATATCCAGTAAGCATTAAATTCCAGGAAAACAAGTCCCTTTGACTTTGGGGCATTTTGTCAAACAGGTCCCTTGCAAGATCGAACTTTCCGTTGCTGAGGTAGCCGGAAATCATGGCGTTGCAGGAGACAGAGTTTGGACGAGGGATGGTGTCGAAGACGCGGAGAGCCAAGTGGCAGTGGCCATTGCGCATGTGGGTGGAGATGGCCTTGTTCCATTTCACAATGCGTGGGTCTTCGTCTTTGACTTTGATGTGGGGTTTTGGTGGTGATGATGGACACCTGGTTCTGGTTGGTCTTGGTGGTTGAAAGCAGCAACGACGTAACTGTAACTGTATCAAACTATAGCTTCCGCGCATCACTTGCTATGCCACGCTTTGTTCGTACGCTACGAGGAGTGGTGCCAAGACATTGACACAACACAGCTTCTGCAAGATTGCAACAACTGCGAAGACAAATAAAAAGTTAGCAAGATTACCCAAAGAATAAATTCAATTCAATAAATATTTGGGGACTGTTTGACAGTGATTTTTAAAAACAATTTTTAATTTTTAAAAGTGAAAAAACCAACAAACCTTGTTTGGTAAGATTTTTTTTGACATTGATTTTAAAAACTAGAAAACAAAATGTAAGTTTTAACAACAAGAAATAGAAAACAGCTTCAAGGTATTTTCTGTTTTGTTGTCCTAAACACAAGGGAAAAACATGGTGGCATTATACTTTTTATAACATTTTTAGAATTAGTAAGTTAGAGTTTGTATGATTTAAATATCATTAGCTCATTGTATAAAGATCAATTTTGAGGGCAGTTTTTTGGGAAATCGTAGGCCAATGGCCTTTAGGGGTCTTCTTTATCTTAGCTTTTAGGAGGGCACTTCAAATTCCCTTAGGTTTAGGCTAAAAGTAATATTATATAATAAAAAAATTGCTATAATTTTTTATTTATTGAATAAAATAAAATAATATAATCTACTTATTCATTAAAAATTATTAAATATATCACATTATTTTGATAAATAAATATTGATAAAAATTCTACACTTTAATAATGTACTTGATGTAAGATCAATGTTACATAGTCAACAAATTTTGCCTAAATTTTTTAGGTAAAAAATAGGTAATTGTTAAATAAAATAAAATGTTATGTAAATAAGGTCGTAGCAATAGCGGCAGATTGTGTTGCCTTTTAATTATATATATTTTTAATAATTATAATCGCTACTAAGCATATATTTTCAAATCATTAAATAAAAAATCCTTAACAATTGGGCTGATTGTGTTTAGTCTACTCAAGCCCAAACAAAAGTGTGCCCTCCCAAAAATTATATGCCACCATGTTTTTCCCTTGTTTTTAGAACAACAAAACAGAAAATACCTTGAAGCTATTTTCTATTTCTTGTTTTTAAAACCTATAGTTTGTTTTCTAGTTTTTAAAATCAATGTCAAAAAAAATCTTACCAAACAGGTTTCTTTGTTTTTTCACTTTTAAAAATCACTGCCAAACAGTCCCTAAATTTTTAATTTTGAAACAAAATCATAACAATTTCAAATTCACAAAATTCATATTATTTTTAAGCTTCTAAACTTCAAAGCAAAGCCATAAAGTCTAAGCTTCTATCAAAAATAAATCGTATTTTGACATTGTTATGAGAATAGTTTTAAATTGTATTAAATGATCTTACTTAATTTTCATGAAAGATTGATCATTATAGTTAACTTATCTTGATTCTAACTCTTGAAGGATCAAAACATAAATTGTACAAGACTATAGAGATCTATACCCAAAAACAGATATTATAAGAATTAAACTCAAAATTTGATGTAATTGTATAGACCAAAATGGTATTTAGACTTCTTTTTTATATAAAAATTCTCTCATGTAAAATTAAACTTGAAAAATAGAAGGGTAAATTCCTAGACAAAAATATAATTAGGGTTTGTCTAGTATTCTATTTTCTTATAAGGATACTACTATTCTTTAATAATTGATTATTAATACTAATATATGTCTTATTTGTTAAAAATAAAAATCTAAATGAAAATTATATTTCAAGTCAGTAATTTTTTTATTAAATATAAGTTAATTATAGAAAATATATTCATACCTCTTAAATATAAGAATTTAATTTTAAGATATAGTGAGTGTAAAGTTTTTACATGATCAATTTATTATATTATTATAGGAGTAATTTTTTTAGATAATTATTACTTAAAAGTAATTGATCAAAGTTGAAGTAAATTATGACCCACAACAAACTTTATCTTTGTGTGAACAATTTTTAAATAGAAAAAGACATGATCATACAACGTCCTATTGAAAAAATATTTTACAAATCCCATGCTAAGTAATGCGTCTAACATGGTCCCCCATCATTTCTGGCACTTCTGATGGTCCTATAAAAAATTGCAAAAAGACCCCTGTATCACTAAAGGGGACTGAAACGTACTTGCAAGGAGGGGCCTCACTGGTTTGCTGATTTGAGTCTTTGAAGCATAGTTTGCTGATTTGAGATTGGATAGCATTCACAACTATGGCCCGAGGAGAGTTTGAACTTTCAACCAACTTCTTCAACTGTGATTTTGAAGAGTCTTCCTCATATGATAATTCCCTATCATAGCATAGGCTATGCAATGAATATTTTTCACTGTGGCTCTCTTTTTAAATCCATAAATCTGTATTTTCCATCTTTTACCTCTTTTAAACTATTCAAAATTGATGGCAGGAACCTTCTCTCATAGTCCTCTACTTTTTTATTACCAGATCAACCTGGATCCAGAATAGCCAAGAGCACCTCAATGTAATGAGCACAAACCCGCAACCAACCTGAACAGAAGTGGCACAGTGGAGGTTCCGACACCCACAAACAAAAAACGTAAAACGAATAAATCAATTTCAACTATTTGTCTTAAAAGGTCCGATTTGAGCATGGTGTTACTCTAGCAAACAAGCAGAAGGGGAAAACCAAACAATCACAAATCCAACCTAACACTATAACAGGGGAACCAACAATGACAGAGAGACACTTACCTGATTGGTAACCTCCTCGAACACCGGCTACTTAACCTCCTTCACGATGAAGACGAGGCGCCCGTCATGGCCGACTACTGCTAGCAAAAAGCACGCCCAAAAATATGAGAGGACTGGATTGCAAAACCTAAAAAGTGGAGATACCTCATACCAATTTTTAAACAAAAACGAACGGGATCAATGTCAACCATTCAATCATTATGAACTGCGATCCAACGGTCAGAAACAAAGGAACATGCAAAGTGCCAGAAATGAATGTGGAGCATGTTAGACGTCACCTGCCTAATAGTACCTTCTGAAACATATCTCCTAGTTCTTCGATTCATGCTACTACGATTGCTGCATTGGTCTGGACACCGTTCAATTAGTTGATGCTGAATAGAGAGCAGTAAAGAGAAGACATGTATAATTAAAGATTGAAGAGTGAAGAGGGCTCAACAATGTTGGCTGTCTCGATAGCACTCGAAGTGGACTCTAACCTAACGCCTTCAATATAATATAATGCGCGGGAACTATGCTGTGAGACAGTTACGTAGGTGCAACTTGCGGTATCTGTGTACGAGGAGTACGAGGAAGCAACCATCAAGGCGAAGCAGCTACCCAAACCCGTCCAACAAAACATCATCCGCAACTGGAAACAAGTCAAGAGCACCCGTCAAAGACCCAGAAATCTTGAAATGGAACAAGGCCATCTCCACCCACATGCGCAATGGCCACTGCGTCTCCGCTCTCCGCGTCTTCAACTCCATCCCCCGTCGAACCTCTGTCTCCTACAACGCCATGATCTCTGGCTACTTGAGGAACGGAATGTTCAACCTTGCAAGGAACCTGTTTGACGAAATGCCTCAAAGGGACTTGTTTTCCTGGAACGTCATGCTTACTGGCTATGTCAGGAACAGGAGGCTTGGTGAGGCCCGCAAGCTGTTTGAACTAATGCCTCAAAAAGATGTTGTTTCGTGGAATGCTATGTTGTCTGGGTATGCCCAGAATGGCTATGTTGATGAGGCAAGGGACGTCTTTGAGAAGATGCCTTATAAGAATTCCATATCCTGGAATGGGCTGCTTGCAGCTTATGTCCAGAATGGGAGATTTCAGGAGGCTTGTCGCTTGTTTAAGTCCAAATCGGACTGGGAATTGATTTCTTGGAATTGTTTGATGGGTGGGTATGTGAGGAGGAAGATGTTGGGTGATGCTAGGCGTCTTTTTGAGCAAATGCCTGTTAGGGATGAAATTTCCTGGAATACTATGATTTCAGGTTATGCCCAGCATGGAGATATGTCAGAAGCTAAGAGATTGTTTGACGAGTGTCCAGTACAGGATGTCTTCACGTGGACAGCAATGGTGTCTGGATATGTGCAGAATGGAATGTTGGATGAAGCAAGAAGAACTTTTGATGAAATGCCAGAAAAAAATGAGGTTTCATACAATGCAATGATTGCCGGTTATGTGCAGAGCAAGAAAATGGACATGGCAAGGGACTTGTTTGAGGCAATGCCTTGTCGGAATGTAAGTTCGTGGAATACCATGATTACTGGCTATAGTCAGAACGGTGATATAACTCAAGCTAGGAACTTGTTTGATGTGATGCCTCAGCGTGATTGTGTGTCGTGGGCAGCTATGATTGCTGGTCATGCTCAGACTGGTCACTATGAAGAGGCTTTGAACATGTTTGTGGCAGCAAAACAAGATGGAGAAAGTTTAAATAGAGCTACCTATAGTTGTGCTTTGAGCACATGCGCTGATATTGCTGCTTTGGAATTAGGGAAACAAGTTCATGGGCAAGTGGTGAAGACAGGATATGAGACTGGGTGTTTTGTGGGGAATGCACTTCTTGCAATGTATTGTAAATGTGGCAGCATAGACGAAGCTTATGACATGTTTGAAGGAATACAAGAGAAAGACATCGTCTCTTGGAACACTATGTTAGCTGGTTATGCTAGGCATGGATTTGGAAGACAGGCTTTAATGGTATTTGAGTCAATGAAGAAAGCAGGTGTTAAACCCGATGAGATTACAATGGTATGCAATTAAATTTTATTTAGGGCGTATCTTTAGCATGAATTTCTACTCCCTTGTGTGGAACTGTAAACCACTGTCATCAGTACTTCATATTTTCATCCTGGTACTTTAATTTTTGTTGTTACTTTGCCATTTGTCCAAAAGGAGATTGACACTCCTGTATTATATGTTGTTAAGAAGTTCATTAGCTTAGGATAATCTTTCTTGTGTTATTTAACCACTTATTTACTTATCTCATAAGTTTTCAAATAGGTGCTCCCTGCACCGATAAGAGTCATGCAATTACCATTTTCCTCTTCTATTTGATATCTTAATCTTTTACAATAATTTGTGTTTCAGTAAAGTTTCTTTCTGTAACTGAGCTAATAGTTGCTTATGGGCTTTCCTCTTTCTCTTGTAATCAAATCTGACAATAATCTTCTGTTGATCATGTTTCAGGTGGGTGTTCTGTCTGCTTGCAGCCATACTGGCTTGATGGACAGGGGAACTGAATATTTTTATTCAATGAAGAAGGATTATGGTCTAACACCAACTTCAAAACATTATACTTGCATGGTTGATCTTCTTGGTAGAGCTGGTCGCTTGGAAGAAGCACAGAAATTAATGAGAAACATGCCCTTTGAGCCAGATGCTGCAGCATGGGGTACTCTACTAGGTGCTAGCCGGATTCATGGCAATACTGAATTGGCTGAAAAGGCTGCTGAGATGGTTTTTAAGATGGAACCTCATAACTCAGGAATGTATGTCCTTCTTTCAAACCTATATGCAGCTTCGGGCAGATGGGTTGATGTTGGTAAGATGAGATCAAAAATGAGGGATGTTGGTGTGCAGAAAGTACCCGGGTATAGTTGGGTTGAGGTACAAAACAAAATTCATACGTTCACAGTTGGGGACTGTCTCCACCCAGAAAGAGATAGAATATATGTCTTCCTAGAAGAGTTAGATCAAAAAATGAAGCGTGAGGGATATGTTTCTTCAACCAAATTGGTTTTGCATGATGTGGAAGAGGAGGAAAAGGAGCACATGCTCAAGTATCACAGTGAGAAATTAGCTGTAGCATTTGGAATTCTGACCATACCAGCCGGCAGACCAATACGTGTCATGAAGAACTTGCGTGTGTGTCAAGACTGCCATAATGCTATCAAACACATATCCAAGATTGTTGGAAGGTTGATAATCTTAAGAGACTCCCACCGGTTTCACCACTTCAATAACGGTATTTGTTCTTGTGGAGATTATTGGTAAGAGCAGAGAGATGGTGAAAATTGAAGATTGAGTATCAGTTGTACTTTCTGGGCCTTATTTGTAATCGAAAAATTGCTGATAGCAGTGAGGAGTGCATTTATGGCAACTCTGTTCGTTGTGGAATTACTGAATTAGTGTCCAAGTGAATGAATCAAACTGACATAGGGTTGTCAGAATATCTGAGTGACTCGGACTACTTAAGAGTGAGCAAGAGGGATCATCAATTCATTTCATCATCTGATGGAAGTTGGAATCCGGCTTCTCTTCGAAAGACATCACAGATTGTAAATTGCCGAGAAGTTAGAAAGATTACATGACATGCAAAGAACAAATCAAAGAGTAAACTGGATTACGTAATAGTTAGGGTATTCACCTTCAATCCCCAAAAATATCAAAATTCAATTGCAACTGAATAAGTTTATTTTTTATTATTAAATTTATATTTTTATCAAGGTTAAGAAAATCGAACTGGGTATCGAATCGGTCAAAGCAGAAGTTCAAAGGTTTAGAGATCCAACTGATTTAATCGGAAGTTCGAGCGAGGCATAATATATATATATATATATATATATATATATATATATATATATATATATATATATATAATTTATTTTTTTAATTTTACCAAAAAAAAAAAGTAAATCAACCAAACCGGTGAACCAGACTGATTCACATTGGTTCAATCCAGTTTGATAGTGGTTTTCAGCAATTCCAGTTTAACTAGCAAAACTGGACTGGACACTAGGCTGGTTCTCGGTCCGACCAGCCAATCCAGTCCAATTTTCTCTTCCATGATTTTTTTTACCTTCAGTAACTATAATTTGACACAAAATTTTCTTATTTTATATGTTACTGTTAATTAAATATTATTTTTTATGATAACTTTTGTATGTTAAATAGGTTATTTCTATATTTTATTCTTTTTTAATTACTCAAGTTACTTTTAACTTATAAAATTCTAAACTTCAAAGTTTTTTAGTAAAATTTACTGATGACTCTGAGTGTGTTGGTATCTCTATGAAGATATACGTAAAAAAATTCAAGAAACTCTACGGAAAGCAAATGAATTAAATGAGAAAAAAAATTGCCAATGCAGTGCGTTACATTACAAAACTGATAATCAGAAGGTAGACTTCTGGTATTTTATAACATCTTTGGTGTCCAAATCGTAGATCTTGCAAATTTTCATGAGAGCATGTTGACTATGCCCATCTTCAAGATGAACAAGATCCTGAAGTTCCTTGGATCGCCACAATACCCAATGTGGTTCATGTGAGGGGCTTGGGTAGTGACAAGGAGGCAGCAATGAGGAGTTTGGAAATCATAGGTTCAAATTTCAATGTCACAAGTATACTAAAAAAACATCAAATTTTTTAATCATTTAAATGATCAAATCCAAATGTTTAAATCAATATAAATTATATTGCTTTAGGTCGATTAACTTTTTTATTTAAATTAATTCAAATCAACTCAAACACCTCATATAACAAAAAAAATCCGCTTAATTAAATATTTGGTAACTCATCAAAGTCGTAACAAACACATTGACCAAAAACAAAAATCGAAACAAATGTGAGCTACTACTGACTTATAGCAGCTCTCCAAATCTACAAAGCATTTCAAGTTTCATCTTTTACCGATACAATATACAATGTCAGGATTCAAGTTGATCAAAAAAAATATTGGGATTCACTGGGATAACCTTGTTATGTTTTTTTTTTTTTTTTTAATGATACATCTTGTTTTGTATTTAATCTATAATTAGAAAGGTCTTGACATGGCAACTTCTCCTCGAGTCTGAGAAATCTACTATAGGAATTTGCCCTTACCTTGTCATAACGTATCCGATCTTTTAGCAGCCCATTCCATCTGTCCCATCCCACCTCCTTATTCGCGTGGTTACTGTGGTACTTGTATAATGGAGGAATGATTAACAATGTAGAGGGAATCATCGGGCACTTTTTTGAGTTAAGCCGGTCATTTTATTCCCCCACCCCTTCCTTGATTTTTGTGTGCCTGACCAAGCAGCGTGTACCTATAGAGACCTCATGGCATTACATTTACACATTGGCATCACCCGTACCCCACCAAATCGTGCATATTAAAATATTGAGTAAAATACAGTGACACCCTTGAGGTTTCAACATATGATAGTTAGCCTTAATTTTCTTGAAAATGAGCACTCCACCCTACTTCCCAAAACCACCGTTACAGGGCCAACCCTATTTAACCATGGTCTGGATTTTGCACTCATATTCACTCACAACATTATCCACTGTGTTAACCCTTCTCACCTACCTGAGCTCGAGAGATTTTTGTCAAACAGGAGAAAAAACCATACCCTCCATTTCTTCTTCTTCCTTTCATCTTCCACCCCTCCAAAGCAAAATATCAACATCAAATAAAGTCATCTTTTTGGGTTAGAATAATAATAGTATAGACTCGGATTCACTGTGAACCCAAATTTATATTATATCTCATCCATCTAAATTATATTTTAAAATTATACGTATATAAATATTAAGATTTAGATAATTAAAATGTAATATAGACTCGGGTTTACCATAAATCCGAGTCTATATTATCATTTTTCTTTGGGTTAGGATAGCCCCAGGTTTCGTTGAAATAACCCTTTCCGACAAATGAGCTTATCATAGAATTATAACTCACAAGATTGCCATTTGGATCACTAAAGATGTCAAACAACCTGCAAGCCAAGCTCACCTTTCCGTTGGCCAAAAATATAGACAAGAAAGTACTCACTATATCAATATCAAAAGAATCTGGCCTTTTTTCTTGGTTTCTTTGGCTGCAGCCCACGTGTAGGAGTAAATAGCTGTGAAGAATAGGCCGTGGACTGCACTTGATTGGCCAATTTATCTATGTGTGGAGATGATGGCCACTCATCTTCAATTTTTGCATCATGTCATGAATCAAGGCTGACATCTAGTAGAAGTTATCGAGCTATGTCACCAAAATCTCCTTTCGAAGGGAACATTGATGAATGATCCTTTCTCTCGCTCCGTGGATTCTACATGGAAGCCTCCATTCCAACTTTCCACTCGAGAACATCAGCAAGTGGGCCCAGCGGCATGTTTGTTTTAGCGTTTGAAGTCCCAAAATACACGTTCAGCCTCCTCGAACAATGGAATTAAGATGTTTGGATGTTTGCCTGTGATTTTCACTCTCCAATGTTGGCTTGTCGTGAAGCGACCCTTTAGCTTTCACGTTCAATTTTGAGATTTAATGATTGAGAACAAAACTTATAGACACACCTACCCTTAACTTTTTACCAATTGTATAAAGCCAGCTACAAACAGAAGCTCGCTAAAGTACATAAAACAAAAATAAGAAGAAAAGTAAAAGACATAATAATATCTATAATATTGTATATAATTTTCTTTATAATATTAATATGCTTTATTCAAATATTTTAAAAACAAAAAATGAAATAAAAGGATAATATTAAAAATGTAATATAAAATTTATGTCTTTTTTGATAATTACATATTTAAAAATGATTTTAATTAATACTATTTAAATAATATTTATTCTATTATAATCATTTTTAAAATAAAAACATTCAAACATAAATTATATTGATATTAACCCACTTTTACTCAAAATCAATTTTGATAAAATTAAATTAATACAAACCCTAATTTACAAACGCCAATCCAAATATGCACTTGGTGATGGGTGTGTGCAATAGACTCCACCTCACACTCTCTTGATATCCTTTGGTTCCCACACTAACCCTTTACTTGTTTCAAGAGAAAGAGAGAGAAAGAAGTAGAGAGAAAAGAAATGAATGAATTTTGATATTTTATTATGCTTGGATGTGAAAAAAAAATAGAAAAAAAAAGTATTAGTGATGAAATCCATAAAAAAATTTTCTCCCTACAATAGATGAGAAAATAAAGATAGAGAAATTTTATATAAAATTATTATTATATCCTATATATAAATATAAGAAAATATTTATATTAGATTGTATAGAATAAAAAAATAATTTAATATAAATGCATTTTTTCTTTTTCCTTTTCTCTCAAACCAAGTAATTCTTTCTCTTTATTTTATTTTTATCCAAATAATACGAGAGAGAATAAAATTTTCCTTTTATTTTTTTTCTTTCCATTTTTTTTATCATTCAAACAAAGGGTAAAGGAGGAGGAGACGCAGATGAAGCCTCTGAAAATTTAAGACAACTTAGCGCCCCCTTTTTTTGTAAAAAATATTACAAGTGATAACCATGGTTAAGTAAGAATATTTTATGGGAATATTCTCACTTAACCCCTTACAGCCATAAGTTACTGTAAATGAGGTGGAGTACTCATTTTCAACAGGATTGGAGTTAACTGTCGTATATTAAATTAAAACCTCTAAGGGTTGTCACTATATTTTACTAAAATATAAGTCTGCACGTTTCTTGAGCATCATCAATGTATGTGTTGTATCTGGAACCTTCAAAAACACGCCAATTGAGAGCAGTTTTTGCTAATATTCATATTACAAGAAACTAATATAACTAGGACCGTCCATCCCCGTCCCCGTTGTTTCATCACAATAAATAATAATGACTAGTACACATCGCCTTCCCGTACACATACAAATACTCGATTACAGTAGTAATACAAAATGGCATTTCATGATAGTGTAGTGCAGCAAAAAATAGCTGCTAGCTCAATCAACAGGGAGGATGTCTGCGTCTGCAGTGATTCAAACCCACCACCGTCTCTTTTACTCTTTGTGGAAAGAACCAGAGCATGGATGTTGGATCAAAATTATGAAAACGGCCATAACTAAACATTGAGAGCAGCAACGTTCTCCGTCACTCCATCCACTGTCTCGTCATTGACCTCCGCAATTGCTTCCTGCCAATGCAAAATGAATACACTCAACACAAACACCACCGAAATGTACTTCATTAAGTACAAATCTGAAAGCAAATGTCAGAGATCATTTGAAGCCAGATGTAAATTGTGTATGCTAACAAAGTCACAAACATGAAACAAGCCAGACAGACCAAAACAATAATGAACTACATTTTTTTACTTTCCTATTAAAAAATTAACTCAAAAAGAAAAAGATAGAAAGTGCCCGAGTTACTATATATAGAAATTATAAATATCAAGAGATGTAAGATGGATGTGGAAAATCTCTGGAACACACTGAGATGGCCTGTCACGTCGTATGACACGAAAATCTCAAACCAGTTATCGGATATTCTAATTATTTCGAAACCTTCAGCTGATGCCTTTTCAATCCAACACAAGGACAGAAAAAAATAGTTGAAGAGTCATGCATTTGAAAGGATGGAGTTAGCTACCTCAGGATCTTTACTTTGTTTCTCATAACTCTTTGAACCACTAATGCTGGCACTTTTCAAGAGGCTCCGTGTGGTGTTGTTTGGCTTCGAGGGTCCATTTTGTGCATTGGCATTTCCGGTGCCTGTTGCCTCAGACCCCGGAGGACCGTAGAGATTTGATCCAGTTGGCCTTTCAACATCATTGTTTTGATTATTTTCATCCTTGGGAGCACAAACTCGCTCTCTGGAAAAGGTTAAACTGCAACGGTCAATATACAAAACAAATAACACCAGAGAAAAAGGTTCACAGGCTTGTCTGCCAACCTTATCTCGTCTGTAAACAGACATTAATAACCTGGATCAAAATTATGAGGGCAACAACAAAATATAGAACAAATTAAATCTCCAAAACAAGAAGACAAAAAGGCTGGAAACAGCCAGGAGCCCCAGATGTTTAACCAACACTTGCCTAGGTAAGGAGGCATGCTGTCTTTGCAATGGAGTGCTTCGTTCACCTTTGCCATAATGTTCCTCAAGATGTGCAAACTGTCGCTTGAACCGATCAACCCCACTATGCAACAGAATAACAGAGTTACTGAATAATAACTAAAGCATGTAATGTTTAAAATTTCAAAGAACCCTCATCCAATATTAGTTCTTAGATGACATGAAACACACAGAAAATTAACCATCAGTAATTTCCAGGAACTAAAATTCTAACTAGTAAAAGGATGAGCATCAACAAAAATAGATATTAAGAAAGAATTATGATTTTAATAGTGTGGCAAACAAAACTAGGGTGCCAGTGTTTTGCTAATAAAGGATCTAGTTCTGAATAGAAATTTATGGGATTCGGGAAAACATCCCATTCCCAGCAGAATGCAACAACAATAAGTGCATACAAGGGCTCCTGAACATAGTTATAAACTATGTATTGTGAGAAGCATACAGTAGAAGTTGGCTTAATGCATTATTTCAATAATGAAAGACCGTGCCTTGTGAAAAGAGCAGACAGATGGTTAATGCCCGTCTGATTTGATAAATGCATCCAGCCATCAATAAAATATTTAGCATGTTGGTACATCTACCTTGGATACATGAAGCTGGTTTGTTCTCCACCACGAAGATATTCCTGAAGCATCTGGGGATGATACTCCAAAATCTGTTTCCGTCAAATGTATAAACAGTTATTACCACATCAAAGAGGAGACAATAAATTGAAGCAAGAGTGACTGAAATGCATGGTCATACCTCTCGATAAATCAACTCTCTAACATCATCTTTGGTCAATTTCCTTCTCTCAAACTCAAACTCAAGTTTTGAAATGGGTTGAGTGGACGGTTCACGATCCACATTCGACAAACCTTGGAAATAAGGATCAGCTAAAGCCTGCAATCACGAGCATAACAGAAGCATTGAAATTTACCCTTTGGTAGTAATCAATAAAATATCCCCTTCGGTGATTATATAGTTGATAGAAAATCAACCTCTTCAGCTGTTGGACGATCTTTAGGATCAAATGCAAGTAATTGCTCCAGTAAGCGAAGAGCCAATGGATCTGCATTTGGAAATTTTTGAGAGAATGGAACTGGTTGCTTTTTTCGCATGCTACTAAGATACCTTCTAGCTTTCTCATTTCGAATCTGTGAAATTAGGATTAAGAATTATATTCAAGTCTCGAGAGCACAGGGGATAGGAAGTAAAAGTAAGCCTGAAATGAAAGGTTGGTATTACAACAAAGAATACAAAGGTACTAAAAACACAATGCAGGGGGGCAAAAAATAAAAAGGAATGGTAGAAATTTAGAATTAATATCATTACAGCATGTCACAAGCTTGCCCAACGACGTCAGAAAACAGCAAAGCAGATTTTGATAAACTAACCCTTGCAATGGACTCAGCAGGGGGAGTGCCAAGCAAATCAGTCATGAGATCCAATTGGTGCACCACATTTTTCCCAGGAAACAATGGCTTTCCAGTGATCATTTCTGCAAATATGCATCCAATGCTCCAAATATCAATTGCGGGGGTATACTGCAAAAGACAAGGATTTTAAATTTGCATACATATTCCATTACTTTAAGTACACTCAACTTCTTATATCATACAGAACCCAGGTAGATGTGTTGTAAAAGTAGAAAGAAGCTTACTTTTGAGAAAAAAGAACCGCATAGTTCAGGTGCACGATACCACCGAGTTGCAACATAGTCCTTAGTAAAAGTAAGTACACTGAGTCAGCAAGAGGTTTAGAGAGATACCTAGATTGCAATTTGCAATTTCCTATCGAAAATCTTAAAAGAGAATAAAACAGAATTGATAAATATAACAGATTGACATGGTATGCACAATAGAATACTTACAGTCCAGAATATAGCTGACGGAGCATCATTAAAAGAAACTCGAGCAAGCCCAAAATCACATATCTTTAGTTTGCAATCAGCATTAGCAAGAATATTTTTGGGCTTCAAGTCACGATGAAACACATTTGCTGAAAGAGAAATAGCATATTAGTTTGTTGGCACTATCTGAAAAAGTCAAGGAACTAATTATAAGGATACCTGTATGTATATACTTCAGCCCTCGAAGAAGTTGGTACAAGAAAAATTGGTGATGCTCAGGAGTAAGATCATCATTTGCCTTGATTACTTGATGAAGGTCAGACTCCATCAATTCAAACACTACATAGATATCCCTGAACTCTCGCCGTGAAGGAGGAAGCATAATATGCTTAATTTCTACTATATCAGGATGCCGGAGCAACCGCAGGAGTTTAATTTCTCTTAAGATCCGCGTGGCATCAGATACATGTTCAAAAACATCGTTGATTTTCTTGATTGCAACCTTTTCCCCAGTATGAGTGTCGACGGCAGATCCCACCACACCATAACTTCCTTTTCCGATGACTTCTTGGATCTGGTATCGACTTGCCTCTCCATACTCAGTAAAAAACTCTGCTTCTGGCGAACCCTGTTTGACAACTAGAAACCATTAAGCAATATAGCTGAGGTACACCTGCTGGAAAACTATAACTTAATCGGATATCTTCTTTTGACCTACTGCAATTTCTAAGGTGAAGTGTAAAACACAGAGAAGCAGGAAGCTCCACAAAATCCATTAGGAGAGGGGACAACAATCTGCCAAATTCACTGGCAATGCCGTGATTTTGGCACTTCCTCATACTATATGCCATTTATGATATGACGATAGCTCGTCATCAATACCTAAGACCAGAACACGCACCATAAGCTACTGCTTTAAGAAAAGTGACAGGTAATTAATGAAATTCATGCTAAGCATTGCCTCTTCTCTTTTTACTTTCAATTCAATCTCTGCCATCAGCAGCAAACAAACATAGCCCCTGGCATGATTTTTTAGAGAGAGAAAGGAAGAGACAAAAATAAAAATAAAAAATAAAACCCAATCGATTCAGTTCACGATAAAACAAAAACAATAACCGATGGGGGGGGAAAAAACGAAACTTGAGCAGTGCCCAGTAAGCAAAACGATAAAAGAAACACGATAATATAGTCAGATCGCATTAAAAAACAAAAAAGAAAACACCCGAATGGACCGATCTACCAGTGAATGATAAAAAAGGGACCTTTTTGTGGGGATCCATAGAGGAATGTTTGAAGAAGATCTGAGTAGGGACTTTGAGGGGCTTCAAGCCGGAGATATCAAAGTCTTCCTCAATGGTGAGTTCGGTTTCCTGATTGGGAGTGGGAATAGAGGCCAATTGAGCCCGCAAATCTCTCACATGGACACGGCTCCCATTATTATTATTACTATTGCCATTGTTGTTGTTATTATTGTTGATAACATGGTCTTCCACCTTAATAGTAGAAGGGCGTCTTTGGAACAAGCGTCGAATGCCTTCCACGAGTGTTCCTCCACCACCACCACCCATCTTATGTTATGCTCTCTCTCTCTCTCTCTCTCTCTCTCTCTCTCGTGTTCAGTTGTACTCTCTGTCTCCCTCTTTCTTCGCCTTTGACTCTGTGCCACTCGAAACCAGCACTCCACGCTCTCTCTCTCTCTCTCTCTCTACACCTGGATTTTTTTTCTTTTCTTATAATATTTATTTATTATTTTTTTTACATCTTTTTTCTATCATTAGCCCGAATGGTGCGGATAATGCAGACGCAATGCAACACAGAGAGAGATTGCAGCTCATGCTTTAATAGAATGGGTTTGCTTACGATGTTGTAAGATGTGTGAAGTAGTTAACTGTAATTGTTGTTTCCTAGCTTGTGGCTGGTAAGCGTCACTTGGCTTTGAGTGCAAGCTTGCACCTTGACGGAGTATTATTATCGTAACGCGGCGTGAAGTGTGAATGAGCTGTTGTGGATGTGGATTATGAAAGAGATTTGCTCATTGCCTATGTGATCTCTTTTTTTTATGATTTTTTTACTTCATGAATCATGATTGTTGATTTATATGTTTAATTTACATTTACATTTAACGCGGTTGACAGGTACGTAGTGGATGCTTTGAAATGGCTTGTGTTCGTGTGATGATGGCATGAATAAAATTAAGATATTTCTTTGCCATCTATGGATTACAATTATTGAGCTCCTTTCTTTAACATCCAATCGAATTTTGAAAACGTAACACAAGGTGCAAGGGGAGAATGACGGCCCAAGCATCGTAACGTGAACGCTAAAAATCAAAGATTGCATCCGTTAATTCTTGAAGAAAAGTTCACTGAATCTTGATCAGTTGATTACAAGTTGAATAAATAAAGCTCAATTCAATCTTTATGCCGTTGAATCATATTTATTATATAAGACATGAAGTAAGTATCTCACTTCACCAAATTCATTCTTATATAAAAATTTTATGTCATGGATATTCTATTTATAAATTATATGATAACTTTAAAATTATTAGTGCATTTTGTGCAAATAATTTGAAGTTAACATAAAATATTTTTTAAATAAAGAACATCAATCATTTGTCCAAGTGTTCATAAAAGAATCATTTGTCCAAGCATTGGTTATGAAATTAATTTTGATATATTATTAGTATAAAAAAAATTTATATTATTATTTAATTATTTATATATACATCAGTGAATATAATTGACTCCCATATTTATTATCTCAAAAATATTACATATAATAACATATAATTAGATAATAATATAAATCTATTTTATAATAATAATATATCAAAATTAAATTTATTTATTATTATTATTTTTTATAAGTAACATTTTATGTTTATGATTAATAATTAAGAATTTAATTGGTATGCATTAATAGTGTAAAACTGATTTATATTGTCAACCAATAGAAATAGGGAAGAGTGAGAAATCATGGTAGGCCTTTCATTATAATAGGTAGTTATTTGTGTGAATTGACACTTTCTACTATTTCTATTGGTTGACAGTGTAAAATTGTATTTAAATTAAATTTAATAATTAATATAATAGTTGTTGTTAATTTTGACATTTAAATATTGATTGGTTAAAATTTATGATAAATACTAACATTTAATTATCATAAGTGGTTTAATATTTATTTTTAAAAAAATAATATTGAATTCGAGTTTTGTAAAGCTCTTTTGTGTCATATTTTTTCATTAAATGATATAAGTAATTTTTAAGTAACATACAATTTAATATAATTCAAAAAATAAAAATAAAAATAAAAATTGATAAATTTTTAAAATTTAAATTCATCAATTATTCGTATACGAAGTTGCAAGTTTTGACTTGAATATAATATTATCATTAATCAGACAAGTATTTGTCTTAAGGTTTCAAAATTTATCAAAATTATTAATGACATGTAAACACCTAATTCAAATGGAGGATTTTGACGGACAAATAAATTTCTATTGATTGCAATATAAAATTACTTTAAATTGTCAATATATAAAAATTATTTCCTATTAAATATAGGATACTTGCATCATTTTCAAAAGTTAAAACAAAGTTTCCATGGTCTCGGGCTGAATAATACGAATGCACTCCATCCATCGCCGCATTTGCCGTTGGGTCTTTTTTATGTCTCCCACTAAAAAATATAGAATTTAATTTAAATACATGAATAGTATAAAATAATTTTACACTGTTAGTAAATAAAAATAATAGAAAGTGTTAATTTATATAAATAATTACCCATTATAATGAGGAATCTACCATAATTTTTAACTTTTCAGTATTTCTATTAATTGATAATATAAAATTATTTTATACTGTCAGTACATACTAATTAAACTCAAAAATATATTAAAGTGAGAGCTATGGTGAGGAAAATTTTAGTTTTTTTAATTAAAAAAAACTGAACCGGGAGGAAGAATTTTAGTTGAATCACATCACAATATCACAATTAATAATGACTAAATAAACTTGAAGCTGATCATTGATCTTTGTGGAACATTAATTTACTCAACTTATAATTCTCTTAGGTGGCGTTTGATATGGAGTAATCCATCTGGATTACCGGTAATATTTGATTAAATTACTTGGCCCACAATATTACCCTATTTGGCTGGGTAATATTACTGAAAATCTAGATTTTTAAGGTAATATAGATTATTATCAATGTGATAATGTGTATTATCCCCTTAAAAAGTAGTAATGTGTATTACCACCAATGTGGTAATCCTTCCATTATTACTATTATTATTATTATTGTTGTTGTTGTTGTTGTTGTTATTGTTATTATTCATTAGTAAAAATGATATTAATTATTATTAATTAATAATAATAATATTATTATTAATCATTGTAATCATTATTATTATTATTACTATTATTTAATAATATTATTAATTATTTTTTAATAATTATTATTAATAAAATTAACTATTATAATCATAATTAATAATTAAAATTTCTTATTCTTTATTAATTAATAATTATTAGTAATTATTAATATTATTATAACTACTAATAATAATAATAATAACAATAATAATAATAATAATAATAATAATTAACTATTTTATTATTATATTAGTTTAATGCATATATTACCTAGTAATTTTTTTTATATACCAAATAGAGTAATATAAACTGCCACTTAGATTATTTATACATATCAAACACTGCATTTAACATTACCAGCAATTTAAAAGGTGACAATCTTTCTAAGTGGTAATCTACATTACTAACAATCTTAATAGGTAATCTACTAAACGCTATGTTAGACGTTTTTCCTGCTCTGCTTCAATCTTTGCTACCTTTTGCTACTGGCTTTTTTTTTTTTTTACATGGAGCGATCTACTAACAAAAAGGTTGAGGACACATACTTCTATCAAAATTTAAATTTGACTCCACATTAAAATCAAAATTATTTTATTAAATTTAAAATTTCTTATTATATTTATGTATTATTTTTGTTCTCATTATCTAAACTTTTAAGATTCATCATTGGTCTTTGAACTATCACATCCATACTCCTTGGCCTCTTGCAGCTCAACTGCCATTCCTTTGACCACGTCAGCGGGGTGGGCAATTAGTAATAGAGTAGGGGGAAAAAAATATTAAGTGACCAGGTTATCGAGTCATTAGATCATGTTTGTGGATGTATTTTTCAAACCTTTACCCAAACTAAATAGTGAATAATTTCATCAAGCTGATCCAATGGCCTAGCCCAAAATATATCATCAAAATGGGGTTGGATCCACTAGGTTGGCAAGTAGCCCATGAACCATGGGCATCCTCTATTCCCTTCATTCACACTTGAGGTTGATAAATTACGACATGTTGATTTAAGTTCAACCAAAGTATAAGATATATAGCTAATTCCAACTAGTTCAACCTTTCAATAAACTCGCCAAAATAATTGAAAATTTAGGGATCTCTTAAAATCTTCATGTTTATAAGTTTGTCAAGCCAAAATTTTTGGCTTGGACAAAGTATTAGCTTCAACACCACTCGTTATAGGAAAGGGAGAGTCTAAAATGTTGAATATATTTTAATGAACTTAAATAAATATTTTATAATAATGGGTTTGAGCTTTTGGGTTCATAAATCTTTTCAAGTTTTCTATAGCTTTGTCTATTTATTTTTAGGGCGCATTATGCGGTGCATTGAATTAACTATGGTGCATCATACACCAATTTGCTCTAACGTTAATGATCGATAGAGTATTGATATAGATAGTCTCCTTTGATGTACTTTAGTATTTACTCCTTTTCTCTCACATTTGCACTCAGTTCCTGTCATTCACATCATCTTCTTCGTGACACTATTTAAGCTCGTTGTCACTATCGTTCAAGTCACCTTCTTTGCATAACTGTTCTTACAAGTGACCCACAAACCCATCCACCTAGTCATGGTTCAATTGATTTGATTATTAACTAAAGTAAGTGGGGTTTTGAGATTGGGGGTATGGGTCTTGAAGTTTAGTGATCCAGCTATTGGTGGAGTTGCTGGTGGGATTGGGGAGTCGGGCTGCGACGACAGATGGAAGGGTGCGATAATGGTGGGTGGTGGGTGTTGGAGTTCGACGATGGTGTAAGGAAAAAGAAAAAGAGAGTGGGGGTTTCTCTACGCTTCTTTGTCATCATTTATGGATTTAGATGGTTTATGCATACACATGGCAAAATATAATACATTGCAGAGATTTTTTTTTTAAAAAAAAAAAGCTTAGAGACTAGTGGAGCCAAGTTGCAAGGCGGTAGTTGTGAGTTGGAAATGGGTGGTCAAGCTGGATGCAGGAGGCACCGACAAGAGAAGAGTGGGGGTGTGGGGGCGGAGGGGTTATCACGAAGAAAGTGAGAGCATTACAATACATTAGAACCAATTGATTGTATCAAAACACTCTAGATCTTCAATATTGGATAAATTGGTGTGTGGTGTACCATAGTTAACTCGGTGCACCACAAAACATGCCTTATTTCTAGTGTTATATTAAGAGACAATAACTTGTGGAAATATTTTCTACTTGCATTCGTTAGTGCCAAATATGACATATGTATAGTGATACACAACAGATGCAAGTGATACAAACACACACACACACACACACACACACACACACACACACACACTTCGTTTAGTTTAGGGTAATAACAAAATCAAGCAATTCACATATGCATCATCTTCATTTCCTAGCTTTGTCATGCGCGTGCACACATGCACATTCCTATTATTTCCAACCCCCGTGGCACACACCTTATTCGCTAGGTGTAGATGAAAATATGCAAC
Source organism: Pterocarpus santalinus (assembly GCA_031439595.1). Lineage (NCBI taxonomy): Eukaryota > Viridiplantae > Streptophyta > Magnoliopsida > Fabales > Fabaceae > Pterocarpus > Pterocarpus santalinus. The sequence goes on from CM062524.1 coordinate 53,766,785, forward strand.
ATGGTAGCGGTGCACTCTATGCCTTCACAACCACTTTCATGGGAATTTGCCACATCGGAGATTGGAGCTTCGGTACAAACTACAATGGCAAGACATATAGCCAAGGCATTCAACTTTGCAGCCACAGATATGAACACCTGAATGAATCCTTCCAATCTGAATTGAACTCACCAACATTTTCACCACCTAAACACTAAATCCTCATGGCGATGGCGTCTACAAATTTCGGCCCAGCCCAATATCCCAGCTATGGCCCAAATCCATTTGATTTATCAAATCTCAACATAGAAAGATCCAAGATACATGACCAAAAAAACCCAAGATAAAGTGAGCAGTATAATAAAAAATAATTCTCTTGGAAAAAAATAAGGAGTGTGTTAGGGATGGTTTGATTTAACTCGCAATCAGATAATAAAGAGAAAATAATAAAGATCATTAACAAAAGTTATTTTTAAAAAAATTAATTATATTATAGTTATTAAAAAATTTTAATAATTAAACAATAATACTTTAAAGAATATTTTCTTTTTTCTTTTTTTTTCCCTGTCCTGTTACCTTCTCTACATACTCTAACTCTTGCATAGTTGTTCTTACTATCATTGTTCAGCATCCATTGTCATGGTCTTGCTCTTCCTTGTCATCTTGCTCATCCATGTCATCACCGTCCCCCCTCCCCCCGGCCGCCATCATCACTTTGTCTTCATAGTAGAAAAAGATATTCAATATCTAATATTAATTATATATGTTTAACTACTTGTTTTAGATAAATCATGATAACCACTCAATAACTACTATTAATTATTTAAATATATGTATTAATCATTTTCATAATAACCATCTAATTATTATCAACGATCAATTATAAATGAGTAATAGTTATTAACAACAAATATAGATATTAAGTGTCAAATTAATTAGTAAATACAAAATAATGATTTATTTATTTATTTTTTTAAAAGAAAGCATATATTGATTAATTCAAACAAAAATTGAAAACATATAATTTAAAATAAATATTGCAAAAGGTCATATAACCATACTTATCAATGAAAATAAAGCACAAGCAAAAAGGTGAGGATGATGAGTGATGGTTGCATAGTTACGACTTGTGAGTGGTGTTTAAATAGTTGTGAGCAATGATTGAACAGATTCGATGACAGCAAAATAATGACTGAACAATAATTGAATTTTAAGACTACTAACAAGAACTTTTCAATTGTCCATGCTCTAACATTTTGATAGAATGAGACTCTCTTGGTACAGTGAAAACAAAAGAGAAGATGGAATGCGATGGCTAAACAAATAATATACTTATACTTTTATTTAATAATTTTTACTTTAATTCTTTAACAAATATCCTACAAGTGTATCTAAAGTTTAGAAATTTATTCAATTTATAAATTAAACCAGTTACTAGAATATTACACTTAAAAAATCACTCATACTCTTCTTTATCATAACACAATATTCAATGATTTTGCACATATAACAAGCATACCTTTTTTTAGACATCGTTGTTTATACAGAATTGTTTTTTGAAAAAAAAAAAGAAAACACTCATAGACTCATATGCTTCTCATCACACTTATAATAAACAATGTTCTTATTTTTTTTTTCCCTGTCTTCATCATCAATAGCTCTCTTTCGAAATGTTTGAACTTTGATGTTAACAAAGAAGTATTTTCCATTTTTTTTTAAAAAAAAATTCTCAATGAATATGTGTGTCATATAGTAAGTAAGTGTTGTTTTATCTTCCTAGAAGTTATGCCTTCAATATATTCCTTCTAACAATATGTTGGTCAACTCTCAAGCAATTTATTAAAAGGTAATGACATTCGTGACGACTCCTCCTATGAAGAGATAATACAACAAACCAATTTCGTAGGAAAATAGTAATAAATGTAATGTAATATTGTAATTTAGTGGACACTGCACTGGACTCTTTGTTTTGCGGGACCATTGGCAGTAAGTAATAGACGGCAATTTGCCCGGCGGTAAATACGATTTAGTAAACTCCAACAAGTGTATCACTGCGTCACGCCTAGTCTTCCAAAAGGGCGGGAAAGGTATGAGCATGCATTGAATTTGAAAATTCATTTGGTAAACTTAAAATTTGAATCTTTCCTCCATGAATGAATATGTTCTTGTCTCATTACTTCACAAGACTCCCTAGACCATGCAAATTGCTTTCATTCGAAAATACTAATAATTGAATGATGTTATTACCTCCTCTTTAAATTGCACTGCAATGGTAATTTATATTGGTATTAATTTTGTGTTTATATTATTTAATAAGATCGATAGGATATAAGATATTAAATCTATTAAATAATGTGCCAATATGATGATAATATGCAATTTTTAATTCATAATGAACATTAATTAGATTTATTAATAAATAGTTTTTGCATGACCCCAAATTAAAAAGAGTATTATTGTTTGTATATAGTGATAATTAATACTCTTTTTGACATATGTAAAATTACGTATAGACAAATGATAATTTTAGTTATTTAAATGACAAATTTATCTTAAGAAAATATGGAAAACTATGTATTATTAAATATGGATTTCAATTTTGTAAATAAAAATAATTTTTCATATATTATCAATTATTTTTCATATTCACAAAAAATGTAACTAAAATACTCAATTATTCATAACAAAAAAAATTCAATTATTTATATTAATCTGTAAATATCTGAAGAAATATCTAAAATTTATATACAAATAACATTTTCTAAGAAAAAAAAATTGCCACTAATATTATGGAGGACGTAAAATGTCAACCCCCTTAGAAAGATAACGTTAAATGGATCTAATGAAAATTAAATCAGAGCTCTTCTAAAGAGGGTGTTTGTTAAAAAGATATTTGTATGATGTAATAATTTCATATTTGTTTTAAAATTTTATTTTCTTATAGTTCATAAGAAATATTGAACTATTTTCTAAGATTATTTCATTATCTATTTTTTTTTTGTTTTTTTAGTTTACTTTTTTAAAATAAAACTTTTTTAAAATAAAACAATCGGATTAATACGCTTAGAATAAGGTAGAAATTGCATGTGTCATATATTTACGACTTGTTTAAGTAAGGTTCATGAATCAAAAGCATATGCAATTAAGCATTTTTGTTTATTTGTTTTTAGAAATGCGCACTTAAAGGGTAGAGCTTAAAGTTAACTGAAGAAAAGAAGAAGAAGAAGAAGGAATAGTTTACTAATGGTGTTCAAGTTAAGTCCTGCAAAACCTCATGCATTTCAAAGCTTCCGCTAATGATCAGATCTATCCGCTTAAAATTTGTAGAAACAAGCGTTTGCAATAAATCATTAATTAATTTGCAAAGAAGTGTTTAGTTGCAGAATGAATAGTGAAACGAAAGACATAAAGTGTGACAGAATCTTAGAAATAAAACAGGTGCCAAAACTTTGAGTGTAAAGAAAGCAATGGGCATAATTGCAAAATAGAGTTATGATAAGGTTGAACCGAAAATATGGGAAATGGATGAGAATGATACCGGAGTGAATAGAGTAAGATTGGAGGGTAGGAAGGCAAGTAAGAAAATAAGTGAAAGATGAAGGGTAATGTGAAGAGGAGGAGGGGGGGGGGTGAGTAAGATGACGTTGGTTAAGACAGCACTAGAACAGAATACCCTTGTGCTTTGAATTCCTTGGATTTCCAATTAGCACCACCCGCCTACCCCTAGGCGAGTGCGTTTCACTCACTACTCACCTTGTTTTACAAAACCACCTAACCCTCTGTTTCTGTTTGTTTCTCGCACTTCACTCCCTCACTATTAGACTAGACAGACAGTACACACAACACACAAACTTGTAGCACCCACTAATATCTATCTCTTTCTTTTCTATCCTCCCAATAATCAATTTCCAATAACATTTCCAATTTTCGAATCTACCCCTTCTCTCTCCATGGACCCAACTTCGATCTCTCATCCCCCTCCGTCAACCGTTCCCACCATCTCCACCGCCGTCCCCTTCACCCTCGAACCTAACAATCATGTGGTTTCTCCTTTCCCCTTTCCCAACCCCAACCCCAACCCCGCTCCTCCTCCTGCTCCTGCTCCTGCTCCTACAGCCCCAGCTCCCAACCACCCCCCTTATGCTGAGGTAAGATTATTCTCTATGTTATGTATGTAGAAGAAGATTATTGTGTGTGTGTGTGTGTGTGTGTGTTTAGGGTGACCTAATTAAATTAATGATGTGGGTGGCACTGGCAGATGATATACACAGCAATAGGGGCGCTGAAGGAGAAGGACGGGTCGAGCAAGAGAGCCATTGGAAAGTACATAGAGCAAGTGTACAGGGACCTCCCACCCACTCACTCCGACTTGCTCACTCAACACCTCAAACACTTGAAGACCAATGGCCTCCTCGTTATGGTCAAGAAATCCTACAAGCTCCCTAGATCTGAATCTGACGCTCATGCTGATGCACTCCCACTCCCACCCCTTCCCCCTCCCCCTTCTACGCAAACTCCTCTCCAGTCCCCAAGGGGCCGCGGTAGGCCCCCCAAGCCCAAGCCCCACCCTGTGCCTCAGCCCCAGGCCCAGCCTTTTTACCAGCAGCCACAGCTCCAACTCCAACCCCAGCAGGTGCCCCAAAATGCTGAGCCCGTGTGGGCTGCACTTGGGCTTGGAGATGAGCCGGCAGCTGCAGCTCCTATTACTGAAATCAAGAAAAGGGGGCCGGGTCGTCCTCCGAAAATTGGAGTAGCGGGAGTGGGCCCGGCGGTCCCAGTTAGAAGAGGGCGTCCGCCGGGGACGGGGAGACCTAGGTTGGCCAAGAGGCCCGGGCGTCCTCCGAAGCCCAAATCTTTGTCGGCAATCTCCAATGGGTTCAAGCGACGCCCTGGCCGCCCGCCCAAAAACCAATCAAAACTCATGGTCATCCCCTTTGCCGCCCCTGCTGCAGCTGCTGCTCCTCCTGCTATGGCTCCCAGCGTGCCCACAGTACCGCAAACTGTTACAAATGCAAATGGTTCCGTACCCATTGGGTCTCCGAGGCCCAGAGGGCGGCCCAAGAAGAATGCCGCTGCAGTGCCGGGTCTGGGAGTTGCGGCACCAGCTGCTGTTAGTGGTGGTGGCCGTGGTCGTGGGCGTGGCCGGGGAAGCGGGGTGTTGCCGGTGATGAGGCAGGGTCGTCCTCCGAAGCTTGCCGTGGTAGGGAGGTCCAAGAGGCCTGTGGGCCGCCCAAAGGTGATAATACTACCTGCTGCATCCTGCATATTACTCTGCTAACATGAAACATGTTCTGTTCTGATGCTTTTTGTTTTGTTTTTTTTGATGTTTTTCTCCTTCATAACCATTATGGTGGATGAGCTTATTTGGAGTAAAGTTTTTCTTTTTTAGTTGGATACTTTTAAAGTCCGTACTGGATTGAATTATTGATTATTATTTAAACCTTATCCGAGTTGACTTTTATAAACATAATTCTTTTGGAAAAACTTATCTGGAAGTGAAAAAATTTAGATGGCAGGATTAGTGTCTGGTTTTCGTAATTAGTAGGCTTAGGTGAAAAAAAGATAATTTTGCCTTATTTTTGTATTAAGTTAGAAAGTAAAAGAAAATAAAAAAGATGCTAAAGAATCAAAAATTAGTTGTTAGAATGATGTGACATAATTATTAACTCTTAGATAAATAAGCAAGACAAACCACTTCAATTCATTTAACAACCGCCATGCTTTTTGTAAAAAATTCTTGTAATATTTTTTAGCAATGTAGCTTTGCTGAAAAAATAATAATTTTGTATTATTTTGGTTTCGATTATACATTGCTCACTCTTCACTGCATTATCAGCAGACGATTATAGCACTATTATCTTTTTTTTCTTTGGTGAACTTTGGATTGGAGGTAAATAATAAATGAAAATATCTTATGGTAATGTCTGTTGAAAAGCTGTGAATTTTTGTGTTTGAACTCGGAGTTCAGTTGACTATGTAGCACGAATATAACATTCAGACCTTTAAGATGCATGTATTATGCAGTTTGATTTAAAGGAACTTGGTGATTCTAGATAGAATTTAATTTAAATACGCTGACAGTATAAAACAGTTTTACACTGTCAACCAATAGAAATAGAAGAAAGTATCAATTACAAATAATCATCCATGATAATGAGGGGTCTACCATGATTTCTCACTTTTCCAAGATTTCTATTGGTTGACAGTATAAAACTGTTTTACATTGTCAGTACATACCAATTAATATACAAGTTCTATATCAATGTTTTTGTGTCTTCTTTATTTCTTTTGTTCTCAATTAATATACTTAATAAAATTATTTGTGTTATGAATTGTAATTATTTTATAATAATTGTTGCTTGGCCTACCTTTTCCGCTTTCTAAATTTGTAGAAAATGTTCTTATTTGCATATTTCTTTGCATCATTTTTTTTTGTTTTGGGGGGGGGGGGGGTAGGGATCAACTGCTGCTGCTACAGCGCAAAAGGTTGCTAATAAAGAACTAAGGAGGAAACTGGAATACTTTGTAAGTTGAAGCAGTCTCCCGTTTGAATGCTCAGTTGTTTGTCATATTTCAAAGATGTTATATTTCATGCCTCCATCCTTTCATTTACAGCAATCAAAAGTGAAGGAATCCCTTGGCGTGCTGAAGCCTTATTTTAACCATGAAAGTCCAGTCACTGCACTTGCAGCAATCCAAGAGTTGGAAATACTGGCAACTTTGGAGCTTAATGCACCATTGAGGGATGAAACGCAGCACCTGCAGCAGCAACTGCCACAAGAGCCACAGCCACAGCCACAGCCCCAGCCACAGCCCCAGCCACAGCCACAGCTGCAGATGTATCAACAGCAATATCCTCAGATAGCACCGCAGCCACAGCTGCAGCAACTCTTTCACCAGCATGCATCAGCCCCAAGCTAGGAAGAGTTGCCTCAGTTTGATGGAGAACTCCTTGTACAAGTGTTTTTAACAGGGCAGGCAGGCACAGGAGGTAAAAGATCTGTAAAGCGAGTAGGAAGTAGCAGTACTGATTTGTCTGTGAGTGAAAACGACTGTGTCCATTTGAGTTTGTTGTTGTGCACCTTTAGATTGACCCCTGAAGTAATATTTAGAGTACTGATGATTCTGTTGTTATTCAAGTAATATTTATTTGACTTTTTACAGCTTAATGTAGTCACATTAATGTGTATGTTGGTCCCTTTTAAGCTCTTTTTCTCTCTTCCTGCCTCTTCCTCCCCCCCCCCCCCCTTCTCTCTCTCTCTTTCTTCCCTCTTGCCCCTCTCTCTTTCCCCAAAACAAAATTTTGTTGTTTTAATTTTTCAGTATTGTCTGCCTGATATTTCTTGTGATTGGTTTGGTGGTGTGAATTTCTTTTCATTATTGGCCCTTTTTATTTCATCAGCTCTTTCTGCCCGCATCTAATCGTGTTGGATAAAAGTGTAACCAAGGGCCCGAAGGAGTTCGATACGTGAGATGCCTATAGATATCATTTAGATTATATGATCCAGAAATAAAAGGAAATTTCAGTTTAAGTATTTGTTTACTTTCCCCCAATTATGCGATTTTAGCTATTAAAATTTTCTTTTCGTATGATGTGTTTGTTTAATTGTTAAAGTTAGAACAAGGGATTAATCAGTGTTTGATTGTCTAAGTGGTATGTGAATAGATAATAGACAAGGAGGCTGAAATCTTGTTTTAATACCTAAAGCTAAGCCTGAAACGAAATGTTCCATCCTCCATGGCCGCCGTCATGCATGTCTTCCGTGTATGTTTTAACCCCCATCTAAATTATTAATTTTGCATATTATAATATTGCATCAAAATTGAATACGAAATTATATCTAGGGAAGATTGGATTAGCCTATTACAAAAATTGAGCATATATTATTTGTCATAGAGAAATTTAGGGAGTCAATTTATTTGTGGGTGATATATATTATTTGTCTTATGAATTTCTCTCCTAATTTTGGATTAGGGTAATGGTTAGGTAAAATTTTTTATAAAGTGGCAATTCCAAAATTTGAATCAGTGTAGGTGAAGTTTGCTTAGATTGTAATCTATTTTCAATATGATCAATTATTTTTAGGTATATTACACTATTTTATTAGTAATTATATTTATTTTTGTCAACATTTTAATGATTTTTTAATTGTGTAACATAACTCTAGACTAGTTGGAATTTTGCATTATGCTGTAAGGTCTTTGACACACTGGCAGGGTGCCACAGTGCTATACTATATAAAATTTTGAAATAAACCCGAGGTTGGGATTTTTAGGGCATTTAGGGCTAAATTTGATTATTTTAACTTTTCTTTTGTTTCCCCACTCAACAGATCGATGTCATAATAGCTTTGATTATTATTCTCTTAAATGTGTTAGCGTCTTATGTGTAGGCTGTTGGAATATTATTTAGCCCTAGCTTATAGATAATTCATTTCGTCTCGTTTTTCTGGGCAATCTGAGTTTCGTATATTTTAATGGCCGTGGTTGCCCTCGATAACGATATTACTCTGACGATTGGTAATTTGGCATTAAACTTCGGATCATCTACAATTTCCATAACATTATAAAAGATTCTAGGAACCTTGAAAAAAAAAAAACAATTTATAATTAAAAAATGAAAGTGCAACTTAAACAAATGAGAGTTATTGGATAAATTTTTTTCCAAGTAAGAAGGTGCTCGCTGAAATGCAGAACGTCCTTCTCTAGTTTCCATTATTACGGCAGAAATTTCTTGCAGCTAACTTGTGCTGTTTAATGAGGGACAGAAGTAACGTCTCATGTCCTATCGGCTTTGTCATATTACAATGATGTAATTGTCGTGTTGTTCAGTAGTGCTTATTTGTATGTGTGCCTGAGCTTAGTGCCAGGGTGTAAAAGCGAGACCATCTGACAATCACTTTTGGGCCATCTTCATAGGAGCCTTCAGAGCTGGCTCTTTCTTTACGGTCGACCCATGACTTTGGGAATCATGTCTTCAGAGTTCAGAGTTATTCTCTTCTGTTCCATATTTTGTATTCACCTTTTAAAATTTTCATTATTATATAAGTTGGATTAAATTGAATTTGCATTTATAAAATATAGTGTAAGTAACAATTTCAAAATACCTTCAAGCTTGACAGATTCGCAAATTGAAATTGAATTAAAATATGATTGATTAATTTTGTAAAATGTTTTATACTAACGATATATTAAAATTATCGTCGTTCAATACGTTTTACCCTCAAACACAAGTCCAGAAATGATTTTGCATCAAAAACCGGCAAGGGTACTTTTGAAAGAAAAAAGACAAAAAAAAATTAGAAATTATTGTTGCCTCTACACCACACCCAGCAACATAACTTTCTTAATAATTTTATTAAATGCTTATAGAAATATTTATATAAAAGCAAACAATTTGTGCAAAACTTCTGCAAATAATAATCCTAAATATCAAATTCTTAAAATCACATCGTGAATACTTAAAATCACTACAAGAGTTTAACATCATATGTTGTTACCGTGACCGTTTAAGAGATTCGTTGGTAGAAAAATTAAGGGAGAGAGATGTTACTTCAAGCTCAATTTAGAATGAGTTTGTAATAGCATTTATAAACTTATTAAGGGATTTGTTTTTTAAAATAAAGGCAAGGGAAAGGGAAATAAAAGTCCAATATAAAATATTTCAGACTAAATAAAACATATATAAAATTTTAACTCGAAAACTAAATACTTAAGTCAACTAGGCGATGATCTTCTCTAGCCAATTTGACACATGAATAGTTAGACTAGCAAATTGAATTCAATTATAAATTTACAATAACATTAACCCAACCCAACCCAATCCAACTTTGAACTAATTTAACTTGCCATGTATTGGTCCAAATTAATCGACTCAACTTATTAAAATATAAAACTATTCATATATCTCTATTCAACCATAGTTAGAAACTATCTATGTCTATAGATGGAGGTAATAGAAAGAGGCGGTCAAATGTCGATGTGAAGTAATTCAAATATGCATTCAACTTTCAATATACTTAGGGAGTAAGGTAACTTTGTTTCGCTACACAGCTTAATACATTTAGATGGAACAACAATAGGAAATTCTATATGTAACTATGACAGTTTATCGAGGGAAGAGTGGCCTAATCTAAAATGCCATCTATCATGGATGGAAGTGTTGGTGCAATTTATAAAGAGGTTTATGGTAGCTATTTGGAAACAGAATATTTCATCACATAGAGGCCATCAACCATCTCAGTAGATCCAATCTTCTTCAAGCTAGTTTGGTCCTGGATGTCATAGTGTTTGTTAGTAAAGAGCAAGGTGCGATTTAGACATGAGGCAAGTGGTAGAGAGTGTAGTAGCTTGCTCAAAATTACAATTTTAAAATACTTAATTACACTACTTATAGGATAATGCATCTAAGGTCGTCTCACAAATATATTGATGATTATTTGATTAGTAACAAAGGGATTTTGTTTGTATGCAAGAAAACTAAGTAAGAAAAGCAACTAACAACTAAAACGGGACATTAGCTCAAGAATTTCCTAGGGCCAAAAGCATATCTATCACAAACGCGTATATAATTAAACACATGGTTGTGGCTAATTTGAGCTATTAGAGAGACCTCTACTAATAACCTCACAATCCTACCTAGAAACCTCTAGGCATTCAACCAACATACAATTGATTAGATAATTGAAATCTCAACTTTAATTAACTTAAATTGATTTTTAGCCCCAATTGCATTAAGCTAGATTTGGACCTAAACCTAATTTCTAATTATTTAATTAATTAAGTTCATATCAATTAACCAATTAGTAATCACCCAACTAATTACTCATTCATAAACCTACATATCAATACTATTCAATACGAGCATATAAAAGAGTAAGAGACAAAGAATTAAGAAAACACATCATGTATTGAAATTAAAAAGTAAAGTTTCAAGATGCAACTCTTGAAGCCTTTTGGAGAATCCCTAAGCTAGCCTCCAACTCTACTTCTCTATGGGAATTTACAACCAAAATAGAAAATAAAGAGTAGTGATGGAAAGATGAGAGGTTGAGAATAAGAGAGGAGAAGAGAAGGAGAGAAAATAAAGAAAACTAATCTACTCTAAAATAAAGAGGCAAGTTAAATTCCTCAATATAAGACTCCTCTTTCACGTCCCTAATTTCATACTACTTATTAGACCTCAAATGTGAAAATCAAACATTGTCATTTAGTCCAAATTAATCCTCTACCTCTTAGTTTTAAGTGGACACCCAATTTGCTTAATTTGGACTTGAAATAAGTGAGTTATGGCCCAATTCACGTCAGTCAACTTCAACCGCCAATAAGCCCACCAAAATGTTATTATTTTGAAAAGTGATCTAACATAAATTGAAATTTTATGTCTTAGCTTTCAAATGACACTGGTTTTGTCTCAATCTAATATCTACAACTCAAGTTATGGCCCAATTAGTGCACACTACTAAGATTTCAGCAACAGCAGCCCTTATTCGACTTCGTGGTCGAATTTGATCCACTAGATGTCTAAAGTAGCTTTTGATATCTTTATCAAAGTTGTAGATCTTTTTCTTAGTTTTCTTACAATATAAAATTTGTAATTTTTAAATGTCTAGAACTTAAGATATGCTTAAAATGCAAAAATAATATAAATTTGTAATAATATTAAAAAAAATATAATTAAGGCCGATTAGAGCCCAAACTCATAGAATGTGTCTAATATTAATCAATTAAGTACAAAAGAGATCCAATAAATTAAATATAAGAGTTAATTAATGTATAAAAATATTACTTATTACTAAGGTTCGAGACAGAGATGATATTGAAAGAAAAAGATGGTAGGTAAAGCTCATTATGCAATACAAATATATCCAAGAACTAAGCAGTACCATTGATATAAGCCATTACCTAACTTCCAATAGGTAGACAATTTGGCATAGGGGGTATATACTTTTGTATGCAATGAATAAATCTAATGAGCTATGGTATGTTGCACCCAAATCCAAAATCCAAAGGTGCATAGAAGATTTTAGATTGACCGCTAGAATGATACCTGAAGGTGAAGTGGTGGATGAGATGACATATTTTGTATATAAAACTATTCATATACCTTTACTCAATGACTTAAGTTTTTGGAAGGAATGACGCATAATATGGTGTTAAATTCTGTATAACCAAAAAATTTAGAATTTGATTCGTATTTGCCCCTTTTTCTAAATAAAAGTTAAATTTTAGCATAAGATATGAACCTATGCAAAATCTACGCTTAGAGTTCAAAGAGGTTCTTGTATAAATAGACATATTAAGATATAAAATTATTTAAGTGTTTCTACTAAATAGTTTAAATTTTCGGGAGAAATAATTTATGATAATAACATTCATTTAAAGTATTCAAACATCACAAATTTGTGTTTCAATGTTAAAAGGCTTAATAGCTTTAATATTTAACTGTTTTTTTCCTTTTTTTTTTCATATGCTTGGTGTCGAAACGCCGAAACAAAACAAATAATAAAAATAAAAAATAAAAAAGTGGGGCTATTGGGCAAAGAGACGCAAACGTCATAAAAAGGCAGCGCGGAAAGTTACTCTGATAGTAGGTCATGGACGACACGTAATCTTCGCTCAAAGTAGAACACTCAATGGAGCCAACCAATCCACACATTGGCTTCCTTTCTTACAGGAGCCACAATTGACTACCACCCAATTTTCCTTTTGTCGTAGGTAGTGTCTAGTTGAATGGTTATGTATTATTCGTGAATTATGTAAAATTGATTAAAAAGTTAAAGTAGTTACAATAAGGTTGTAGTTATATAATTAGAATTGTGAATTTGAGTTATTTTAAGATATAAAATTATTTATATGCTTCTACTCAGCAATTTTCAATCATGTTCCGTTATTTAACTACTTAATCTATTAAGTAGAGGTACATAAATAATTTTATATTTTAATAGTTATTAAATTTAAAATAATAAAGCTTTGTAAGTTATGACTTAGTCCATATTTGGGTAATTTAATTATAATTTAAAAATATTTTTTTCAAAAAAATATTTTTTAATATAATTTGACATGTTTAATAAATTTAAATAAAAATAATTAAAATCTTTAGTTTATTTACTTATACTAAAATCAATATTATACAAAAAATTATTATTTGTAAAACTTAAGACTACAATTAGAAGTTGATTAATTTAAAATTATGATATTTTTATTAAATTAAATTTAAATATAAAATATTATATAATATAAATAAATTATTTTTTTATAATTTACCATATAAAAGAAATTTTTTATACAATTCAAACAAGACACTATTTTAAAATTATTTTTAATTAAGTTAATACATCTAAACATAAAATTAATTTTCACATAACCAATCATAAACAAAATCAACTATACTTATAATTGACTAAATTTCAATCTCAGTGGATCTAAATACACCCTTACCTTTAAAAATAAGCTCTTGCAAATATTTTTAATTGTATTTTCATATAGATGTAGAAAATAAGAAAAAGCACATTTACCATTTAATTTAAAGTCTGCGACCCTGAAATTTTAAAATAAGGAAAAATTAAGTAAATTTTAGTTTTAATAATTCTTAATAAGTACTTTTTTAAATGTTATATTTAAATAGACAATATTTTTAAAAAGGTACCCTTAGTAAAAATAAAGATAGTTGTTTTTAGGAATATACAAGCCCTTAGCCTTAGTTAATTTCCCTTTTATGCTGTTAAATCTGTTATTGTTGTTTGGTGGATGTGTAGCGCGTGCCTCGGCCTGACTCAAGAAACCGCAATAATAAGTTAATAACAACAATGTGATTTTCTTAAAAATAAAAATAAAAATGTGTTTTTCTCAAATTTAAATAATGTATTTTTTTTTCCAAAAATAATATGCCTTTCAAGAAAATTAAACCAATAAAAAAAATAAGAAAGCAAGGAAACAGATTTGGAGTAACTTAAACTAGAGTACTTAACATTAAGGAGGTGGTTGGGTTAAAGACAAGCAACGCCGCCCAAGCAGAATGTATGGACGGAGCAGTGGAAGCCATAAACGCGGGGACCTTGATCTCTTCCACAATTTTACCTCATTTATTATTCTAATTCTGGCCTTTTTGTATTTAATATCATATCATGACTTTGTTTTTTTATTTTAAATGTTTTTATCCGTGACTTTTTTATTCTAATTCTCACCTTTTTGTATTTAATATCATATCATATCATATCATTACTTTGTTTTTTTTTTTTATTTTAAATATTCTTATCCGTGACTTTTTTATTTTATAATTTTTGGGTAATTTACACAAAATTATCCCCTAGGTTTGTCAAAATTACATTTCACCCCAAAGTATCACAAATATTGCAATCAGCCCCACACCTCTTTTCCTAAACAAATGTCGTTATGAGTCTACACCAGAGATTAACCATGGTCAAATGTTTTTGATGAGAGACACGCTGAAGACTAACCTAAACTACCTAACCTAGTTACCCAACGACAATAAATGGCAACTGAACTGAGAGGCTATGTCTCTCCTCCTATAGTCAAGAAGAGGGTAAGAAAAATCCAACCCAGACTTGCCTCATTCAACGATCTGCGGCAAAGGCAGGACGACTGGTTTGGAGCTTTGCGGCAAAGGGGTGCAACACCACTCAGAGCTTTGCCTCATATGCTTCTTTTAAGTGTGATTTAGAGTTAGTCAATGAATAATTTATCTTTTCTGCTTCCTTGGGATTCTAATAATTTGTGCTTGATTGGTTATCAATAATTTCAATCTACCACCATTAGATGATCATCATGCTTACTCCCAGTATTCTTTCAAATTGGTTCCTTGTTTGTGGGCATGAATATTAGTTCCTTGCGCAAAACCACAATTGTATTATGAATAAAACTTTTCACGCATTCTACAAGGATACAATTGCTTTTTCTTTATCTTTTTTTATCCTTCCTTTTAAGTACTGTTTCCACCGAAGAGGCCTCCAAAATAAGCAAGCTTAAATAGACCTGATACAAAATGGTGAAGTAGGATTGTCCTTAATTTTTATATAATTATGTGAATATTTATTGAATTGGAATATTGTCAGATTTCTTTTTACAGGGAAAGTTGGCTTCATTATTAGGAAAAATGAGAGTATGTTAAATATAAAATAGTCAATTGTTGATAGATCATTGGTCGACTTATATCAAACTAATGACATAATAATCAATTGTTAGCAACTTAATTCAATGGTGTATGTGTAAGTTGGATGTGTTTAAAATGTTGATTTCAATGGTGGGGATGTGTTAGTTGAACTCTTTGTGCTCCTCCCTCTATTTTTACAATGTTGGTGATTGTTGGAATTATTTGTGATGGGTAAGCCAATTGAGTGATGTTTAGTAGGGATACTATTATTGATTTTTTTTTATCATTTTGTGTGCACTATTTTTTGATATGAATTGGGTAATTGGATCCCCTCACTTGTCCAATGGTTACTTTAGTTCGACAGTAGATATCTTTTTTTTTTCTTTTTTAATTTCAATGCATGTAACCTTGGTTAAGTAGTAATATTCTCACTTAGCAGGTAGGAGTGGTTTATGAGTAGGGTGGACTGCAATTTTTGTGATACTTTGGATTAGAGTGCAATTTTGGCAAACCTAAAGGGTAGTTTGTGTTAATTACCCTATATATTTCTTTGTGCGAAGTGCAAGCTAAGTCTTGTGACACCTATTGTGGAGAAATGTAGCATGCCATTTATTTATAAGCAATATTAAACATTGGGCAATAAAAAATGATAAATCTTTCTAATTGATGTATCTAAAAATCCTCCTAATTCAAAATTCCCTTCACAATGGCATGGATTAAAATTTACATAATATCCAAAGACAATTGTGAGTGAAATTTTGAATTAGGAGGATTTTTAGGTTGATTATTATAAAGATATATCATTATTCATTGGACAATATTACAAGATATATTTATAGGTTTGACTTATTTTAACTATTATATGACTATGTTTTGTTTGATCATGGAAATATAAGATTTATTCAGTCTCTTCACAAAAGTTGCTCTTTTAGAATTTAAACTCACCTCTTTTTTCCAAAAAAATCAAGGTTACTTATCACCTTAATTAATCTTTTGTGAATACATAAGAAAAATACACAATACATTCAATTTTATGAAATATGAATTACAATAAACTCTAGCTTGTGATCGACGAATGATTACTTGAACTCTGTTTACGTGGGACTGTTTTGCTCTTTGAATACTTTAACTTTTAAAATCTTAAAATATGGTTTGCAACTTTCTAAAACTTAAATTAAACATGCTAAAACTTAAATTAAACATGCTATTAAAGCTTGTTGAAAATGTGGATCTAAAGCTAAATTTAGCGTAAAGATAACAAAAATGGATCATCATGACACGGTACTAGAAGAAAAATAAAAGTAAAGTGACCAATGAATAAGCAAAATGAAAGGCGAGCATGAGAGAGCGCATCCGTTACTCGTTAATCTGATACATATTGTTTAGGAATATTAATTGTTTTAGTTAAGAAACTCTTTAAGGGGAAAATGTACCAAGTATCTTATCAATTCTGCTTGAGTAAATATTAATTTTAGTCCCCGAAAAGTACATGTGAGTCATTATGATTCTTGAAATTTAAAAACCAATATTTTAATTCCTAAAATTGCAAAACGCAAGTCAGATTAATCCCTGTCTCCATTTCCATTCTTATGGCATTATATTTTTGTTGATATCTCACGTTAAGTAATATAGTAGTATTCAAAATGACTTTTGAGGTGGTATAAATGAAAAATATGTTTAAATTAGTTAATGAAATTTTTGAAGCAAGATAATAAGAAGGTGTTATATTTAAATATCCCATCTTTATACATAAATAACATAGTTCTAGTATATATTCAACTACTTGCAACCCAAAAAAAAAAAAGTATATATTCAACTACTGTTGGAACTGCTCAAATATAGGCCTCCAAAAGTTTGGCACGTGTTGCCAAATTTGATTTTTAAAAAATTCTTAAACGTTTGATTGGATTCCGAAAATAAGAAAAGAAGAAAATAATCCTTTAAACAAATTGATTTCAATCGGCGGAGTTATTTTCTGATTTTTCTCCATGTCATTGCCATTTGTTTGAGCATTAGACTTGAATTAAATAATAATTTTGATTAAAAAAGAAAAATGGTCTGAGGGGACGATAAGCTCGTCTAACATCCGTGTTACATGGGGTACCACGAGAAAAGACAACGTAGAAAAGGCTCACCCTTATGTATTGGCGTTATCCTGATCACCCACTTTTCCACCACACCCTTATTTGGATAAAAGAAAGGCATCACGCCTAACCCAGAATTGTTTGTAGATTCAAGAATTTGGGGGAATGGGTTCTGGTTAATCATTTTTAGTGAATCAGAACAAGTAAACCTTTGAAAAGCCTAGAACCTCTTTAGTTTCTGTGTCTTCTATTTTTAAGAATTTGTAAAGGAAATAGTAAAAAGTAGAAAATAAAAATAAGAGATAACAAAAAATTAAAACAGAAATTAAACATACCCATTTTCAGTCCCTTTTATTTTAGAGGTAATGTTGTTTAATACAGAGTGAAACATTAAATGCGGGCACCTTTTTTACTTGAAAATTGAGTTCGTTGTGCTATGGAAAGTTAGCCTATTTTGCTATATATAATTCTAGTTTTATTATCCCGTCAAAAAAAAAAATTCTAGTTTTATTATTATTATTATTATTAGTAGCAGTAGTAGAAAAATATTATTTGAATATATGGGATATGAAATATTATATTAATTCACACTTTATTTATTATTAGATAAAATATAAATTTCATTTAAATTAAATCCATTGTTTACACCCCTAACCAATAATAAATAAAATATAAATCAACACAATTTTTCATACTCTATATATTCAAATAAGATATTTCTTATTACTAATAACGGGGAGCAATTATAAGTCACTATGAGCATTGACTTTCTGCTTAAAGATGCGGAGACGGCATGGGCCAATAGAATAAATGGTCAACAATAAGGCAGCAATAAATGTTGAATATCAACGAATAAAAAAGAAAATATTGAATGTCAAAATGAGAGCTCGCATCTACCCTCCACGACTTTTTCTTCCTTCTCCTCCCCTACTCAAAATATTTCTTCATCCTTGTCTTGCAAGGAAAACCTAAAAATAAGTCAGTGTACTTCTTTTGCCAAATAAGTTGGTGTACTTCTTTTGCCCCTTGCTGCTGGTTTGCTCTGAATCTTTTCTCGACATTCCCTTTTCTCTGTGTCGTCAGAAGGGCAGTCCAAGGAAGAACGATTAGCCACTCCAAATAATGTTATTTATACATTAAAAATAAATAATAAAAATGAACATTATAAAAAACGATATAAAATATTTAGTAATAATACATGAAATTAAGACTTCATATTTTTTTTAATATTCACTTTGAATATCTATTTTTTTAGTCACTCCATTAATGTAGATTATCAAACCGTCTTTAAGATAATTACTAAAAAGAGATCTAGCTCAATTTAGTCTTGATTTAGTATTGTTATAATTTTTTGAGAGCTGCTGAACTCTCTAAAAGTTACTCTCAAAATGATATAGTAGTATTATATAGTAAAATAATATAAAAATTACTCTTAATAAGTAGAAGTCACAAAAATAATGTTAGATAAAATTATTTTTAAAATTTAAAATGACTATAATGGATATAAATATTAAAAATAATAATTTTTATTTTCAATGTTATTAATGAGAGTAAGGTTATATTAATTTTTTAAATTTTAAAGAGTACAAGTCAACTCTGAAAAGCACCTCCTGAGGGCTCCCGACAGTATCCCTTAACTTTTAAAAGCCAAGAGCAAAAGCACCTCAATTTTTTGTTTTACCAAATAAAAAAATTGACTTATACTTTTCATAAGTTAGAATACCCCTTTAAAAAGTATTATCAAACTAGGCCTCAGAAGAATTATGCACTTGGTTGATCAATGAATAAAGGATGTTAAATATTTTTCAAGTTGCAAGAATCAAGGCACTATTATATTTCCTTTTTTTTTTCGGTTGAAAAGAGAAGACCATCAAAAAGAAAAATAAAAAGAGATGAATCGGTTCAAACTTTAGGGGGTATTTAATAATCTCAAAAATTAAATTAATATCGTATAAAATAGAATTATTTATATTAACTGGTATAAAAATTAAATAAATTTTTACTAAAACTGTTTGATTCAATAATTTAAAAATTAGTTTTAGTATAAGTTTTATTATTATTATTATTATTATTATTATTATTATTATTTCTTTCTTCTTGATTATGTTATTGGAAAATCAATCTGACGGACTGCGACAGCCAGCAGTGATGGACAATGGTAGCTAGTGGCGACCGGCGGTGGAAAACGATGGTGGCTAGTGTAGGCAAATGGTGGTAGATGAGGTGGCAGTAGTGGCAAACTGTGGTGAATGATGGTCAGTGGCAACCGATGATCGCAATCAATAGCGGTTGGTGACAAGTGATGGCAACCCCAATGGTAGTCATAGGTAGGTGGTGGCGACTGTAGTGGTAGTTAGCAGCAAAAAATGGTGGACGATGGTGGCGGACATTGATGGACTACAACGACGAATGATGGTAGACAATGGTGGCAAACGATTGACAAGGTTAATGGAGAAATAATTAATTAGTGTGACTTGAGAAAAATAGTAGTAAGAAGATATAAAATAGAAAAAAATTAGAATGAAATAAAATTAATTTAAAATTAATTTTTTAAAAAACTGATTTTAGGTCCAAATTGATTCAAATAAATATTAATTTTAAAATATTTAGATAGTTATCAAATAATACTTATTAAAAACTAAGCCCCATTGTACTTAGTTAATCGATTTTTCTAATTTGCTAAACAGTTCCTAGAGCACAATAGTCAAAAATGAAATACTGTCACAACAAAAATATAAATATAAAAAATCATATTTGATAAAAGTACTAATGGTGCTGGTTCTATTGGTATCATGTCTAGTCGAATCTCCATCATATTGTTTTTTATGCAATTTTTAAGAGTAAAATATATTTTTTATATAATATTATGTTAACTTATACTCCATTCATTATTAGATGGGATGCGGACCTAATCTAAATAAGATCTATACTCCATCCAATAATAGATGAGGTATGAATTAAATTTTTAAACTTATCATTTGTGTTGCTCTTGCACACTATTTTGTAATAAAAAGAAAGAAAGGAAGAAGGGTTTCATTACGAACAAAAATGAGATCTGTACGCTGACGAGGATTACTTTTAAAGAATTATAGATGAGGTATTTTTTAATTAATAATAAAGCATCATGATATTAAACATTTTAAAACTTTTGCTTTTTTAAAATTTTTTTAACATGTATTTCCAGTGCACAAAAGATTATTAACTGCTTTTAAAATAAAAAGCATATAAATATAATTTTAATGCACCGCAATAATTAAAAAAAAGTTTAGATAACTGTGTAATTATATACTGTTATATTAATGAAAATAGCTAATTTTTATAATTATTTTATATATATAGTAAAATTTGATTAAATTACAATATATCAAAATTTATCTGAAAATATTATTGTTTTTTTATTTTTTTTCGTAAAGGCATATTATTATTTTTGTATTATCTAATATTTAACTCTTTAATTTAAGTATTAAAATTAGGAGTATTTAAAATCAATTTAAATTTAATTAAAACCCAAAACTGATCAAAGCCAAAATCAATTGGTGTAGATTGATTCTTATTTTATAAAAATCGATCGATTCATTCGGTTTTTGGTTTTAGCTTTTAAAATTGAATCAAATTAAACTAGATCAAATCAATAATATATTATATATTAATAATTATATATTTATAAGATATATTATATATTACATATTCATATAAATATATATTATTTTTGTTCAAATCTTTTATTATGTGCTTAACTTGTTAATTTTAGATATTAGTATAGTTTTTTATAACTGATTTAGATTTCACGATTGCATAGTTTTATAAAAAAAAAATTAATGATTAATCTAATTTAATAAAATTAAAAGTTAATTTTTTATATTTTATAAAATATTTAATAGAAAATAAAAAATTAAAACAATTTAAATCAAAATAATTTTTTTTATTTGAATCAATTGAATCTTTGTTTTAAAATTGGGAGAAGTTTACAATTCTTACATAATAAAAATAAATATTTAATATTCATCTGATTTTTATCTATTAATTTAAATAAAAAATTCAATTAATTATAATAGTATAAATTTTTTTTTAATATTAATTACTAAATTTATTTTTTAATTTAACTAATAATTAAAAATTAGATGAATATAAATATTCATTTTTATTGGATAAACATCTTATACTCCTTCTTTAAATTGAACCAAATCGAATCACGGTGCTGGCTAAAATCCCGAAGGAAAAAGGAATACTAATTCGGAAAGTTTTTAATAATGTAAATTTCGGATTAATGGTTGCGGTTATCGGCGAGTAGGCTTGAACAGAGGAATGAGAGTGAAGGGTACTCAAGTCACAAGCAAAGAGAGACAGTGAATGGAGTTGATGAGGCTGGTTGGACATGAAAATGAGTTTTTGCCACCTCCACCTTAAAAGCCATTTGTCCTGTAGTTGGAAAACCACAAAGGACAAAGATCGGGTTTGCTTGGTATAGCAAAAGGTGGAGACTCAAAGTAACCATTTTTCCAACTTGTTCATTCTATATGCCATTTCTGAGCAGTTCACCACAACTACACAACTCATGCCACTGCCACCACCCTTTCCATTTCCATTTGGAACTCCTCCTCAAAACACACACAACCTTACACAGAAAGAGAGGAAAGTGGAAGAAGAAGAAGAAGGAGAGAGAAAAAACCAAGTTGGTTTGGTTGTGATTCCCACCACCAAGTTCACCTTTCTCTGGGACTGTGAAATGAAATCCTTCTGACCCTCTCTCTCTCTCTCTCTCTCTCTCTCTCTAACAAGTGGGTCATGCCTTGTGGCCCCTACCCCTCCCACTTGCTGCTACTCTCTCTCTTTCTGCTGTCTTAGCCTCTGCTTAGCTACCCTTTAATGTTCTCTTCAAAGCTCTCTTGTCTCTTCCATTTTTGTGTTCTGCTTCCACGTACAGAACACAAAGATCCATTCTTTCTCCATATGGGTGCTCCCTGAGTTTCGTTTTCCTGCTTCCTAAAGGTGATTTGTGAGATAAAATGAAACCTCTCAAGTTGCTGCTGGCTCCAACGGTTTGTGTTTTTTTCTTTTTCGGATATTTCAAGTTTTGTCTGCTGAACAGGAGACTGCTCCATTTCAATTCCAGCATCTGGCTCGCCTTGTCTGGGAAACTTATAGAGCTTATTGATTGAAACGGTTTATTGTGTTTCTTGGATTTGATTGTTTTGGTTTCTGGGTTTATGAGCTGTTTGCCAAAAAGGGGTTCTTTTTCTTTGAGTAATTCTCTACTACCAATACCATTCTCTGAGACTGAGATTCATGCTTGCTCCTACACAACAATGGAGATTCCATTTCTTTAACATTCAGTACTATAGCTCAGTGAAGAGATATGAAGAACATTCTTAAGAAGCTTCACATCATGCCTAACCAATCAGAAGATGCAGAAGGGCCTACTTCATCAAGGAGCAACAAGTCCAATGACGGTTCATCCTCATCCACTACCCCTAAGAAGATTTCGAGTTGGTTGCATTCAGTTTCTAATAGGCAGAGTCAAGGTCCTTCATCTCCCAACCTGGCGAGAGGAGAAAGAATGGAGCCATCTGATTCAATGAGCAGTGGTGGTTTGGATATTGTTTCTGATTCAGCAAGGCGTGATTCTGGGTCTAGCACTTCCAGGGATCCTGAAGTGGAAGAAGAGTATCAGATACAACTGGCCTTAGAGCTGAGTGCAAAGGAGGACCCTGAGGCTGTGCAGATTGAAGCTGTTAAGCAGATCAGTTTGGGATCTTGTGACCCTGATAATACACCAGCCGAAGTTGTGGCCTACCGATACTGGGTAAGTCACTTTATTCACTTTAAGTCCATTGACTTTAGGTTGAAGTCACATTGAACAAAGGAAATTGGAAGGCGTAAGTTTTATGGTGTGTCACTATTAGAGATATTTACAACGTTACCAGAGTCCAGAATTTTGTGAAGAATATCTGATGCAGAGATGGTGCTGCTTCATTTGCATGATCTGAAGCTTGGAGTTGTATTTGAGTGTGTAGTTATTAGCCTCAGGAAAAGGAGCGAAAATTATGAAAGAAAAAGATCACTCATGTGGGTTTTTTTCTTTTAACTTCTTACCCCTGTGAAATGACACGGGTAACAAACCATGATCATTGGTAGAATTTTGGCATTGTTAAATATGTCAATAGCATTCTGAACAATGCTGTTAGGTTGGAGATTCTAATATCACTCTGCATCATTTTCTCATATAAGTTGTTGGTCGTTTATAATTTATAGGACTTCAGTCATATATATTGATAAAGGATGCTGAAGTTACATTGGACTCGTCTGACGTACTTCCTGGACATTAATTGCAGAACTATAAAAAAAAAAAGTGGTTGATATCTCCATAATATGCGAAGCTTCCTTCAGAGTTAAGGTTGTATTTCAGTATGCAGAACAAATAATGCTTCATTTTTAAAATTTTAGTTCTTTGTGAATCAAGGGTGTTAGTCCTTTTTCAGTTTCTGCAATTGCTTTGATAAAATTACGAGTATCATATTTTTAAGAAAGTGAATGTTAATTTTTCATTTATGTGCGATTCATTTGCTGGATGGATTGTCTGAAACAATCCAGACAGTATAGAGTGATCTAGGTGAACCCTCATCCTCCTAATGTAAAGAACCTTAAGCTGCATTTGAAGCCAAATATTGGAAACAAAACACAGAAAATATCAAGACTTATTCCATAGAGGGGTAAACCAAGGTTACAAGCCTCTAACCAAAGGTCCTAAAACAAAATTAAATACCATTTTAAATCAGGGTTTTGTTAATTTGTGGCCTTAGAGCACTGCTTAAGGAATACAAAATAACATTTGTTAGGAATAAATTTGTTACTCATTCTAATACTTAAAAATAAAGTATTCAATGTTTTTTGATTCTCAAGGCATTAAAAACTTGTATTTTTCATTTAGTAGTTTCTATTTTTGATTTCTTAGTGTGTGCCCTTTACTAAGTCCTTTCAGTCTCAACCCAAAAAAAAATTCCTTTAAGTAATCTGTGTTGATCTCCCTAAATAAAGTGCATATTGGTATATATCAAAATACACATGTCCTGCTATACAGCAAACGATTCTAATCTAAAAAGAAAGGGTATAATACTCTTGAAACCATAGTCTTTGAGGACACCAGCTTAGAAATGTGTGCAAGGCTAGCCACATCATAATTTTAACTCCAATTTGTCCTACTTTAATTCCTTTCTAACTTATCTCATATCGTAGATTTATGTGTTTCACAGAATTACAATGCTCTTGGTTTTGATGACAAGATCTCGGATGGTTTCTATGATCTGTATGGGATTGTAACTGCATCAACCTCTGCAAGAATGCCTTCTCTTGTAGATCTGCAAGGAACACCAACCTCAGATTCTGTAACATGGGAAGCAATCTTGGTGAATAGGGCTGCTGATTCCAGTTTGTTGAAACTTGAGCACAAAGCCCAAGAGCTGGCAGCTGAGCCAAGAAAAGACTTTGAAGTAGTTGTGGATAGTAATTTGGTGCATAAGCTTGCTATGATAGTGGCTGACTATATGGGTGGACCAGTTGAAGATCCTGAAAGCATGACAAGAGCTTGGAGGAGTCTCATTTACAGTCTAAAAGCAACCCTTGGTAGCATGGTTTTGCCACTTGGTTCACTGACCATAGGATTGGCTAGGCATCGTGCATTGTTATTTAAGGTACTTGCCCCAACGTTTTCTTCACTGGTTTGCATTTCAATTAAGAATGATCCCATCCATTGGTTGATGTAAGACTTTAGTAACATTGATGATGGTAAGGTATGCAACAAAAGGAAATTCTTGGATAATATTAAGAGAATCAGCAATCATGACACTATATGCTATGAGCTTCCATGCTTCATGTAACTAAACAAGTTTCTCTATATTAAATGTAGGTTTTAGCTGATAGCTTGGGCATCCCATGTCGGTTGGTGAAGGGATTGCAATATACAGGCTCGGATGATGTGGCAATGAACTTTGTGAAGGTTGATGATGGAAGGTAACTATTAAAGATGTATTTTGGTGATATAAGCAAGTAGGCTGAATTGTTTTGCTTGTATATCGTTCTCTTTTCATGGTCGTTGAGACAGAACTTTATGCACACATGAATTGCTCGCTTTACTTGTTATCTTGTCATCAATACTCACTCTGATTAGAAATTTAGAACACACATGCAATGCTTCTTCTGTCTTATAATGTTCCAGACTAGTAGCTGTGTTGTGTCACTACTCTGTATTCTGTTTTGCCTCTCATTTGTAGCATTTTGTTAATTTTTTTTTCAATTAATCACTTAAAATTGCTGATGTTCTCTAGTTTTTTTGTTGTAACTTTCTTAAGTGGGAGTTGCAAAGCTTGCTATTATGTATCTATAAGTTGTGATTGATATGAATTTCAGGGAGTACATTGTTGACCTAATGGCAGATCCAGGAACACTTATTCCTTCTGATGCAACTGGATCACATATCGATTATGATGAATCTTCTTTTGTAGCTACTCCTTCATCAAGAGACCTTGATTCCTCTCATGTAGCGTCATTCAGCAGTGGGGTTGGTAGTTCATCTGAAGAAACCTCAGACGTTGGGACACAGGATAAAGGAAACAGATCAAAACATTTTGTCTATGGGGGGAAAGAATCTGATGTAAGCAGGCCAGCTACAGGAAAGGAAGAATTAAGAAATCCCTTGAATGAATTCAAAAGTACCACCAATGTAGAGAAGGTCATAGTTAGGGAATCAACTAGCAGACCTAATTATCCCTATATGCATGGAAGATCTCCTTCTTGGACTGAAGGTATTAGTTCCCCAGCAGTACATAGAATGAAAGTCAAAGATGTTTCCCAATATATGATTGATGCTGCAAAGGAGAACCCTAACTTAGCTCAAAAACTTCATGATGTTTTACTTGAAAGTGGTGTTGTTGCTCCTCCAAATCTATTTTCTGAAATTTATCATGAGCAGTTAGGTTCCCCAATTGAGGCCAATTCTCCAACTGAAGAAAAAGATGAATCTAAACAGGGAAGTGTACAGCAAGAAACTAAGGTTGACGATAATCTAGGTCTTGCTCATTTTTTGCCTTCTTTGACTTACCACCAGAGATTTCATCCCAAAGCAAGTCCTCGTGGCCAGCTGGATCATTCTAAGCCTTTGGAAGGTTTAGGAATCAGCTTTCCTCTTGATACAAGGGAACCTGCTGGACAGCACATACCAACTCATGCAGAAGCAACTCAAGTGAAAAAGGGGAAAAATGTCCCAGTTGCTGCAGCTGCAGCTGCTGCTGCCGCTGTTGTTGCATCTTCTATGGTAGTTGCTGTGGCAAAGTCAAGCACTGACTCGAATCTTGAGATTCCTGTAGCAGCAGCTGCTACTGCTACTGCTGCAGCTGTAGTAGCAACCACTGCTGCTGTCAGTAGACAGTATGAGCAAGGCAGTCGAAGTGATGGAGATATGGAGGGTTCTGGTTATGAGCCAAAGGGTAGTGGTGATGGAGAGCATATTGCTTTTGCAGCAAACTCAGAGGGCGAGAGAATCTCTGATAGATCAGCAAGTAATGATAGCACAAAATCTGATTCTGCGCTAGATGATGTTGCCGAGTATGATATTCCATGGGAGGAAATCACGATGGGCGAGCGTATCGGACTTGGTATTAACTTTAAATTGTTCTATAGGACTCATTTACATTCTTCTTTTAGATGGTGCTATTATGTATACACTACACAAGCACTTTTTTTTTCTTTTTAATTATCTTGAGTTACATAGAAAGACTTAATTGCAACTATGTGGCATATGTTTGGTGGGCAGGATCATATGGGGAAGTGTACCGTGGTGAATGGCATGGAACTGTGAGTTTCTTTCTTATATTCATGAGCCTAATCAATTGTATTATTTATCATCCTGCATATGTTTGGCATCTTTTATTCATTTATTTTTTGTTTGCAATGAAATGCAAACTGTTAATGCTTCAGTGTTGCAATTACACCTGTGCATACCAAGTCTAAGGGCAGTAAGTTTTGAAACCTAATTTTATTAATTGAACGCGGTCCTATTATTCATAGGATTTGGATTTGTTTTAGCCTGTGTTAGAGATCAATTCCTTGAGGGGATAAAAGTGTATAAATGTAAGAAATACAGGGGTAACTTTGGTAATGATAGGTCAGAGAATGTGGGAAAATCATGTGGGCCTCTAGAGCCTAACTAATAATTTGCTGATGTTGCATTGTGTGTGTGTGTGTGTGTGTGTGTGTGGGTGTCATGTGGCATGGGCGTGCGTGTGTGTTTCGGTTAGGGAAAGGTGCTATTTGTATTGGAGTGAGGGAGAGTATAAGGTAACCAAGACATTGGCTTTGGGTTAGGAGAGGCTGAGGTACTATAGTGCTTAGAAACTTCTCTCATTTTCTGCGTGTTTCACTGTTGTTTCTCTTCTTCCTTGACTAATAATACCTTGTTATCGGCTCAAGGCGTGTGAATAAAACACTGTTTCCTCATTTTCTATTCCTCTCTAGTTAGTTTCTATCATTTGGCATTAGAGTCCCATTCTTGAGGCTATGGGGGCCTTTTGCTGAAGCTGCCATGGAGGATTGGATGAAGAATTTGGGGAGTAGACTTGATGAATTGATGCGGCTCTTGAGGGATCAGAGGCATGTGCAACCCAGGGGACGATCTCCGCCTTGGAGAGAGAGCCGTTGAGTGGAGATGAATGACTGATGGGGTGGGGGGTTCAAGAAGGGAAGGAGGATTGCAATATTCCTTTCCCCTTCGCAGAAAGAATTGTGACTCTTGGTCTCACCACCGTGACGGCTATTCATGGGTAACCAACCACCAAACTCATCCCGAGGAAGCCCATGATCTCAGTAGGAAGATTGAGCTGCTCGTGTTCGTTGGCGACGATGCTCTTGGTTGGCTCATGAAAATTGAACGATATTTTCTGGTGAATGAGATTGAGGGTGATGAACGAATGGAATTGGTGTTACTGGCGTTGGAGGGGAAGCTGCTAAATTGGTTCCAAACATGAGAAGACCAAGTCATCTTTTTGTCTTGGAGGCAGTTTTGGGAAGCGGTGTTGAGGCATTTCCAACCCGGTGTGGTGAAAGATCCATATGGGTCCCTGTTGAAAGTGAAGCAAACAAGGTCTATGATGGCCTACATAGAGCAGTTTGAAAGAATATTAGGGCCGATGAAGTACATGGACAAGGAGATTATGAAAGGGATCTTCATGAATGGGCTGAAATTGGAGTTGCAAGTAGAGGTGAAGAGCTTGGAACTTGATATGGTAGCTGAAATCAAGGACAGAGCCCTAATGCTAGAAGAAAGAAATAAGGAATGGAGGGGTGGTGGAGTGAATCCAGTTGATAGAGGGTTGGGCCACAACAAAGGCCCAACCCTTCTTAGAGCAGGGCCCAAAGCAAGTAAGGGTTGGGTCAATAAGGAAGTGGAGAGCTTGAGACCAATAGGGGGGAATGAGGTAGAGAAGGGTGGTACTATGGGGAAGAGACTTTCCTGGGAAGAGTTGCAGGAGAGAAGTAGAAAGGGATTATGTTTCTAGTGTGGGGAGAGGTGGGGCCAAGATCATATTTATAAGCTGAAGCATATTGACTGGTGCTCGTTGAAGGTTCATATGAGGAAATTCCAGCTGAGAATGAGGAGGAAATAGCTTCTAAGGACCAAGAATTGGAGGTGAGATCCCTTCACATTTCTTTCAGTAGTCCTAAGGGATTCACTGTGGATATTAGGTGGGGCAGATGTGGTTATCCTCATTGACACGAGTGCCACTAGCAACTTCATTTCTAAATCTCTGGCTATAGAATTGACATTAAAGGTGACTGACACATCGAAGTAGACAGTGGAGGTGGGGACTAGGCGGAAAACCATTGGCTGTGGGGTTTGTCAAGGGGTGGTCATTGAGGTGCAAGGAGTTAAAATAGTGCAATCATTCTTCTTATTAGAGTTGGGAGGTGTGGATGTAGTGTTGGGAATGGATTGGCCTTCCAGTTTGGGGAATATCCTAGCCAATTTCCAGAAGCTAACAATCAGATGGAAGGAGAATGGTGTGGTGAAGATGATACAAGGGGACCCCACCCTTCATCACTACCCCCGAAAAGGCTGGTGCAAAGGAGGAGGAGAGATGCCAATGGAGATTCAATGGCTGTTGGTGGAATTTGGGGACATTTGCAAGGTTCTACTAGGGTTGCCACCACCTAGGGAGCATAATCATGCCATTAACTTGAAGAAGGGAGCCACCATACCCCATGTGAGGCCCTATAGGTGCCTTCATTTCCAAAAGAATGAAATGAAGAATATCATAGATGAGATGTTGAATGCTGGAATAATTCAACCTAGTGCTAGTCCATATTCAAGCCCTGTGATTTTAGTGAAAAAGAAAGATGGTGGGTGAAGGTTTGGTGTAGACTACAAGGCGTTGAATAAGGTTACTATTTTGGACAAATTTCCAATTTTGGTGATTGATGAGTTGCTTGATGAGTTAGGGAAGCTCAAGTCTTTTCTAAATTGGATTTGAAATCCAGGTATCATCAAATTAGAATGAAGGAGAGGGATATACAGAAGGCAACATTTAGAACTCATGAAGGACATTATGAATTTCTTGTAATGCCGTTTGGGTTGACAAATGCCCCATCAACATTCTAGGCCTTGGTGAATCAGGTTTTAAAGTCGTACTTGAGGAAGTTTATGTTGGTGTTCTTTGATGACATTCTGATTTTCAGTAAATCAGTGGAAGCACATTCAGACCATTTAAGAAAGGTGCTGGAATTGTTGAAAAAGCACAGTTTGTATATCAACTTGAAGAAGTGCAGCTTTGCCAAGCTGCAGTTGGAATACCTTGGGCACATAATTTCAGGAAATGATGTGGCAGTAGATCCAAAGAAAATTGAAGCCATGCTCTCGTGGCCACCCCCAACAAATTTGAAAGGATTAACAGAATTTTTGGGGCTAACCAGCTATTATAGGAGGTTTGTCCAAGGCTATGGTAAAATTGCTTGGCCTCTCATCCAACTTTTGAAGAAAGACAAGTTTCAATGGGGAATGGAAGCACATGAGAGGCTCAAGCATGCAATGACATCGCTTCCAGTCTTGGCTGTTCCCTGCTTTGACAAGGAATTTGTAGTAGAAGCTAACGCTTCTGGGAAGGGTCTTGGTGCTGTATTAATGCAAGAAGGGACCTTGTCAGAAAGAGCCCAGCAAAAATCAGTTTATGAGAGGGAATTAATGGCAATTGTCCTAGCCATCCAAAAGTGGAGGCACTACTTGTTGGGGTGGAAGTTTGTGGTGCATACAGACCTAAAGAGCTTGGAGTTCTTGATTGACCAGCGCATGATGGGGGAGGAACAGCAGAAATGGTTGGCCAAGCTCTTGGGATTTGACTTTGAAATTTCATGTTAGGCTGGCAAGGAGAACTATGCTGTTGATGCCTTCGCACGCAAGCTGTACTATAGTGCAATCTCAGCTGTCGCCTTTCAAGACTGGGAAGGATTAGAAGATGAGGTTCAAGCTGATGACAAATTGAAAGGAATTTTACAAGACCTGATTCAAGGGAGCAACACACGGCAAAGGTTTGAGCTTAAGGGTGGCTGTTTGTATTGCAAGGGCAGACTAGTGATCCCAAGGAACTCCTCTCGAATCCCTTTGATTTTGCAGGAATTTCACAATACTGCACTGGGGGGCATTCTAGTTTTTGCAGAACCTACAAACGCATTTCTGGTTTACTATGGTGGGAAGGAATGAAGAAATTCATTCAGCAATACATTCAAAGTTGTGATACTTGTAGGAGAAATAAATACTAGACCCTGACCCTTGCTGGTTTACTTCAACCCCTGCCTATTCCCTCTCAAGTTTGGGAGGAACTCTCGATGGACTTTATTGGTGGACTGCCTAAGGCCTAAGGAATAGACACCATTCTAGTGGTAGTGGATAGGCTCACTAAGTACTCTCACTTCATTGGACTTTCACATCCTTACTCTGCCAAGGATGTTGCTGCCCTATTTGTGAAGGAGATTGTAGATTACATGGGTTCCCACTGACTATCGTAACTGATCATGATTGGGTTTTCATGAGATCTTTCTGGTCTGAATTGTTTAAGCAAGGAGGGACCAGGCTGAAATATAGCTTAGCTTATCACCCCCAAACCAATGGGTAGACAGAGGTGGTGAATAGGTGTTTGGAAAACTATTTATGGTGTTTCACAGGTGTCAAGCTTAAACAATGGCCAAAGCGGTTATGCTGGGCAGAACTTTGGTTTAATACCAGCTATAGTGTTTTTACACAAACAACTCCTTTCAAAGCTCTGTATGGGAGAGACCCTCAACCCTTTTCAGGGGTGATTTTGCTGCTTCTGCCATTGAGGAAGTAAATCAAATGATGGCAGAAAGGAATGCTATCTTTGAGGAGCTTAAGTGGCACCTTACTAAGGGTCAAAGCCGAATGAAGAGCCAAATGGATAAGAAAAGGAGAGATGTTGAATATGCAGTGGGTGACATGGTCTATCTTGAGGTTCAGCCTTATAGGCTAAAGCCACTTGCTACAAGGCTGAATCAGAAACTTAGCCCGCGATATGATAGGCCTTTTGAGGTGGTGGAAAGGATTGGGAAGGTTGCCTGGAAACTGCTGCTGCCACCGAATTCTAGGGTGCATCCCATATTTCATGTCTCATTGCTAAAAAAATGCATTGCTGAGAATGTGGTAAGCCAACCACTGCCTACTACTCTTACTGATGAATGGGAGCTAAAGGTTCAACCATTTTAGGTGTTGGCTGTCAGGAAGAACCCTCAAGGGAAGATGGAAGTGCTGATCAAGTGGCTGGATATGCCAGAATTTGAGAGCTCTTGGGAGCTTGCAGAAGACATCAAGCTCTGTTTTTCATATTTCCACCTTGAGGACGAGGTGGTAGTGGAGGAGGGGAGTATTGTTAGCGATCGAATCCCTGAGGGGATAAAAGTGTATAAATGTAAGAAATACAGGGGTAATTTGCTGATGTAGCAGTGTGTGTGCGGGTGTCATGTGGCATGAGTGTGCATGTGTTTTGGTTAGGGAAAGGTGCTATTTGTATTGGAGTGAGGGAGAGTATAAGGTAACCAGAACATTGGATTTGGGTTAGGAGAAGCTGAGTTACTATAGTGCTCAGAGCCTTCTCCTTTTCTGCATTTTTCACTGTTTTTCCTCTTCTTCGACTGATAACACCTTCTTATTAGCTCAAGGTGTGTGAATAATACACTATTTCCTCATTTTCTATTCTTCCCTAGTTAGTTTCTATCAACCTGGTCAAAATAATCATCTATGTTAATTCCAAATTTACTGCTAGTGTACTACCTGAATTGACTATCTCCTATTTCTTGTTGAATGATTTTATGAATGGTTTCCTAGTGTGTTGTAGATTATAGATTTTTTTGAAATATATTTATGACATGTTTCTCCTCTTTTCTTTTGTAGGAAGTTGCTGTAAAGAGGTTTCTAGATCAAGATATCTCTGGTGAATCACTTGAAGAGTTCAAAAGTGAGGTATGAGCCACCTCTACTTCCCCACAGTTTTTTTGTGCAATTTCTTCTCATTTATACTCCCAATTGATTAATGATACTCTACAGATGTATAATGGTTCCCAAGTCTTAGTCCATAAGAGTAACTTTGGGCGCTATCCTGAATTCTTTTGCCACATGTCTGCATCATTTATTGTTATTAATGAGTCTTCTATCAAACTATGCTAAACTAAAGCATAAAAGCTTGGACAATTATCTGACATGAATTCATCAAATTATCATGTGTATCTGAACATAACAGGATTTAAATTCGAAAACTATCAAATTGAACCCCCTTCCGTTAGACATTGGAAAATATTAAAACTAGCAAGCTTAACTACTTTGGCCAGTTGAATTACATGTTTTATTATGTCTAGAAACTGTGTTACTAGTGTTATGTTTAATATTTCTAATTTTGAGTCAAGATTTACCGATTCAAAATATTCTCAGAAGTATTTTTGTTTTATTTCTGCAAACATTGTGTAAGCATTGGTTGGTTTGTTTGTTTGTCTACCATCTCATTTAAATATCTGTATGGCTCCCTTTTGAATTTTGAATGGTAATTCTTTCTGTGAAAGGTTTAGATGACGGAAGTGCTTATTTGATTTATTATATAAATTTCAATAGGTCCAAATAATGAAAAGACTGAGGCATCCAAATGTTGTTCTCTTCATGGGAGCTGTAACTCGACCTCCAAATCTTTCAATTGTTACTGAATTTCTTCCCAGGTAACTTGGAATTCTTCATTTTCTGAGCTGGATACAAGACTGCAGAATGCAGATTTCCAATTTTTTGGAAGTTGATATTGGGTACTGCTACTTGTTTAATTGATGAAACAGACATACAATTCTTACTCCTCTATGAGACAAAAGAATAATGCTACATCTACCAAAAATGCTTTGTGAATTGACTATTTAAGCTGGGCCAAATTTATTTTGTTAGACCAAGCCAACCCAATTCAGGCTATATATTGTTTGCTGTAATTTATTTATCTTGAAACTCTACATCTTCCCAAGAGTATTTATTTTACTTGATTGATGTCTTTCTGGAGGACATTATTTAATTACTTATTTTTAATTTCCAAATACTGAGATGTAGTTCATCTTTTGCAGGGGGAGTTTGTATAGGTTAATTCACCGACCTAACAATCAATTAGATGAGCGAAGGCGGTTGAGGGTGGCCCTTGATGCTGTAGGGATTTTGTTATCTTTTTTAAGTACAATCCAGCCTCATTGAGCATATTATTGATGTAATAACCAGTGAATCTCACTTGATATAACCTGTCTCTTCTGACTGTTCAGGCTCGAGGAATGAACTATTTGCACAACTGCACTCCAGTGATAGTGCATCGAGATTTGAAGTCCCCTAATCTTCTTGTTGACAAAAACTGGGTTGTAAAGGTACCAATTGAATCTTGTGATTATTGTTATATGATAGCATGGTGTATGCTATTTGTTGATGTGGTACAACATATTTTCTGTTTGTTGAATAGGTATGCGATTTTGGCTTATCGCGAATGAAGCATAGTACATTCCTTTCTTCCAGGTCAACTGCAGGAACAGTAAGCGCTATCATAATTTTTATTCCCTTGGTCCAACTGCTGTCATAAAATCAGTCCCTTTTGATTCATTGATTCCTTCATCCTCTTGCTTGGATTTTGATGTTGTATATACGTACACATTTTAGATTACATCATGCTACATGCATATGCACACTAATCCGGACACTCGCTATATCTTTTAAAATAACAATATTTTTGAAAGGCCAGGTATTTTCTGCCCGAATTCGAAACTTTTTCTGTCTGTTGCCTTTAGGTACTGCAGTTTTGGAGCTTCTAATTTGGGCATTATTTATGACATTTATTTTCTTGCATTATCATTCTGTTGTCTGCATTTGATGAAAGAAATCTTCAAGCTTACTGCTATTGGATATGTTAGTTACTTCCTTATGTATAAACATGTTTCAGGCTGAGTGGATGGCTCCAGAAGTGTTGAGAAATGAGCTTTCTAATGAAAAGTAAGCTTTGTTATTCTTGGTATTTGTTAATTGGCCTGAGGGAGACGAAGAAGTTGTTAAAACCCTTCCCTTCCTGCTTTATTTATTTTGACATTAACGCTTTGTGCTTGCCAATACATTGCAGCTATAGTTTTTTTTATGTAGATTTCACTAGTTTTAATAGGTAGGTAAGACAGAATGGTTTTCGCTAGCTTATTTTGAATATCAGTGGACAATTTAATGAATTTATGTTAAGTGTATGTATCATCCTTGTATTTGAGTATTATTATTCTTCATGGATGCTTGATGTCGAACAAAATTGGTTATATATAACTACGGGTGCTATGTGGAGGGTTTAGGACTTTAAATTGAAGAAGGATGTATTTTTTCCCCCTTTTTTTTGGTTTCTAAGGGTATCCCTCCTTCCTATTACTAGGGAAAGAGACTAATTCCCTTTAGTCATAATCAGACTTGCCCTCCCAACTAATTTTCTCTCCAGGAATCGAACCAAGATCCTCCTGCGGCCATAGTGTGTCTCTGCCACTATGCCAACATCCTTGTTGGTGAAGAAGAATGTATTTGAGGTTGGAGTAATGAATTAAGGATATGGTATCTGATATCTTCTCTTTAGGCTCACTATGCTTCTACATATTTCTTTTCCTGGGAGGATCACTATGCTTCTTCTTCTTTTTCTTCTCTCTCTCTCTCTCTCTCTCTCTCTCTCTCTAGTAAAATTCCTTCTTTTATCAACCAAAATAAATAAATAAATAAATAAAAAACTGAAGCCTGTTTAATTGCTAAATCCTCTGTAGTTTTAGGGAAAAATTATTTTTTTCTTTTCATGTGTAATATTGTTCTGTGGCGTCCATATCTCAAACCTATCCTTTCATTGGCTTTGCCATTTAGACCCTCATGCTGTTATGATGATTACAATTTGTGATGCATGCATTTTCTAGGTGCGATGTGTATAGCTTTGGGGTCATATTGTGGGAGCTCTCTACTTTGCAACAACCCTGGGGAGGAATGAATCCAATGCAAGTTGTTGGCGCTGTGGGTTTCCAACATCGCCGTCTTGAAATTCCAGATGATGTCGACCCTGCCATTGCAGACATTATCAGGCAATGCTGGCAGACGTGAGTGTAATTTTTAATAATTTTATCCTTCTATTCTGAATTGGGACTCCAATATGTTAATTGTTTCGTTGAACCAGATAGAATGTTGCTATTGTTGCCACAGTCTGAGAATAACACTTCTCATTCTGTTTTGGCTGTTGATGTACAACAACTGTGAGGTGCATCTCTGAGTATGATTACATGGTCAAACAGTTGGAGATATAATATGATTCAAATGATTCCTCACAAATAGATGCAGAACATATGAATTTGATCTTTTAAAGGGTATAAACACACATTATGTTTGTGTTGTGGACATGTAACTTGGTGATAATGTATTTCGTTTACTTATTGCATGCAATACATATATGCTTGTGAAAGAATTTCTTGCTAAAAAAGATGTATGACTATGTATGTTACTTTTTGTATTATATAGAGATCCAAAGTTGAGACCCACATTTGCTGAAATCATGGCTGCTCTGAAGCCATTGCAGAAGCCAATTACTGGTTCTCAAGTGCCAAGATCAAGTGCTCAGTCATCACGAGTTGCGGAAGACCCCCCAGGATAGGAGACAAACTATACAGCTAACTGAATCTTCTTTTTAATTTACATTTTACTGCTAAAAAGGTGAGGGCAAGTCGTAGAGTATTTGCCATTTGGGATGAGAGAACAAACGAATGGTTGAAGACCATTCATCAGCTAACGTACATTCTCATTGGCGTTTGTGATTCTTCACTCCTCTTGTTCCTTTCCTTTGTTTTCTTTGTCTTTTCATCTTTTTGTTTCCTTTTTTTTTTCCCCACTTCTGCAATCGACAGTGAAGTCATTGTCAGGTTGTACCATTCGTTTGTACAAAATTCTTTGGAAAATGTTGTAATCAGTGTCTAAATTTTGATGTCCGTAAATAATTATGAAAGTTGCAGCTGTAACTTGAACAGAAGAAAAGGATTAGCAGTGTGTGAAATTTGTTTGCTGCTGTTATTAGTGCCCATGTAAATTGGGAAAGTAAATGCGTTCAATTTTCTGTGGACACCACTTGCATTATGCCAGCAGTTCTCTCACACTCGCACACTGTTCATAGGTAAAATAATACATGTCTCCCATCCAGACAACCTTATTTTATTTCAACTCTTTTGGGGACCATCTAGCTTCCAATGGGTTGGCATTTGGCAATGCTGTTTTGCTTCCTTTTTTAGTACTTTTTGTTCTGCATATATATATATATATATATATATATATATATATATATATATATATATATATATGGAGAATGTAACTGTGGCAAGACCTGAGTGAATGACATCAAGGTTTCCTTGCTTTTCTCTGTTTATGCATATTCATGTGCTTTTTTATTATTGGAGATAGTTTCTCGAATTCTCTTTCTCTCTGATTTACTGCACTGAATACTTTTGGATTCGTAGCAATCCTTAGAATTTTACTTGCCAAAGTGTGTGATTTTCCAAACATGTCAGCACCTCATGCCATTGAAATGTCAAAATCAGTTTTACCAGAACATTTTCTAAATTGATAGCCTGTGAAGACTGGTACTTGTACAGCCAGGAGGCTCACAACAGCATAGTTGTTGTATTTGAGTATGGTTGGACTTGCTTGGGTTATTTCCTTAAACAACATGGTTAATGGATCAAACATGGTATATTAATAGAACATATGTATTTAGCACGATTAATTTGCTGGACTGTATATACGCAAGTGCAAGTATCTACAAATAACATTAATTGGAAAAAAAAAAAAATATGGACACGGGGAAGCGCAAGGGGGAATCCAACCCGCTGCCATGAGGTACTTTGACTGTGTTTTGATTTTTTTTTTTTTCTTAGTATTAATCAGCGGCGAGAAAAGTCTATAAGCAGGGAATCAACGCTTGTAATTTATGTGTAACAGCTAAGGTTTTTGAGCCATTTGAATTGTGACAGATGCAGCAAAAAAGGCCAAGATGGGATCCACGATACTGATGCCCTCCCTCATGATAGATAAGGATAAGGTGGGAGCTAGCCCCTAACTAGTAACTACGGCTTGTAAGATATTTGTTTTTGCCCTTGGAATGTGTTGTATCTAAGCCATACTTCTCATTATCCTAAACATGGCTACTTTCTTTGGCTCCCAACCAATTTTCTCCCTCCCCCTTACTAGAACTCATCACATTTCTTCATCATCACAAACGCCGCCACCAACTCCTCCCCAACAACCTAAGCCTCCAAGCACAAATGTGAATGAAGAGTCAGTGCAAGTCTCTACTAAAGCACAGAAACAGAAGCCCATCAAACCAGTCACTTCTTCAACTAAGGTTGAATCCACAGATTGGATAGCCACTTCCTTGACCAGGCGGTTTGGGCTAGGAGCTGGTCTTGCTTGGGTTGGTTTTCTTGCATTCGGTGTCATCTCTGAACAAATTAAGACTCGCTTTGAGGTTTCTCAGCAAGAGGCAAATACAAGGTTTGTGTTCTAAGCAACTCTAGTAAGTTACATATAGGTTTGAAAACACAGGTTTTATTAGTACTTCTCTGACAAAACATTGCAAGAATCCATCATTTGATGCACCTATAGGTCCATTATTTTTCAACCACTTTCTTGGAAAATTTGAGCTAGTACAACCTTCTTCTTGTCATCCTGTGGTGGAATGTGTAACTTCTCTTAGAAGATTGACAAGCTCGTACATTCATCAAAATTATATACGAAAGGTTACATCATAAGTTACTACTTCCTATAGCGATGACTGATGACATTCTTGGTCTTCATAGGAACGTTGAGAAGCAGGAAGAGGTGGTACTGCCTAATGGCATAAGGTTCATTTTCTTTAACACGCTGAGACAGAACATTGTACACATTGTATTTGGTTGTGCCCCATTTTCTGATAGACAAAAGCTCTTGAATTACAGGTATACTGAGTTGAAAGTTGGCGGTGGCGCTTCGCCAAGGCCAGGTGATTTGGTTGTGATTGATATTAAAGGAAAAGTTGAAGGCACTGGAGAAGTGTTTGTGGACACATTTGAGGGGAAGAAACCACTGGCTCTAGTAATGGGGTCAAGGCCATACAATAAGGGAGTATGTGAAGGCATAGAATATGTACTTGGAACTATGAAGGCAGGGGGTAAGAGGAAAGTAATTGTCCCTCCTGCATTGGGGTTTGGAGAGAATGGTGCTGATTTAGGCACTGGTGTGCAAATTCCTCCACTTGCAACACTTGAATACATTGTAGAGGTTGATAAAGTCTCCATTGCACCCGCTTGATATTATATGCAGGCAAGTAAATTATGGCGCAATGCTAAGCATAGTCCATTTGTCCATAGTTCCTTGATTAAATAAGGAAAGGTGTTCTGCATTTATCATATAAAATTGTCCATTTCTTTTCTCATTCTTTTCGATGGGATGAAAATAAATAATACTTAAACTATCAATAATTTTATTGAATTTTGCAGTCTATGATGGGGTTCTTTACCATTTCTTTCTGACTAAGTACCTCCGAGAAGTGATGTGCTGTCCTCAACTTAGTATTGTAAATTTATTTATCTGATTACTTGAGTGAGACACTTAAGTTCATGACACCTTGTATATCCAAATGGTTAGAATGAATATATGAAAGAAACAAATTTATTCAGAAAGTGTGAAAGTAATTAATTAGTAACATCCGTTAAAAAGGAATAAAAGGAAATCAGTTTTCCTTGATCTTTAACGGCATAAACTAAAACATGGGAAATCTCACCATGATCTCGGTTTTTTTTTTTTTCTGTAATTTATTTCAAGCATATGAAAAATATCAATGCATGATAAAATTACCAATTAGTACTGGACGAATTGGAAGTTTAATTGGCACGGTCAGAGTCTGTTATATTGAAGGTCCAATTACCAACAAGCTATTAAACAAGTGGTAAATAACACAATTTCTAGTAAGAGCAAAAATATATGTTAAAATTTCTGGAAGCTAACTTTCTTTTTTTTTTTTTTCGGTTGGGGGAGTATCCTTTAATGCTTCATCTCCAAAATTGTGAGAATAATATTTTTCACAATTTTTATATATTAAAAAAATTAAAAATCCAATTATTTTATTTATTTTTACGAGCAGTCCGATTGCTTTTTAAGCGAGGAAGGAGCCAGGAAGAAGTGTCAGGGGATGCCGTGATACCCATGCTTTAAATTATTTTAATATCACATATATGTGTAATGTTTTATTTGACATTTAAAAATATAAAAAACGTATATTGTTTATAAAAATATAATTATATTAAAATATGTCAGAATAATTTTTTTTTAAGGGCATTAAAATTATGAATTATTCTTAGAGAATATTTTTGGAAAGAAGATAAAAGTTGAACATATGATATTTTAACTCAAATAAAATATATAAGAGATAATTATTAGCCTGCAAGTTTAACAGCAAAATAAGTCAGAATAATTGTTTATGAAAGAATTCAATATTTAAATTCTTGATATGCATACTTATTCCATACAGTTTTGTTTTTGTCTTTTAAAAAATAATTGTAACAATAAAATATTATTAAACAAAAATTTTACAACTGTCATATACTGTCGTTGAAAGCTCTTAATAATATAATACAAAGTTAATAGTTCAAAAAAAGTACAAAGTTATTATATTGGGCAGAATTTTAAATCCTATAAACTTTTACAGATCGTTTGATATGAATAATATATACTTTTATTTATAATTTTTATCTTATAAATTTGTTAAGCATGAAAAAAATATTAATATAAGAGTAAATTGGTGTACTATAAAGTTGATATGTCAAAATATGTAGAACTAAAGAATTTAGATACTATTAATTCATGTCAGGAATTATTTAAAAAAATCCTAAAATATTGAAAAAGTTAATTTTAATGTATTATTAATATAAAATATTTTATACTAATAACTTATCATATTTTATATTTTTTATAATTTTTAAGATGATTATAATAAGAATCAAATATATTTTTTATATGACTACACATAACTAGATGATTGTATAAAAAAATTATTATATGAAAATTAGACTCAATATTTAAAATCTAGTAACCTTGACCCTCAACAACATATCATCAGTTGACATAGTAGACATTTTTTCCCTTTTACGAGGGGTTTTGACATTCGACCGAAATAAAAAATAAAAAAAAAGGGACGATTTTTCTCGCTTTTGGCTAGATGGAAATCCCCTGGCGGGCACCCACAAGTGGAACATTACTCAAATTCATGTCTTATTCATCGTTGATGAGCAGGAGATTTGGCCATTTAAAGGGAAAATTTATAGCCAGTTGTGTGGCGCACCCGTTAACTATAATATATCATACACCAAGTATATTTAATGGGTAAGATGTCAAAGGTGTATCACTATATGAAAGATCCTATGATCCACTATAATTTTAATACACTTCCCTGCCACCCATTCCAGTAGCTCGTCTACCCCCTCCCAAAAAAAAAAAAAAAAAAAAAAAAACGAAAAGACAAAAGGCGCTTTTTCACGAACGGCACCCAATTAATAAATCCTTGCTTTATATGTTCGTTTTTAATTCAACTTTCCATCATCTAGCTTGTTTGGGGGAGCCATTGCTGTTTGGAATTTTTTATTCTTTTTTTTGGTCAAACTGTTTGGGTCTTTTTGAATTGCTTGAATGCA
The DNA here is from genome assembly GCA_031439595.1 of Pterocarpus santalinus. Taxonomy (NCBI): domain Eukaryota; kingdom Viridiplantae; phylum Streptophyta; class Magnoliopsida; order Fabales; family Fabaceae; genus Pterocarpus; species Pterocarpus santalinus. Next base: position 53,808,221 of record CM062524.1, read on the forward strand.
TCTTCGTACTCTTGTTTGTTACACTTTGATCCTATTGCTTGTTGGTTTTTTTTTTTTTTTTGTGGTATAATATTTATACCTTTATCCACAAGTGAAACTTTGAAACTTGTTAAATTTGTTGGACCCTTCAACCTCCTTTATCATCACGGTGGCGCCACCACCATGGAGTGGGGCTCGCCGGAGCTAGAATGCAACCTCATCACATAATAGTGTCCCTCATATCATCATTGGAGTGCCGCTAGCTAAGAGGGTGGAGGGAGGGGAAGAGAGAGCCACCAAAATAGAAGGCCAGGGCAGGGAGAGTGTTAGAATTTACAGTGTATCATGGGAGATTGGTATATTGGTGTATTGATACATTATGACATCCTATTTATTAAACGAATATGATGTGTGGTACACCATAATTAATATGATGCATCACAAATTTAATCAAAATTTATAATCCTATCCTCCAAAGAGAAAAGTTATATCACGTCAATAATTTACGATGATTAAACTACACCAAATAAAAAATTACTTCAATTATTTTTTGCTTGAATTATTTCTAATTGCTTAAAGTTGTTTATAAATAGTTAAGGAAAATAAAAAGTTAATTTTGACTAATAATATAAAATACTTTATACAAATAGAGATTGATTTCTACATAAGAGTATAATATAATTTTATACTATTAATCTAATAGAATTGTAAAAAAAAAAAAATCAAATTATAGTAAATAGCTATTATAGTAAGTAGTTACCTAACCTAATTTAATTTTATATGTAAAATTAAACTCATCTATACATATAATAAAGGAGATTCCTTTTAGTAATTATCTTTTGGCCTCTCTAAAATAGATTTCCATAAATATATTTAACCAATATCTATATATAATCAATTAAATACAAATAAAAAATAGATAAAATTGTTGAAAAAAATCATCCATTAATTAATCAACTCTCATTATATGTACTTTAAAACTACTGACTAAGTGTTACAAACCACTAACATATTTTTATATTCTCTTAATTTTAGTTTATTTTTCACAAAAATAAATAAAATTTATTTTAAAATAAAATATGAATTGATAGGCATCAATTCACTAGTATTATATAAATAATGTATTAAAATATATACCTTGAAAAAAAAAATTCAAGTGGCTTGTGTCTTAAATAGGAATATAAGTGGATCGGATTGATCCGATGAATTCGAAAATTTAAATCAGACCAATAGAATTGGTTCAGATTAGTTTAGGTAATCATTTTCAAGGTGAAACCAAATCAAACCAATTATTATTGATTTGGTTTTGGATTTATAATTTTTCAACCCGATTACCCAAGCACCCAATCCGATCACCCAATCAACAAATTTTTTTAAAAAATTTTGTATATTTTAAAGTTTTATATTTAAGTTTCTAATATCATAGACATTTTTTATCTTTTTGTTAATATTCATTTAAAAAATTTATTTATTTATATCATTATTAAACATATTATAATCAAATTTTATATTATTATTAATTTATATAAATAAACTTTTTTTAAAAATATAGTTATTTATTTTTTACTTTAATATGATAACCCGAATCAAATCAACACGATCTTAATTGGATTAGATTGATTTAAATTTGATGAAAAGAAAATTTAAATTTAAATTAAACTAATTTAATTAAATTTAATTGATTTAAATTTATTTTTAACTCAAATATGATTCAAACCAACTCATTTACATCGCTAGGCTTAAATGCCCCCGCGAATGGCGTGGAAAATAAGGGGCGAAAGGTGGTGCAGTGTACCAGTTTTCCAAACGATGAACGGCACCGTGTTCGAATGTGAACCACATAACATGGAGTGTCCTCTCGGTCTCATCTTCTTGTTTTGTATGTTATGTTATGAGTGGAGATGGAGTCTCAAATTCAATTCAATTCAGTTCGGAAAGACTTTATTTTTATCGCTCTGAGCAACAAACAAAACACCTCAGAGACACAACTGAATTAGATTACAAGAAAAGTATCGTATCAGCTGCATGGGCACTGTCATTGACTCCCATTTCTTAGCCCTCGCTGCTATTGTCACTGTAATCCCTTCCTTCTATTCTATCCTATCTTTCTCAGTTATATAATATATTCATAATAAATTATCTCAATTACTAATTCATTTAGTTAATGAATTTTGCAGATTGGGTATCAATTTGTGTTTTTCATCATCACTGCCCTCCTTAAATTCGACAAAGTCACTGATTTTGCTGGTATTCTTTACTCTTATCCATCTTATGCTTCGGGTTGGGTACTTCTTCAATTCAGTTTCACCTTTTATTTGGTTGATATTCTGTTTGTGTGATTCTGCACCCATTTGCAAGTTCACATGATTATTTAAATAATTCATTCTGCCCCGTCTTTCTCTCTGAAGGAAGTACCAATTTCATAATAGTTGCTATATTGACCCTGCTGCTCAAAGGCTCCTGGTATTTTCGACAGGTGACACTGCATTTTCTTTTCGTCTGTCTATTGGTTTTAATTCATTTTGGGATCAACAGACAAAAAATAAAAACTGCTTATTAAAATAACCTTCTGTTTCGCCTGGCCAATGATATCCTTTCAGATAATCCTGACTTTGTTTGTTGTATTATGGGGTCTTCGCCTTGGGCTTTTCCTCTTATTCAGGTAAGACTATAATAAGATTATCTTATACAATCGATGATTTTTCTTCTTTTAAATTGCCGCTCAATGGTATGCTTTTGATATTATATACTGCATTGTTAAGTGTTAGGCATGCATGCTCCTAGCAGAATAGGTTCACCGAATGATGTCGTCAATTAGGGTATCATAGCAAAACACAATAGCTTGTTGAAAATGTTCCATTTTTCACCCTCTTAACATGTCAGTTCTTCCAAATCTTCCATGCTCATTATATATTTCCTTCAACATTAGCATGAAGACTAATTTCAAGACTGTTAGCTTTTGCATGCCTTTTTGCCGATCTAATTTCAGAGTATCCTCATCAGGATTTTGCAGTGGGGTGAGGATCAACGCTTTGATGAAATGCGCAGTAATTTGGGAAGATTGGCCGTATTTTGGACATTTCAGGTTTATTAGAATTCTCTCTTTTGGTTTTAGATTTAGTGTACTTGTCTTGGTTTGTTTGGAAGTGTTCGTCTTTGATCTATTGTGCAGGATTTAATTTCACCTATTGCAGGCTGTGTGGGTGTGGGCTGTGAGTTTACCTGTCACAGTGGTTAATGCGAGCGACAGAAATCCTTTTATACAGGCTGTGGATGTAATAGGGTGGATTATGTGGGCTGTAGGTTTTATAGTTGAAGGTACAGCAGATCATCAAAAGCTGCGTTTTAAACAATCTCCAGAAAATAGAGGGAAGTGGTGCACTGTTGGACTGTGGAAATATTCTCGTCATCCTAACTACTTTGGTGAGGTTAGTGCTGTTATTGCTTTCAAATGAGAATATATGGAATTGGTGCAGCAGCAGCAGCAGCTGGAAGCCCTTCCTTGTGGTTCTTTAGTTCTGCTTATTTGGTTCATGCAGATTCTGTGAAGATCCTTTGTTTATGTTAATTATAGTATTACCTTGTAGCTGATTATGTTTTTCTTAGAGTGATTAATACTGCTTTGTATCTGATTATATTCTTCTTGCCCTTGCATAAGCTAAGAATCATTTTAAACATCGGTTTGCCCAGGGGCTGGTTGAGTATTCTCTCTTCTTGGGGGGAAAAAATTATTGAAGGCAATCTTTTGAAAAGTAACCGGAAAGAAAAATAAATAAATAAATAAAATTAATGAGAATTTAAATGAATTCCCTAGTACAGTTCTGAGGTATTTGGAACACATTATACATGGAAATTAGTTGGCAAATCACTGGTCAAATCACTTGCTACATCGTGTAGTAGTTTCTGTCAAAATGTGCATACGGTTGCATAGAAATGCCAGAATAAGCTATTTATTTACATTGCTGCCTCTTTTGTAGGATAAAGTGATTTTCCCATTTGTAATGCTCAGGATGAAGGGTCTCAATGTTGGATCTTTTGCTTAGTTGAAACATCTTTCTTGTTTGCCTTGGTTTTTTGTGTTTCTGGTTTCAGTCTGGAAACACCTTATAATACTTGCTCATATATTTCTGTCTCGTTCTATTCTAATAATTTTTCTTCTTTTATTGAAACCTCCTGTCAAAAATTAATGGAACTTCATGAATGCTTAACTCAGATGTTGCTTTGGTGGGGAATTTTTGTTGCATCTACACCTGTATTGGAGGGAGCTGAATGGCTGGTAATCATTGGACCAATCTTTCTCACATTGTTGCTTCTTTTTGTCAGTGGCATTCCACTGCTTGAGGTTTGTTCTTACCCTGATTTGGTCAAAATTGTGATGCCATATTTTGGCTTTGCTGATGATCAATTGCATAATGGAAGCAGGATTCAGCAGATAAGAAATTTGGAAATGTGGATGGATATAGGATATACAAACGAAGAACCAGGTCTGGTTCACCTCCTCAATGTTGTTATTTAATTTTCAGTGTATCTTTTAGAAGAAACAGCTAAGCCAAATCTTTGTTTCAGCCCTTTAATCCCGTTGCCACCACCAGTCTATGGAAACTTGCCCTCATGGTTCAAAACAGCTTTCCTCTTTGAATTGCCACTCTACAGTCGTAATCTTCCACAAGAAGGACTAGACTGGTGAGAGGCGATTCTAATTCCACTTGCATAGCATCATTTTATGCAAAACTTTTAGTATTCTGCCATGTTGGATTCAGGAGCATGGGTATGCTATATTTACCTGAAGTAATATTCAACATTGTGTTCTGATTTATCAAGTAACATCTATTGGAAAGAAGAAAAAGAGTGGTTCTTGAGATTTGCACCTTTGATTTGATTCACGAACGTTTTGTGGATTAGAATATCATAAGCCCTAGATTATCCTGGAAACATAAATTATGCCTTTGAGAACAGAATGAATAATGTTTTAAGTTTGTTTATTATTGCATGCAAATGTCTTCACCATTACCAGAATCCCTCAATGATGCTGAGAGCCTTACAATCATGTTGCACTGCTTCTACTCCGAATTTAATCTTGAGCCTGACTCAATAGGAAGAAAAGATAAAAAATAAGTCATCTAGCCTTTTATGCTTGGGACTTTAATTTTGGTTTGTTGTGTTAAGACTATAAGTATAAACTGAGGTCAGAGCCTTGCATGTCTACATTGTCATTTGTCTGACTATCACAATGTGGAATTGTTTACAAGTTTCTTTTTTTATTGGCTTTGAATGATTCAGAAAGGCTTTGTAGTTGTAGGTGTCAATAAATGCTGTTAAACTATTTATTGTCTTGTGTAAGGTGTAGAACAAGCAAGGGAGAAAGCAGCGATGCTCGGAAAATTGACTAGCACTTGGTTCTTCGGACTTATTTGATTCTTTTCTTGGTATACTTGGTAATGATACACCACACCGAGGTTGCAGCTGCCATCTTCGCCTGCCATGGTTGGGTTGTTTATAGGGGTTCTTTTAAGGGGCTTGTAATGTTACTGTAGCTCTTTTTTTTTTTTTCCTTTTTTTTTTCCGATTAAGGATTTTTCCCCTTTTAATTTGGTTGTTTTCTTTTTGATATGTACATATATTATGCGGTGTGCACCTACGTTGGATTGTGCAGGTAGCTGATGATATCGGTTTCTCGTCTTATTTATTCTATTGCAATTGTCTTTTGGATCTATCGCATGCCAGCATTAGCAGATATTGAGCACAAATGTTTTGCAGATGTTAACATCATTCATAAAATAACATTTTAGCGTTAGGTGGTGAGAGGGCCGGCCATTAACTTACACTTCTAGTTGATGTCACTATAAATGGGGCAGAACACAATTTTAGCTAGGGTTCAATAAGCACCTCATAATTCCTCTAACTAATTTATCAAAGCAAGAACAATGATTAGATTTTCGTAGCCCGCAATAATTTTTCTTTACAAAGCAAGCTGGCGTCTAATAAGTAAGCACCAATCAAGAAGGCTTTATGAAATTCATTTAGCACAAATAATATCATGCTGTTAAGTTGTTGGGTTTTTTTTTTTTTGCTCGGAAGTAATTGGTTGATCTTGGTTGTGATGCCACTTTCTCATCTGAAGGACCATCGCTAAAACATTACCGCATCAGGGACAAGAGAGGATAACACCAACTTCTTCAGGGGTCTGTAAATTGATGAAGAAAAATATAATATTTCTTGAAGAATTATTTTTATGTAAATCGAAATACATAAAGAAATATGTCATATGCGAACAAGATTTTAGGATCAATTGGCAAGATGAACCTTCCCACTAGTTGCCGTTTCACTCGTTAAAAAACGGAGCTCGGGGAAAAACCCCAATTCATTTACTTTGAACATCTTGAAGAATACCCACTACCACGTGGAACAGGTGAGTGTTTGATCTCTTCGAGTTATTTGAGGTTATAACAATTATAACAAAGCCGCTTATATTGGACTTAATTAAATGACAAGTATTAATCGACATAGCATCCTACGAATAGGAAATGAATAAAAAGGGTACGGGGTCAATGTGATCTGGTAATAGATTCGTGTGCATTACATAAGTAAATATTTATTAGTAATTGTATTTTTTTTCTCTCTGCAAACTCGACATAATCATCAAACAGAATGCGGCATCTTTGATTATTGATGCTAAGTTCACAACAGTGAACTCACAACCAAGCCTCTCTAAGCCACACTGACTAGAGGCTCATTCTGCGACGACATCTGTTGCTGCACTGTACATACAAAAATACTTATTATACTCAAACTTAGAATCACCACCAGCTCTAATCTTCGTTTGACCAGCATTCAAAATCAAACCCTACTCGCCCATTTTTTCCAGTACATAGCAGGACATTGCTCCCCTCTGATGGAGTCCCTCGTTCTCGCATGTAAGTTTCACAATGTCAATGTAATTCATCGAAATAGGAAAACATGTAGTACTGCACATTCCTTAATCATTATTATTTTTCTTGTCATGGTGTGGTACAACATTTCTACATGTCCACTGTGGGTGCTTAATGTACTCTAGGGTTAAAAAATATATATCCGATGTAACCAAGACCTCCTAAAAGTTGAGGTAAATGACATAAGTAACGACACCGCACAAGGCAATCATACTCCTCCAGTGTTATTAATGTTCTCCAATGAGATCACAGCGCCGGATCTACCCTCATTTGATGGACCAGAATGTGACATTAGAATATAAATTACCCAGAAATGAAGGCAAACAAGGTAAATCAAAGCCCACAATTTTGCCGTTGAGTTCCTCTTCAAGAAAACTGCACCGGCCACAAAAATATAATCCAATTGTTGAAGCAGTGATCCCAGCTGTCTCTTGCCAGAATGAATTCTGGCTTTTAACATAGGCTTCAACTTTGAATTTGAAAGCTCCCATAATCCTGATTCCAAATCACTGGATGAGGAGGCAGGATTCACATCTGGTGCACCTGATGCTGACATGTTCTCATCTAGCAACCTTGACACTGCCTGCAGAGTTGATTAGTAAAATTGAAAATCAAGTAGATGATGATTTCCAAGAATTAGTATCACAGCCTCAGCAGAAAGCATACCTCGATTCTGAATACAAGACTTGCCTTCTCAGAGGAGAGTGACTCAACCTGTTGACAAGCAGAAGAAATTGTTTGACAGGAAGTGGTCTGAAGCAAGCAAGTCTGTATAGTCCTAATTAGGTATTTGAATGAAAATTTCAGAAAATTAATACTTTTCTTTACAATTATAACATGATGGATTCTTAAGACCAGATCCGCATAGTTTTGCTGGTCACCAGTTGGACTAATCGGACTGGCTAGTCAAGCCGGGTTTTAAAACAGTGATTCATGAGCATTTGCAAAAATATTACAGCGAAATGGATATGAAAGACACCTTGGCTTGTTTCTGTATTAAATGATCAGTCATTTGTTGAAGCCTTCGCTTGAGCTCAACCTCAACTTCTGTTGGCTCTTCTATCTCCTTCCTTGTCATTTCAATGTCAGCTTCTAGCTTCCCTGCCTATGATGTACAAAGTATATTAAATATGTACATCAAATAATTCCACAGCAAAAGGAAGTCATATTAACTAGACAGGCCCAATGTAGTTAAACTGCAGTAGAGCAAGTACCAATAGAGCGAGTACCCCCCCCCCCTCAAAAAAAAAAAAAATCGATTTGATTAGGATAGTGCGAAATTTCTATATTTTTAAATTTCAAATTTGAATGAAAACTTATTTGAAAACTTCAATTTATTTAAAAATTAATAAATTGAAAAATGTTCCATAAAAGTACGAACCCTGTAAGTGGTGAGCCCTTGTAATCATTTTTTTTTTTTTTTCGGGGGATAAAACCCTTGCAATTTATTTATATATGACAATATCTCCTCACTTTTCAGTTATAGTTAAGCAAAACATTTCAGTATTTCTGAAAGTCAAAATTGGACACCAAATGGGCAAACATCTTTTCTAATTCTATAATATATCACAGGACTTGGGTAAATTTCAAAAGCAAGAAAAAGGACACAGAACATGCGAAAATTCCAAGATTTAGAAAACAACTACGTGGAGAAACTGGAATATACAATCATAATTAACTAGGAGACTTATTTTTATCCTTTCAGCACTTCCTTATCTTTCTAAAATATTACTAGAACAATGCAGCCCCCCATTTAATATGAAGAGAGAGAGAGTCCAAATTTCAGGATAGGAAATTCTAGACAAACTACTAAATATCGTGAAATACATAGCATTTGAAAGATCATAGCTCTTCAGAAAAAAGATGTAAATATTGATCAGAAGAGAAGTTTAAAAGCTTACTTTTTCCTGCAATTGGGCAACTTTATCACTAATTAAAGAGTGCTCTGCCTCAAGAATTTCTCGTTCAAACTCAACTCCTTTTGAAGCTAGCTACAATATCAGCACAAATGGACAGATGTCAAGAATATCCTACTAAAGACAGTGACCATAGAAGTTTTAAAAAATATATACAGGATCCAACAAAAAGAAGATATCAGAGACTCCCTCTTAACACCCCTGCTCAGGAAAAAGTAACATAACCAATCAAAATATTTATGCACCCATTTCAGAAAATAATAGTACAACTCACTTGATTTTGTGAAGCTCCAGTTTGATGAAGACTCCTCATGGTCCTTCTGAGCTCTACAAAAGGTTAAAGGATCATCAACCTATTAATAGACCAGCTCATTTCAACATAATCTTGACTACTCTACTACCCTAAATAATCCATATGCAGCCATACATAATAATTTTTCACTGGCTATCGACAAGCAGAGCTATCATTGGCCAGGATTTGCAGAAAGAAGGGCTTACTACATATTCTACCTCAAACATATTTGCAGGCAAGGGCAAGGGGCACCCTAGTTGAAGTGGTTCTGGATCCCTAAAGTAGCCTAGCATAGTTTTGCTTCACACCTAAATGAAGTCCTTTGATCACATACTAACCACCTATTCTGTCCAACACATTTAATAGCTTTGAATCATGAATATTCACCAGTCTCTTGGATAACTGAATGTACCCAAAGTAATAATTATGTATATGATGTTCAACAAGCTTGAAAATTATCCTTATAGGCCTAAATTAATCTTTTGCCATATTTATTAAAAATTCATAGCCTAATCTTTAAGCTTTTAATATACATTCAAGCCAAAATGAGAGGTACAAAACTTAGGTAGCCAATAAGTCCCATGACAAAAACTATTATCTGTTGTAATGAAATAATGTATCTGACAATGAATCAATGACTTTGCAGAGGGGCGGTACCTTCATGAACCAACTCTTTACATGCAATTTGCTGTCTGAGTTCGGCTACTTGTTTAACCTGGTCCAAAAACATACTGTAGTCAATACCCATTTAACATTGATTCCCAGTGATGAGGATGACCCAAGGATAAAGATAGCATATGAATTCGAGCAAAGCAAGCTGTTTGGTCAAGTTATTTCTGATACAACGGTCTCATTCTAATCCTACAACAAGCTACATTTGCAGCCATGACATCTTTAGGAAGTTGACTGGTCAACTCGGTTTAGTTTTATTATTTTCAGTTCAGCAGTATCTTGGAAAATTTTCTAGACCCTCTCAGAGTTGGTAACAGATATAAGGTCTTAAGATATTGGACTGTTATCAGCTTTTATTATGATGTCAATGTGCTCTTATTACTATGTTATTAGTATGTTTGGCCACAAAAAATTAGGACTAAATCCAAATCCTTGTGATAAATAGTAGCATGTCTAATTTGTATTCAATAAATTATGAATTTTATCAATAGCTACAAAGCCTATATTCTGTGGATAATGTGGGATGGAGGAAAGTCATCTAAAAATCTAAACATACCTCTAATTCAAGGTTCCACTGCACAGCCGCAAGGGATTTTGCAAGATCAGCATTAGCAGTCTGCAACCAGTCCAGATATCTTTATCAACAATATATATATATATATAGATATAGATATATGTGGAACCTAAACATCATGATATATTATTTACTGAAAGGTGTAGAAATTTATACATCATATAACAGTACCAATTAGTATAAACAAATGGCTTAAACAAATTAAACTAACATACCTCCAGTTTAGCTAAACGTGGAAGAACTTCCATTCTAGTATTATTATGTTTCTGCTTTTCTAACTCAACAGCTTCCATTGTTTCCATCATAGTGGTCTGAAGCTGTGAAGCCTGAAAGAAGGAACAAAGGGGATTAGATAAATAACCAACACAATTGAAGACACTAAGTGCCACCCAGAACAGTCATCAAGCTAACAATTAATTTCAAAGCAATTTCAGCTCATTAGGAGAAATTCCTATACTATGGAAACTTGAAAAGTCACTTTATTTCTCCCAGAGAACATCAAGCAGGAAAAATTTTTTGAAAAAAAAAAAAAGAAATTGGGCCAAGATTATTCACATCCCACAGTAACATCATGTTGAATAGAACAACTATAACACAAAAGAGAAAATATAAATAAATAAAGAACAGTTCTAATAACTGTTATAACATTACCTCTTGTGCTTGTTGTCTAGCTCGCTCCTCAAGTATTTTCTCCAGACTTTGTTTCTCCCCCTCTAATTTGGCCACCATATTCTCCAGTTCCTTGATAGTATTTATTGCTTTAGCTGCTGCTTTCTCAGCAAGGATCCTCTCCCTCTTCTTTCTCTTTTCTTCCCTCTCATGTTCACTTTCAGAATCAGATGTTGAACCAGAATCTGTATCTGAGTCAGAACTCCCATCACTTGCCATAGAAGAACCCTTTTTCAAATTATCAGATATTGGATGTCCAGAGACTGTATTAAGCTCACACCTCCCCTCTATTGAACTTCTCAACTGACCATGAGCAACATCTACTCCAGCCTTACCTTCGCGCACATTATCAAACCCCGATACTGGTACTGTTTCCACATCCACTTTGTTGTCTGCCTGCAAAGATTGTGGAGGAGAACGTTCCCTATAATTAAAACGGTGATCATTTTGTTCATTTTCCTTGTCGTTTGTCTCAACCACAACCTTTTCGGCACTGTCCTTATTACTAGTATCGTCATGTCCTCTCATCCACTTACCATCGGTCTCAGATTCCACACTGGAATGCCTCTCGGACGAACCGGACGAGGTAGACTCCTTCCCATCATCACTAGCTTTTCCACTCAATTTAGCTTCTTTAACAGAGTCTAACCTCTGCAAAGACCTTGAACCACTGTTACCACCTTTTGGATTCCTCTTAACGTCTGCCACAAGTAACCCTGAAGTCAAACTCTTCTGCTTCCTATTATTTTTGCTCAAACCACGAGCTGGAGGTACCCCATTACCGTGGCTTCCCCCAGAAGCCGTAGGCTGAGTAGGTGAACTAAGGAGTTCGGTCCAATCGCCATCGGTGAGTGCGGGGTTAGATTTGGGAGAGAGCTTTGGTGCAGTAAGTGGAGTCGGTTTATTTTTGTTGAGGACGCTAAAATTGGGATCACTACGCAGCTTCCCATGATAATCATTGTTCTCAGGTGGTTTCTTCTTCAATTGATCCTTCAGAGACACAGAACTCCCTGATTTGGCCGGAGCATCATCAATGCCGCTGGGTTCCTCGGATCGAAGCCTCTCGCTCTTACGAAGCGATTCCGCCGCTTGCTGATCGATCTGAATCGTCCGTTACGCAATTGCGCAAAAAACAAAAAGACATCCATAAATACAATGAGAATAATAGAATTATAATCACGCTGCTAAATCAAATTAACAAAAGAAAATTACAATTCCCTGGATTTTCCCACGGTTAGGGATCTGGAGAATTAATTCACCATGAGAAACAAAATAAAAATGGAAATAGCAAAATGAGAAGCAATGTTGTTATATAGTAGGAGTTGCCTGGTGGAGGATGTTCTCGGCGGCTTTGAGTTTGGAGGAGATCCAATTCGCCATTGTCTTCTCTTGTATGTTTCAGCTGCTGCTGCTGCTGTGTTACAAAGAAAAGCGAATCAGCGCGTGAGACGAGACAGAAAACGGTTACAGAGCCAGAATTGGCGCATGGTTAGCGGAACGCGGCGTTTTGAGGGAGTTATACGATTGGATAAGAGAAGAGTAAACGTTGATTTTCTCCGAGGGAGAGATAGATGGTGAAGAAGAATAAGACGAAGAAGAAGGAGGAGGACCTGAGAGCTGTTGGAAGAAGACGGAGTGTGAAGGGTAGAGTGACATGCGGGCTGTGAAACATGCTTCTATGGGCCATTAATAGTTGAGTGAAACACACAGCTGCATTTGGGTCCCACTGAGCGTTACCCACTGATTTTGCCCGACGACGACCAACCAACCAACCAACCAACTAACGGGCTTCAACGTGGGTCTTAGATCGGGCCAGTTAATTTCGTGATACCCATAATATGCCATGTAGTCCAACACAAGCCCATTGATATGTTTAGTTGCAGATGGATCGAGTTCAAGTCTATCCGTTTCGTTGACCGAAAAACGCTTATGCATTTCTGCAGTCCCCAATCCATTTCCCATTGCGAACCTCTTAGAATAAATAATTGTGAGCAGGTTTTTATGGATATCTTCTCTTCTGATCGATAAAAACCAAAGGAAAAGTCAATTTTATAAAGTGAGACCTATTTTAACTTTTGAAAAATTAGTTTTAATTTATTAATTTATAGGATAAAAGAAGTATGTCAATGATGTCATTTGGTATTTATTTCTTGATAGTATGTATTATGATTATGAAAATTTTTACACGCAAACTAAATTTGAACTCTTCATTTAAAATATCCTGTACTACATTTAAATATATTTTTATTTTACAATAGAAAAAAATCATTACTTGGACTATACTTAAAAGTTATAATTAAATTGATCTAAATTTAAATTATGATTGGATCAAATATAATTTTAAAGTCAATTGCACATCCATATATGATTGAACAACTGAGTTTTAAAATAATAATCCCTTGCTGTAATAAATGGGCTTCTACATGTTTCTTGCTAATGTAAAAAGTTTAGAAAACAAATCCATGTATGGTATACAAAAATCAGTATTTTCATTCTACCATAAAGACATTACTTATATCTTTTCCCCAAAAAAGCCATCGTCCACATGTAATAAAGAAAAAATGAAAAGAAAAGTGGGAAAAAAGAAAAGAATCAATCACTCAAGATACTCAAAGATTGTCACAAAATTCCCCAAGGAAAGCTCTCATGTCTCATCTCGAACAACAAGTAGCTTGTTTAGTTGCAGTGACTTCATCATCAGCAGCTATATGGATCTCCTTCCCATTGGAAAGATTAATGGGTTTATCATCGATTTTGGCTTCCAAACTTTTCTGACTTGTGATATCATGAATCCTTGTGATCATTTGCAGGAACACTTCCTCAACGTTCAGATTGTTCAAAGCAGAGGTTTCCATGAAACATAACCCTTCTGTTTCAGCAAACCCTTTTCCTTCTTCCTCTTCAACTTCCCTTGATTGATCGAGATCACATTTGTTTCCCACCAGAATAACCACCATGTCTTCGCCTCCAAACTCTCTCAGCTCCAACATCCATTTTCTTGCATTCTCAAAACTTGATCGCCTCGTTATGTCATACACTAGCAATGCCCCCAAGGCTCCTCGGTAATATGAGCTTGTGATGGCTCTAAACCTGCCACAAAATTATATCCGAGTTTCTGAGAATGAAATATGATATCATTCAAAATTTTGATGTAACAAATAAATAAAATGCTTTTTGGTATGGGGACTTTGAGAGTATAGAGGCAGAACACCCCTACCATTCTTGGGTAAAATAGAAGATATGAATGAACCATATAATTTAGTTGGTACAAATTTTAATTATAACATAAGAGAAATCTTTCTTCCAAAACACCTACTAATTTCTATGCAATTAGAAAGAAGAAATGGTTTGGTTGCGTGGTTGGCCACCGAAACCTTCACCACCTCACATGCATTTCTCCGCCGGACTCATTGATTGCCAAGTTGCTTTTCTGTTCTTTTTCTCAATCACTTTCATGTTTTCTTTATCTGACATGGCTGAACAAGTCCATGTCTTGGACCCGCCTCGCCCAATAGTTACGCTATTAAAATTGCATTGCATTATGGGAAAAAAAAAAAAGGAAAACTTGATTTCTACACTTACCCAACAAAGAGTGAACCCTACTCTTTGAAATCACTTCCGTCTCATTCGCATCATTAAAATCAATTATGAACATAATGTCGTGGCATATTAATTATTCAACTCTGCTAGAAACTAGATCTGCCCTTTCAGAGAGAAAGAGAAAAGAGTGAGTGTGAGAGGATTTTCGGCTTTTCTAGTGATGTAAATGCAAAGAAAAGAAATTTACAAAGGGAGAAAAAAGGGAAATTGCGCGCATGTAATCCAGAGGCAAAAATAGTGAAATTCTCTTTATGGGTTGACAAGGAAAAAGCCATTCTAATGAGTGTCAATGTTTTTTTTTATTCAAATATAAAGGAATTTCCCTTTGAAGATGGAAAAGACAAAAGTTACATGTAGCATCGCATAAAAGAAGGAAATTACGGTGATGGAAGACACGTCTTAGATTTTTGAATGATATGCAGCATTCTTTTTCGTGAATACATTTCTGCATCAAACCGCAAACCCAAATCAAAACTTGGAGTTCGTGATAATGCCAGTAATGTCATCAGGGACCCACTCAATGAAATTTAGCTATACTTTTTTCTAATTTCTTTCCCCAACGTAATCTAACCAGTACTCGATTGGCATTTAGCAGCCATAACTTCTTAAATCGTCAAATTCAAGAGATCATCACGGATGAGCAGTAACAGGTTTAAAAATGCTAAAATATTTTTCCTATTTTTTTTCCCACCCACCCTATCTTTTTTTCTTTTTGCTTTAATTCATTAGGTCAATAAACAAGAGCAAACACCAGAACTTGGCTTATTTTGCTAACCAACTTCGAGACTAAGATAGAAGTGGGACAAGATGTTTATCGAGAACTGTATGAGGAAAGGAAATAAAAAAAAAAACTGAGAAGTCAAGTCAAATGAGCTGAATTCTTATTAAAATCTTTTAGGTTAAGCAAACCCAGGGAACACCCACTTTGAAATTGGAACCCTAGTTGGAAAAGCCTTAACCTTTGATTGAAACAAGAGACCGAAGACATCATAAAATTAAGAAATATACCAAACAATCAGAACAGAAAGAAGATAAAGCATAAAGTATCATCTACCATGCAGCTAGCTGAATTCTGATCTGTAAACTCAAAACTAAACCTTTAAATTTCTTTCAACAATGAAACAAAAACATTGGGATGATCAAAACCTTTAAAGAAGAAATGATCACAGACTAACAAATTGAAAAAAAAAAAAAAAAAAGAAAAAACGACAAGCAAAACCAAAAGAAATAAAAGAAAAGTTACAAGAGATGAGCAATTAAAGAGGCAACATAGACTCATTCATTAGAAGTGATGAATAACGAGTTTACCTTTCTTGGCCAGCAGTGTCCCATATCTGGGCTTTGATGAGTTTGTCTCTAACTTTGATGTTCCTGTAGGCAAATTCCACTCCTATGGTGGGCTTCGAATCCAAGCGAAATTCATCTTTTGCAAACCTTGAGAGCAGATTCGATTTGCCGACTCCAGAGTCCCCAATCAGAACAGCCTTGAAGAGGTAATCACACTCCTCATCAAATGCATCAGCCATAAATAGTCTTCTCTATTTAATCTCTACCTTTACCTTTCAAGCCTTCTTTCTCCCTTATTCCTAATACCCAAATAGGAAATTCAAAAGGAACAAGGCTAGCGAGGTGGTGGAAAAGACTGAACCAAAAATGAGAATCGTTGGTTATGAACTATACAGGCAAGGAAGAAAGTAGTAATAGGGTGCAAGGTCATGATCACAGTTATGCAATGTTAGAAATTAGATTATAAAAACAAAGGGGGCACTACGCAACTCTTTCGGTATTGTTTTTGGAGCGTATTGAGTATTTACATGTGAATCCATTGATAAAGACATGATGACTAGTCCTTGATGTTGTCCACACCTGTGGATGTCCTTAGCTAAGTGTGAAGAGCCTGCCATGCTTGCCTCCATCTTCAAAGAAGGTCCAATGGTATTGTTCCACCTGTCCCCTCCCATTTTTTCAATTTGGAAAATGGACATTTTTCATGCTTATGTGGCCTTCCAGGATTTGGTCATAGCCATCTCAAGGCGGTTAAAATTTTTTTTAAGGGGTAATGATTCCTAATTATCTTCTCTTTGGAAAAATATAGATTTAATTTACATGTGATCATATATGTTTGTGGTTGGATGCCGTTGCAATCATCAAATTGACAATGGGTTTGGCAACAAAGCTCTAGATATATATAATAGACCATTACTGTGGATCAAATTGACAATGGGTTTGGCAACTAGGCCTGAATGGGGTATGGCTGGGGGGCAACTACAAACTCAAGCTTAACAAAGTCTAAATTCTTGTTTGACCAGGTCGCCAGATAATTCTGTTTTCCGATTTTGGGGACGTTCTGTTTGTATTTTCCCAAAACGAACAAGGAGAAGATAATAGAACTTAACTTTCCTGTACAATAAAGAATTCAAACCTCAGTTCATTGCTTAATATAAGTATAAGAATAAAAATGACATTTTTGGTCATTTGAAATGTATGTCTATGTCACTTAGAAGTTAGTTTATAATTTCTATTACCTGTATGATTCAATTTTAAATCATTCAAATTCATTTTATGATAAGTTTGATTTTTTTTTTTTTTACTAAGATGAGTTTGAATAATTTAACAATTGAACTGTGTTGTAATCTAATTAAAGATTATACAAGCAGGTACAATAGTTTACTTTAAAATAAAATTTAAAAAAGTTCTATGACTTAAATGATGATTTAATAAATGGTAAAATAAAAGCAAGTGCATCATAAATCTTAAAAAACAAGAGATGTAGGCTAGGAATATATGATAAATCCTATTGTACACATCAATGTTAGGTTGATTCAGACCTTTTAAATAAAATACCAAGCTCAAATATTGTGAATAGAGAAAACTAATATTGTGAGAGCTTACCTTCATAATTAGTTAATTTGACTGAACTTAAATTAATTGAGATCCAATAAAGTCCAAATACTAATGATTTATATAAAATAATTCTACTATATACTCCTAGGGCAATATAAACCATGAACTCGTAAAAAAAAAAATGTATAAACTAAGACTTAAAAGAATTAAAAAAATGTTAATCATTATAATTATTATGATGACACGAGACCTAGAAAAAAAATAGTTATAGCATATAGAAGCCCTACAAAAATGAGAAAAGTAAATTAGAAGCAAATGAAATATTGAGTGAGTTTGTTTATATTTTTTAATAAAAAGTATTCTTATTAAAAATATTTTTAAATTTTGTGTAACTTATATGAATAAGATTTTTTTAAAAAAAACAAAATTAAAATTTAAAACCAATTAATTCTCTTTTTTTATTGATTAATATGATACTAATTTATTTCAATTCTGATACAAATTGGTTTATTCGTTAGATATTCTTTTGTTTTTTCAAGATAAGATCTCTTTAATGGTGTTTATATATTGCATTTTTCAATTCTTGGTCTTACTTATTTTCCTATTTTTGTTTTTGAAGTATGCTTCATTGTGTTTGCCGTTGTTTGAGCTTTACCTTATTTATCATGAGTTTAGTTTTCAATTGCTTGTTATGATTTGTTTTTAATGGTTATATAGCAATTTAAAATTCATATTGTTCACATTGGTTTATATATTTTTTTATTGTAATATGGACTTAATTGAAATTGATCAATTATGATACAACAATTTGATTTATTTTTTGTAATATGGAGTTTTCAATTATGATATAAATTGGTTTATTTGTTAGAGATTCCATTATTTTTTGGGCATAGGATCTCTTTAGTGGTGATTTATATCTTGCACTTTTCCTATTTGAGATATTTCATTAATGCATGTTAAATATAAAAGGTTGGAAAAGACCTCATAAAGAAAAAGATATGTATTGTGTATTATTTAATTTAATCATTGCTCAAATAAACTCAACTTAAATATGTAGAGTAAATAAATTATATTACCTACCAATATTAGTAGGAAGTTTTTCCCTTTACATGAATTAATTTATTTTTATTAAAATTATTTTATTAATCTTCCATTTTTGCTATTTTAAATACAACAATAATGTACATTTCTGTTTTCTACACTAAGTCTTTAATATTTTTCATACAATTAAACTCTTAAACTTTTTTTAGTTAATTTAAATTACAATATTTTTAAATGTTATTTAACGTTGTTAGTTGCTACTAATTAAAATACTAAATATAATTATTAATTAATTAGAAGAAACAAAGTCGCATTTCCTACAATAAGGCTTTACATCTCAAATCATTTTTAGTTAACAACTTTTTCATTTTCTTATTTCCACTTCTTTAGGTGATGCATTTTGTTATTCTACTTTTCAGTTTAACATGCATTATATTTAAAAAAAAAAAAAAAAACTCAGATCTGTCATTACTATTAATATTTTTTTCATCACATGCTTTGTATCATTCATCTTTTGATTTTAAAATGATTAGTTTTGTTGATTGGATTCTCTCTAACACATAGGTTATAAAATTGAACTCAATGCATGTATTATTGTACTATTGTATGACCTATCTTATCATTTTTATCAATTGATATTTAATTTAAATTTATAAAATATATTTATATAGTTTTAATCTAATAATAAATAATTTTGTTAACTTTGATAAGAAAATAAAAAATATAAATTATTATGAATTAATTTTTTAAATTTTACAACACTCCAATTATATATATATATATATAGTAGTTAGATAAACTTTAATAAACAAAGATATTTGCATTTTGATTAATAAAAATATTATGGATTTAATGACTTGAAAAAAAAAGCATGAGAAATTTTATAAGGTATTTACAATTTTGCTTCAAGTTTATATTAAAAACTTATTTAAGACATTGATTCTTGTGTAACAAAATAAACTAATCATAAAACAGTTTTCTTACTAATGCTAATATATTATTGATCTATATATTACAACTATATCTATTAAATTTGATACTTTGAATTTTTTTTTTTTTGGGGTTGAAAATGAGGAATTTTAGAAGTTTTTTATAACTTATACTACAAGCTAAGTTCTTATTACAAATTTGTTTAAGATAATGATATTCATAACGTGAAAGAAATTAGCCATAGAACATTTTTTTCTGCAAATATTGATACCTCAACCGATAATTCCAAATATTCAAATTGCATGGGGTATTATTAAATATATACAATATGAATTTATTAATTTACATACATATGATTATTCTCATTTTGTATTAAATTAAAATTAATAAATTATATTCATATATGTTGTTAATCTTATACTAAGTATTTTTAAAATTTTGATAATAAAACATAAATAATTTAATTTATTATTAATAATTTTTTTATTCCTACAATTACATATATATATATATATATATATATATGTAGGTGCCTTAAGTTTTAATAAACAATGTTATTTTCCTTTTGATTACCAAAAATATCATAGATTTTATATTTCGAGGAAGCAGTGTTATAAAAAATTAGAATGCCTTTATAACTTATACTCTAAATTCTTATTAAAGCCATATTTAAGACAATAATACACAGGTGATTAAATCAATTTTTCATTAAATGATTCTTTTACAAATATTATAATTATAAAAAATTTATATTAAATTTAAATGAATAATTTAAAAATATAAATGATTTAAATTATTTTTTGAGACAATAATGCTCACATAATGAATGAAATTTGTCGTGGAACATTTTTTGCAAATTTTAATACCTCCGAAAAGTGATACAAACATGTTGTTTCTATTACTTTAAGTTTCAATAAACAATGTCATCTGATTTTTATTAATAAAACTATCATACATTTTATATTTTGAGGAAGTGTGATGGAAAATATTAGAAGGTCTTCACCATTTTTGCTGTAAATTCTTATTAAAATCTTATAAATATATCTATTAGATTTAATATTTTAAGTATTAGTAAACAATTTTATTTACTTTTTAATTAGAAAAAATATGATGAATATAATGACTTGCAGAAGTAGGGCTAAACAATTTTGCCATAATTTTTTGTTAGAATAAAGTTATTAAAATAATGTGTCATATTATTGACTTTTAGATAAATAAGTGTGTCCTACCAACTAATTTCATTTATTGTCAAAAATTTTAACAAATTTATTTTGGCTAAATAACAGTATTCATCACTATAATAAAATAAAATTTTTAAATATATTAACTACATTTATATATTTGTCATTATAAATGTTTAACAATCCGTGTACTGTACGGGTAAAATACACTATTTTAATTTTAATTTTGGGTTAATAGATTAAATGAATAGATATGGTCTCCATTGTCTCACCCATGATTTTAATGTGATCCTACTATATAATCTTTATTAATTTTTTTGGGGGGGCATATGATTTTTATTATTAAATGTTATCTGTGATATGATTTTATTTGATTAGTTCATATTCATATGCAAAATGAACGTACACAAATTTCGGATATCAACATAATTGAATTAATTAATTAATCTGTCTATGCCTTTTTTTTTTTGTGCTTGGGGGGGTCCAGGGGAATGTACGGTTATTAGACCCTTTTTCTTTTTCTTTTTTTTGTTTTTTGCCCGTCGAAAGTACGTTATTAGACTTGAGAGGCTCTAACGAGTAATGTTAGCCTGAGCCCTGAAAGCAGGGCCCTGGTGTTGAGATGTACGGAGGTTCGTCATCTTGGAAATTTCTCGTTAACTTGCTCGCTCGCATATTTTTCCTAGAAGAATTGGAAGTATGTTTGGACCATTCTCAGGACCAGGCCCCAAAAATTTGCGTTAATTGGGTTGGATCTTGCTGGGTCCTATTTGTTTAAAAAAATTTATTATTGTTTTCTGTTTGGTCATATCGGAGGTCGAGATGCAGTTGGCGGCCAGCTCAGTCGGTAAATGGCATTGCCTCTCATAAATTCGTATCTTTAGCTTTTGTTTGGATAGCATGAAAATGAGAGAAAAAAATGAGAGAGAGAAAAAATGAGAGTTTTCTATTATTTAGATAATAAAGAAAATAAAGAAGAAAGAAAAAAAATATGAATTTCATATCAAAAGTTTTCTTTCCTCTACAAGTAAGAAAATAAGAGAGAGAAAAAGTTTGTGAGTTGAATTTACTATTTTAGCATTTAATCTTTTTTTCGATTATATAAAATAAATTGGTAAAATTATTTTTTATATACAATTATATTTTCTTTCTTATCATTTTTTTTAAGAATTTAATTTAAATACACTGACAGTGTAAAATAGTTTTACACTGTCAACCAATAGAAATGGTGGAAAGTGCCAACATATCAAAATAACCACCCATTATAATGAGGGACCCACCATGAATTCTCACTTTTCCCTATTTCTATTGGTTGACAGTGTAAAACTATTTTACACTGTTAGTGCATACCAATTAAACTCTTTTTTTAATCAATCAATAAATAAGAAAATATAATTTTCTCTTTATTTTCTCTTCTTTTTATTTTTTCTTTCATTTTCTTTCTTCTTATTTTATCTTCTCATCCAATCGAAGAATAGGGAGCTGTGTTGGACTCCTGTAAAAGATTTGAGACCCTTTGATGGCATGATGCCCCTCCCCCAAAGACCAAAACAAAAAAAAAAAAAGAGTTCAAGCTAACTGACCAAAAAAATAATAATAACAATAATAATATCGGGTTCAAGGGCTAGAAAAATAATAGCAACTAAGGCCGAGGCACAATGGTTAATTAGGCAGTCTCTAAAGTATTGCAATGGAAATCAAATCCCATCCCTACCTCCATCCTCCTTCTCCATGACCGGGAAAAAAAAAAGACTTGGTAATAGAAATTTGAAAATAGATAATATCCAAAAAAAAAATTGAAAATAGAAAAAAGTTTAAATTTGATCAAATGACATTGTAGAATATTTTGCTATATATCATATAAATAATAATATATTACAACATTATTAAAAGAGTTATATCATTTTTTACCCCCCCAATTATACTCTATTTAAGACAATCCTATTTGGTATGCAATTAAATTTAAATGTGAACAGTTCTCTTAATTGTGATTCAAGTCATAATTCAACACATATGAAGGATTAACATTTTTTACTAGACTAATCTCCGTTAATAAAAGGGTTATATTTTTTTTTACCAACAATTATGATAGGCTGAATAGGATTTGACTTTGAGATCAAAAACCTAGTGCTACTGGAGTTAGAGTTCGTGAGTTTATTAAGTTTTCTTTGTTTATGTTTTGCGTCTAAGTAATTTCAATTTTTTTTTCACATCAAAGATTTTTTATTTTCAGGATGTAAAAAAATTATTACCCGATACATCGACGATAAGAAATGACTAGTGATTTGAGCATCATATATTTTTCAACCATGCAAATAAATTTTGTATTGATCATGAATTCATCGTATAATAAGTTTAATCCAATAATTAATTTTTCTTACGATAACTAAACCAAAAAAAAAAAAAGGTTCAAATGATAAATAGATTATGCAATTTTTTTTTTTGGGTGTGCAAATATTATATTCATTAGTAAAGAATATGGCTGCATATTCTACAGCTACAGCAATTGGCAGCATGTGCCCAAAGCAGGATGGTTTTATTTCCTGACTTCAAGGTAAATAATTGCATGAATTTCCATTTATGAATTTTAAATCACAGTTTGGACAAAAGTTGACTCATATCACAAGTACTATCTACTAATCTACTAATAGTATAATTATAATTATAATTATAATATATTTCATAACCATAAGTTGGAAAGTTCTAGCAAGTGACAACTTTCTAACCCTCTTTCTTAAAATTCTACAAAAAAAAAAAAATTATTTATGGTAAGTTTTATTTTGATTGATTGTGTCTCCACTATCTATTAGTCCTACTATTTCCACTATTTACACAATTTTAAAGATCTCCACACTCTTATTAAGAAAAAATAATTTGAACTAAAAATCAACTAATATAATATTTCAAAAATATAACTTGGAAAATTCTACCAAGCGGTAGCTTCAAGGCCCCTTTCTTTAAAATTCTACAAAAAAAAAAGTTTATTTATGGTAAGTTTTATTTTTATTGGTTGTTAGTCTCCACTATCTATTGGCCCCAATATTTCCACTACCTACACTATCTTCAAGATCTTTACACTCTTACCAAGAAAAATTAATTTGAATTAAAAAATTAATTGTATTGAAGATAAATAAATGTGTGTAATAGTTGGATTATTGTAACTGCAATTTTTTTTATATTGATGTATAATTTGTATTTTCTATTATTATTATTATTATTATATATATATATAATAAATATAATATTTAAAAAATATAAATAAATATTTTATAGCAAAATTGAAATTCAATATTTTCTTTTAGCTTTTTCAAAGAACTATTTAAATAATTTTTTATACTATTTTTAATCAAAGATAAATAAAATGAACTTTTAAATAAAGGGGTCATATTAAGAAATGGAATATTTTTTTAAATTGTTTGATCCTTATCTAAAAATTAAAATAAATCTATGTGATTAAATTATGCTTTTAAAAAAATGCTTTCAAGAGTCTATTTACACTATTTTTTATAAAATTATTTATTTTCTTAAATAATAATTAAACAATTATATTTTTTATTTTCAATATATTTTTGTAAAGATGTATATATTATTACATAATATTGAGAATTATTTATATTATATATGAGATTGCAGTCAAAAAAATTATGTTATATATGAGATTAAAATTTTTATAGAATATAATTAAATTTAAAAGTATGAGGATAGGGAAATGATTATTTTAATTTTTTTATTATTAAATTTTTACCTAAAATTTTGCATGAACATATACTATATAAAATTTTAGATTTTATGATTAAAATATATTCTTTTGGAATTGGTTTTAATAAATTGTTAATAGGTGGAAAAGAAAAATAAAATAAATTTCATAATAAGAGGGAGGGTGTGGTAAATAGATTTGATTTTTTCTTCTCACATAAAAATTGGAATAAAAAAGTTTTTATAGAACATATTAGAATTTTAATAGTAAGTTATTATATAAAGTAAATATATTCAAATATTATTTTAAATAATTAATTTATTCAATAAAAATTTCACAATCACTTCTTACTTATATAAATATTTTATTTTACAAAATTTTCATTAAATAATATCTAAAATTAATTTTAATAATCATATTTTATTAAAATTTTATAATTTATTCTACTTATACAATAAAATGGAATATTAACAATAAATTAATATATCAAATTATATTATATATATTTCTCATAGTTTATACCCATGTATACTAGGAGTGTTCAAACCGAAAATCGATTAAAAAAAAATAAATTAATTTTAATTGATTTTTATTTTATAAAAATCGATCGGTTCAGTTCGATTTTCGATTTTAATTTTTAAAACAGAACCAAATTGATAATATATTGCATACACACACACACACACACACACACACATATATATATATATATATATATATATATATTACTTATCTATGTCTATATTTTTATAAATATATATGTAAATATGTTTTATAATATTTAAATATTAGAATTATTCAAGTATTCTTATTATATCTTAACTTAATATTTTAAATTTATAATTATCTATTAATTCTTTTAACTTTCTCAAAATAAAATTTATTTTTTATACTTTATAAAACTTTTTATTAAAAAATCGAAAACCGAACCAATCCAAACTGATTTAAACTGGTTTGGTTTGGTTCGGTTTCCAATTATAATCAAATCGAATCAAATCAAATTAAAATAAAATTTATTATTTAGATCGGTTGGTATTTTCTCCAAAATTGAACTAAACCGAACTACGAACACCCTTGGACATTCCTTTAGTTGGAAAAAATCGATGGATAGTTACGCTTGGACCATTTTTTGGCCTCAGCCGGTCGCTCACCGTCTTACCCAATTCTAAGAGCCTTACTCGTTCCATTTATTTTCTAGCAAGTACATTATTATCAGCACATAGACAAATAATAAAATGGAAAGGTACTTCTTTTTATCATCCTTAATATGAAATATTCAGTGAACCCAAAGAAAGGCGAGTGATACAAACTGGGCACAAAGTGCTTAATTACAAACTTGACACAGTGGCACAGGTAGGAAGCTGCTCCACATTTAAAAGATAGTCAAACAAGCATAGATTTGTAATTTGCTTGCTTCAATTCAAGAAAGTTGAATTGAGATGATCCCACACAAGATATTACTGGACGGTATATATGTCAATGTAAGATTCACACACAAATTAAGAAAGACAATAAATCTAGCGTAATTCAGATTATTCCACTTTGAGTTAAACTCTTTTAGCATTAATTTTTTTAAATTTACAATATTCAAATTTAATACTTTATTTAAAAAGATTATTTTATTTTTATTTTTTACACAATAAAAAAAAGCAAGGGCTCAACCAAATCAAGAGATGGGGAGCCAGTCAAGAAACAGAAGAAGCATTACAAAAGGAGCACAAGCAATAAGACAACAACCCAAAAAACTACTAGAGGCAAAAGATCTATTTTCTATTTAAGGGGATAACTACTTAACCATTTAAATTAATCAAGCGTTGATAAACAAATAAAATATTTTAATAATAGTAAAATAATAAACTATTTTTATAAATTTATCTTTATAATTAAATTATAAGCTCATTTATATTTTTTATTCAATTCATTTTTTTAAAGATATTTATATTATCGGACGCTGTCCTGACTCAGTTTGTGCATCAACAAGTATAATATCTTCTTCATAATCAAAATGAACAAATAATTGAATGTAAAAATCCCTAAAACAACAGATATTCATGGAGAGTATCGTGCAAATGCATGGTCTAGGCAACGAGTGCCCCAAGACAAAAAGATATTATTTTGGGATGAGGTTGACTCAAAATGATTGTTAGTGTTTGATAGATAATTAAATATAGATAAAACTCTTAAATTAGTCCTTCTTAATTTTTGCATGGGATAAATTTATCCCTATAAAAAAAAAAAAAACTCAACATGCAGTCCCTAAATTTAATTTAACAAAATGATATTTTAGAAGACTAAAGACTAATAACATGATTAAGTTAAAAAAAGAAAAAGTAAAAGTCTCCTCTCGTTATTCTTTATTTTTACACACTAAATTTACACAATCTTCTCATCCACCTCTAATTTATTAAGAACATATAATCATCCTTTTATATTCGCAAAAAGTATCAGTTCATGGTTAAGTTCTTTTATCTTCACTATAAGACTTTGCTTCGTCTCATATTCACTAAAAAGTAAAAGGGTATGTGGTGAAAGTTTCAAACATGATTGTGTTAAAAAAAAAAAAAAATAGCGAGTCAAAATTAATAGTTGCATATAGTAATGAATTAGACGTGGCTAAAGAGTTTGTGTAAATTTGGTATATTAAAATAAAGAATAAAAAAAAGAAGAATGATATTTTTTTGGCTTAATTATGTTATTAGTATTCTAAAGGATATTTTTTTTCCTCTTATACCCCAAAATATCTCAATTTTTTCATTCGGCTCCTTATTTAGTCTTTAATTCACGTCAGCATCCACATAAATTGTTATGTTGGTAATAAACGGCAGAAGATAATGAAAAGTTAATGGAGGAATCAAATAGACACACAAATAATTTTTGAAGGACTAAATTGACTTTTCCTAAAAGCGGACTAAACCCGAAAAAAATAAAATATCAAAACATAATTAAGCTCTTGTTTTTGAAGTCAATATTTTAGACTCAGGCCGATGGCAACATGTCTTGGATCATCACTATTGTCAGTGAATAATTACTGCTACTCCCATGGCGCCCACTTGACCAACCTGATGATCATCACCATTGCTGTGAAGTCAAAGATTCGAAACCTATGCATAATGCACCGTAGGAAGTAGCTTTAAAAGAAGAAAAGAAGAGACCCGTCTTATACCTCACTCTTGCTTCCTGTTTGAATAAGAAGATAAAATAGAAAGGAAGAAAATAGGAGAAAAGAAAATAAAAAGAATAAAAAATAAGAAAAATTCTATTTTCTCTCTTATTTCTTGTATAAGGAGTAAATGGAGAAAAAAAAAATGTAATCATGTTAAATGATTTATTTATCTATAATAGAATACAATATGGAGATATGAATAGTGATAACATTGATATTTTAAATAAAATAATTTCATCTCTCCATTTTTCTCTTCAAAAGTGGAGAGAAAAACATTTCAGAGGTTCTATTCAAATTTTTTTTCTTTTCACTCTATTCCTCTCCTCAATCAAGTAAGAGAAATCATCTAAATTCATTCATTTTCTCTTATTTTATTTTTTTTCTTTTTATTTTCTCTTTAATCAGGTAAGATTTAAGGATGTAAAAAGGATAATTTAGTCCAAATTTAAAAAAAAAATAAGTCTAAATCGATCAAATTAAATTGGATTAATTTGCCTTGATTTTGGAACTTTTTTCACCAAATCCAAACTAAACCAATACTATCAAAATCACGTTTAATGGTGAATGCTACGACGCCTTATCAGTGCTATACATTTGGTACCATTGTGGGTTGGAGGGACAAGATTTTGCCACCTATAATAAGTTGTATAGTGGACTCACATGATAGGAGACTCTGTAATGAAATTCACCAATTTTCAATAAATAACACTGTTACGTGTGGTTAAAATTTAAAACCGTTCTTTTTGTTCCTTCCCGTGTTTGATGCAATGGCGTCTGATGAACCTAATCCCCAATTTGCCTTTGTCCTCTACTCTCTCTCTCTGAATCCCAGTCTCCGATCCCTCTCTTCCTTCTAACCTTCTAAGCTCGGTTAGTTCTTTGTCTCTCACGCGATTTTCGTTAAATTGTTTGTTCTGTACACGGCGCCGCCACTGATGGTAGTTTCTGCTGCAGCACCGGCACTAGCTTCTGTCATCAACTGGTTTCTTTCTACTGCGTTGTTGCCCCTTCATGTTTGTGAAAAAAGAAAGCAAAAACAAGATGACACAAAAACAGAGAAAACAAATAGACGCAATAAATCAAAAAACAAAATGGCAAAGAGAGAAAGACGAAGAAAAAGAAAGAAACTAACCTTTTTCTCTGGTCGATTTCATGAGGTTCTTCACCATGATTTGGGAATTTTTTCTTTCTAGGCTTCTGCAAAAGACAAAAGATTCAAAAATGATGTTGGCAAAAAAAAAACAAAATCGGTCAAGAAATCAGAAAATATAATGGCAAAAAGAAAAAGGAGGAAGAAAATGGAACGAACTAACCCTTCTCTTTGATCTGATTCACGTTGGTCTTCACACCATGATTTGGGAATTTTGCTTTTCTAGAGTTCTAGAAAAGAGAAAGGGTTCAATGGTAGATGCTTGTGTGGAAGGGGTTTACGGTGTGGTTACAGATGATCAAGGATCGTCGACTCTATCGTGCACCACATTCAAGTTGCCACCTAAATCATATCCACGTGTTGCGTCTCCATTGCATCATGTCACAAAAGGGTACAAAATGTACATATTAAACGAGGCACCAGAGAATTGGCTTTGTTTAGTTCTCAAGTCATTAGCTTTGTTTGGTTTGAGTCATTAAATTAAAGTAATAAATAAAATTCTGTATATTTTCTAGTTTTTATCCTCGTGGCAACTAATAATAATTTAATACTTAATTATAAGATACTTAATAAGAGTATAAATAGATAAATATCTTAAATAAATGCAATAAAAAATAAAGAGTCACTTAATTATTAAAAGCTTATATCTAAACTTTGAAAGCCTAGAAATAAATTAAAGAATATAATTAATTGTATGATCGAGTTAGGTGTTTAAATTTCGATTGAAAAACCATAAATTTAATAATGGAACTAATAATAATTGATTTAGCTTCAATTTAAAATGAATTGATTGTATGAGCAAATCTGAACAATTAAATTTGTTTAATTTAGATTTTTTAAGTTCATCAAATCAATTAGATCCAATAAACATCCCTGCTCACTCCTTTTTTTTTTTTCGGACATTTTTGATGTCTCGCTCTTAACTGCACATACATGCTAGAGCTACGTATGCTGTCATACGAGATAAAACTCCTTCAAGTTGAACTTGTATTTAAGGTGAAAAAATAAAGGGATATACACCCTTATAGAGAATTCCGATATGGATCCCCGGCAGTACTAAAAAGTCGCAGGGGTGCAGTTTTACATTCTACAGTTGAAAATAACACAACTATGATTATCAGTAACATTGTATAAAAAATTTCAAGTAATTTTTAAAGGAAAAGATCGTCAATAGTTTGTGTTAAAAAAAAAAAAAATCCTGATCCATCATGGTTGTGATTGCGCTATTCCCTGTCAATAACTGATGTAAAAAAGGAACAAAACAGTCCAGAAACAAATGATAAAATTTATCTCAACATCATCCACACTGTTTATGCCTCGATATATTATTTTTAATAGTTGAATTTGTTGGAAGATCCCTATCCCTTTTAAGGCTTTGTTAGATTAGGTGAAATTAGTCAAATTTTTAATAATAAAACTTAGATATAAGTGGTTTTATCGAAATAAAAAAAAAAAATCTAATTTCTTACGTATACTTTCTCGCAAGGGTGGAGAGTCGTGGGTGTTGAGTTTTTTTTTTTTAAAAAAAATCAAACAACAATTTTATATTAATTTATATTAAAAGATGAGCTTGTTCCCATAAACGGTGTTACTTCTCTTTTGGCCTTCAAGGCTCTTCAGTCTTCAGCTCTGCCCCTTGCTTTCTCCCATTGTTGGAATCACGTAATAATCAAAATTTGTCTACAAGGGATATTTAGCGGTTTCTATTAATAAAACATATAATTTCTGTAAGAAACTATCATATTTATAATTTAATAAAAGCTTTTTAATGTAAATTTCCTCATAAAAAAACTTGTAAATTTAGCACTTTTATAATTTCTGAGAGATATATAACTTAGTTTATAAAACATGTAAGAATTTTACAATACATTCATTATAAAAATAGGAGTGAAAACTTATTAGCTGAATTTCTTTGTATAAGATTTTATATAAATATCAATTATAAATATTTTCTAACTTATATGAAGTAATGCTTTAAAATATCAGGCATTCAACAAAATGTATAAAATAAAATAAAAAATCTGATATTTTGGTGTGATCATATATGAGAAAAAAAATATTGTAACATATACAGAAAATAAGAGCTACACAAAGTCATCCCGTTTGATGTATGAAGGACAAAAAAGTCATCATGTTAGAAATTATTGTCTGAAAAGTCAAAGGTTACTAGAAGGCAAGTAGGCATCAGAGAGAGAAAAAAGGTGAATTAATTTTATTAGACAATTTGATTGGATAAAACTGAACAAAGGAAAAATATGTTCCTTTAAGACGGCTAGAGGGGCTTCTAGTGCCGGCTTATGGGTTTTGGGCTTGCAGCTGAACGATTGACGTGTCCTGTATGTGAAGAATCGACTAAATGCAAGGTATAATATATACATGTAGTTTACACCTTTCTCGGCCTTTTGGCTAAGATCAAGTGCAGTATTTATTGTATAATTGTGTTTATGCAACGTACATATACATATAGTTTAATATTAATGCTCTCGATAATAAATATTTTGCTTTATACCTATAGTATAGTTGTGATGCATTTCCTAACAACGCTTGCTTCATGATTTTTATTTTTACTGTTAAGTATATTTTTTAATGTGACTTGAATTAATTTATATAATTATAATTTAATTTTTATTATATTTTGTATTTACTATCACATTCTAACATCTCCACCACTAAACTGGCATCTCGTACTAAAATTTTAAAAAGGGAAAAAAAAGTATTTTATCCCGTAATTTATAAGTCCTATATACTTTAGCCATATATTTTTTAAAAATTACAAATTGATTTATAAATTTTTTTGAATGTATACTTTAATCTTTTTATTTAATTTTTATGCATTATTAACCAAAAATAAATATATTGTACTCTCTTGAATTTTGAATCATGTATACCATAATCCCTAACTAAAAACAATATATAAATCGATATGTTAAACTTTTCTTAAATGTGTGCTATTTTCGTTAATAATAGATGAAAAATTAATAAAAGGGTTGATTTGTATTATTAGGAGATGTTATGAGTTGATTTGCATATTTTCAAAATTCTGAGATAAAATACACATGGTTTATAGTTTGAGGGAGGAGAAAGTACTTTTTTACCTTTAAAAAATTTTGAAATAAGATTCAAATGCTTTTATTTATTCTTGTTTTATAGATCATAATATTTTTACAAACATTTTCTACTAGCTTGATTACTTAACGATTAAGACATATTTCAATTATTGTCTTTTTTAGAAGAAAATATTACAAAATCACTTTAGTTGTTAGAATGAAATAACATGTTTATTAACTTTTGAATGATTAAGTAAATTATATTATTTTATTTTATCCACCATCATATCTGCTGTAAATAAATCCAGACATTTTTTTTGTGTAACAGTATTTTTAGAATTTTATCCTCAATACCAAAAATGCAATTCTCTTATACACTCAAACCTTATTAACCCTTATTAGTGATTTAACTGATGGTTCTAAGATTTATAACATGTATGGGAAGCGCTTATGCTTGTCCATAAAGTAAACGCAAAAATTAGTTAAATCACCTTAAAACTTTGTCTTAAATAGGCATAATTTTTTTTTTTGTAGGGACAGAATTGGGTGTTTTTTTTTATATGGTATTTGGATGAAAAATATATAAAAATATGAGATTTGGGAAGAATTTACGCTGATATGGGATTTAGCAAAATCGGAATTTCCGATTTCAGAAAAGATGAAGTCGGAAATTTCGAATTCAATTAAAATAATATTTTATTTTTTGTCTGTAGGAAAATCGATCCCATATTTTGGTATATATACAATTCAAATACCATATAAAAAATAAAAAATCGACAGAATTTGACCATAATTTCTTATTTGTTATAAAATACAATTTTTAAGTTTGACTTAACCCTTTGGTCCATTCTCAGTTAAAAACTTATTTTAAAAATTTAATTAGCATTGAGAATTTTAAATGGCAATGTGTGTGTGTGTGCGTGTGCGTGTCTCTGAGTGAGAGAGAGAGAGACTAATGTTTAAACTTAAAATCTCATGCTGCTTTTAAATATACTAGAAAGTAGAAACTAACGAACAAAGCATAAATTAGTTGAATCATTGAAGTGAGTAATTCGTAATTCAATCGTTTCAAGTTTAGTTGGTAATCAAACCGTCAATATACAAATTAATCAAATTCAAAGTTTCCGCACGTCTTCGAGTCCCCTTCAAATCAAAATGAAACCAGGAAAAATACTAAAATGTCCATGCCTTCTCACTGTTACAACGGTTGTATGTTGGGTCCCATACTAACGCCAAAATGGTCTCCCTTCCACGTTCCCAATTCAATAATTCAAAACCAAGAGGCAGATTTGACCCAAAATAAAAAAAACAAGAGCACATGGGGGCAAAAACAGAGAGAGAGAGAGAGAGGAAAAGAAGAAGAAGAAGAAGAGGAAGAAGAAGAAGGAGGAGAAGAAAGATATGGATCTATATCATGAACAACGACTAGAATTGACGAAGACACTATGGGAAAATTCCCCAGTCAAAAAAACATTATGGTTGAGCGTTTCGGACGAATTCAATCGCCAGCTGAACCAATTGTATAATAAAAGAACGGAAAAGTTATGATAGGTAAGTTAATACCGCACTATTTATACTTCAATCATTATTAGATAAAATGTGAGTTTAATTTAAATAAAATTTATATTTTAACCAATAATAAATAAGATATAAATTAACACGATACGTATATAAAAAGAATTAATAAAATATTTTTCATGAAAAAAACGGAACACAAATCCACATTGCACAATTTGAATTCACGATTAACGAAACGGCACTGTCGCCAAACTGAAACGGAAACCGTACGAATCTTTATTTTCATTTTTCGTCTTCATGTTGATGTATTCTAATCTATATCTAGAGTTTATAAGTCTACTCAGCGATTGACCATAAAATTATTATTTATATAAAGAGGAACCTAAAAACAGCAGAGAAACCACAAGACGCAGATCTGTTAGAGATTGTGGGAAGTGCCTAAAAAATTGTAAACCCCTAATAGTGCCTGATCTTCTACGGAGCGGAGCCATTGGCGCCGGTGCGGTTGTTAGTCATCATCTGCTTGAACTCCTCGAAGTTGACGTTGCCGTCGCCGTCGGAATCGACGGACTTGATCATGTTGTGGCATTCTTCGACGGAGCACTTCAATCCGAGGCGGTTCAACACGAGGTGGAGCTCGGCGGAGGAGATAAGGCCGTTCTTGTCCTGGTCGTAGAGGTCGAAGGCGTCGCGGAGCTCCGAGGCGCCGCCGTCGGCGGTGTCGGAGCGGCAGAAGGCGGCGAACTCGGAGAGGCTGATGAAGCCGTCATGGTCGGTGTCGAGCTCGTCCATGACGCGCTGGAGCTCTTCCGGCGGGACGCCGGATCCGAGGGTGCGGAGGACGTTGTCGAGCTCGTTGACGGAGATCTTGCCGTCGCCGTTGGAGTCGAAGCGGCTGAAGACTCGCCTGAGCTCATCCATGTCTTGGAGGTACACGGTGTTGGACCTAAGGTTAGGGTTGGGGTTTGTGTCGGCGGTGAGCGGTGCGGATGGATTCGTCGCCATTATTGCTAACGCGTTTGGGCGAGAGGGGCTTGCTTGCTTGCTTGCGTTGCGTTGAACGAACGGTGGATTGATTTAGAGGAGGATGGGAACCGCAAAAGTGTGAGGCGGATGATTCAGCGATGGCTTCGGATTTTATACTTGTTTGGTTATGCATTCTAGGAGCCCTTAAGGGTGGACCCCGTTTTCCGAAAAATAAATACTTTTCTTTACGTGTATTTAAAGCGTAAGTGATTTTCTGAAATAAATTTTAATTTTTGTTAACTAGAATTAGTTAACTTATATAGAAAAAATAATTACAATTTATAATTATTAAACTTGTGAATTACTAATTACAATTTATAATTATTAAAGAGAAAGTATCACATGTATTTTTGATACCGCGTAAAAAAGAGATGACCACCATTATGACATTTAATATTTAAAAAATATTTTATTAGTATGTGGTAACTCAATAATTAATGTGTTCATAAATTAATATCTAAAAATTAATATGTTAATAAATTAGCTCTTAAAAAATTAATGTGCTAATAAATTAGTCCCTAAAGTATTTTTTATTAATATTAATAAAGCTTATTAACAATAATAAAAATTCATCGATGGAATAACAAAGTATCTTTTAGGAATTAATTTGTTAATAAATTAATCTTTTAAGGGTCTATTGACAGTATAAAATAATTTTATATTATTAATATAATTTGATATTTTTTTCAATTATTGGTGAATATAAATTAAATCCCTGTAAGAGATATCATTAAATTGTTTAATTTTTATTATAATTACTTAAAAGGTTATATAAAATATAAAATATAATTAATTACCAATATAAATACTTTATTGTTTTATTGTTTTATTATTTAACAGTATAAAATAACTTTATATTATCAATATAATTTGACATTTTTCTCAACTATTGTTATATTTTAATAGCATAAATAGTCTATTGTTTTATTTAATAATTTTTATTATTAGTTTCTTAACCAAGGTATTAATTAAGGAATAAGGACTATCACTACCAAATCCGATAAAATGTTATGAAATCTTTTTAAGGGATTTTCTAGTGGCATAGTTCAACTTGTCATTTTGTTTGAACCAATGCACTTGTGCTTTGCAGCTGCTAGCCGTGCTAGCTAGTTACTCGGTCTTTCGCCCGCCACTTAAACATATGACTTAAAAAATTGAAGAAGTTATAGAATTTTATTAAACATGTGATATGTGAGTCTTTTAACTGTTACACCACCTCAATAAGATGCTCAACTACTAGTCAGTTATAAGTACCTCAACTCTAATATGATCAAGTATGTTTATTCCCTTATTAGGCGAGAACAAAAATCATATAGCATTAATATTTTTGTTACAAAAATGGTCAAACTAATATTGAAGACAATGCTAAACATAGCATATATTTATAGTAAGTAATGTTATTTTAACATTAAAAATAGATATTAAAAGTAGACATTATAGAAAGAGAGACCTAAAATCTTAATTTCATTCATTATTGCAAAATACTTGCATCTCTCTCTATATAATATCAATTCTTGATGCCAAAAGAACATTACTAATTTCTAAGAGAAATAAATTTTATACATCTTATGGGATAGATATCTCTAACACTATTTCTCTATTTTTTCTCTTTCCATCACCTTTTTCACTTTCTTTTATAATTTTTTTTCTTCTCCATATGTGTGAATGTCTAAAGAAAAAGGGTGTTCAAATATCAGTACTCAATTTCTAATAAAATGGGAGAGAAAACGACAATATCTAGCAAATCATCCAAAAAGAAAATAGTTAAACTATGATGAAAGACAAATAAAGGGTTAGTATTGGATATAGACTAGTTTAAAGGTGCTAATAATTGAGATTATACATGCATAAACAACTTTCGTCTTTTTTATTTACTGTCTCAACACCTGTGCTGTTTGAGATTTTAAATAATCTATACCAAACAATGCCTAACGAATAGGTTATTTAGAAAAATGAGCCCTAAATCTGTTAAAACTTGGGAATCAGAAATCTCGCCAGATGGATCTGCTGATGCTGATCAATTTGTGATTCTATGCAATGATTGCAATCACATTGAGCTATATCTGGATAAAAGTTTGTGGCGTTTAAGGTCAGTGATATAGAACAAGAAAAATTTAGTTAAGCATATGCTCCATTCTGAATACAAGTACCTTTAAGATATGTTATTATTTAAAATTAAAAAACAAACCTATGATATTTTTCTTTCGTGCCTTACATTATTTCTTTATATTGAAGGATTAAAATTCTCCATTTTCTTGTTATTCTTTCACTTTAAAATTTAATATTTGAAAATTTTAAGAATTTCTAAATTAACAAAGTCTACAACTTGTATTTAAAAAATAAATAAATTTGAAGTAAAACGACAAAAAAGAAACAAATGAAAAATTGAAACAAGAGATTTTCGTCCTCATGTAAAAATCGTAACCCTCCTAATATAGGGTTAATTATCATGAGCTTCATGTGGTTTCATCTCTATAGCCAGATTCGAAGACAAATAAACGTGACACGGTGCCACGTTTTCATAATATAATTGATTATCTGATTTCAAATTTGGATATTTGAGGGTGTTAATTCATATTGAAGAATCACTTCTATGGAGAAAGGAAAAATTCTTAGATATTTATAAAAAAGATGGTATGGTTGTGCTCAAGTAAATAATAAAATAATATTTTAAAATAAAATTTATTATTAATTTATATTTTTATTTAAAATATTATTTTATTATTATCCGTAAATATAAAGCGCCCAAGAATTTCTTATGAAAAAAGGGCGAATAATGGGAAGAAGCCCCTAGTTCGACAAGTAGTCGACGAGGGGGCATGTGGCATGTGCTAATATGGATATAATAATCCATTAATCTGCATAGTGATGTGTGCATATTCGTTTTTTTAGTTCTTTTTTCGGTTTTTTCAAATTTACTACTTTACTATATTTGTAAGACGTGTCGGGAAAGGGGCGCACTCGGTGTGCGACACGCGGGGTCTGGACGCGGCTTGAACGCGCTCTTAACTTTAAAGCGAAAAAGAAAGATTGCTGAAAGAACAAGGCCCGTACCGACCGTCTTCTGATTTTGAATGCAAAAGTATTATTCGTTGCTTTAAAGAATGGACATCTTCAATCACGGAAAGGAAACCGTGTGATTTGAGACCGTTGAGTTGTGACCTCTACAGGCTGTGCACTGTAAGCTTTTAACATGTGGACCTCTTGGATCCATGGGTTTCTATCTTTGGGACTGAACCCAAACAGATCCAGAGGTGGGCCCATACTAAAATGATGCATGTTGATTAGCCCAATGCTGGCTCCATCCTTTAAGCCTTACCCAAACTAGAGATTAGAGGCAAAACTCCATTAAGACCCAAAAAAATGGGGGAAAGGCACTTCAACACTGACCATATTGGACGACCAGAAAAAAGGGCCACCAAACACAGTGTAGTCCAAAATTAACAAAAGAGAATGATGTGAAATGGGATGCCTTTATAACATATGGTGACTTAATAAGTCCTAAACAAATTAAAATTGTGTGAACTAGGATATCTTCAAAGCACTATCTCATACCATCAAGTACAATCTGTTGTTGTGGTTCACATATTTCATACCTTGATCGTGGAAGATATTTTACGTTTGCAATTGATTTCTGAAGCAACGTTTAGTGATTGTCAATTTGTCCATGTAGTGGAAGAGTGGAACTTAAGAAAAAGGTATATAAATAGACATTACTTGCCCCAAATTGATTGAAATACGAAACACGTTCTTAATTTTATGGAGGAAGAACATAATAAAAAATGAGAAAAAAAAACTTTTGGTACACTGCAGCATATTTATGAAGAATAAGTTCATCAAAAGGTTCATAAAAAAAATAAAGAATAAGCCATTTACAGATTCTAGTTTAACAATCGAACATAATTTTAGTCCGCAAATATTTATCTAAAAAAAGACATTATTGCTTTTCTTGTTAGTGACAGTTTACACAGTTATACTACTAACGATATTAGTGTAAGTGAAATATTTGTTTAAGTACATAATTCATAACAAAATGCGTAGACCCAAAAAAAAAAAATCATAACAAAATGTTTTCTTTAGATTTTAAAAGTATTTTTCTTTAAAGTAATAAGTAGGTAATGAATGCAGCTTATTAGCTTTACGGGATTGATTTAAAATGATATAGTTTTTAGTTAAGGTGATACGCTCATAGAAAGACAGGTATGCTATGGATTAATTTTCTATTTTTATATCGATAAAAGTTTGATTCCAATTACAAAATCTAAGAAAGGAATAACGTGAAAGAGAAAAGCAAAAACAAATGCTTGACGGGGGAAGGGGGAATCCAATAATGATTCTTGCACATCACATGCTGCCGCATATTCTTTCACGTTTCTTTTTATTTTGTCAACAATTTTTCACATATCTTAAATTTTTTATTTTCCAATGTTATATCCCTTTATTATTAGATAAAGAGATTAATTTTTTTTCGGATGTAATTAAAATAAGTGTAAGTTAGTAGAACTAAAGTGTAAGTTTATGAAAAAAATAAAATAAAATTAATTATAGTGATAAAAAAATGTATAAATATTAAAATATATGTATGCAAATATTTTTATATTGATAAAAGCTTAGGTTAAAAAAAAGACTCATTTTAATATAAGTTTAAGACATATTATCAAGCATTTAGAAAAAAACATATGTATGTGAATATGCAATGGCATTACCCACAAAAAAATCAGGATGGATTACATTGGGTCGCATTATATCCTGAAGCCATGGAATATACAACACATAACACATAACAGAGGATTTCTATTCATGAATGGCATACAAATATAAACAAGTATAGAAAGATTGAAAAACTAGAAGTTCAATAAGAGAAATAAAATGATAGAGAGAAAAAACAACAACTAATCAATGTGTTCAGGCTTTTTAAGTGATGCCAAATGAGTTTGTATGGCAACAAAATGTTAGCCATTCAATCTTAGATTTAATGGTTTAAATTATTTAAAATTTATATTTATATTTATATTTTAATGTTTTATAAAAAATTTATAAATAAATTACCTATTTTATTCTTCTTCTTTATCACTCTTTATTTTCCCTTTCTTTCATGCTCTCACCACTCTTCCGCCGCCGCCCCCCCCCCCCGGCGCGTCCACCTCCATCTCCGCCACCCACGGCTGCCCCACAACCGACTCCGTCCCCTGCCCCTCTCACCCCGCTCCTCCAACCCTAACTGCACGCTCCAAGGTCGCGGTTAATCTTCAAACAGGCACATTCGAACACGGATTCCTCTTCGTTCTTCACGGCAATTACGGGGTATCCATAATGTGCATTGAAGACTTTGTTTGAGCAAGCAGCACCAATGATTTCATATAAATAGACATTTTGAAAAGTTTGATACAAGGGTCAAGGCGTAACGGCATATCTGAGAATGAAGATAGTGATGGAGCAAATCTCGGGCAACAGGTGTGTTATTGGTGGTATTTTAGTTTTATATCATTGTTGAACTGTTTCTCCTTTTTATTTTTGTCCTTTTGAGTCCGGTTTTGTGTTGGACTGTTTTGGAACTTTGGATGCTGGGACTCCTCACCGCTTTTGGCGAGGTGAGTTTTTTAACTTATCGGGGACAAAAAAAAAAAAAAAATATCTCCCACTTGGCCTTACATCACAGTGAGGCAACAATTTTTTGAAGCTAGAAGAAGCTCCTTCTATTCTTAAAGCTCAAGATCCAAAAGGATGAAGACCCTTCTTGGTTCCGATCCAACGGTGGTTGCAGTGAGCGGAGGCAGAGGTAGATTAGGCTTCTGCACTTTCGTCTCCTTCTACATCTCCTTTTTGTATATTATCTATTAACATTATCACTAACGAAGATTATTATTTACAAAAATTATCACCTTTAAAATTATTAGTAATATTAAATATAATATTTAATATATATAAATAATTTAAATAATAATTTTATTATCTTATTTAATATATTAAAAATTATTAGATTATATATATATATATATAAAATTAATATAATAATAATAAATAATAATTAGTATTAATTATTAGTTATAATAATATTATTATAATATTAATAATTATTATTTAATAAAAATAAAAGAATTTAATTATTAATTAAAATTATAATAATTAATTTTATTAATAATTTTTATTAAATAATAATTATTAATATTATAATAATATTATTATAACTAATAATTAATAATAATTATTATTTATTATTATTATATTAATTATATATATATTACTACTTTTAGAGGATAATTCATATTATTATTTTTTAAGAGATAATTCATATTATTACTTTTTAAAAAAATAATCTATATTATCATATTTATTGTAATTCATATTACTTTAAAAATTTAAATTATTAATAATATTATTTAATTAAATAAAATAATATTATAAATTTAAATAATTTAATTAAATGTTATTAATAATTCAGATCGATTACTTCGTACCAAAAATCATTTAAATGTGTTGTACATTATCTGTTTTTTTTGGAAAGGAGAAGTGTGTGCGATGCGGTTGGGAGGGAAGAGAAAAACAGAGATAAAATGGGGGTAAAAAGATATTTTAATAATATTTTTTAATATAATATTGTCATGTGATGACAAGTCCGCCGGTGTTCAGTGTAGAAGTCACGAAACAAGTTATCATATCAATTATCTTTTTTTGGTTTCTCGGTCCTGAATAATCATTTTTCAGAACAATAATGATTTTTGGCACGAAGGAAAGAGTGTGAAACCACAGTACGAATGACATGGCTTCCTTTTATACCAACTATCCCGCCGTGATTGCCGCTTTTCGCGGAGTGAGCACCGATAACAACTTAAAATTTTAAATTCGCACTGCATTCGTCGTGTTTTATTCATGCCAAATAGCACTATTTTTTTCAGAATTGAAAAAAAAATTTTGGTCAGGCAGAATAAAATTATAAGTAGAAAGCTTTTCTTTTACTTGTTGTTTTGGTCAGACTTTTCGTTTGTTTCTACAGTGAGGCTTGAAGCCTTTGGTTTTTTTGGGATCAAATAAAGGCTCGTAAAGCTAAACAGACTTGCTACCCTCGCTCCCCGCTTGACCCAAGAGAGGGCCCAACTTTTATGGCCTTGCATTTGAAAATGCTAGTGGAAAGCCTGAAACCGAGTTTTTGATACATGTACGCTCGACTATTGACCAAGAAATTTTAAGACATTAGACTGATTCTTTTTGAACTATATGTA
Organism: Pterocarpus santalinus; assembly: GCA_031439595.1. Taxonomy (NCBI): domain Eukaryota; kingdom Viridiplantae; phylum Streptophyta; class Magnoliopsida; order Fabales; family Fabaceae; genus Pterocarpus; species Pterocarpus santalinus. The sequence goes on from CM062524.1 coordinate 53,849,669, forward strand.
TTCAAAATTTATTAAATTCTAATTAATTTGACTAGAAATAAGTTGACTCTACTATAAAGATAAATATCTCTCAATACTATTTTTTTTTGACTCAAACTGAAAATCTTATTTAATAAAAAAATATCAAACAATTTGACCCAACCAAGCATTATTATTCTAAACTCATTCTATGAAAATCCACTTCATGGTCATTTAGCAACCTCCAAAATTTATTTTAAAAGAACTTCGATACAATTTTAAATAACACGTATCAGAATTATAGATGCTAGTATCATGCACTTTCCTTTTATACCTTTACACATTTTGCCTTTTTATTAGTGAACGGGTAGTAGAGTGATTCCATAGCCTGATGTGTGGGTCATGATCTGTGGGATCAAGTAACAGAATACTCTAGCAACGTTAGATATATATACTCACTATTGTAAGTGGAAAAATCGTCAATTGAATGAAATATCACAATTCGCTTCACCTCTCTGATCTGTTAATCTCTTGCTTAAGGTTTTAATCACCGAGTTGAGTTCTTCCTTCTCTCTACTCCTGGTTATTACTTTGGAATCTCTCGGTACATCTAGTTCCCTGTGGTTCCTATTGTGTTCAACTAAAATTCTGCTGTTCTATTAAAATCTATATCAATTGGTAATTAGAGCTTAAGGTCCTTGGCAATGGCGGATGGTACTCAGTTCACAGACTTCCTTGCACGAGCTCGAACAGTCATTGAATCAGAAGATTGAGGCAGCTACACCAAAAATGAACCAGAAATTCACGGAGTCTCACACTCAATTCCAAGCTCTCTTCTCATATGCTCAGATAAATTTGATATGAGAATAAAAATGGAGCTGAAAAATTTAGAGATTAATCTTTTGTATAATTTTACTTATAAACTTAACTTATACATTTTTTACACCTATTTTTATCCCTTTACTAAACAGAAGTGGTAATGTTTTTTCGCTGAATGAACGAGGTTGCCAAATGTTGCACGCAAAAGTAATAAAATGAGAAAAACGGATAATGCCAAACGACCAAAGTAGCTGATAAATCATAATAAAAATATATCATTTCAATGCTCGGGTACGCAGGTCAAAGGCCACAAATCTGTTGAATGTTTGGTGCGTTTAGATAAATTCTTTTCAAAAGTTCTTTTAACATAGTACTCACAAACAAAAATAGAAGCAGGATCAAAAGCAATAGCATTAAAAATTGGTTATTTTTTAATTTTATTTCTTTTAAAAGTATACACAAATAGACTACACAAACTTAAGAGATATTTTTTTATATAGAAAATTGAGAAGAAAACTTGTCCTAGTGTGCATATGAAAATATTTATCAATCACCTACTAATAAGAAAATCCTAGAAATTAAATATAAGTCATAATAATATATAAATAAAATATTGCCTATTTGAGGGGGATTTCCTCACTCCCACGCTTTTATTTACTTCCCTTTTTTTTTTTTTTGTTGGTCCAAGAGAAGGGGATTTTGGGGTTAGTGGAGGGAGATTTGAAGAGCCTGAGGGTGCTTATGAGGCTAATACATTAAGCACTTTTGCTTTAGCCTCATCTGTGCTTTCATTTACTTCCTACAAAGCACCTAATCTCTTTCTCCGCTGTTTGGGCTTCAGGATTTTACATTTGAACCTACCCAATTTGCATCACCTTGGACCGAGGGCAGCTAGTGAGTGATATGCGAGTGTATTCAGCCGTGCCCATTATCATTGTATCGTATCACTTCGACCTGCCATTTACAAATTCTGATAGAGGAAAAAAGGGTGAACTATCAATTTGCCCTTCTAAAAGATGAAAATGCTGACAATTTAGCCCTCAAAAGATATTAAATAAACCTGTGGTACCCCAAAAATCACTTTCATGTGACAAAATCATCCAAACGTCATAAGGGGTTTGTTTCTGTTAATAGAAAAGCCTGCGTGACACATTATCTTCCACTCTAGCAATGTTAGTGATTGATATGGTGAACTTATTGGTCCATTTGATTATTAATAAAACTAATCCCTAATTAGAAAACCTAATCCCATTCTAGAGCTTGACGGAGCTTGACAAAGACAACATCAACTTCGTCTCCATCATACAGCTTCACCTCCCAAGTTAGATGGAGCTAGACAAGGACGACATCGGCTTTGTCTTTGTCATGCAGCTTCACCTTCTGAGTTAGATGGCCTTCGGAGTTTGACGAAGCTCAACAAGAACAATACTGATTTTGTCTCTATCATGCAACTCTGCCTTCCGAGTTAGACGAAGCTCAACAAAGACAACACTAACTTTGTATCCGTCACCAAGCTTCGCCACATCCTCACCTAATCCCCTAAGGGCAAGAAGGAAGATAACGTGGCTATAAATTCACCACATCCTCACCTAATCCGCCACATGAACCAATAAATTCACCATGTTAATCATTAACATTGCTAGTTGGAAGATAACATGTCACATAGACTCTTCCGTTAATGGAAATTGACCATTGATATTATTTGGATGATTTTGTCAAATGAAAATGATCTTTAGGGTACCATGTGTTTATTTAGTATCTTTCGAGGGTTGTCAGCATCTTCATTTTTTGGGGCCAAATTGCTAGTTCAACCGAGGAAAAAAATTGCTTCAGCTGGTCTAGAGAATATATTTGCCTCCAAGAATGCTTCCTCCAAACCCCGCACCCAAAAAAAAATAAAAAAAATCCCAGTTCAAGTTTCACCTCTCAAAGCATTATATTGTGACATTAACCTAGTGGTGTTTTTTGGAGCATTCAAATGTTATCTACAATTGTTATTTGTCTTTAAAGCAATATTTTGTCCAGGGTCCAAACAGATAAGGATTACTTAACCCGAGAGTGAGGTTCATAAATTTAATTTCTCATTCATTGTGTGAAGATAATACTTTTAAGGTGTATGTGCGCGAAATCCATGTATATCAACATCTGCCTGGAAGCCAAATAGACAAATTGATTGCTCGTCCGAGAAATAGACAAATCGGCAAACCCATTAGCGATGAAAAATGTACCCATCAATTACACGAATGTGGGGATAGTATGGATATGAAATGATGTTTACACCAGAATGGTTCACCACCATCCACCATAAAACTGAGCATCCTAGGCGCATTTTCACACAACAACGGCATTACCACCCCAATATGGATAGGAGCAGGAAAGCCCAACCAGTGAACGGATCAGATCTATTTCTCCAATTAGATCTAAGATTAATTTTTCCCTCAATATGTGATTACCAAATCATAAAATCAGATATCGGTGCGACCCCCATTTTAGTCCATAGACAATTAAGAACCAAAGCTCAATAAATACTCCGGACGACATACACCCATCCAATATGTCAAAATAATATCAGCTACACAAGAGTACACTACTACAGGAGACCAACATAAAACTATCATATTAAAGTAACGATATAAGAGTGACATAATAAAAAGAAAGGCCAGCTAGGTAATTAAGGAACGAGTTCAGCGGCGGTGAGGGCAGAAGGTGACCAAATAGTTGGCCCGAGTGCAAGTGGCAATGCTGGTAGGGTCATCGTAGGCGTAGGAGTAGGCCTTGGGGCAAGCAGTCTTGAAGATCCGGGAGTAGGCGGTGGGCTTGCAGGCCTGTGGGCTTCCATAGGTACCCGTGCAGCAATACCGAGGGGAGTTGAAAGCCGAGCAAGCACTCTTGCAGGCCACCACGCGCTTCTTGTCACGTGACCGCACCTGCAGGCCCACCGGGCACATCATGTTCAGGTCGCTCACGCACCCAGCGTAGCTGCACTTCCCAGATCCCTTGAATGGGGTGATGGAAATGGGAAGATTGTACCCATCCACCAGGCTCACGTCGTAGAAGTCCTGCTCATTTCCCAAGGTGAACTCCGCCAGCGTTGCCGGTGGGGTTCCGCCGATGCCGTTGCAGAAGAGGGAGCCGCCGCAGTCCCCGGTGGCGCAGCGCCCGCGGCCCGACGCGTCAAAAGCACAGCCGTGGCGGCCCCAGAAGCGGCCCGACCAGAGGGCCGGGAGTTGGAGGGAGTAGGCCTTGTTTGGCAGGAGCTTGAAGCCCCCGCGGGCCAGAATGGGCTTTCCTGCGCCGGGCTGGATGCCTGGCCACACTGGGTGGGGGCACTTGTTGTACAGTATCACTGCTGCTGCTGAAACCTTGAGCACTGTTGAGATCAAGCAACAACCACTTTATTTCAGTCACATTGTTCTTTGCTTCTCAAGGTAGATAGATCATAAGGAAAAATGTGAGCATGTAATGTAATCTGCATTTTATGTTTGTGTCGTTTGTCATGTGCTGTGGGTGTGAGAGACAGAAAAACAAGTGTCATTTAAGAAAGAGTGTGTGTGTGTGTGTGTGTGTGTGTCTTAAGAAACTAAAAATGTGGTGGTGAGTAAGTGGCATTATAAGGGAGAGAAAGGAGTGTACCTGGAATGAGGGAGATGAAGAGGGTGGAGAAGAAGAGAGTGAGAAGGGGTCTCAGCATGGAGGCCATGGATGTTAGCTGGGAATGGAGTGAGTATGTACCAGGGGGAGGGGAGTAAAGAAGAATGAGTTGGCTATCCCTCTTTTGCTACTCTGTAGACCATGGCTTTTATAGACATAAATGGTAGGGTAACTACAAATAAACAGAGATAAATGAAGAGGATTGAGGCAAATTAAATTAACAACGGATGGTTTCATAAAGGTGGTTGAAATGCGGGCCATACTCATGTTAAATCAATGACCTAAAGATTTCATAAAGGAAGAATTTTTAGATAAATATAAATTTATTATTTTATATTTACATATATTTATAATAAAATTGATAAACTTTATAAATAATTAAGTATAGTTCAAACAAAGGGGTGAGATTCACTTTTATTATATGAGATATAAGACATTAAATTTATGCCCCTTCACAAATATCTCTTCATAAAGTGTGAAAATTAATTTCTATCATGCAATTAAAGCTTCTTTTTTTCAACCCCACATAGAAATTAGTATAAAGAGAGAGAGAGAGAGAGAGAGAGAGAGAGAGAGAGAGAGAGAGAGAGAGAGAGAGAGAGAGAGAGAGAAGCTTCTTTTTTTCAACCTTACATAAATTTATATAAACATATAAAGAGAGAGAGAGAGAGAAAGAGAGAGCGCTGCTGAGTATATACCAACAATGGTTTAATGGCCAAGGTTTCGTTGATCAAGTTATGTTTTGGACTAATGTTAATCCAATCTAGTTTAACTGTTAGATCAACATATTCTAAAATTGAATGGCTGTTATTTGACTGTTGTTTTTAATTGTTATTTCACCCAAATTTATAGACGAATCCCTACTCCATGCTCAACCAGAGCTATGGTAGTTTCGCCGTCGGTGGTTGTCGATGGGTTTTGGACGAGCTGATAGGCATGCCGTCACATGAACGTCAATCATCAGACGGTGGTACTATCATTATGTGAACGTCCATCAACTCTCGCAGAGCTGACAAGGACGCCAGCCGCTGAGCCAGAAAGGTTGGCTGACAATGTAAAAGTGGCAGCAAAAAGATGGTATAACAAAGTTCTCTTCTTGCTTTTGCTACTATTCCATCGATCTGTATGGTTAGTTTAGCAACAGCCACCCCTTTTCATCAAAGTTAATCACTTTCCCATTTAATCCCACCTGGGTGTTCCTCATATAATTCAAAGATGCAATCTTTGAATGTGTCGCGTCCTGTGTGAGCATTTGTGAAAAATGCCCCATGAACAGAAAGCTTCGTAAAGTCGATTATAGTGCTTGGAATGAAAAGGGTTTTGCGCAAAACCACGATGCTCTATTGCTATTGAGAGATTTATGAAATGGGTTTCATTTATTACTTGAATAATCCACTATGGTTAGATAGTCTATTTATTTGAAGGGCAATTGACAAATTCAGCCTTATGTTACTGATGGATGAAAAATGTGGGGCTGAATTTCATTTTTGTTGTGCAACTTTTTTTTCTTTTCTTAGTTTTCTTTTTTTGGTCAGATTTGATACAACTTTCAAGCTTATATAAAATTTCCTTATATGTTTTGTGGACTATTTTTTTTGTTGCTAGCTTGCAATTTCTGCATGAGATTTGAGTTTGCTCTGTATTGTGTAATCTCCTTTAGTAACTTTGTTTATTTATTTTTTGTTTTTCTCCTGTTCTCATGACATTAAAATTGGCTCAAGTTAATGAAATGAAATAGACAGCATAACAATGACTTACTATTCCACCGATTTGTGTATGCACAGAAGCTACAATCCCTATTTGCATGGATTGCTTGGCGAACATAGGGAAATGAAAAAATAGACTATTTGCAAATAAAATTCCTTCAGCCCTCTTTTGCAAACACATTCGGGGGTTATTTTCGTAAATTTATTGAGGGACTAACGTTAGTCCAAAATATTTTCGGACTAACGAATCCTTTGCCTGGCTTGATAGGTGTGATTTGCAAGAAATGGCAAGAGCATTTTGATTGATTAGGTCGAAGAGGAGTGCGGTGGCTGTGAGGGCTCACGTCCCGAGGAAGGGAGTGTCAGAGTGGGGAGTGGGGGTAGGACGTGGTTGTCCGCATCTCGGAACAAGAAAAGAAAACATGGGTGCAGTAACCACAATACACCATTTCACATGATAAGAGAATCACTCTGCCAGCCGGCCTGCACTGCCCCTGCCCGCTGGGTGCCCCTATGCTATGACTCCACAGCCCGCAAAATGGAAGTACGCTTTCCACCCCATTGTCATTTGAAAAATATAGTATAGTATAGGTTGAGTTTAAGGGGAATTCGATACATGTCATTCTCATTTGAAAAATATGGATTTAGGATGAATTCGATATATGGTAATATATTAATTAATAATTTTTATATATTATAATTATAAATTATATTTTAAATAATTAAAATTTTATCATATATAAAATTTATGATGAATTTAAGATTATAATATTATTACTCTTCTCATTTTTCAACCCCACATCATTTTCCACATAAATCCCAATAACTCCGCAGAATCTTTTTCAAATAAACACTGTACCTGCAAGTGCAAGCAGGATTTGCTTCGTCCCACTGTTACAGAACGTGCCAATATGTATTGATAGTATTTCAATAATAACTACTTTTATTACTTTTTAGAGTTTTTTTTAATTGAAAAAAAGCTCGTGTGCTGTTTGATATATTTCTGCCATAAGCGCGTAAGAGAATAGTTACACAGAGTCACTTTCTGTAGAGAACACAGCACTGAGAATTCAGAACTGGGCCTCGCGTCTCGTACAATAAAGATGAATGGCACGCGCTGATGCACGCGTTCATCACACGATCCGGTTCCGACGGTGGGATTCAGGTGGTGTACGGCTAGGATAATTTCAGCAGTGCGAGTGCGTTTACTAAACGAGGCAGACACTGCAATGTTAACTTGCATTATTGTTTGTCCCTTGATTGGGTTGAGTTGTGACGCAGAGGCTCTATCAAAATTCGTAGCCATCTACTCAAACACTCAGCAGATTCTATTGGAATTTTTGTCGTTTACTTCGCAGGGCCAGGGACAAAGATCTAAGAGGCGTCAATGAGTCATTAGAAAATTAACATCTAAGTAAAAGTGATTCTTATAGCCAATAACATATGATAATTTGGTAATAAAATACGGGTTAAGTTAAACAGTGCACAAGGCAAAAAAGACAACAGGATAAAGCCCGCAAGCACGTCTACCCCATTTGGAAGTCTCATTTTAGGGGCAACCTCCTCTCCGGTTGGGAAGAAATTCTTGTATAGACAATTAGGTTAGATATATTTTTATCCAATTACAAAATAATATTTCAATTTTAAGTGTTAGAAGGATTAACAATTAACTATAAAATATTATTTTATAAGTAATAAGAGCGCACCTAACCCAATACTCCATGACACACAAATTTCTTCGAGGTTGGGGGCCATAAGCTGATACATGCCAATGATGTTGCAAGTTCCTCACGTTGACGATGAGCCCAAATTGATGGTCAATCTTTGCGGAACACAACGATCACATTTCTGTTCCCCTTTTGAATAATCAATTTTAACTCTACTTTTGTCAATTTTGTATTGATGAAAATATTATAAAGTACGTGTGTTATCATCCGTAAATAGATAAATTGGTGAGATGGATTTTTTGTCTTCTAAGTTATTTTTATTTTTTATTTTGGCCTCTTAATTAATTTTTTTGTTTATTTTGATTTCTTAATTTAGTCCTTACTCATTATTATTAACTAATTTTGTATTTATTTTAATCCCCTAATAGTAAATAGTTAAGTGACTAAAATGAACAAAAAATTAATTAAGGGACCAAAATAAATAAAAAATTAATAATTAAGGGAATAAAATAAACAAAAAAAATAGTTTGAGAATTAAAATGAAATATAAAATATAAAAATAAGTTAAAAGACTGAAAAGTCCATTTTACCTTTTAACTTTGATATTTTTGCAGACACTTTGATTTTCCTTTAAACTTTTAAAAAGTCTGATAAATGGGTGGATTGACTGTGTGTGGCTAATTTCTTTTCATAAATATATTAATTACAATAATAATATAATTTGTTTAACAATTAATATAACAACAATTATAATCTATACTATTATAAAGAAAATTTATTGATAATTTGTCTCAATTTTCCTTTTCCAAAATAATATTATACTTAGTTAAACTTAAATCAGACAAAAAAAAGAATGATTAAAATTGCAAATACTTTATATGATATGTTTGCAATTACTTTCAAAAACAACTAAGTTTCTTACACTGAAATAACAACATTTCTTTATTGCTACTCATAATAATGAGAATAGTTAATTGTAATTGTACGTGAATTTTTTTTAAGGGTAAAAAAAATACTTTAACCCTAAATTATGACATATTTTAATGTGTCCCTTATCAATTATAGTGCACCGCACCAATTTTCAATTTGATAGTGCATCGATGAACAACACTTTTAAATTTAGGGGTCGAGCGGTGGCACCATGAAAGGTAGCTGAACACAAAGATGGAAGATGGTAATGTGCCTTGCAGTGGGGGAGTTTGGTGGCGGTGATGGCAATGGGCAGAGCTATGACAGGCAATGGCGGTTAGGGGCTAGGTGGTGGCGCCATGGGAGGAAGCAAATCACGAAGATGGAGGGAGGAAAGTGGTTGGCAAGGTGTGGGTGCAATGGTTCAACAAAGCTGGTTTTAGACACATTCTCAAATGCAATTGGCAGCATTTGTTGAATGTGGTTAAAAATTAGTGCGTGGTTTACTACAATTGATAGGATGCACATTAGAATGCACTCTAAATTATAAGTTATGTTTATTTTAACCCTTGAATTTTAAAAGATTTAAATTGACTGTTGAACTTTTTTAAATATACATTATAGTAAAAATAAGTGTATTATATTCCTAAACTTTGTGTCATATATAAATCAATTCCTTGAACTTTTATAAATAAAATACTCTTAACTTTTTTGAATGTGTATTATTCTGTTAATACTTGATAGAAAAGTTAACAGAATGAATGATTTGCACATTTAAAAAAGTTCAAAGGATCAATTTAAATCACTTTAAAATATAGGAACTAAAATGTACATAATCTATATTTTAGGAGATAAAATATTTTTTCCCTTTTTAACAATATTTGTAAAGACACTCTAAAGACAGAAAAATAAAAATAAATAAATAAAACTCCTAATAATTATAAGAGTAATAATAATACTTTTTCACTTAGGTTTAAGATAAAGACATAAAAGCTTACTATGGTCACAGAAAAGGCAAAATAGTACAATGGGAAAAGAAAAGTCAAATATAGCATCCATGTTGTCGAAGTTACGCTACTCTGTTTTAAATAACTTTTATCAACGGTTGGTTAACGTATACTAACTTTATAATCTTTACCTAAGAAGTTCGGGGGGGGGGGGGGGGGGGAACTTTATAAGCTTTAGATAAAGAGGTCATCATCACCATCGGCCAAGTAGTTAAAATAGGCTGTATGAATGTATACTAACTTTATAATCTTTACCTAAGAAGTCTTTGTTTGGGCGTAACTTTGTAAGCTTCAGATAAAGAAGTCATCATCACCTTCGGCCAAGTCGTTAATTATATGGAAAAAAATGAACATTTCATAATTAAAATTGAAGAAACACATGTGGACACGCCCACACACACACACACACATATATACATACACGCATATTATTTATTATAATATTTAACCATATGCTTAAGTAAAAGGTTTATTAAAACTAACCTTAAATATTCAAGTTGTACTTACAACGTTAAAAGTGCTAATCAATTTTGATGGCAAGATTATTGAAATTATAACTAAATTACTTTAGTTAATCACTTTTTTCTTTTATAATGTAAGCATGAAAATAAATTTAGAGAAAGCTAAGTAAGGAAAAAAAATTCAAAAAATTTAAATCCTCGTTCCCTTTGAAATACAAGAGGAGCCACCCCTGGGAATGGTTAAATATTAATTTTCATTTCTAAAATAAAAATATTTGTTGAATGGAATGATGAGAAAAAAATAGCCATTTTGTTTGTTTATAACTGTATATAATACATTAAAAAAAGAATTTAATTTGTATAAATTAATAAGAATTTAATTTAAATACACTGACAGTGTAAAATAGTTTTACACTGTCAACCAATAAAAATGGTGGAAAGTGTCAACTCATCCAAATAACCACTCATTATAATGAGGGACCCACCATGTATTCTCACTTTTCTCTATTTCTATTGGTTGACAGTGTAAAACTATTTTACACTGTCAGTGCATACCAATTAAACTCAATTAATAATATAAAATTATTTTACACTATCATTCAATCATATTATCTCATTTGCATGATTTTTGGAGTAGTAGGGGTGAAGGCCATGCATATTTACTTATATGACAGCATATGATTGAATGACAATATAAAAAACTTTTACACTAACAGTGTATACTAATTAAATTAAAAAAAAATAAAACCTCGTAAAAAGGTAATAGTCTACATTTTCTATGATTTATATGTCGGCTATGTGACAAGGGTGACTCAAAACTTAAAGGATATACACACAAAGGCTGGCTTAAGTAGTTTTGGTGGTGTAAGGAAGAGATAATCTTAATATGTCAGCGATGAATAATTTTATATCTAAAATGTATAAAAAATTATGTGTATATATATATAGCAGGATCCATTTACATTAATGTAAGTATTTTATATTTATATTTATATCTAATTACAGTTATTAGATTTATATTAATTTGATGGTGAAGATTTTTTGTTTTTTTAAGGGAATTTGATGGTGAAGATTATTAACAAATTAAAAGTTACGTGATTTAACCAGTGTAAATATTTTATTTTTACACCCAACTACAGCCCTAGTTTATACATGTATATACAAGTTGAAAGGTCAGAATTTGTGTTTAAAAGTTTCTTTCTCCGTCTTGATGCAATGGAACATGACTTGCCTTCTTGAGTGGTTTGTAGTAGAGGTGCTTATCGTTTGAAATCGATCTGACAAATCTAAAAATCTAATTTAAACCAATAAAATTAGTTTGAATTAATTTAAATATTTAATTATTTTAAGTTAAAACAAAAATGAAACAAATTATTATCGATTTAATTTTTTGATTTTTGACTTTTTAATTTGAACTCTTAATATCCAATTCAATCACTTGACTAATTATGTTTTTAATTTGTTTCTAAGTTGTAAGTGTTTTGCATTTAAGCATTTAAGTCCATAGTATAATAGTTGTTTTCTGTATATTTCATTGAACCTGAGAAATCTCGTGTTCGACTCTCATTTTCCCTTTCTCTACCTTTGTAAATAAAAAAAAAAAGTCTTTTAGCATTTAAGCTTTTAATAATAAAGTTATGTTTTATTTTCTTTGTTTAAATTTATTTAAGTCATATGTATTTTTTAAATTATTTTCAAGTATCTTATAATCAAATCTTATACTATTGTTAGTTGTTATAATGATACAAAATTGAAAAAGTACAAGTTTTTATTTTTTATTTTAACCCAAAATTTCAAACCAAACTAATTTAATTTTATTCAAATTGATTTGGTCCAAAGTTGCTAAAAAAAGTTTCAAAAACTAATTCAAACCAGGGAAATTAAATTTAATTGACTAATTTATTTTTTTCATCAAATTCAAATAAAAGCAACTTGTTTATACGCTTAGTTTGTAGGCCACATTCTTAGAGTTGACAAATGATCTCTAAAAGATCAATTTAAAATGTATGCTGGTGATTGAGTGCATTTATTTGTAAGAAAATATTTTCTAGTAAAAAAATGTTTTTAAACTTTTCAAATAATTTGAATAAATTTTCCTTTTTTCTTTTGATCGTGGTGTGAATAAATTTATAAAAATTATAATAAAAAGAAAAATCAGTGAAGTTCAAAGGTGCCTCATCAGTATTATTAACGACTCATCCCGTGGAGATGGCCTGTCATCCACGTACTGGTGTCATAGCGTCAATGAAGGGGTGAAACCAAGTAGGCCCATCAAAATAGGCAAACTCGTTTGCTCTCGCCTCTAGGATTGACCTGTTGGCCCATCTATTTGTTCTTCTTAAACAAATGGGCCAATTGCCAATGAAGCATTTCAGGTCCGCATTGGCCTTCCTACCGTTAGCGTCTTACCAGGTTGAGTTGCTTACCTTACCGTTGACATTATACTGATGGTTGTATAGCAATACTTACGTTTCTGTTCGGCAACCTGCCACTGCAGGTTCAACTGTCAGGGATACCCACGACACGAATACGATCACCTCTCAATCTCAAGGTTAAGTTTACGGTTAAGGTTAAGGTTTCCCTCTTCTTGTCATCTTTGTCATCAATCAATCGTTGAAGTTGAACCATAAATCCCTGTCAGGCTGTCACTCTCATCTCATCTCATCTCATCTCAAATAAGGTTAAGGTAGCCCACCGCAACCTTATTTTACATTTTTTTTTTCTATCTTTATTTCCCCTCAGTAGTTAATTTGCACCATTTCATATTTAGATTCAAAGTTTTTGCGAAATCGTGAAGTCCGTTATAGGTGAACTCTACTGGTCAAGCTCTTATTTGCAAAACTATAATAAAAGAAACACAAATATCGAAGTAGGTTCTTCAATTTTGGGAGCTCTAATTAGAGTGAGTGCTACTTGTTAAATATTGTCTTTTCGTGTTTGAGACATCAATTTCGGATTAAAACAGTGAATTGTGAGTCTATCCAAAGTTCTTCAAATTTACTTGAGTTCACTTAGGTTCAAGTTTTAAGGCGAGTTGGCTTGATTTGAGTACCTAAACTCGTAAAGTCGAACAAGGTTTACGACAACACTAATCTTGTTTGGATTTACTCAAATGCATTTTGTGTATGATTAAATTTAATTTCAGGCATTCTTTTGATTCCAGCTTTTGTGTTTTGGATTTATGATATTCACTAATTAGGCGTAATGGGTTGGTTTTGGGTTCTCATGGTGCAATTCATTTTGATTCAGGAATGCCAGAGAGCAAACCAGTGGTTGATCTCTCATGGCAGCCACACTTGCATACTCCATCTTTGTCAAAAGTCACAGATGATGGGTCTCATAACAAATCACAAACCAGTGCATCAAATAGCACCCTTTGGAAACCCAATACAGAACTAGTTGATGCGCTTTTTGTTCTGCCTAACAATCCCAGAAAATTACATAAGTTACTGAGAAAGCAAGTTGAAGACACTTCGGGAAAAAATTGGTTTGTGGATTATGATCTAAATTCTAAAGCATGTTTCTTCTTCTTCGTTAGATCTAAATCAATTTTTTTTTTTTAAACTCAATTTTAGCAGGGTTGAAAATCTGTACTTTGGTTTATCTGTCTCATTTTTACACAGCTTAGCTTGGTTTAGTGGTAGTTTTTTTTCAAAAGAAAAATCCAATGTCAATTTATTCGTCTGTATTTTATTTAGCTATGTTTTCCAAAGGTTTCTCTCTTGTTTTTTGTTGTAAAGAAAAATCAAGTGTCAATTTATTCGTCTGTATTTTATTTAACTATGTTTTCCAATCGTTTCTCTCTTGTTTTTCATTGTAAAGTATGAGTAGGGTATTATCTAATTTTATTTAAATCTTTTTCAGGTTCAGCATGCCTGCTCAAACTATCACCCCTCAGTTGCAGAAAGATCTGAAGTTATTGAAGGTGCTTAGAGTTTGGACATCTTCTTTTTTTTCTTTTAATTACTTTTTGTTTGATTTGGAATATGCTCATTGGCCGACATGATGTGATGTGAAATTTGCTTGGATTGGGCTCATATGCATTTCACATACACATTCTTTCATCTATAGTGAAAACAAAGAACAGACAACATAGAGGATGCTGCCTTATTCAAGAGATATGGTACAACAGAAACATACAACGATTTATAAGATTTTTTTTTTTTTTTTTTTTTTTTTCAGAATGGCAATTTCTTGTTACTGTCTCCCATAAATTTAAGTCCATTTCATTTTTCATATAGGTTTGTATCCTTACAACTCACAAGCACCCTTTTCATGGTCTGGGTTTCTTGACTATTGTGGATAAAGTTAGGGCTTTCAGTGAATGGTAGAGTGTTGGCTGCTTTCTTCGGGGTTTTGCCTCGGTAAATAAGTGGTTATGCCAGCCCTGATCTGTAATGAGTAATGAGTGAGAATGTTGTTTATTTGATGAACTGAATTTATACGTTGTTGTTGGTGTCACCCTTAGAAGTCTTCTGGAGATTTTCCTGGTGTGGCAATGATGGTTATTATTTTATACAGTGGCAAGTTAAAGTTTAAACCTTCAGGCCATGGATATATACATTTCAGAGCGCAATGCAAAATATTCAGACCAAAGTTCATAGTAAGAGCATTTAAAGGAAAACAATCTGTCTAGACATGTGCATAGTATTAGCTAACAACACAGATTTAAATTTATGTCAAGCTGTCTAATTTTGTTTGGTGCACCTTTACTTATGCCTTCATTTCTCAAGTGCAATGCGACACTTACACTCTGATATGCATACATATATATAATACAGTCGAGGGCTGCCATTGATCCGAAGCGGCACTATAAGAAGGGTGATTCAAATTCAAAGACACTTCCCAATTATTTCCAGGCAAGTTCTGGGTTGTACAGTATACATGTTACTTGTTCCATCAAAGTTCAATTTCTTTTCAATGGCTTTAAATTTTGGATCATTTGAATATGATCAGGTGGGAACAGTTGGTAGATTCTCCATCGGACTTCTTCTCAGACAGATTAATAAAGAAGGAGAGGAAAGCAACACTTGCAGATGAGTTGCTTTCTGATCAAAACCTTTCAGCTTACAGTTAAGATAGGCAGTAAATGGCATATTTGCCCGGTGAAGTTTGAATTAGCATTTAATATTTTATATGCATGTTGTAGTCAGCCTATATGTCATGACCCAAGAGAATCATGTCATAATCCATTTAAGGAGAAAAAAAGTTAAACTGTTAAAGCATGCACATAGCTATATATCTGTAGGCGAGTTCTTAAATACACCTTGAGTGCACCGTGGTCTGCAACTGGGGATGGGACGTATGTTGACCCAGTAGCTGTTTACCCTCGAATAAAATTTTATTCCCTTCCATCCCCCTCCTGTTCCTCTCAGCTGCTTCACCCTTCTTTATCCCTCTGCGACTGCGACTGCGACGGAGCACCGCGACCACCACCACCCGCCCCCAAACTGCAACCACCACCAAGTCCCAACTCTAGAGGACCGCTCTCCCTCAATCGCTGCCAGCCGTCATGAACAATTGCACCCCATCGCACCAAACCTTAGAAGCGCCCTGTGTCATCGTCACTTCACGCCCCCGCCCTCCACCCTCCACCCACAGTCAAGCTTCCCGTTGTTGTCGTTTTAACTACTGCCGCTGCTCTGTGCCACCACCTCTGCTACCCGTCGTTGCTTCACCCCCACTTTATGGCCTCAGACATGGTCGCTCCCTCCTCCTTTCTGTTGTCCCTAATTTCTTCTCTGACTCTTCACTTCCTCGGTCGAGCTTCTGGGCTTTTGAAAATAGGGCTTACTTTAGTTGACGGGTTCATCAAAAGATTTGAGTGTTTTTTTTTTTTTTTTTTTTTCCTTCTTTTGCTGATTAGTCTTTGTTTTAATGTAAAGTTGTGATCTTTTTGGTAGATCCGTTAAAACTGATGTCAACCTTGTTCTGGATTATAAGAATTTTGGTGAGAGGATTGAAGGTGATGGTGGAGGTTTTTTTGGCTTTTTATGATTCTAATGTTCAAACTTAAAATTTGTAAAAATCAAAGATGAACAGGCATATAGGCAACAACTCTGAACCCAACATCTTGTTTACCATTTTCGTTATATGCGATTCTCATCCTATTCTGAAAAATTGAAGTTCGACCAGTTGCTTCAATGCTTCATTTATTTAATTTTTCTTAATTTCTTGCTCATGTTCTGGAGCTTCAATGCTGCATTCATCCTCTTCTTCGTCCATCCCGTAACTTGTAGTGCTTGTTTTGTGGGTTTCTTGATGTGTTGTTGTTGCTTTGAGGTAGCTTCTGGGTTTTCTTGTTTGCCTTCTCTGGTTCATGAGTTTAATCTACTACCTGCTTATTGGTCCACACCCCATTAACCCACGTCCATTGCGTTGGCCGCTTTCCCTTTATAAAAAACTCTTATCTGCAAAACCTGCTGCATAGGTTCCCTTTCGCAGTCCCAAACGTCCGATCAGTGTGCACCGCATCTGTTGGCTACTGTCGACCTTGCACGTATCGTGCATTCAGGGTGCATCACACACCTTGCTTTGTAAGGTACATGACAGAACTCGTCCTGTATCTATATCTCATCCCACTCATCCCGCTCATGGGTTGGAACTTGGAAATTTGAAGGTGCACTGATAAGCCATTAAAATACTTAACCACTTTGATAGGTTGCTATGATTTTTGGTGATAAAGCTTCGGTACAATTAGCTAAAATAGCTTTTTGGATGAAACATTATGCTATGCTATATTTTTAAGTTACTTATATAAATAGAAAAAAGGCCACTCTAAGTGAAATTAGACACTAGTTCATACTTGTTCCTATGCTTTTTAGGTTACTAACTTCCATTCTTTGTTTATCAATTTTTTCTAGGAATCGGAAGGTTGGAGAAATTGAAGAACAAAATGGACCATCTGGGAATCAAAAGTGGAAGATTAAAGGTCAGAGTTGCCGGAAGCGTGCAAAAGAAAGGAGGAAGTACTGAATTTTCTGTCCTTTTTGGAGTTTTTTTTCAAAATTTTGTTGGTCATGTCCTTTTTGGAGTTCATCCATTCAATTTTGAGGTGGTTTATGGACAAAGACATTCGATCTTGTCCACAGGCGAAGTAGTTAATTCTATGAAACAGTTTAGAATTGTTCAGGTAAAGTAAAAATATCTTAATCAAACAATTAAACCTACTTTCATCCTTTTTTCTTTTTTGACGTCGATTAAAATGAAGTATAAAAGGAGTAGCTGAGTACAGAGGTTGGATTAATCAATAAGATCATTTTTCGTAAGGGTTAGCGCAAATCACACAAAATTGAAAATCAATCCAAACAAGCTCAACTCAACGGATTATAACATGCCTATAGGAATGGCACTGGCGGATTGTAAAGCAGGAATAAATTCATTCCAATTAGTTTTGAACCCCTGCAACTAGATTTTTTTTTATTTTTTCTTTTTGACTTTCTTTTAACGGCAAAAAAGTCTAAAGGAAGTAAAAAGAAAGTTACACTACTTTAATTCTTAAGAAAAGCTGATCATGGTAGTGCACCTAGCTATTTGCAACGATTTATCATCACTAATGAGATATTAAGAGTCAGTTGTTGCACGCAACTCTGTATCGTACCTCCTACTGACTTAACTCTGTCGTGGTTGTTGGAATTGTTAATTTTCACTAATAAATAAACATCATGTGATGCCACATTGAAGTCTATGACTTGTATATGAAACTTCAGCAAGGTAAGAAGTAATATAGCCACTCATAAAAGCCTCATAGCGCTAGATTGGCTGCGCGGCAGAAACACTAAAATGTGAAATTAGATGTCGGTAATTATCGTTTAGACGTAGTAAATAGGGATACAAATGAATTGGATTTCGTTGGCATTTCAGTGGATTTTCATCTATATCCAAATTTGAACCAAAAAAATTATTTACACAATTACATCACGTGTACTTATATCCATATATTATACTAAGTAAACGATACCATTTGAAATTTGATAAAATATTCACATAATGAATTTAAATATAAACAATTTCATATGGTTAAAAAAAATTCAATAATCTAAAAACCCTTAAAAACTTATGTGAATATTTGGATAAGAGCCCTTTTAGGTTGAATGAAAAGCTCACCTCAATCTAAAATTATACCTTTGAATTTATTGAATACTTACAAAGGTATTTATAAATGATTCACAAACCAAAAAAAACTTAAAAATCAAATTCAAGTCATGCCAAAAATATAAGGAGGATTGACAAAGTGCATCAATCACCCTTGGAGTATTCGGATAAGAGATGAATTATGCTCTATGCATCACACAAATTTCAACTAAAATTCAAATAAAAAAAATGCATCAACATATTCGAATCTATAACTATATATTATATACCTCAGCATTTTTTTCACTCAGTGGATATAGACAACGCTAAAGAAGTTAATTTTTTTCCCAAAAAAAAAAAAAAAAAAAAGAAAGTATCCCCATACATAAAGTGATTTTAGTAAGTTTTAAATTTGAGTGGTGTATGTACCAAAAGAAAATTTGAGTGGTGTTAATATAGTCTTGAATTTACTGTCCCTGTATGCCATAGCATATTTATCACTTAATATATAATTTTAAAGGATTTAATTTGCATATGTTGATAGTATAAAACTGTTTTATACTATCGTCTAATCATATTCTCCTATTTACATGACTTTTGGAGTAATGGAGATGAGGGTCATGTATGTTTGCTTATATGACAGCATATGATTGAATGACAGTGTAAAAAAATTTTATATTATTAGTGCATATAAATTAAATTAAATTTTAAATTATAAATTATTTATAAAATTTTTTAAAAAAATGCTGTCATATGTAGAATTCAAGACATTATACTTTGAATTTATACAATTTATACACTGCAGATAAATTTTCTCTAGTTTTTCTATTACTTTTTTTTTTTGTAGAAAGCTAATGTAAACAAAATAACTTTTTTATTAAAAAAACAACAGACAATATAAGAAAACTCTCAATTTACAAATTCTTCTTCTTTGACATTAAGGAGAGAAAACTCCACACAATAAACCAATATTTACTCAGATGATACAATTCACTAATGAGATGCAATGCCTATTTAGGTTTAGTTATATAATTATGCTCACTAATTAACCTACAATGAAATCATACAGCTAACGAAGACTAGTTGTATCACAATAAATGGTGCACGGTAAAAGAAAATAAAAATTAATTTTATTGACGTAGAAAAAAAAAGAGATAAAATTGCAATGCACTTGAGTTCCTCGCATATTGATTTAATTTAATGCAACACAAATTGAACAGAGAAACGAACAAAAGAAATCTATTCTGCTCTCTAGTCCCTATTGTTTGTTCAGTTCGGTTTTAAAAGCGATGGATCCCTGGCTGCCTTGGGTGTTTGTTTCTGTGCCTGTGGACTAGATGCTGTAGGGACTAAGCCAGTACCAAATAGAGTTAGGTGAGTATCAGATCAATACCAACTTGGAAGTGACCCATATAACTTTTATATATTTACAAATTATTACAGCCACTTCGCACCCGTGATCATTGATCTGTTTCTCAAGATCTTTCAATTCACACTGGTTTCTGACTGTTTTACCGTATATCTCTCTCTTTCTCTCTCTCAGCTTTAACCTATCCATATGCCATGACCTGGCCATTGGTGAATAGCAACAAAACTTACCTGCCCTTTCAGAGAGGATGCACTCTTCCTCCGCCTAAAGCTTTATTTTTACCAAAAACAGTACCCAAAAAAAAAAATGATATATTGTTTAAGTAGCCATTCTTCTCACATGCTCCCGGTGCCTCCAGAATTCGGATTACATATCATTATTTGGTATTTCGCAATCAAGATTGAAGATATTTGCCCCACATAATGCTGCCGAGTTTGATGATTGATAAACTCATGGTTGAAACGATCAATTAAAGATGTTTTATGGCTGAGTGTTAAATAAAAACTGTAGACAAATTAAAACATGCAAATTTGGACCAAATCATAAAACTTCTTGTGCCTGCATAATTAAAATTATGGTCCCCCACTCACGGCTTCAATGGCTGCAGCGGGAATATTTTGGCTTTCCTTTTACCCTGCTGATGCTTGACGGCTCTTGAGTGACACGTCCTAGTCTTAGGCTTTAGGGTTTTTCAAAAATGCGTCATACCCTAATCATCTAAAATATCCTTTAATTCCGTAAGGATATAATAACTTGTGCAAGAAGCTACGCTAAAGGGAACAGGTTTAGATATACAAATTGGTGCGTGGTGACAAAAACTTGATCAGGACTTCAATGTTGGTGTTTATATTTTTATTGGATTGTTTTTTGGGTCGTCGTGAAATTAAAAAAGCGGGTATCCTTTTTGTCAAGTCATTTTTAAAATGAAGCGAACTAAAAGCAGGGCAATCTAAATTTTGAGGTGGTGTTGTGTTAGTCTTTCATGCTAGCGGTTCTTAGACTGATTAAAAGATCCTCACAGCGTATAGTATTATGTCGCAATTCTTGAACTGAGTATATACTCGTTGTTGATGTCTGATATGTGGATTTTCTCTTCGTATAACTCAAATCCCACTCGGGTTCTAACAGGATGATTAATTTAGCTGTGTGAAAAAATAAGTTTAGACATGTCATATATTAAAATTTGTCTATATAAATGAAGTTGTCTTACATTTGAATTCATGAACTTTAAATACACTCGCTTAATTCCCTTCTGGAGCATTGATGTGATTTCTTTGTTATCATAAATTGCACTGCAGAGTTTACTCCACCAGAACCAATTGAATGTAATGCACACAACAGCATTTTTTTTCCGTGTATGCAACAAAGAACAAAAGAGTGCCCCAACCCATGCTCATAGTTACTTCAACATCCAAGTCTGTCACATCTTATTCCCATTTCAGATATTATGTCCCAAATCAAACCCTCACGTCAAATTCCTTATACATTCTTCATTTAAGCTCCCCTTCCCCCACTCCCTTTCATGTTTCTCTCGATCTTCACATCAGAGGAAACATGCGTGACATATGTATCAAGTTACTTAAATAAGGCCTATATATATACACTAACTCGTTGGATTTAAATACTCCTTTTGATTCTACCAACATAGTCCAAATGCATTTTAAGGTAAAATACCTTCATTCAAACTCATTGTCCTACTACAGCACAATTTCTTGAAACATAACATCACTAACAATAAAAGTACTGCTATTTTCCAACAAAATACAACACCAAAACACAGCCCCGTCATTTTACATACATAGCAAGTGTTTCTAATTAATCAATTCTTCAACGGGAGGAACTCAAAAAACTGGCTCGGCCCATTCATTTCTTGAACTGATGTTTCTGTCTCTTTTTGTTCGTTAATGTTACCACTGCTTTCATCCCCATTACTTGTTGGAAAAAGTTGAAGGGTTTGAGATTCCACAGGGTTATCATCCTCAGAGCTGATATTGCTTAAGTGGACAACACCGTTTTCTCTGTGAGGTGAAATAAAGAAGCTGAGATCATGGGTCTTAATGAGCTTTGGGTCCATCAACCTTGCTGTTACTGAGGTTGTAGTGGCCAAACTAGTTGTAGAGGCATTAAGAGCGGTGTTTATGACCGTAGGAGGAAGAGGACAAGATAACTGCATCATATGCCACGTGGCATTCCTTTCCATAAAGTTTCTTCTTTGTTGTAATTCTTCTTCATCGAATTGGAGCCATCCATCTGTTCTACATTCTGCAACCGCTGCTTTTGCTGCCCTTTGTATTGAAACAGATTCCTGCGGATTTTAATTAAAGGCATGCAATGCAAAGTCATGAAAACCTCAACATGTATGGTATGGTAAAAACCAGAGGCGAAAAAAGGTGCCGGACGGCACAGTTTTCAAATGGGCACTCCAAGTTAGTATTTTCAAATAAACAAAGGTGCATGGCCTATGAGAAGTCAAATTAAAGCAAGGTGAGGGTTGTCTTTTCCATCACCGAAGGGTCCTCAATTCCATATAGAATATTATGGAGTGCCCAAAAGCTACTGACCTCATTGTCATGAATAAGCACAAGCCCCCAAAGCCCAGCTAAGTTTCATAACAGCAGCCCCGACAGAAAGGAAGGAATGCAGCTTTTAGGCCCTTTTCATTTCCCAACAAACAAAGCTTTTGTTATGTTAGGCCCTTTCCCTATAGCTAGTGCATATCTTTTCTATAATATGTTCCCAGCATCAACTTGATCTCTAGTAATCATATGCTAATAATCAGTGCTTAATGGATCCTTATATTCCTTTTACACTTTTGGGCGATTAAGTTGAGTTGAGAAATAAAAAAAAAAGGGGGTTATTCCATGAACAAGGACAAAGACAAAGCAGGATATAGAATAGACCTCTGCAAGAGTAGTAGTGCAGTTTGTGGAGGGTGCCCAGTTCTTGGTCTGTTCAACTTCAAACACTGTCCTACTCGAGCCTGCAGACAAAAAGAAAAACGAAAAAGAATATAACTCTACATTGCAAGCAACAAACCGAACGAGAAAAGAGACGCAACGCATATAATACAGATCTCTAACAAACAAAACTCCATGGGAAAAGCCAAAGAGTACAAAACAAAGCATCAGAACCTCTTCTTTCTCTCTTCATATTGTTTGTCTCTTTTGTATGAATAAACCAAACGATTATGGAGATAATCATGTTATGTGGTTGTTATGTTACCTAATTCTTTCTTTTCAAGAGTAGTATCATGGTCACGGGGGTGACCCTCAGCAGCCGATTCCATCTGACGGCGGCGCTTTTGCCTTTCTCTGGCTTTATGATTCTGAAACCAATAGAAAACGTTCTTCCCTTCAATTTTTCCATATCTTCTAAGCTGTGCAGTGATTTGCTGGATTTGCTCTGCAGATGGTGTCCTTGTCCCTCTTCGATACAGCTCTTCCAGTGCTCTCAGCTGCTCTGGGGTAGGATTCCACCTTGAGCTTACCACAACTGGTGGAGTATTCAGCTCTCTCTTGCTTTGCTCTGACACAAGAAACTCTTTACATACAATTCCCAAGTCTCATACATAAGAGCACAATGGAAACAAACTAGAGCAAAAAAAGGGTAAAAACAGCATACCCAGATTGTGATATTGTGAAAAGAAATCGTTGCCATGAATGCGGCTTAAGCAATTAGGAGTTGTTGTAGCTGAGTTGTTGTTAGTAGAAGTCACTGGCCTTGGCATGAGAGGCCTTAGTTTCCTTCCATTGAATGCATAATCAGCCATGTTGAACTCACCACCTTCATTGTAACCCAGTGAACCCACCATCCACATCCTGATAGCTAGCTGTTAGACTTTATCAAAAAGCAAAGGCTAGGGTTTTTGTCAATGTGTGCAGTGATTGGCCGATGACAGGTATAAAACCTTATGAATAGCAGAATGGAGCTCCTACCTATACCAGCTTACACATATATACTAGTATTTAATTAATAATAATGTTAGGGATCATATATAATAATTAAGGGAGATATGGAAAGCGAAAGTGTGAGTGCTTAGACAGATAAATCTCTTAGCTTGACACTGGGTTATTGGAATTGAAATGATGAAGTATAAGAATGGCTTTGAAGTTGAGAGAAGGTAAAAGAGAAGAAACAATGTGCAGCTAGAGTATAGTAGAGCATGCAAGTTTGGGATGTGAGGATGGCCCAAAAAATGGTAATTCCTTGCTGCTTCAGATGAAAAGTAGACAAGGCTTATATATGGTATAGGTTGATGCAAACAAAGAAGGCCATTGTAGAAAATGAGTTAGTTGAGCTGAAACTGTGAAGGAATTGTGTCTCAGACATTGAGAGATGGGGATTGATCACTCTCTCAGTCACAACTCACAAGCATATGGGGGGAGAAAGAGAGAACGAGAGAGAGAGAGAATGGTGTTGGTATAATATGGGACAAAGTAAGGCGGGCATGGCATGAGGTTGACTAGGCAATTTAGAGAGAGAAAGCGTAGAGAGAGAGGGGCAAAAAAGAGAGTCAGTGAGAGGAAGGAGAGGAGGATAGGAAGCGTGGAATTCTGGGAGATTTTTGGGAGTAGCGAATGAAAAACGACGTGACGATCATGAGGGTTATCATGAGCCTCATCACCCCGCCCTTTTTCCCTCCTCTCATTTATTGTTCCCTTCACGTCTCGTGCCTTTCACACTAATTCTCAATCCGAACTGCCCCTCTCTCCCTCTCTGCTCCTCCTTAACCTTTTCTTTGTCTAATATGCTGTCCATGCACACACACACACTCTCTCTCTCTCTCTCTCTCCCTCCTCCATATCAACTGTACGGATATTGCCCCCTCAAATCTTCAATTTTCACCCTCCACCACATTCTCTAATATAATATAATATATGAATATATGTCCATTCCCATATCCATATTCATAGGAATGGTCTCTTCTCTCCCTATAAAATATGTATTCTATTTGCATGTGAATAATCAATATAAACTATAGTATTTTTGGGATATGTGATTGATCCTTTTGGCTTTGATAAGTTGTTTATTTTATTTTGCTAAAATCTGAGCAATGGCACCCAGACATAGTAGGATCATTGAAATGCAAAATTTTACACCTTTAAGCTGGAGCTAGCAAATTAGAAAATTTACTGTTGTACCGACTCGGAATCTTCTCTCCCTTGTCCAGATCCATTTACTTGGATTAAATTGATCATGAGGGGTTGTCCTGTTATAAGCAAACTTGTCTATGTCCTCTCTGTGCGTGGCTTGGTTTGCATTTCCCTCTGTCACCCTCTCTCTCTCTCTCTCTCTCTCTCTCTCTCTCTCTCTCTCTCTCTCTTTCTCTCTCTGTGGGTTTGCCTCTTAGGTATAGCCCCTTGGTCATTATGATGGAATGACTCAATTCTCGAGCTAGCGAGCAACTCTGTCACGGCCGATATATAGAATTTGAAGGCTATAATTGAATAATTATTTCTAGCTTTTTGTTGGGGGGAGGGCCTACTTCCTGCAAATTCTGAATCCCTACTATTTGTATGTCTGTTATTTATGAGATGTGCATGCAAAATATGTAATGAGAGTACCATGCAAACTACAGAACAATGCATCCACTATCTACTGTGAGTCTGTAATGTTGTGCATTTCCCTACTGCTGCAGTGCCAATAAAAGCCCTAATCAGTTGTCATTTCTGGCTAGGGAACCCAAACCACACCACCACCTAGCATAGTCAAAATATTGGATTTGAAAAGGGGTGGGGTGGGGTGGCCCCGTTAACTGCAGGGTTCTGATCCTTTAGGCTTCAGCTGCAAATCGATGCAATTAGTCAATGGCGTAAGTTAGGAGGCATATGTGTATGGGAATGTTTTCTTCTCCAAGGACTTGTCGTCGTTTAGTACGTTTAAACAAATAATAAAACAAAGGTCATAACTAACACATATATCATCAATCAAGCCAAGTAGTTATGTCCTACTTGATAGTTTCTTTTTCCTTTTCTTTTAGGGTGTGTTAAATTAACAATGACAGTTGCACGATAATCCAGAACTTAAATTACTAATTATTTGTATCTTCGTTCATGTCTTATATAACTACTCTTAACCACCTGGGTTTCTGTGAATGCTCAAAAGCATATTATAGTATTTAATCAATGCGTAGAAAAGGCAGATTAAGATTCGGTACTACTATAGAAAACCGAATTTCAAAGATAATGTTACCGTGAAGCTTGATTTACATAGACAAGCGCCCATTCTTCATGGATTTTCGCCAAGTTTCAAACCTGTGCAGGATTAGCTTTTTCTTCAGTTCTTTATGGCCCCACTTTTTCCCCAACTCTTCCAATCTGCAAATTGTGCATCGTTAAATATTAAAACAAAGGACAGTTAAAAATGTTTTGGTACATGCCTTGGGCAAAAGTAGAAAGGTTTTAGTGAATAAAGATGAACGACAAAACATGTCTACCTTACGCATAAACTCGGATGCAAGAAAGGATGGGGAATTAACAAAAACTACTTCCAATTCTTTGATAATTATAAGTGAGACTCGTTTTAAAATTAAAGCCAATTTTTCCAAATATTGTTATATGTCCACATGTACACGCATTGGTATGCATTGTTTTCATAAAAAATCAGGTGACACTGGTCTTAGTCTTACTCAAGTATTTCTCTATTTCCCAAGAGTATAGTAAGACTCTCAATCCTGCAACGACAAAACATGATGAAAGCAATAGCACTCGAAGGGACAAGATTCAGAGGGGACTGCTAGAGCTTTCTTCCCCCCGTAAAGGAAAAACAGACGGTAGAAAGAATTCATTAATACAAAATATCTATTTTAGTCTTTGACAAAAATTTCGGGGGATAAATTAATTTTTCAAAATTTAAAAATTTAGAAGTAGTCCCTTGTCATTTAAAAAAAGGGATATATTCGTCTCTCTATACAGAATTCGTATAGATTTTTTGACAATACGGATCTTTATAAAATGATTAATATATTTCCTAATATATTTTTTTTAATGGTGAAAGATTATTTGTGGACTTTCAAACCTTAAAAAATTAATTTGCCTCCAAAATTTTTGTTGGAGACAAAAATGGGTATTTTGTCATTCATTAAAAACAGTATGATGTAGGCTATTTTTCTTTGCTAGTGAGGCGCTCTAGTTTTTCTAGTTTCTTCCATCTGCAAAGTATTGTTTTTACTTTTTACTCCCCCACAATTTATTTTTTTAAATTTTATAAGGTGTTTGAAGCAACTCCATTTAGTAATGGCAATACAAATTATAAAATATATAGCTTGGGTTTAACATAGAATACAATATGTTTATATTTAAACAGCGCAGCCATTCCACATTATTTTTCTTATTTTGTGTCCTTGAAAATACATGTGTTTGTTATATTATTTAGTTCCTGAATTCTTTTCTTTAATTACCTATAGAGTTGTGTTTAATTGTCTAAAAAACTAATAATTTAAAATTCGTGATTGTTTTGCTGCTTTCTTCAATTATCTAAAGAGTGAATAATTTAAAAATGGATAATATGGCTGTATTACTACTGTTCAATTATTCCAAGAATTTTGAAAAAGAATAGTACTTTGTTTTTCTATTTTGGCATTGTGGGGATAGTGAAAATGGGACCAAACTAGGATTATAGCAGTACAGATATGATAGTTCAAAGTACCACTAATATAATCGTTGTTACAATGTAATTAGAACAATATTAATATATCTAAACATGCATAATTTTTCCCAAAATATTATTTACGATAGAAAAAGCTGCTTTCAAAAACCTTACTCATTTCCAAACTCATATTAACTAACGTGTCTATGCAGCATAGAAGCCACACTAGAGGATGAGGCTTTCTATGTTCGATCACAAAAAAAGTGATAGGCAAGGATATGTTTAGTAATAGTTTTTAAAGTTATTTCAATATTCCTCAAGCGTTTTGGGTATTTGAACTAGTTAATAATAACCTGTAATCAACCTTGTAACTTGAAGGAGATTATGTTCCCTTACAGTTATTTCCTACTTCCAGGAAGTGGGTACTTCCTCCTCCTCCTCCTCTTTGCACAGATGGAACTAAAGTTTATAAGAACATAGCTCTTAGAACTCCCAGATGGAACTAAAGTGTACAAGAATAGAGCTCTTAGAACCCCACGCTCGAGGTAGTTTAAGCAAAGGGAGTTTGTCTAATCTAGTTATAAACTTTGAGGAAGGTTTGTGAAGAGATGCCAATTAAATGGGTGTTAGATGTAATTATGATATACGTGGAGGCTGGTCTATTTTTTTTTTTTCCTTCTAAATTTAGAGCTTTATGCATTATGTAAAAGATGTATGTGCGATTGTTCAATTTTATCTTCTTTTTTTTTCATCTCTCTTGCTTTATTGTGTGAGAGAGAACCAATAATTCATTTATTTTCAAACCAATCTATTAACTACTTATTATTTGATTTACTAATCCTTTACAGTGGAATGGATGAAGAGTCAAATGGTTTGACAATTGCTTACAATTAATAATGGCGTGAAAAAAATATTTATTTACACCAGAAGTGTTAGACAAGACGAGAGCGATTGACCCTAAATACACATTTGACTTGTGTGAGATAATCAGAACGATAACATTATACTGTATTTATCATTATTAAATAATTAAAATTTCAGTGTTAGAATGATTTTTTTTTTTTGATACATTCCATCTTAGAATGATGAAACATTACTTTTAATATCTAAATGAATAAGTGGTTCATTCATTTTGATTCCATCTAATATGATGAGACATTACTTTTAATATTTAAATGAATAAGAGCCCGTTTGGTTCTCCGTTTGCAGCTCCCAGAAGGCCTTCTGGGAGAAGGAAAATGACTTTGTACAGTAAATGGTAGTGTTTGGTTTAACTTTTTCTAAAAGGCCTTTTGGAAGAAGTATCTTTGAAGTTACTTTTCATTTTAGAAAAAGACCTTCTGAAAAGGAATCTTACTATTACTCTCACATCAACAACCAAAAGTAACTTTATTTTATCCTATCCAAACAAAACTCATTCTCCTAAAAGGCCTTTTAACATATTCAAACCAAACAAAAATTATTATTTTAAAAGTACTTCTTCTAAAAGGCCTTTTTTTAAAATACCTTCTTTTAAAAGATCTTCTCCCAAAAGTGAAACCAAACGGACCCTAAGTGGTTTATTCATTTTGACTTATTAATTCGATCACTCTTATTGAATGTTGATAAATTTTAATAATAATTTAATTATTTAGCATTACTCAATTTCATACAATTATACTGAAACTGTAGAGTATCCTAATTATTGAGTGACCTGCTCCATTTTTTTTTTTTCCCATTTATCCAAAGCTAATGCAGCATGTTCCTTTTTCTTAATTCACTTAATTTTTCCATTTCAATTTGACTACTTTTAATTTTTTATATTAAATTTTAGTTTACTTTAATGCAAGAATTCTTGTAATATGTGCATTTCTATAACTTTTAATATTCGAAATTTTGGATGGTTATTTTTCCAATGAGTATTATCGTATATAACCTTATTCAATTTTTTCCTATGCTTGATTATTTTATATAACCTCTCTTTCTTCAGCCTTAGATTCCTATTTTGGTCTGAAGGAAGGCAATAGCTAGATCAATATTTTTGGTCAACAAGGCATTTTCGAGCCCAATTGGCCCGTTTGACGATTATTTTAGACCAAAAAAACCAGACAGTTGAAATTTTTCAAGTTGGGTGTGGCACCAAGCCATCAACTCAACTCAGCGTTTTGCATTGTTAATTGTTATCGATCTATGTGCAGAATTTCGAAGCTCCATGGATTTCTCAGAAAGCTTGCTCCTTCTTCTTCTTCCACCAAACGCATGCACTACCTTCACCAACGCCAACAAAACAACAAACCCGCTACCCCATTTCACAGCACTATCAAGGGCCTGGGGAACAAGAAGCCCACGAAGAAGAACGATGATTCCTGTTTTGATCCCAAAGAGTATATGAGGAACGTCATTGGGAAGATATACAGAACGCTGAAGTTTTCAACTTGGGACTCAGCTCAGAAAGAGCTCGAGAACCTTCCCCTGAGATGGGACTCTTACACGGTGAACCAGGTTCTCAAGTCGCACCCACCAATGGAAAAAGCGTGGCTGTTCTTCAACTGGGCGTCTGGGCTCAGAGGGTTCAAGCATGACCAGTACACTTACACCACCATGCTCGATATCTTTGGAGAAGCTGGGAGGATTTCTTCCATGAAGCACGTTTTCCAGCAGATGCAGGACAAGGGCATCAAGATTGACTCTGTTACTTACACTTCCATGTTGCATTGGATTTCCAATTCTGGGAACGTGGATGAGGCTGTGGAGCTGTGGGAGGAGATGAAGTCCAAGGGGTGTTACCCTACAGTTGTATCCTATACTGCTTATATGAAGATTCTGTTTGATAATGACCGGGTCAAGGAGGCCACTGCTGTTTACAAGGAGATGCTTCAATTCGGGTGTGCTCCAAATTGCTACACTTACACAATTCTAATGGAGTATCTTATCGGGTCTGGTTAGTGTGCCCTCAATCTGTTTGTTATATGGTCTAGGAGGGCTTTGGGTCCTTGTCATTGCTAGTTAAATGGCTTCCAAACATTTGGTATCTCATTATTTCTGCAGAGTTTATGTTCTTTTTCTATTATTATTTTTATTATTGTAATGCTTGTGGCTCTTAAATAATAACCTTTGCGATTTGTTTATTTAAAATCGTGTATTTGCTTTGCTTGCATCATTTATAGAGTGAAGAGTATATTGCTTGGGTTTAAGAACTTCAGCAGATCAGACTGATAGCTTATATGCAGTGCACTATTGGCTTCATTTCATTTAGAGATTTCTAACTGCTACAGCTTGTCACCTATCCCAAGTTATACTGTCTTTGGTTTATTAATTGTTATGAAGTTGTAGGAAGTAATGGTTATTATTTTTGTTTTTTGTGTATTTTAGGAAAATGCAAAGATGCCCTTGAGATTTTTGAAAAGATGCAAGAGGCTGGGGTGCAACCTGATAAAGCTGCGTGCAATATTTTGATTGAGAGGTGTGCTAAAGTTGGTGGGACTGTGTTCATGACCTATATCCTCCAGTATATGAAGGATAATCGTCTTGTTCTTCGTTACCCTGTTTTTGTGGAAGCACTGGAAACTTTAAAAGCTGCTGGCGAGAGTGATGCCCTTTTGAGGCAGGTCAATCCTCACTTTTATGTTGATTGTAGCATCAGTAGGAAGGAAAATGACAGTATCACAGTTGATGCAAATTCTCCGACTAATATAGATAAAGAGCTTCTATTTGTTCTCTTGAAAAAGAGGAATTTGATAGCTATTGACCATTTACTTGCTGGAATGATGGGTAAGAAAATACCTTCAGATCATAAGGTTATCTCAACCGTTATAGAGGTAAATTGTGGTTATTGCAGACCTGAAGGCGCTTTGTTGGCTTTCAAGTACAGTGGAAAAATGGGCATACGCATTGAGAGAACAGGATATCTTTCCTTGATAGGCTTGTTGACCAGATCAAATATGTTTTCAAAGCTGGTGGAAGCTGTTGAGGAAATGACTAGAGCTGGGCATTCTCTTGGAATCTATCTGGCTTCACTTTTAATCTATAGGCTTGGTTCTGCTAGGAAGCCTACTTTTGCCATGAAGATTTTCAACTTATTACCTGATAACCATAAGTGCACTGCTACCTATACTGCTTTAATTAGCGTTTACTTCTCTGCTAGAAGAGTTGGTAAGGCACTTGATATATACAAAAGCATGTGCACAAAAGGATTTTGTCCTGTGTTAGGCACGTACAATGTGCTAGTTGCTGGTTTGGAAAGAAACGGTAGGTATCCTGATGCGGAACTTTATAGGAAAGCAAAGAAAAGCCTACATATTAATAATGGTTCTCAGGACAGGGTTTGCACAGATGAAAAGATATGCAACCTTCTGTTTGCTGTGGATGTAGTACCTTGAGAGTTGTCATTGTTGATTTAAGTTGAGGAGCATGTTGATTAGTTTCTGAAGGTGATTGGAGACATGATAGTTATTCTGCATGGCATCTGCTCCTCATCTGCAAGAAAGACGGATATTTTTCGTACGAGATCCAGTTCATTAGGGATAACAACAAGGTCTGATTGTCATCGATCTGTATTTGCAACGTCTTGCAGAAAATGCTAGGAATATAGAGCAGTTGAAAGCATTTTGTTCTTGAAAACAGCCATATGATGCATAAAACAAGAACTCCGAGAAGCATTTATGGGCAGATGCTCATAACTTTGATGTCCTAGCCAAGACAGAATGCATGGTTGATAAAATGTAGGATGACATTGACAGCTATACACACATACTGAAAAGTCCCCTGAACTAATGTTAAGCGTAATGGCTCTGCAGTTACCTCGTCTCCTTCATGATTATTTTTGTTTATTTGGACAGAGGTCTAATTCAATGGTAAATATTCTGCTGGCGGATGCCAATTACATAGATGTAGAAAGCCCTATCTAGCAGATGGGAAAATGAGATTTACTTTTCTCTTACAGATTGACCTTCATGATTATATGCAAAAGTGTTGTGTAGCATAATATGTATGCCTACTTAAAAAAAGAAATTAAGTAAATATCCATTTTGGTCCTTGATTAAGCATCTGTTTGGATTACTGTTGGAAGGCACTAGAAGGCTTTCTACTGGATGAAAAAGTATTTTGCAAAGTAAGTTATGGTGTTTGGTTTAATTTCTTGCGATCTGGTTCTTAAATTCTGATGGATGCAAGGCCTTCTCATGAAAGAGGTTGGAATTTGCTTTTCATTCTGGCAGAAGAGGATGAGAAAAGAAAGTTATTTCACTACCTTCAATATAGTAATATAATAATTTATCTTCAATTTGTATTATGTCTATTTTGATAATTATATATTTAAAACTAATTTTATTTTATCCTGTTGAAATAAAAATACTTCTCTTAAACTTATTTTTTAAATACTCAAATCAAACGTAAATACTTCTTCTAAAAGTAATTTTTTTAAAAAAATCTTCTTTCAAAAACTAAATCAAACATATTCTAAAATTTCGGAGGATAAATTAGTCCCTCAAAATTCGAAAGTTTTTGAGTGATCTCTTATCATTCCAAAAAAGGGACACATTATTCCTTTCATATAGAATTTTTTAATGATATGGATATGTGCGAAAGGATTAATGTGTCCCATTTTTTCAATGGTGAGGAATTATCTAGAAGTTTTAAGGAACTAATTTGTTCCCCAAAATTTTCGTCAAAAAGTAAAATAAGTATTTACTTAAAGAAATTTCTCTCTACCCTCGTCCCCTTCACGTATATGCTTGATAGTTAAGATCATGTACCAAAATACTGATGTTTTGTCTTCCTCAAATTAAAGTTTCGTGAGAGGATAGATTCCTTCGACGTTCCCGTCCTTTTATTTTGAGTGGGGTTGGGGGAGAGATTTTCCTTCCATTAAATTTCAAATAATAAAATGATATGGTAGTTGCTTATTCAGCTACTGCTCAATCAGACTAACCTACAGTTTTTTTCTTCTTGGATCAGTCATTGCTATTCAGTTTTCCAGATGCCAGAGTGTCACTGCATATTTAATAACTTGCTAGCCTGATTTATATGTTTGTGAAACTGAAAGTCTAATAATTCAAGCTTCTGCGTTAAACTATTGACTACAGTGTTCATAAAACATTCGAATAAGGGTTTTTTTTATTTACATATCAAACTTAGAGATTTTGATACAGTTGCATACAGAGCTTGGGAGAGAAGGAAGATTTTCTCAAAAGGAATTTTTGTCCACATAAACGAAAACAGCAACTTATCCTTTTTTTTTTTTTTTGGGTACGTTACTACGTTATGGGAAAGAGAAGTTATGTGATTGTATGCTAAACTTGGCCATCAGTCGCTATTCATTTTTTGCCTTTTGGTTCTGTTTTCAGATGGGGCGATGGTAAGGAGGAGCAACGTTTGTTGCAAGAAAGTTGTATATGGTTCTTGCACATACATCATCACTGTTGGACTTAGCATGTTATATCATGGCTACTCTCATCAAAACGAATCAATTTTCTGGTTCTAATCTTGTCAATCTTATTAAAATAGTATTTACTCCACAATTTTTTCTTTTAGTTGCAGTCACTTTCGAATGTACAGACAACAAAAACGCC
Organism: Pterocarpus santalinus; assembly: GCA_031439595.1. Lineage (NCBI taxonomy): Eukaryota > Viridiplantae > Streptophyta > Magnoliopsida > Fabales > Fabaceae > Pterocarpus > Pterocarpus santalinus. The sequence continues at coordinate 53,883,424 of CM062524.1, forward strand.
ATTTAGGTCTCCCAAATGGCATAACCCTTGATATTGTCAAAACAGATGTTGATGTTACATTAAAAAGAACAAAAACTTAAAAGAGAGTTAATTCAAAAGAAACTTAAAATGAGTTCTAACTTCTGAATAAATATATCAAGCGGCTTTCAAGTTTGTTATGTCTGCATATACCATTACTATAATAAAATCTAAAGTTGACTAGCAATTGGAAACCGCCTTGTGAAGCCGGCGGAGTTACATGCAGGCATGCAGCAGCTTACAAGTGGCAGCAGACATTCACCCAAACTTTTAACCTTGCATGCCACTATCTCGTACCAGACAAGCAATCCTCCACCGTTGGATGTCAACCACAGCCCCTCATCATGTCCCTTCATTTTGCAAGGGCGGTCGTGTGATTCCACGCGCACTAGTCTTGAGATTCATCTATAAATGTTACTAATTAACCCAACCGAAACTCATTGCTCCTTCCAAGTCCAAGCCCCAGTAGGCAGAATCAGTTGAAAAGTTGAGTTGTTTCCCATTTTGCCCCTCGTCAAGCTAGAAAATGCGTGAGATTCTTCACATTCAGGGAGGGCAATGTGGGAACCAAATAGGATCGAAGTTCTGGGAAGTGGTGTGTGATGAGCATGGGATAGACCCGGTGGGGCAGTACGTAGGGAACTCTGAACTTCAGCTTGAAAGAGTGAACGTTTATTACAATGAGGCGAGCAATGGTCGTTACGTGCCACGTGCAGTGCTGATGGACCTTGAGCCTGGCACCATGGACGCTATCCGGACCGGCCCCTACGGCCAGATATTCCGGCCGGACAACTTCGTGTTCGGGCAGTCGGGTGCCGGAAACAACTTCGCCAAGGGACATTACACTGAGGGAGCTGAGCTCATTGACTCTGTCCTTGATGTTGTCAGGAAGGAGGTTGAGAATTGTGACTGCTTGCAAGGTAACATGTTACTCACAAACATGACCAGCGGACAGTGCTACTGTTTCATTAAAAAAAAAAAGAAAAGAGACTAAATTCATGTTTGGTTTACTTTCCTGAATTGAACATGAAACATATTTGAACAAGGAATTAATATAAATGTTTAATTAAAAAATATATCTAAACATTTGAACTGAACTTTGATAGAAGACAATTAATTACGTGCGAACCCTGCTGCTCATGAGATAATTTGTAGCAGAAGACTGATTTTCGGGTGGAAAGATTGATGCTTATTTTTTTTTTTTTTTTTTTGGGTTAGGTATGTCCTAAGTATGAGAGATTTATTTATTTATCTATCTTTTTTGGTTTCAATTTTAGGATTTCAAGTGTGCCACTCCCTGGGAGGGGGAACAGGTTCTGGAATGGGAACTCTGCTGATTTCAAAGATCAGAGAGGAATACCCGGATCGAATGATGCTTACATTCTCTGTCTTCCCATCTCCAAAGGTGTCAGACACGGTTGTTGAGCCTTATAATGCTACACTTTCTGTTCACCAGCTGGTGGAGAATGCTGATGAGTGTATGGTCCTTGACAATGAAGCACTATATGACATCTGCTTCAGGACTCTCAAGCTCACTACTCCAAGCTGTAAGTATAATATAAATTATATGGCAGTCTTAAATCTTAATGATTTTCGCGTCCAATGAACACATCATGCTATCAACTTTTTTTTTTCTTTCTCCTAATCCGCTTTTCTTCTTGATGAGTTATCTATCTTCTTAACTGGTTTCGTTCCAGTTGGAGATTTGAATCATTTGATATCATCAACAATGAGTGGAGTTACTTGCTGCTTAAGATTCCCGGGTCAGCTCAACTCAGACCTGAGGAAGCTAGCTGTGAACTTAATCCCATTTCCACGACTTCACTTCTTCATGGTGGGTTTTGCTCCCCTGACATCTCGAGGATCACAGAACTACCGTGCACTTTCTGTCCCAGAACTCACACAACAGATGTGGGATGCCAAGAACATGATGTGTGCAGCTGATCCACGCCACGGTCGTTACTTAACAGCCTCGGCGGTGTTCAGAGGAAAAATGAGCACAAAGGAAGTGGATGAACAGATGCTGAATGTTCAGAACAAGAACTCTTCCTACTTTGTTGAGTGGATTCCCAACAATGTCAAGTCTAGTGTCTGTGACATCCCACCAAGAGGCCTTTCCATGGCTTCAACTTTTGTTGGTAATTCAACTTCCATACAGGAGATGTTCAGGAGAGTGAGTGAGCAGTTTGCAGCCATGTTCAGAAGGAAAGCCTTCTTGCACTGGTATACTGGAGAAGGAATGGACGAGATGGAGTTTACTGAAGCAGAGAGTAACATGAACGATCTTGTTGCCGAATATCAACAATACCAGGATGCCTCGGGTGATGAAGATGGTGACTATGAAGAAGAGGAAGAAGATGGAGGTGCTGAAAGCTGAAGATGTTCGACCAACCTGATGCTTTGGATGTTACAAGCAGTATTTAATCAATAATGTTCAGTTCTTTGGCTTTTTTAAATGTCTGGTCCGGTGTGTGGTTAGCTGCAGTGAATGCAGTTCTACTTGTTATTGTTTAGCTTCATATAATGGTGCCCCTTCCATAACAGTTTTCCCTTTTCACATTTTATTGTCGTATGGTACGAGTTTGCTTTGGTTGATTCTCTTCATAATATTTTCGTCAAAAGGCGTGAAATTAAGAAAAAAAAATATGATTAATTCATAAGCTAATTGGTTAAAATCTATAAAATTTGACATGTGTTGAGCATCTAGTAATAGTTTGACGCAATTGCATGACAGGGTTGCAAGGGGAAAGGCTTGCTACCATGATGACCTAGGTAAGGCCATCATGGTAGTGAGACTAGCTACAGCACAAGCCTTTTTTTTTTTTTTTTCACAGGAGAAGAGGTAGAAAGAATATAACAACTTCAAAATCTGATATGCGATATCTATCTTCTATCAAAAAAATTTTCTATTCCAAGTAAACTCTATCAATATGTTAACAAAATAATTGATGCCTGACCATGTACATTTCACAGTGTAAACCTCTTATTGACAGTATTCACAGGAGAAGACACGTTGACTGCCTCTGCAGTCTTGAATGCGGTTTTCTTTACCTTTCCCTATGTTACAATTGCTCCCACCTCCACTGGGCAGTATAGTCTATCATTCTAAATGAATAGCCATTTGAAATGAATAACCGAATATTCATTCTAAATGGTAAATATGCTTTTTAGGTCCAAATTGCATTTCTCCTTTAAAACCTGCATAATTCTTTTTTTTGGTGAATAAAAAAAAAAAAAAAAAAAAAAAACCTGCATACTTCAGCTGTTCATTTCAAAACTCTTTGGTTTGTTTCATTAATGTGATGCTGTCTAGATGAGATGCGGTTCAGCTGATCATATCCAGCAAGCACCCCAGCTCCGGCCACACCAAGAAGCATATTTGCGGTAACACCTCGAAATAGTGCTAAGAAACCCTCTTGCCGAACAATCTCACGAAACGCATGCACTGCGTTATAATACTTGTTTGGCTGTCCAGATGTTAGCATCATTCTCCGGCGCAGTGTGTCAAAAGGGTACGCACAAACCCCTGCAAACGTTGTAATGCTCCAACCTAAGAAGAAACTAGCAAAAAAGTTGCCCTGGGGAGAAATAAATAAAAAGACTCACATTAGAAAGGAAGGGCATAAAAGAACTGAACCAGTAATCTGAATTACAAGTCATCGGTATGCTATGCCACCAAAAATGACAACCAAGAAGGAGGAGGTTTTGACAAGAAAAATAATTAAGTTCTATTTCCAAAATACTGTTATCTGACTTGCTAAATATCCTGAAGATGAATACTCAAACTCAAGGGTATGAACATCACAGAAACTTGCATAATCTAGGGTAACTCTACATTTGGCCCACATATTACTGTGAAACAGACCAAACAGACTACTTCTCAAAATATGGTAAGAAACTAAGAATTTTCAGTTAGATGTATCGAGTGTCAACTACATATTTTCCCACTGGGTGTGAACCATAGAATTAGAGCTCTTTTACAAAAATATAAGTGCTTACCTCAAAAGGCCCAACTAAAACAATAGGCTTCATGGTGTCATAGATCCCAAAGTACATCCCTCGATACATCGTGATTCCCAATATTGAAGCCCCAAATCCTCTGTACAAGCCAACAATTCCATCACTTGATAAGGTTTTACGGTATACATCAATTAGTCCTTTAAATTGGCGCTGACCAGTAGCACGGCACTCCAATGCATCAGTGCCCAATCGTGTTCGCGCATAATCTAAATGATAAAGAAGTAATGAGGTAGTTGCTCCTGCAACACTGCCTGAAGCCACATTTCCAGCAAACCACTTAATGTACCCGTCTCTCTCTTTGGATTGCCCAAAAATGCTTTTGAAGTAACCTTTGAATGCAAAATTGAAAGCCTATAGACCAATTAACTGTTTGCTCAAGCATCATTTCAAACAAACACAGAAAACCATCATTTGACACACATGATTGCATGAGTTGCCGGGAATACAAAGCAGTAAAAACAAACTAAAGGATTTCCTTCCAAATGTATGGGCCATTATTTTATATTAACGCCAATACCTTGCTAATGATATTAGACATACATTGAGAATAAAAGCACCTAGCAAGCCTCAAGGGGTAAAAATAAACAAACTGTACAAGATCATATTCCAAAGAATGGGATTGGATACTACAGTGCTTATTGCATCATGCCTAATACTACAGTGCAAATTGCAATAGCATATATTTTCAATTTGATTGAGAATAAAAAAAGAAACTAGGATGGAACTTAGAAGCGAGGGAAGTTAAAACATATACCCTGTTACTTCAGCATATAAAGTCCATAGATGATATAGTACACAAAATCCAGGAACAGAAGAATTTACTCTATCGTTTAATGTTTGTTTTTATTGAGCAACAACAGAAATAATTACCCTGACATATTTAAGGGGTAAATTGCTATATATCACTCGGCATCCCGGATCTCTTGTCATATTCATTCTTTTGTTTTCTTTTTCCCCTTCCTTTTTTTATCTCTTACCAAAAGTTGCATTAAAAACCAGTCAAAACCCTGCAAGATTACAATGGCCAACAGTCCATTTACCTCACAAACTTGACAGCCTGAAAAAGGAGGAAAAACGGGGGAGGGGGTGTGCAGCTCTTTAATATCAATTAGAATGTCAGCAAAATAAATAACTCACCTGTGTAGGGAAGTACCGTATAACGTTGGCTTGGTTACCTCGCCAAAAGGCAAACAGACCCTCTTCCGTGAAGACCCTCTTAAAGCCATCACATATACCCAGGTATGGTTTCTTGAGTTGTCCTCTTTTAATCATTTCACCTTGGTTTTGCAATAAAAGTTTCACTCTCTCAATTGGTGCTGCTGCACTCTTTGATATGATTGCCGCTACCCCTCCCATTACAAAATCCTTTGAGAATCTTTCATATTGTGTTGATGTTACCATTTTTTGTCTCTTCTATCTGATCCTGATAAATGAAAAAAAAATAAAAAATTGAATAACAAGAAAAGACGTGAATATAGATGCCTATGAATCTATGACTACTGACTAGACAGATAAAGTCTTAATAGAAACCAACATGAATTTACAAACAGGTTGAAATAACAATGACATTAAGAACGAATGTTTAATAAACTGTTACATGCATTCCTCAAGTGAAAACAGAAGATGAACTTCCCGGATTCTTTTCACAAGAGAAGAATGACCAGGTGAAAAAACAGATTAAAAAAGCAGATGGTTGAAAATTATTACCAAGAATGTGGTAGCTGCATCAGTCAGACCCACACCACAGGAAATTGTAGGTGAGAAGAAGCAGAGCTAAAAAAGGAGTGGCCACCTCAAGCACACCTGACTGACATGAAGCCTTTAATCTCTTACATTGCAGGCTCTTTGGGAAGTTGCATTCCTTCTTCTATCTTTACGTGAACTTCTGAATGTGGCAAATTCTGATGCAGCAGACACAAACACATGTTCAATTGGCCAGCACCACCATCATACATGTTACAGAAATTGTGGAAGTTCAAATCAGCGCGATTCTATATATATATATATATATATAAACTGGTATACAAATAAATTAAAACAAACACCCGGGTTTGTTGGGTGCAGCTCAAATTACCCATGGTTGGAGAAACAAAAAATGAATAGATGGGGTGTGAACCCCTTTAACCCAACATTGAAGTTTTCCAAAGGCATGCTTGGAAGCTACCAGAATCCGGCAACTTCCAATACAAAACAACAACAACACAACTAACTAATCAATAGAAAGGCAAGACGGATGAAAAGAAAGCCAATCGATTAGAGTATAGAGTCACAAATTTTGTAACTTTCAAAGAAACAATTCAATTGTTGAATCAAGAAGTTCAAAATTTTGAGATGGCAAGAGAAAAGGAAAGGGAGAGAGAAGAAGAATGAGACCTGAAGAGAATGAATTTTGGGTTGAATGAGTCGGAGAGCAATGGTGAGGAAGGAACTGCCACAGAAGAAAGTGCGGTTGGTGTGTGGGAGTGGGACGGAGGATAATGGCGATGGAGAAGATGGAATGTCCTTCGTCTTTCTCTTTGTCTGTGTCAGAAATAAGCGTGCGTCGCAGAACACGAGATTCTTTTATCTTTGTTCTATTATTAGGTACCCCATTTGTTTTTTGTTATTGGGTGGCCTTAGCCTATCTATCGGCATGTGAGAAATATAACGTATACCAACAACATATGAAGGGTACCCATTTCTAGTCGAGTGACTTCTTTATCACGCGCAGTAGATTTGCAATTGAAACCTGATACAATGAAAGCAATATGGTTTTGTTATGGTTCTTTTTCAATTTTTGTAAGACGAAGAGGATCAGCGATTAATAGAGAAAAACATGGGGTAGGAAAAGAAAGATAATCATGAAAATTATTAAGATATAGAGGAAATGACATTCTGCCTCCTTTTATTAGCGATATAAAATTAGCCAACAATTAATAAAATCAATTATATCCTTTAAGAATCAACTTGATCTCCACGTCAAGAACAAAAACAAGAATCAATTTGATTTGATATTAATTTAAAAAATTAATGCCATGATAAAAATGTAAGTTAACAATACAAGTAATTATCAACTTGTTAACGTTTAAAATGTGTTTAAAATTATTAAAATATTTATTTGAATCAAATTGACTTAATATATAAATTTTAAATTAATTCTTCTTTATGGAACATGATAAATACCAATTAAATTCATTTCATTATAAAAACCTTACTTAAATAGATAAAATAAATTAATAAGAATAACTATCAACGGAAATAATACATGTTTAATAAAATTTAAGGGATAGAATTGCATTTATTTTATATTTTAAGAATTAAAATGCACATAATCCAATTTGGAGAATAAATTACACTTATTTTTCATTTATAATAAATAAAAAATTAATTAAAAGACTAAAGTATATATTAAAAAAAAATTAGAGTATCACATCATATTTTTATTAATTCAGACTAGAGTATATATCACTTATAATTGGAAGAAGTAAAGTAAAATTTTCTCATATTTGTTTTTTCCCTTATATTGCTATGCTCTGAGTTTTGTCTCCACTCCCGTTAGAAGGAAACACATCTCTATGAATTTCTTTTGGCTCTTAACGAAGATACCGTGATATGGTTATAGTCATGCAGTCAAAATTATGCTTAACAACTGATTCCTTTGGAAACGTATTCATTTTCTATTGTAGCCGCTGTTTATTATAAAGTAATTTTGAGCTATATCAAGAAATAAAATAATATATTTTGTGTCTTCGAGCAGTAGGTTGCAAAATTATCAATATGCAAAACTCATTGATTTCAATTAATTTGATTAGAATTCAGATGGCTCACTATAGGATTAACACTAATTTTTTTCATTAACAAGATTTAAATCCAAAATCTTATTTTAAAAAGAATAAGTGACGAATCATTTAAATTAATCAAACAAATATTGATAATTTTATAATTTCTATAACGTGAATTTATCTTTGTTATGGAAAAATAAGGATTCACTTTTGGAGTCAGATAAAAATAAAGCTAAAAAATTAATAGATTATACTTATTAATAAAAGTTAGTCTATGATTTTTTTTACCTAATTTTTGTTTCTAAACCAAATTGACTTTTTCGTCGGTACAACTGAAAGATAAATACCAAATTGACCTTTAAATCAATAAAATGTTAGATAAATGTAATTTATTGAAATAATTTAAACTTCTTACTTTTTCATTTTAAAGATTGATTTATTTTAAAGTACCTTTTTCTATTTTTTTGATGAAATTCTATAACATCGTTGCCAGATGCCAACAACAATATGGCTAGAGGAAATTTTTTGTTTTAATTTCAATATAAATTATGTCCTACAACTTTTTATTTTATAAAATAGTCGCTTTTTGTTTCTAAAATAGCAATTAGCCCACTCAGATTTTGAACAGGACAAATCACAAAATATTAGCACTATCCTCTTAATTCTAGAGTCTTAATACCGTAACGAATCGGATAAATCACTTGTAATTTGTGTTACCATATTGATAAATCACTTCATTTGACATGATAACTTGCACGGTTGGGAAAGCTGAACGCAATTTTTACATTTTCAGAAAATCTTGATTTTTTTATTAGTATCATCATAGTGTTAAATTTTTTTTTTTGAAAACTCCTTTGGTTAACATTTTCCTCACAAAAAATAGAAAAGCGTGTTTTTTAATGGCTTTTTTTTTTCAAAGTAACTGCATATCCTAAAAATATTTGAATGATTTTAGAGTATTATATAATTATATTTATAATTAATAATATTATAATATTTTAAATAAAATTCATTTTTAATATTATAATATTATTTACTGTGAGCCTGGATACCTGATGCAACATAACCAATCAAAATTTCTCCTTCACATCCACTGTAGTTCAACTTATGTTTGACCGACCCGTTGTAAAAGCAAACAGGCTCTCGAGTCGATAGTAATCACATATTTCAAGAGCAGTAATATTTTTTTTTTTTCAAGATCAATTTTTTTTTTCATGCTCATTTCATTTGAATCATTCTTAACATTTATTCTGCCAGATTATAAGAATGCAAGAATTATATAAATTCTCACCATGAGTTTGAAACAATATTTAACAGTATGAAATTGATAAAAAGGTTAATAAAACGACACTTTAATTCAGTAATCGTGCTATATATAATACTATAACAATAATAATTAAGTTATTTTTTCCTTAGATAAGGTGAGTTACATATTAAGTTATTGTTCATTCGGTGAGTATACTATATTTATTGAGTTATTGGGAATTCAATATATCTAAAATATAGCTGTTAAATGGTCAACTTCATCAGTTTAAACCTTTTAGTTAATTTTATAACAAAATATTAATGATATGATATTATGCCCATCTAACTCATTTAAGATCCGCCAATGGGCTTAAATAGACTAACCCATTTAATTCTATATTTAAATTTTTTAAATACAAAAAATCTTAAATATTATTGCACCCCCAATATAATTAAACTCAAATTCAAACTTCACACTTAACATATTACATAGTAAATTATATAAAATGAAAACAAACTAAATATTAAAATACAAAGAATAAATGTTCATTTTAGTTGCTAAAATTGTATGTATGAGTTACTTTGATTTTTGAAATTTAAAAATTATTTTTTTAACCCCTAAAATTATAAAACATGAGTCATACTAGTTTCTGATTATGCTATCATTTTTTTGCTAATATATCATGTTAAATGATATAGTGGCATTCTATATGATATCTAAGATATCATAGATGAAAAATATACTCAAATTAATTCATGAAATTTATGAAAAATGTATTAAAAAAAGCTATATAAATCAAGCGAAATAGTAATGAAAACGTTATTTTAGTAGATTAATTTAAATATATTTTTTATCCATGTCATCTCAAAAGTCACATGAGATGTCACTATGTTGTTTAATGTAACATTAGTAAAAACATGACAATACAATAATAAAAATAAAGCCAAAGACTAACATAATTTATATTTTATAATTTTACAAACTAAAAATTTAATTTCTAAATTTTATGAATTACAGTGACTCAAGTATACAAATTCAAGAACTAAAATAAGCATTTCCTCAAAATAGAAATTTAAAGTCCTAAGTGTCAAAATTTAATGCATTACATAATTAAACTTGAGTCCAAACTTCAAGAGTTTAAATTCAACATATTACAAATCAAATTACACTAACTCAAAACAAATTAACTTCAAAATCTAAATTTAAACTCCTAAGTATCAAAATTGAATATATTACATAATCAAACTTAAGTTTCAATTATATTTTTCAAGCGAAAAAAAAAACGAAGTTTACACAGCGGGCTGGTTGTATTTTTATGGCCTAGTATAGAGAGTAATAATTATACTATGTAAAAATAATACAAACATGTCAAAATGAAACACATTATATCAAAATTGACACATTACTCTTATTTATCAAATTAAAATATGATTTTTTTATAATGATTTAATTTTTTAGTATATTTTTAAATTAATTATGCATGTTGTTTTATACTATTATAATTTTTTAATTTTCTTAAATAATATATTTTAATTTGTATTATATTTAAAATATGAATTTAATTAATATATATTGACAATATAAAATAATTTTATACTATCAATCAATAAAAATAATAAAAAATAAAAAATTATGACAAATCTCTTATTATAATATATAATTATTTATATAAATTGATATTTTTTACATATTTATATATAATACTTGCTGGTACTATCACTACTACTATTAATAATAATAATAATAATAATAATAATAATAATAATAGTTGTTTTTGAAAAGGTTTTTACTGGATAGAAAGAAGATGAAGGTGTTGAGGCGGCGGATGTGAAGGGAGAAGAAGAGAAACTAAGAGGACGTCCTCATAATCATCATAATATATTGTCACCCACAAATTTCGTTTTTGTTTGTTTGCTTATTTGCTTGATATTCATTTAACCTTAGGAGTCACCCACCTACACAGTTAAGGCTGGTGATTCCAATTTCCAAATCCTATTTTGTTGTTGTTGTTGTTGTTTTGTTCTACTTCTACTTGTAGTAGTCAGTCGTAGGTTTCAATCAAACTTTGATTGCTGTATGGCGTCTCAGTCGGCCAATCTATGGGTATTGCTGGGACTCGGTCTCGCTGGAATCGTTCTCCTCACAAGGAAGCTCAAGCAAACAATCAAAGAGGATTTGGGCGCTTTCATTCACAAGCTTCAGCTGCTCCCTCCTCCACAACCTGCTCCCCCTAAAGCCCCTCATCCTCTCACCGCCCTTACTTTCGCCCTTTCCGACCTGTATGTAACGCCCCCCCCCCCCAAAAAACCTTTTTTTTTCTCTTTCTTCTTTCTTCTTTTCTTTTATCATCATTCTTTCTTTTTATTTCCTGGGTTCTCGACATTTAATTAAGCCCAAGGCAAAAAAAAAAAAAAAAAGTTTTTTTTTTTAAAAAGAAATATTTCCTGAGGGGTGGGATGATATTTACTATTGCTGTTGATGTTATTGTTGCCTCTAAATTTGAGAAGCAAAATCTTGCGATGTGTTTACCAGATTTGACATAGAGGGACATGTCTCCACTCTTGGCCATCCTGAATGGGCAAGGACCCATGAAGCTGCTTCTTCCACATCTCCTGTGGTTTCTGCTCTTGTTGAAGGAGGTGCAACTTGCGTTGGAACCACTGTTGTCGATGACCTAGCATACGGGTTCGTACCATTTTCTATTCTTTTCCTATACTGCAGAGTAGCTTTCCCTCTGATTAGTTTATGTATAGACCAAAACTGTTGACTGCTAGTGTGGGGGGCCTTCACTTTCAAATGATGGCATGTGCTGTCCATAGAAGCCTTTGGGCTAGGGTTTGATAGGAAGAGGTGGGGTTAACTTTTGTGTTCCCTGGCCTTGCTAAGAGAATTAGTTATATTTTTTCAGGAAACTTGTGCTGTTGAGGTTAGCCAAATGGAGTATAAAAGATAAGCACCTGGCCAGGAGTCATTTTTTTTTTTGGGGGTGGGGAGAGAGAGAGAGAGAGAGAGAGAGAGAGAGAGAGAGAGAGAGAGTCATGCTGTAAGAGAAAATATATATATATATATATATATATATATATATATATATATATATATAATCCAAAAGTCATCCGGTGAAGTTGTCCCAAACCAAATTAACCAACAAGCATTAGCTTTACCTGAAAATGAGTAAGAGTACCAAATATAACCTGGCTACACATTCCACTATATGGCAGAGTAAGAGATTGTAAATGATATGCACTGGTGCGCTTAAGGAATAGCGTGATTTTGATTTCTTCATATTATTATGGATTTGAGTAAAAACAAGCAGTTTTGGGCATTCTTTATTTTCAGCATCAGTGGTGAAAATAAACATTATGGGACACCAACCAATCCTGCTGTGCCTGCTCAAGTACCAGGTGGCTCCTCCAGTGGTGCTGCTGTGGCTGTTGCAGCTAATTTTGTTGATTTTTCATTGGGTGAGCATCTTGATAGTGATATCTTTTTAATAGCTTATCGATATCTTTTTAATAGCTTATCATCCTCCTTGTTTGTACTAAAGACACGTGTCAAGTTCATTGCCGCTTATCAATGACATTAAAGAAGGTTTATAGGTATTTTGTCATATGTATGTGTGTGTTTGCCTTTGTTCATTTCCTGGAAGTTCTTTGGCTGAAACAAAAATAACTAAGCAGCAGGGCTACTCTACTTCTATAATTCATTTTTATGAAGCCTGTTTTCTTTGTAGTTCTGGATACTGGAATTTGTTCAGTGGTACCATAAATTAGTCCATAGTTGTAGAATTAATGCGAATAATTTCTGGCCAATATTTGCTAATGGACAATGCAATGGATCATGATCCTGGTTGCAACTTGTCACATATTTTAAATTGTATAGGATGATATCAGAAGAGAGTTGTGTGTTTGAAGTTGTTGACGTTTTGAGGTGAGCTTATTACAACTAAGAGTGTTGTCTAGTTCTATTCTTGGACTCTTCGTGCATACTATGTTTTTCAATTTGTTGTTAAATTAATGCAGATAATAATTCACAAAGATGTTTAACATATTTAAAGTGTAGAAATTTGATTATTTAACTATGCCACCAACTTTGTCGATGGAAATACAATGTACTTGCTTTCACTGGTTATGTGAGTTAAGATATTTATGAAGGCATATCGGTAACTTTGAAATCATTGTTTCAATTTTATGGACATTCCTATGGCTTCATCATTGTATCTTGCCGTAGGTGGTTGGATAGTACCTCTTGTGGAAAAGATTATATAATCTCACCTTGGTGGTTTGGTCATTTAAGGAGAAGACTTGTAAAAGCTCTAGTAAGGGGGTAGATAAAATGGAAGATAACCCAATAGATAGAGATAGAGAAAGCCCAATAAAAAATATAGATTAAACCACTAGAAAGGACTTAGATTTAAATTACTTGTCTATAGACATAGTTTATGATTGGAAGTAATGGTGGTAGTGGCGGTGGTGTTGTCTTGTTGCCACATCACTGTAAGATATTTTCAATTTGAAAAGTGGTAGTGTATTTCTTTTTTAATATTTATAATTTTTTGGTTTACTATCACCATATAAATTTTGGTGTGATATTACCATATGCTGATATATTGCACCATCATATGTAACAGGTATTGATACTGTTGGCGGGGTGAGAGTACCTGCTGGGTTTTGTGGCATTCTAGGATTTCGACCTTCATATGGGGCTGTTTCTCATATGGGAATTATACCTATTTCAATAAGTCTGGATACTGTTGGTATGAATTATTCAATTATTTATTATTTTTTGATCTATGAGCATGTGCATATAAGTAAGTGGCCATTATATTTATTTATTTGTTTTGAATGATCAGTATACCTACGTGGCAGAAAGATCAAGCAGAGGAGAAAATAGATGTTCTCATATAATTATTTTCAATTTAGACTTTCTTTGTGTAGTTGCTGGCAGTATTGTGGTTTTTCTATATGGATGCTTTAACTATGCCATTGCTGCATTTCTTTATCTCTTTTTAACTCTGAAAGGCCCTTTGCAGGTTGGTTCGCAAAGGATCCTAATATTTTGCGTCGTGTTGGCCACATACTTTTACAAGCACCATTTGTAATGAAACACAATCCTCGGCAGATAATTATAGCTGATGATTGTTTTCAACATCTAAATGTTCCTCTTGACAGGAGCTCGCAGGTGGTGATCAAAGCCACTGAGAAGGTTTTTGGAAGTATGTTCTGCAATGTGCTTTTTTCCAATTTGAGATAATCGCTAATGAGTTGGTCATCATTAAGCTCTTCTTTGTGTTTAAATTTTTTTTCTCCGACTAACTTTTACTTTGTTCACTAAATAACACCTCAATAATATTTGCTAAACATTGATTGTCTTCAGGGCAAGTATTGAAACATATAAATCTTGAGGACTATTTAAGTTCTAAAGTTCCTAGCTTGAAGGAGCACTCCAGCCAGAAAACAAATGGTGAACTGAAAGCTTCTTCGTTAAAATTACTTGCCAATATTATGCAATTCCTACAAAGGTTAGTCAGTTTCTCTGTGATATGAAAATATTGTTATAATTTGTAATTTTATGTTAAGCACTTGATGAGCAAAAATAAGTTGCTTTTCAATCTGTTATTTGAATTCTTTATTTTCATTTGATACTCTTTAGTGTTGTTTTGCATTCAACAGTTTTTCAATCAATGTTCTTTCTAATCATTGCTAACCATGTCATAATTTCTCTTTCAATTATTGTTCCTCATTGTGGGTGCACATAAATTATGTTTCTTGTGTATTATGATAATCTGTTGAAGTCTTTAATTATATAGTGTGGTTATTTTGTCAATCTATTTGTGCAGACATGAATTCAGACTTGTGCACGATAAGTGGATGAACACAGTAAACCCAGAACTCCATCCAGCTGTCTCAACACAATTGCATGGAAAGTTTGAGGTATCTGATGTAGAGATTGAAAACTCTAAATCTGTTAGAAGTGAGATGCGTGCTGCTCTAAATTTGCTTTTGAAGGTAATGACATTACACCACTCTGCATCTGACTTCTCTTAAATCTTTCTAATTTAAAGTTAATTTTCATATGCTTTCATTCCGATTTGGCTTGCATCTTTTAAAGCTTTTTTATCTTCAAGTTTTGTTATTATCTTACAGTGTTCCATAGTGTAATAAAATTGTTCACTAGAGGGGTTTCAATAATTTTTTTATTTCATATATGAAGAGAGTGCATAATAGGAGGATTTTAATGTATGATTGTTCAAGAGCTAATTTTATGCTGAATTTTAGCAAACTTAAGGTGAAAGGTAACCAATACATTGATTGAATAAGCAGAAACCATTTTAAATAAGTTGCTGAAAATATACTCTAAATCATTCTAATCTAAATCAAATTTATTTTTCTACAAAAAAGTACGTTTTTATGTAGTAAACATAATTTGCTGAGTTTAATGTGTTTTGATGCTTTTAAGGATGAAGGAATTTTGGTGATCCCTACTGTAGCTGATCCTCCTCCAAAATTGGGTGGGAAGGAGATTCAATCAGAGGATTATCAAAGCCGTGCATTTAGTCTGCTAAGTATTGCTAGCTTGTCAGGTTGCTGTCAGGTAAAATTCTCACTATGTCATAAAACTTTCGCAATGTTATCTGGTGCTCTTTCTGATCATGTTTCTGATCGTGTTATTCATCCTTTCTCCACATTCTGCTGATTTATCCTTTCAGGTTACTATTCCATTAGGATTTTATGACAAGTGTCCCGTTTCAGTGTCCTTGATAGCTCGGCATGGTGGTGATCGCTTTCTACTGGATGTACTACAGACCATGTATACAACTCTTCAAGAGGAGGCAGATATTGCTTCCAAAACTAAATCATCAAGAAATGTTGTCAGTAAGGAAGAATCTGCTGAAATTGCTAAAGAAAAGGTATTGCTGTTATATTAACAGAGGATAAATTCAGCACTTCTTTTGATTGTTATTGTGTGATATGACTGGCATAATTTAACTACTAAATCACCAGTGATGTTAAACACTGAGCTTTTATAGACTGCAAGTTGTCTTTCATTTATAATCATTGAACATTAGCATGTCTGTTGGGTTTAATTGTCAAGTTTCTGGTTCCTATATTTGTGGTGGATATGTATTTTTTTTTTTTGTGACATTGACGCATATTTATGAATATTTTATGACATTAATTCGGTACATATAAGCATCTCAGCTATAGCCAACTGCTGAGCGTATACAATCCCTTCTCTTCTGCCACTCTCTTGCATGGAGCCATGGAGATGGTTGTATTGCAATTAACTCATGAATTTCTAATCTTGGTGCTTTTAGCTTTTTTCCTGTAGGACAAATTTGTTATCTGGGTTAACAATCTTTGGGATCTTCATGATGATGCTGTATGACGGAACTATGTAAACTGAAAAGCGAACTTTCATTCTGCCATCAACGTCAAACTTTGATAGACAGTTTTTTTGGGTGTTATAATTTTAGCCTTCACAGCCTCTTATAGTTTTTATTCCCTAGTCCCCTATTTTTTCCTTATGTTTCAGGCTTAACTATATATTCTAACAGGTGGAATAGGATTGATATATCATCAAGCTTTGCTAAAATGTTCTCAGGAAAACTGCAACTATCATAAAGCTATTATATATTTTCTGTATAGTTCCTCTCATCAATCTTGGTAACTTAATGTTATTATTTTGTAAGCCTCGAGTCCATAAGAAGTATCTGTTACCACTTCCACACTTGTATATGGTCTTCTGCTTGTTTGATTGTTGAACTGTCAGTTCTCTGCATTTTTTTGTTAAGCTCCGGCTGATATTTTGATGATTAGTTCTCACTTTGTGCACGTTCTTCTTAATCCCTTTTTTCTTTTTCTTTTTTTCCCTTCCCCCCCCCCCCCCCCCAAAAAAAACAACCCTCCCTCTTGCTTTGTCACTTAATGATTCAGGGAAATGAGGCCTACAAAGATAAGCAGTGGCAGAAAGCCACTGGGTTTTATACAGAAGCTATCAAACTCAGTGGCAATAATGCAACATACTACAGTAATAGGGCTCAGGCTTATTTAGAACTTGGGAGGTGATGTTTCATTCTTGCCCTTACTTCTCAAAATTGTCTTGTAAACATCTTGATGTTGTTCTCTCTGCCTATACAGTTACCTCCAAGCTGAGGCGGATTGTACAAAAGCAATTAACCTTGACAAAAAGGTGAGCTCTATTTTCATATAACTTTGTACTTTAAACTTATATATATATATATATATACTATAAGAGCTTGTCATCATTCCAAATATGCATGGGTAATGTAAATCAAAGGCTTTGTAATGAAAGTACTATTCTTTGGCATACTTAAATAAGTTTTTTCTATGTAATTTTGAAGACATTTTGAGTTGTGTAATTTGGTGCAACAGTTTACATGCTGGTTTACAAAATTTCTCTACTTCACTCTAATGAGAATAATTAAAGTAGGAGAAAAAGAGAGAGATTTAGAATAATTAAAGTAAGGAGGAAAAGAGAAAGAGATTTAGTAGCAATGATTCTTCACTGGTTGATATTCATGGGAAAATAACAGGAAGAATATATTGAACATTGTTGTTTAATCTGTACACTTCATGTGAAGTTTCATTGAACTTGTCCGGATTCCTGCTTATTGTATATTTCCTTGAGTATGATAGCCATGAGAATTTTATGGTAACATCCCCTCAATATCTATGTTTTACCCAGAATGTAAAAGCCTATTTCCGTAGAGGTACAGCTAGAGAGATGCTAGGCTACTACAAGGATGCAATTGATGGTAAGATCTTTCATCCTTCTCACATTTATGTGCAGCTTAGCATTTCTTTCAGAAAATTGACTGGGATATTAGATTTTGCACATATATATATATATATATATATATATGGAGATTGTGGGTTTTAGATAGGAAAGGAAGAAAAGAGAATAAAGACTAAATAATATGAAAATATATTGCTGGTTGAACTCTCCTTCTTCTGAGTCATCCTGGTTAAACCCTAAACCCTAAAGATTATCCTCTTCAATATTCTAAGATATGTGAGATATTTTATGATATTATAAGATATAATGTAGATATTAATAAATACTTACTTTTTTTCTGATTCCTTCTTTGGGGGCGTGGTTGGGGGTATAACTTGAAGGGATTCAGTCACAAACATTTGGCTTCTTGCTATAATCTATCCCCCACCGCATGTAGGTAAAGGGATTTAATTTGGCCCTATGCCCATATTTAGCTGATTTGATTTCTGGTTTTGTTAGACTCAATAGTCAAAAACTGTGTCTTCTCCTGCTGGAGAGTTGTCATTTAAATACTGTTAATTGAAGCTGATATTTAGCCCTAAAAATGAGCTAGTGTCATACATATTTATCCTACGACTTGGCTATCCTAATTAATGAGAGAATAATATATTTACAAAATTACAGTTTATGTGCTGAATGCGCTTTAAGTATTTCTTCTTTTAATTTGAGATGGGAATTCAAACATTATGCTTTGCTGAAGAATTGACTGTCGCAACATGTGAAATTCAAATTGTTTGCGGAGAATTTGGGGTTGTACTGTCAAATTTGTTCAAGTACTAGACAACTATCTATCTATATATATATATATATATATATATTCTCTCTCTCTCTCTCTTTTGGTTCTCACTGATGAAATTTTAGAATTATCCTAATCATAGGCTAATAACATTTTGCTCTGCAGATTTTAAATATGCCCTTGTACTTGAGCCAACGAACAAAAGGGCAGCTGCAGCCGCTGAAAGACTGAGGAAGCTATTCCAGTAGGTGTATGATTGTGAACACAGCATCTGAGGGCTGAGTAATTGGTCTAATGGTCTTACATAGGCTGAACACCCAAGAATCATGATAATGGTGACCTATGTAGGCCTTGATATGCGTTTATAGTTACAATGATCATACAGGAGTAATCTGACATGTGGTTCTTGCAAAATGATAATGATTCTTTTGTCCTTCATGGCGAGGCAATTTATAGACATGGAAAGCATGCATTGCTTAATGCTTAGCATCGGTACTGTTATGAGTTGTGTGGCATAGTGACGTGTTATTGCTAGAATGAGCCCCAATTTTGCTTGAGGTAAATTTATTCGGATTGTAACATATTAGTCAAGTGAGTCAGATGCTTATCACTAGTTACAGCTGTTCCTTTTTTCCTTTAAGTAGATTGTACTATCTCAAGCTTTAAATTTTTTGCCCAATGGAAGTACCTTATTTGTTAGTGCGTAAGAGGCAAGAGGTACGCTACTTAATGTTTCAGGGTGCTTATTGAGCCCCACTGGGGGAAAAAGGAAGCACCTCTTCCAGGGATCGTGATGGATTCAATACATCTTGGCAAGGGTACAATGTGAAAAGAAAATTATGCGACAGAAATAATTCTCTCAATAAACGAAGTTCGGCGAGTCTTAAAGTTTACATCAAGGCCTCTTGAAGCAATTTGATTTGTGTAATATAAGAATGCAAGTTTTCAGCTGAATCTACTTAGCTGTATGATAAACCGCTACGCTTAAGAGCAATGTTGCGATTGGTTGTTTTTGTTTCAATTCGGCGGCAGGGTTCTCTCCGTAACTAGTATAACTAACCATTGTGATTAGATTTAAATTGAGAGGATTTTTAAATTAATTAGTAGGATGATATAGCAACAATCTTAATTAAAATCTTTGAGCACTAACAGGCTAGTGTAAATCCAAAAATTTACATGGTTAGCTAATACTGTACAAATTCTACAGTAACTAATCCATGAAAGACACAGCGCGGTCAACGTTGGCCCCCAAAAACAAACGCCAGTAACCCTTCATGGGAATAGGAATAAGCCGGTCTTTGTCCGGAATGTATTCCTGTGGACACATTTTCTGCCAAAAATATCAAATGGACCAACGGCTGGGATACATGTAAACTCTGTAGATTGGCATCATTTTGCCTTACACTTGCTCAGACTAACGAAAATTATTATCTCAGTCAAATGCTAAAAGCTCATCCAGCTGTTCGTCTGTCCAATGCGGAATTGAGCTTGTGGGATTTGAGGTCTCTCTTTGTCTTTCTAAGTGATTTTTCACCTCAGTTTCGAGACTCGCAGATATATGAACGGAGTTTGCTGAAGTACTAGTGCCTTGAGCACTGCATGCTAGGTTGTCTCCTTCACCTAATTTAGGAGGGTTGGGTTGGTCATTCATCTCACTTTGGAGCTCACCACCAGAGGTTACTTCCGCAGGTGGAGCATTATCCTGTCTCAGTGATAAGTTCTCCCTATCCAAAACAGTATTTTGGTTTCTGTCGTTTCCATTGTCAGAGTGATAGCTTGTCACAGCCAAACTTTCTCCCTTTCGTTTATCAATATCTGCTACTTCTCTAAACCTTGAGTCTAATCCGAGGTTAGTCATGATTCCTTCGGTTGTTTCCTGTGGCAGAGAGAATGTATTGCCTGGCATCCATGACTTTTCATGTCTTTCTTTTGCAAAGAACCTTGAATCTAATCTGCGATTAGTTGTGATTCCTTCAGTTCTTTCCGGCGGCAGAGAGAATGTATTGCCCAGCATACTTGACCCTTCATGTCTTTCTGTGGCAAAGAAGGCCAACAAATGAGCACATATGGATTTGCAAGAATTCAGTCTCGTCAGTTGGACATTAAAGTGGGGAAAATTGCCACTGCTGAAGGCAATAGGACCAAATAAAAGAACTTCAGCCATATTGCTGATATATGTGAACGTTAGATATCTACCTATATCTGGTGCAGTCTGTCTCGCTGAAAGAGCAGGATAAACTTGTTCTGATGGAGGTCCGCAGTCCTTGGAAAAGACCTGTATAACAAAAACAAGCAACCAGGACAGACATATAGATGGACCTCAATCTTCTATCCTTTGCCAATCAAGGAAAAATGAATGGGGTTTGGATCCAATTAGCCCAAAATGGGAGGCAATTCTGGTTATAATTAAGAAGTTTCTATACTAATGAGAAAAGCAAACAATATGAGACCACATTCAATTCCAGTCACAAGTGATAGATGCCGAAAAGTGGAAAATCACTGTTTCTGCTGGACAATGGAGTAAGAAATTGGGGCAACTGAAATGTAAAACAGAAGAGATGATGCCATACCTTGACTATGTTGCGCAATGTTATGTTGAGATAACAAGTAGAGCGAGTGGGAGAAAATACAGCAACCTGAAATAGGGAACGTTTTCATTCAAACCAAGCAAATGTGGTACCATACTCAGTGTTGTTAGCAAAGGAGGGGGGGGGGGGGAAAATGACACGAAACTTGAACCAGAGACAAGAACTCAAAATGTGCGACACAGCAAATTAACATACCTTTTGGAGGACTACAGCTGAACCAACAGTTATATCCTTCCCAAATTCTCCCTCGGTGAAGACTTTATGGTGGACACTGCCACTAATTGTACCTGTAGGATCCTGAAATCCACATTAATTCAGAAACCTCAGAAATGTACATTTGCTTATCTGTAATCATCTTAATACTAAGGAGTATAGAAAGAAATATCTAAACGCAATTTCAAATTCAGGAACAAGAAATCAGAGTTGCAGTAGAACCTTGAGTGTCACCATCACATCTCCAAAACCATTGGGAGTGCAAGATTTGATAACAGCTACGACCTGTTTGCAACCATCCAAATTCATGAAATTAGATTCCAGAAATTAAATTATATATATATATATATATAGAAGTTAGGGATTTTCCTATTCATGGTTGAGTGAATGCTGCTAGGTACCTGAGGTACTCTTGCAACATTGAGATGCCTGTTGATCGAGTTCAAAGGCGTAGCAGATGTGACAGAATCAGAGTCCACGATGCCATGGGAATGAAGGAAATGCAAGGCGGAAAGCCAGGCATTGGTGGTAAAATCGTGATCGCTTTCGTGGCCGTGTTGGACGACGCGGCGAATGAACTCTTGGGTGAGAAGGGGGTCGTCGTGGGAAGTGCGGGCTCTGCGATGCATCATGGCGGCCTGAACGGCACCTGCAGGACCCGGAATGAGGACTGGCGAAGCAGAATCGGCGGGGATTAGGGTTTCGGATTGAGATTGAGAAGATTTGGGTGGGGAATTGGAATTGGAGTTGGAGTTTGAGTGGGAGTGGGAGTGGGAGTGATGTCGCTTGCAAGGGCGGAGGAAAGAGGAGGGATCAGAGTCGTCGACGTCAAGCGCTTCCCAGGGTTCCAATTCCATGCTGCTTGCTTGCGTGTGTCACGATACCTACCGTACAAACTGCACTGCGCCAAAAATCAAATAAAATCGAAACCGCGGGAACTCCATGGCAATTTTTTTGTTTTTTTTGGGGTCCTGACCTGAGGTACTGGATGGCTTTAATCTGTTGTGGAGCCATGGGTTGTTGGACTTGGATTCTACTACCCATGGCCTTGGGCTACGGTCCTCTCACAAGGATCATCATTTGATTCATTTCTCAATGCAAAGGAAAATTTCCTTACGCTGTTTTTTACCAAAATTTATTAATTTTCTTAAGGTGAATCGAAGTAAATCAAGGTATACAACACACTGTCTTAATCACTATGTGTTTATCGTCATTGAAAAACGAATAGCTTGGTCTAATTTGGAAGCGAATTAAAATCAAACTAATTCCTATTTTATAAATTTGTAAACAAAATATTTTATTTATAATCAACTCAAATTTCAATTTCTTTTTTTTTTTTAAGGGTACGCCCTTTCCTATTATTAGGAAAAAAAGCTAACCCTTTTCGAATATAATCAGACTTGTCCTTACAATTAGTGTTTCTCTTAAAAATTGAACAGAGATTCTCTTCAAAGTTATAATATGCTTTTACTACTATACCAACACTATTATTTTTTTAGTCAAATCCAAACTCAAGGATTCTTTAACTTCTATGCCAAGTTTCCTCTACTGTTTATGAATTTTTTTTTAGATTAATTTTGATGCATTGAGTTTTATACTATCATTTAATCAAATATTTATATTTATAAGATATTAATATAGCAAGTTATTGGGTCAAACAATTTTGTTGGTATAACAATAGAATTAAATATCTATATAAAATTATTTTACATTAACAATATATATAAAATAACTCCTTTTTTAAGTTGTTCTTTTTCTCTCGGGTCCCTTTTTAATCTTAAGTTATCAAAGAGTATTTTCCTATTAATAAGGTTCACTTAATCCGAAACCATGACTCAAATTATCCTGTTGCCTTTGAAGAGGATATATATGTCCTAAGCTTTGGAAGAGTAGTTGAATCCCATTGGAAAAATTCTTATGAGTCCTGTATGCGAGAAATGTTCAAACTAAAAGTTAGATGCTCATAAATGAGTTTAATTTTTATATATTAATAGTATAATTATTTAATTATATATTATTATATTAATAAATATGTTTGATTTTTTCACCTATAACTTTAAAAATTATGCTTACGAGATAATTTAGTTAGATGGTAGTATAAATTATAGTTAATCTTGACAATTAATAACTACAAGTGTCGTGAGTTGAAAATAAAATTAAAAAAAAAAAAAGCTTTTCCCTGCTGTACAAATTCGGGGGTGGCAGGTTTGATTGGTAGTATTGCCATTAGCATGACCAGGTTTTACACACAAAATTGTAACGTGAAAAGCGTGAATGGCGGAGAGGAGAAGCCAGCGTCGGACACGTTGACGGTGCCATGCGATTGTGAATCGGATGTCCCGCTCCTTCCTCTCCTCTTCAAAACAAACCCCTAACCCTCCTATCCATCCCATCCCTCATAACTAGAAGAAACCGATTCTCCGACTCCGACACTCTCTCTCTCTCTCTCTCTCTCTCTCTCTCAGGATTCAAACAACTACCGCCAGCCTATACTTTCCGGCAAAATCCCCTGAACTGGGACATTTCATAACTGAATTGAATTCTGGTGCACAACACTCTCTCCTGTCTCTTTTATTATCCAACTTTGCATTCTGTTTGCTTCTTGTACTAACTAATTTATCAGTAACGAACCATTAATCATTGTGAGATGTTGCTGATGATTTTTCATTTCTTCTAGAAAAATAATAACGATTTGCTTTTGTGACACATATATAATATAAAAGCGAGAGGGAGGGAGATCAAAAAATGGGAGATTCACCAATGACTCCAGAGAGACACGGAAAGTCGCTCATGGATGACCTTCTCGGCCTTCTTAGGATTCGCGTCAAGCGTGGCGTCAACCTCGCCGTTCGTGATGTCAACACCAGCGATCCTTACGTCGTCGTTAGGATGGGCAAGCAGGTTGGTCTCTTTTCTTCTTTCTTTCTTTCTTTCTTTCCCACTTCATCTTCTAGCCTTGCAATGATTCTTCTTTATACATACGTTTTGATTGATGTTTGCATTACATGGCTGATGGCTAAATAAAAATATATAGTGATAGAAAATTTAAAATTGCTACATTTGTCTATATAGGTACGTAATATCTTTTCCTAATTATGCTCATTTGTAACTTTCTTTCTTTTTTTTCAGAAACTCAAGACCCGTGTGATCAAAAAGGATGTTAATCCTGAGTGGAATGAAGACCTTACACTTTCTGTTACAGATCCGGTTCGTCCATTCGTACTGGTAAGTGTGTTGGTTGGTTACTGTCTTTTTCTTGTACATGGGATGCGAGCCAGTTCGGTTAAAGGATTTTAAAGATTCTAATGCTGCCTTGTGTTTTCTCTTCTCTTTGCTTCTGTTGGTATTTGTTTATCCCTGACATTTTTCTGTTTGTGATATATCAATATTTTCTTGATCATATGTATATGTATATTATATTAAACATTAAATGCCGATTGGTGGATGATTAATTCTTTCTAATTGCAGACTGTGTATGACCACGACACTTTTAGCAAAGACGACAAAATGGGGGATGCAGAATGTGACATCGTACCATTTATAGAAGCGTTAAAGACGGACACAGAAGGCCTCCCAACGGGTACTATAATCACTAGAATACAACCGAGCAGGCAAAACTGCCTGGCGGAGGAGAGCTGCATCACTTTTAACAACGGCAAAGTTGCCCAAGACATTGCCCTCAGATTGCGAAATGTGGAATGTGGTGAAGTGGAAATCCAATTGCAATGGATCGATCTTCCTGGCGCCAAGGGTTTATGATCTGAATCCTATGCTTCATGCATATGAGTATGCATCAGACTTCATGTCCTATAGACATGTGGAACAACCTGAACTTGTATTTAATTTATGTGTGTCTTCCTATTCTTATGGTAGTGCATAATTAGTAGGGTTGAGAATTTTGTTTCTCATGGTTAACTTTCGTCCTGTCTCCTCTGGTTTGCTTGTTTTATTCACCTGTTGCTGAGTGCCGTTTCCTTGTCTACGAGGACTCAGCTGTTTCACGATGTGTTTCGTTGATTAGCCTGCCAATGAGTATCAAATTATCAATTGTATCATGTTGACTGATATAAGAGAAACTATATATTATTTCTTGCAGCTTGAAGCTTTCAGCAAAATTTATTCCCCAGAGTATAATGTTATGTATACTATATTTAAGTATAGAATTTAATTTAAATATATTGACTATCAACCAATAAAAATAATAAAAATTGTCAACTCATATAAATAATCACCCATTATAATGAAGGATCTACTATAATTTTTCAATTTTTCCCTATTTCTATTAGTTGACAATATTAATACATACCAATTAAACTCTTAAGTATAATAGAATAATTTAAAAGACTACACTTCACCAACTTTATAAGTTGATGGGTTTAATTGTTTTTCATAGACATTAACTTTAAAGATAGGAGAGGTCGTCTCATTTTAAGTTCAAAAAAGTGACAGCTTCATTGAGTATTATGAAGAAACATTATCAAAACCAAAATCTTTACATCAATGCGCCACTCTACCGATTAAGAGTTCCTCGTAGCCGGAAATTCAGCATGGTATTTATTTGTAGTTTGCCCAATGTGAAAAGTGAGAAGTGTGCGAAGTCTGAACGTATGGTGGAGAGATGAGATTCAAAGAAGGAGGAAAAAAGAACAGCGGAGGATGAAATAGGATCTACTGGGCCAACATTACTGTTCTACATTAAGACACATGCTTGGTCCATATTGCAGCCTGCTGGGGATAGTCTTTAAGGAGCTGTATGTATTAATTAATGCCCCAGCGACAATGTCACTATATCTATAGTAAGTCAAAGTCAGCGTCCAATATTACAGCCCCACCAGGGTGAGATTTCTCTGATATATGTTTGTATAAATATATACATATTGAAGAGTTTTAAAATCATAAAATGTAAGTTGCATTTTAAAGGGGAAAGTATGAAGTTGATAACAATTTATGGAACAGTTTAAAATTTAATTCGATATAATCACTTTGATAACAAATTACAAATATGTGAGTTTTTTTTTTTTTTTTTTGTGTAATAGTTACCATTTACGCTTCAGTATGATTTGAGAAAATAAGCAAATAAAAAAAAATTGTATACGTCTGATTGAATTTGCAATGCCTAAACATGACACAGAATCATCTGCTCACACATGCATAAACGTCAACATGCAGCACATCAGTGACAGTGCCTAAACATCAAATAACCTCTCCATGCAATTCACTGCACAGAAAAGAAAATACGATTCTTCTTTCAGAGTTATTCTTCATCAAAACGTACATTTTGCAAATCACAAGATGTGGCTTCATTTACTATATGAACCGTTAATATGGCAGTTTTTTGGTGAAGTTAAGATGGTAGATTTTACTTGCATTAATGAAAGATGTCAAATCCCATCCCATTATATATACCACAGAGTATACGCCAAACAATGCAGTGACACATGACCAAAAGAATACTTCTTGCAAGTCAATCCACAATATATCTTTTTTTATTAAAAAAATTCAAATCAAGTAAAAATATGACTCAGCATGCATTCTACGGATCAGATTGAATTTCAAAAAAAAAAAATTATTTAATCTATATATATATATTTTGGGTCTAAATTTCTAGAAACCAAAATGCACTACACTGCAACTCATCTATTTGCAGCTAGTAATAGACAGATATGCTTCCCTTATCGCCAAGCTGCAAGCTCATTTCGGATAAATATTTTTTCAGAGAAAAATGATTAAAGGTATGAAAAATTCTGTAGGGACCACATGAGAAAAATAAAAACATAGGAAGTGAAATGCATTTTGGATGAAATCATGTTTTCTATCTCTTCCCTAAAAATCTTGAACTCATCATGATGATTGGTCACAAATCATGCACCTTCGTAACACTTTTATGAAATCCACCATGAAGCAATGCTGAACTTAAAATCTTCAGAAAAAAAAATTGCCCATGATTCTTTGTTGATAAATTATTTATAAGAGGTTTGTTATCTGGATAATATTGTTGGACATCTCTCATCGACACCCACTTACAATTTTTTTCGATTTCACAAAAGAGCAACTCATTTCACAACTTATATTTTTTCTTACTTCGCTATTTACACTGCTGTATAATAGATATGTCGCAAAGCAAGATACAAATAGTTTTTTCTCTATTCATAAACAGCAATGTTATATGGCACGAATTGATTTTCGTGCGATTGTAATCAAAGGTTTTATGACCAATTGGATAAAAATATTATAAGAGGAGAGAGAAAAACCGGTTGTTGACCAAATTGCAAAGCTCATCAGCTGTCTTGCAAAATTTTGCACGTCGTTCACGAAAATTTTTTAATACTCTTAAGCATTTTTAATATATATATATATATATATATATATATATATATATATATATATATATTATAAGTTCGGCTTGTGAGATCTCCAATTAACATAGCTAACAACTTATTATCTCCTTTACTTTTGAAGGCCAAACGGTGGTGATATTGACAAAAATTGACTTATGTTTTCAGGAGTATAGCCTATTGGCCAACGATGCAACTTGTTTAATTTATCCTTCTCTCCTACCAATTCACTTGTACGATTGGTCGCATGAAATAAACTTTTTTTTTTCACCAAAAAATTAAAAACTATGTTCTTTCTTTTGGGTAAAATTGTATGAAAGTAACTTTTGGAGTTAACTTTTCATCTTCACTGTTTAATTTTTCTTTTCCACAACCACAAATTGGCTCCCTTATCATAAACGAAGCTCATGCACTCACAGCAATATGATGACTGCAACATAATTTATCCCACTGCTTGCTCGTCTTATTCTGATCGATTTCCCGATTTTTGGTATCCAATTACTTTTTCTATTTTATCAGTAGGATCGAGGACCGGAGAGTGAGAGAATAGACAAGGAAAATCAAATAAAAAACATATATATAACTTTCATCTCTACATAGGACACATATCAGATTCACAGCAAGAGATCTTATATTTATGTGCTAAGTTCTTAAATCATATATAAGGGGTTCATTTATGAAACATTACGTTAACCTTGATAATTTTATTATTTTTTAAAATACAAACTCAAATCAATTCAACTTATTATGGGTAAAGCTCTTTTAGCGATTAATTTTTTTTTTTATTCACAAGACTTAAATTTGAGATATTAAATCATTTAAACTAAGTTTTTTAATATGAAATTATATATAAAACTTGATGTCAAAGTTACTGAAAAAATTTAGTGAAATACCCAAAAAAAAGTTATTGTAAAAAATCATAACATATAGCATAACTTTTGAAGATATATATGCCAATGATGAATAACGACTTATATAAAAGCCTTATTCATTTATTATTTACTGGCATTTACTTCCTATAGAACAGTAAAGCAAAAAAAAGAGAAATAAAAGGATAAAAGGATTAATTGCTAAGTACGGTTTCGAAAAAGGCAATGAGATGCTTAGATTATTTGTCATTTATATGATCCCATCGGCGAACCAAAATAAAATTGAAAATAGTTTTGTCATGATTTCACTCATTCTATTGTTATCGTTATGGGATATATTTAAGTAATTTGCCAACAGTACGGGGGCCAAAAATGGCTCACCGTAGTTTATAGTATTTGCTAACCATTTTAGCTCTATTTTGCTTACTGATATTTTACTAATATAATATTCTAGTTGGCAGCCAAAATATTTTCATTCCCAAAATACATCGGAATGTCATAACTGTTTCTATATTTCATGTTTAAAATTGCAGTATCTGATAGTATCTGTCATCAGATAAATGGTGGTGTGCTAGCCACGCATTCTTATTAACCCGTTACAATATTAAAGGCACGAAATTTCGGGAGCAAAAGATTTTTATTTTATGAAGCCAAGAGATTACATATTCATTGAAGGAATCAAGTGGGAGTTAGCTACGAGGTAAATAAGACAAAAGGGTTTAGAGATTAAGGAACGTTAAAATAAACAAATCAAATGCGTGCATTCCTTTTATGCTCTTAGAAAACATAAAAACCTATTGCAGTGCGTGCAACTAAGCATCGTGTTTGGGGTTTTGAATATCTAAGAATTGTATGACTGACACGCCAATCAGTATCATTCCCGGACCCCTTTTGCTCTCATTCCCTCGCCCTGCTCACCCCCATGGCATCCATCATTAACTTCGACGCATGCTTGAGCTATCACTTCTAGGCGAGGGATTATTTATCCATCAATATAATTTTAAACATTAATTTTAATACATGATTTTTATAAAATATTTTACATTATCAATTAGTTATATATTACATTTTATTTGACTTTTAAAATAATTATAATAAAATTTAATTAATTTTTAATATTAGTACTACTATGCAGTACAAAGAAAATTTGACAAAAATATGGACAAAAATTATGTCATTGTTTAAAAAATAGAGAAAATATATACTATGTTGAATCAAATATACACTCCACTTATCAATTGAGATTTTACCTAACGATAAAAAAATTAATCTATTATAATATAGTGAATTATGGTATGAATTTTAATTAAAAGAGTAATAGACACATAATATTCAAATAAGATCGTTTTTAGTGAGAGAACACATATAATATGCTCCATTTTTGATAGAAAAACAAGGAGAAATATGTGTAAAAGAATTTTTCACATGTCACTTGCACGAATTTCATTTTGTGCCAAAACACATTTTTGTTTAGGTATTATGAAGATATGGATTTATTTGTACGATAGAATATGAAGGGTAAATATTTTATTTTTGAAAAATGATTTTGAGTTACCAGCTAAATGTAATTAGAAAGAAGAAGAAGAAGAAGAGTTTTTCTTTTAAGGTTTGTGCTCCAAATAATTTATATGATAACTTAAGAAATTTGTGATATTAACTGTTATTTTGGGTTTATGTTTTTTTAAATAATTTATTTGTGTAGCCCTAAAACTTTCGGATGATGAGTTTTATAATTAATTGAATTAGAGAATTGTACTTAAATTTTTGCCAATGAAAGTTATAATTTTTAAATTCATCCACAAAAGTTTATTTTTATTTCAATTTAATTCTTAAATTGTGAATTTTTAATGTTTCACAAGTACTTTGGTTTGCTCTCATGACATCCACTTCAGCAAATTACGTTAACAAAAATGGACATGTAGCATCTACGGCATTAATTGTCATTGACAAGTTCAATGGAGTTAGACATCAGAGTCCTTCTTCCGTACTCCAGGAGGAAGGATTTTTTTCCTTTATGAGCTATTTAAACTACAGGGTTTCTGAGTTTTGTACTTAGAAGTGGGTTAAGTATTCAAAGGTGACAATTCATTGTGAAGAAAGAAACACTTTTTTTGCATGAACATATCAGAATTTTTCTAGACATAATGACCGGAATGAAATAGATTGAAACAATTGGACTGTATATCGGAAAAAAAATTCTTTTGAAATTGATATCTATTTAGTTTTACAAAAAATCAGTTCTAAGATTTTAAAATTTGATATTAATTTCTTCTTTTCATCAAATTATCAGTCATTTCTGTTATGATTCATTTCAGTTGGCATCTTAATGCATTGCTATATTATTTATTTGTCTTCCTTAACTAATGAAGGGAGATAATTTATATCCTATCAATTTGAAAATAAAAAAAAATATTAGAAAATAAATAACTTAGAATGATGAAATTGATGTCAAATATTTTATATTTTTTTAGGATCAAATTGATCTCAATTTTAAAATATTAAAACTAACAAAAATATTTACTCTTTTCCTTTTTATCATGCCCCTTCATTCTCGGATTTTTTTTGTGTTGCAGTTGCTAATAGCCTAACATATAAGGGATGGAAGACTGCAATGGACCGGAAGTTCCAGGGCTAAAGAAATATGAATTGAATTATTAAAAAATATTAATTGAATTAATTTTATGATAGTTTATGTACCAGGAGAAAAAAAAAAAAAGAAAGTTTTAGGAGCCCAATAAAGCACCTTACCACGACCGAAAGCCAGAAAAGGTTTTGGTTCTTTTGTTTAAGCACTTCTAAAGAAAAGCAGAGTAAAGGTTTTGCGCTTTTAAGTAATATTCTCTCTTCACTGGCAGCGGCTTAGCGCTGCTTTAACTGTGAATTTATCGAGTGAATCCCCTTACTATTTCTGCTATCAAAAATTATTTAGCCGTACTACTAATTTACATTACATGTTTTAATATATACAGTATATACCATACAAGGCAATTCTGAAATGAAACGCCAAACAATCCTACCCGTACACTATCTCAAATTAAATGTGTATCTAGCAACAGCAATAAAATTAAAATTATCCAGAATTATTTATTTGTATAATCAATGTTTTATATAATGGATTATGTAAAAATTAATTTATGTTTGAATACTTCAGTTAAAAAGTAGTTGTAATATAATCTATTTTATTTAGATTGTATGAAAAAAATTACTTTTGTATGATAAAATTAATGAAAATAATTATTTATGTTATATAATATCTGATATTTAGGACTAATTTAATAAATTTAGGGCATGTTAGATACTATATATTTTGATTATAATAAAGTAATAAACAAAGTCCAAAAAGTAGCTTATAATTATTTCTATAAAAATAATTTAAATTATCACATTTAAATTATATTCTTGTCAACTAAAATTATGGAAATATACTTACTTTTTCCAAAACAGTTTTTTTGCATGAAAAAAAAACTGTTATATATATATATGGAAATCACAGAAGAGAATTGGGCAGACGAAGCAATTGAAAGATGAAGTTGTAAGGGAAACAAAAGAGATGTCTATCTGTTTAAGTCACGTACATTATTGTAATCACGTACTCTATATCTAAAATCTCATTTTCCTCGTTAAGTTGCCACTAGTCACACTGTAACTTCTTTTTTTTTTTTAAGCCCGAGTCACTCTGTGTAATGTAAGGTAGGTAATGGAGTATGGAATTTGGCATAGAGGCTCCATTGCAAGAGGCATCATTCTGTAGATATTCCGGTGATAAGTAATGTAGTATTTGACCATGATGATGTTTTACGAAAGGTGACGCTAAATTGGGAGAAACACAATGATGGGAACTCAGCATATGCTGCTTCAGACCACTATTCCCTTCACATACTTTTTCGTACGCAGACATTATCATTTAACAAATGCCTTGGTTGTCATCTTATTAAAAAGTACCATTCAATTTGCTTGTTTTAACTTCTGCAATTTGGAAAAGCATAATGTATGCCATTTGATTAAAAATGCCAGGAATAAAAGATGGTTTTGGACACTTTATGCAAAATTATTTTATTTTCAGTTCTCACACTTCACATCTTTATATATTCAGGTAACGGTTCTGAATTAGGCTCAGAACACTCTTTTGCATTTCTTTTTCTTGTCAAATTTCTCGAATTCACAAATATAAAGTAAATTAAACTTGGGTAAGAGTTATAGTAAAGACTTTTTGACATTAGCTGACCTTTGATATTGATTTTCAAATGATTTATTGATCATATATGATTGTACTTTTAAATGATATATTAGTTGTAAACATTATCAGAATTAATTAACCATATTTGAACAAGGGTGAAAATATGACCAATTAAAATTTGAGAGAAAGATATTTCAGGAGTGGGGAGGAGAGGTTAAATGATTGCAGAGAGACAAAAGGATTTCATATCTAAGAGGAAAACTATTATTTGTTAAAAAAAATTATTATAAGGATTATTAGGAAAGTTAAAAATTACAACAAATTTATTCTATTCCTTTACAATATAATTCTTAGAAAAGATAATAGAGTTTTTGTTCCATTTTTCTTGTTAATTTTTCAAATAATAGAAAATAAAATCTTATTTCAATTATTATATTATCTTTCTGACTCATTTCTATTTGTTCCAATTATTTTATTAATAAAAAAATCAGAATATGTTTGATATGGAGTGAAAATTTCATAGAATAAATATATATGTATTTTTATACATGAATTTATTCTATGAAATTTTTTTCCATATTTTTATCCTTATTCCAAAAGTACCTCATAGTGTTAGGATAATTTGAAAAACTAACTGAAAACTTTTTAATTTCCTTCTTCTCTCTATACAGAATAACCTGTCAATCAACAAGATACTTGTTTAATGTAAGCTTCAACACCTGACATTAGTTGAAGCATTATTATTATTAATATTATTATTATTATTATTATTATTATTATTATTATTTGCTTTCCTAAAATTGACCTTAATTGAAGTTGATTTTTCTCCAACTCTCCAAGAAACATGGAACATGAAGTTGCTTTCCATTTCACAGCACCGACCTTTGCAGAACTTAGCCTAATGGAGAGGTCTGTAATCCCACCTAACAAAATGAACCCAAAGCTGTTGGCAGTGCGAAGCCCCATCAGATATGGACTGGAAAGGACAATTTAGGGCCACGTGATGGCTTCTCCCCTCTTCACCTCATGCATTTGTCCTACACTATCATATCGTAGCGCGTGAGGTCTCCTCCCATTTCATTTCATTTCATACAAAATTTCTTTGCAAAAACGAGTTATTTTTTAGACTAAATCCTCCCGGACAATATTCTCGGATGGACAAATTAATTCCTGATAAACAATAATTAATAAATTAGTTACTAACAATTATAAAAATTGAATAATTTAATTCTTAATTTACTTGTAATTTGTAAAAAGTTTGGTGTGAATGTAAAATTATGACTAAAATTTTTCTAATTATATCCTATATAGCACTCTTTTAAAGCATAATTTATATAATTTAAAAAAAAAACCCAAATGTTCCGTTTGGATCTATCACATTCAATCCTAATCTTTTAAAATGATATGTTTGCAAAAGTTTTTAAAATTATACAAATTATGTATTTAAAAAATATTATATTAAATGAGATTAGGTCATTATTTTACTTTTATATTAAACTTTTTATTAGTTATAAATAAGACAGCGACCAAAGGTGCCTAATTTTATCATTTTCAAAAATTAAAGTACTTAATTTTTATAATTATCAGGAACTATAAAATTAATTATTTTTTATTAAATACCAATATGTTCGTTAAAAATATTGTCAGTTACTCTATCTTTTTACTTTCCCCCACTCAAGTGGTATTTTAACTTTATTTTTCTTCCATACTCGTCTATCTTTTTAGCCTGTCACGTAACATGGGTCTTGCTCAATTACTAACTAAATATGATTAACTACGAAAAGGAAGAGTAATTAATGGAAAGCAAGAGAGTGTTATTTATGCAGAGACAAGGCCTCTACAACGCATGAGGAAGAAACAGTGAATCCAAAGAGAAAGAGGTAAAAAAGGGAGGCAAGTGCCAGACGAGGCTGTTTGCAAAGCTGAACGAGCTGTCCAAAAACGGGACATACATATCCACCTCAACCCAAAATGCTTTTTCTTATGCCTTTAGGCTTTTGTGACAGACTCATTTGAAGTCCCATAGAAGATAGAGCCCAAGTCTTCCAGCTATCACACAGATACCAGCACCCCCACTCCCCTCTCCAACACACACGCTCGAAAACAAAAAGGAAAAAAACAAAGTGAAAAAAAAAAAATAAGAAAATTAAAAAAAAGAGAGAAAAGCAAATCCCCTCTGTGCGTTGTGCTTTGGGGACTGCAATGCAAGTGCAAGTTCGGTCGCAGCTCTCAAAGCTGAAAAATATTTGCTGTATTCTGCTTATTACCCACTAACCTCAAAAACCAAAACACATGCTCTCCCATCTTCCCACCTCTTTTCATCATCATCGCCCCCACCACCTCTCTCACAACCGCCACTATCTCTTCCTCTCTATTCTTCTTCAACTTTCCTTCATCAACTCCTTCCTTCCTTCCTGTTCCTCAGAACTCAGAAGGCGTTTGGTGATCCAATAAACGAGCAAAAAAATGATCACCTTAACAGATTTCTACCATGTCATGACCGCAATGGTGCCACTTTACGTGGCCATGATACTGGCCTATGGTTCAGTGAAGTGGTGGAAGATCTTCTCCCCTGACCAGTGCTCTGGCATCAACCGCTTCGTGGCTCTCTTTGCGGTGCCTCTCCTTTCTTTCCACTTCATCGCCTCCAACAACCCTTACCAGATGAACTTACGCTTCATCGCCGCTGACACCCTCCAAAAGATCATCGTGTTGGTTGTTCTTGCCATCTGGACCAACGTGAGCAAGAGGGGCTGCTTGGAATGGTCGATAACTCTGTTCTCCATCTCCACCCTTCCGAACACCTTGGTTATGGGCATCCCTTTGCTCAAAGGGATGTACGGCGAGTTCTCGGGGAGTTTGATGGTCCAAATTGTGGTCCTTCAGTGCATCATTTGGTACACTTTGATGCTGTTCCTGTTCGAGTACAGGGGAGCCAGAATGCTTATATCTGAGCAGTTCCCAGACACTGCTGGCACCATTGTCTCCATCCATGTTGACTCCGATGTCATGTCACTCGATGGAAGACAACCCTTGGAGACCGAAGCTGAGATCAAAGAGGATGGCAAGCTTCATGTTACGGTGAGAAAATCCAATGCTTCAAGATCAGATATCTTCTCCAGAAGGTCTCAGGGGCTTTCCTCCACAACCCCTCGCCCTTCCAATCTCACCAATGCAGAGATATACTCTTTGCAATCCTCTAGGAACCCAACTCCAAGAGGGTCTAGTTTCAACCACACGGATTTCTACTCTATGATGGCTGGTGGTCGTAACTCCAACTTTGGTGCCAGTGATGTTTATGGTCTCTCTGCATCGAGGGGACCAACGCCAAGGCCCTCTAATTATGATGAGGATAGTGCAGCGGGTGGCAAGCCAAGGTACCAGTATCATGGTGGTCCTGGTGGAGGAGGGCACTACCCTGCACCGAACCCGGGGATGTTCTCTCCAACTGGGTCCAAAAATGTTGCTGCTAATGCTAATGTCAATAATGCCAAGAGGCCTAATGGTCAAGCACAGCAGAAACCTGAGGATGGGAATAAGGACCTTCATATGTTTGTTTGGAGTTCAAGTAATTCGCCTGTTTCAGATGTGTTTGGTGCCCATGAATATGGACTTCATGAGCAGAAAGAAGTAAAATTGAATGTATCTCCAGGGAAAGGTAGTTCCTTTTCTTTTAAAAAAAGTTATTTTTGTTTTTGTGTTTAACCCAATTTGTACTAATACATCTTTAATCTCTTCCTTTTGTTGTTATTTCTTTCTTTCTTATTTGGTCGATTGGTTTTGGTTGTGGTGTTTGATAATCAGTGGAGGGTCATAGAGACACTCAAGAGGACTACCTAGAGAAGGATGATTTCAGCTTTGGAAACAGAGGAGGAATGGAGAGGGAAATGAATCACCATGAAGTTGAGAAAGTTGGAAACGGCAAGCCAAAAACTATGCCTCCAACGAGTGTGATGACAAGGCTTATATTGATCATGGTGTGGAGAAAACTAATCAGAAACCCCAACACCTACTCTAGCCTAATCGGCCTCACTTGGTCGCTCATTTCATTCAGGTACGTATTTTCCTTTCTCAGACAAATTCCAAGGAAAACCTCTGCGTATGCACGCTTCATTCTTGTTTCTGATTGCTTTGTGTTTGGCGGGGTGTTGTTGATTGCAGGTGGAATATTGAAATGCCTGCCATAATAGCAAAGTCTATTTCCATACTGTCAGATGCAGGGCTTGGCATGGCCATGTTCAGTCTTGGTCAGTATAAACATTGAATCCCCATTGTAATCTTACAAAATAGTTACTTTAGCTGAGAAACATAATTATGAAAAAATTTAAAAAAGTAGAAATTAACGTGTTCTGAGTTCTGACCTTTCTTTGCTTGTAAAAGAAAAAGAGGGAGCAGAAAATCTCTTCTGATTCCATGGTAAACTTTGATTATTATTATTATTATTATTAAATGCCTTGTTTGACAAAGAAGCCAAGCAAGCAAGCAGGCAAGTGTGTTATAGCTAGCGAAAAAGCAAAGTAAGCAAACAGTTCCGTGTTATGATAATATGCGGGTTCCTTTATCAATCTTTTCAATCTTTATGATCACTTTTTGCCAAGTTTGTGTCGGGGATGGGTTGTTAGTGGGGATGATGATGAAAGGTCCCTTCACAAAGGGAAAGGGGTGATTGACTGGCACAGAGAGTTTGGGACATGGTGTGATACTGGTGGCCATGCTTGCTCCCTTTGTTTGTTTTGTTTTGCATTGCATTGCATTGCTTGCTTGCTTATGATGCATTGCTTTTGATGCGAATGGCAGGCCTGTTCATGGCTTTGCAACCGAGGATCATAGCATGTGGAAATTCCGTAGCAGCTTTTTCTATGGCCGTGAGATTCCTTACAGGTCCAGCTGTCATGGCAGCTGCTTCCATTGCTGTTGGCCTCAGAGGCGTTCTCTTACACGTTGCCATTGTTCAGGTATTTTCAATTCCCCTCTAGTACCCTCCCTTCCAAAGCTACCAATACGATATTGAATTACATATAAGTCCAAAAAATTCAACTGCATTAAAATATACATAATATATCTCTGCCAAGATTAGTTAGTTTATTGCTCCAAACAATTAAAGCTGCCACTTGGTTTAAATTTACTGTTACAGAAGTCCATATACACCAGCACCATCTCATCTTGGTTTCTGCAGAAAAGATTAAAGTTCTTCGGAAATAACATTACTCGAACTTTCATTCTATGAAGACTGAAACTGAAAAAAGGAAAGATCGTATCCAAATAAAATTCACAAGGACAAATAATTTTGTTGTTTGTAATTGTACAACAAACATTTGAAACCACAGTTGACAAGTTAGTTTAATTTTCCTGTTTGAAATCTGACTGTGGTCAAAAAATACAGGCGGCTCTTCCACAAGGAATTGTCCCATTTGTGTTTGCTAAGGAATACAATGTACATCCTGATATTCTCAGCACGGGGTGAGTATAATTCGATTCCTTTTCAAACCCATCACTTAAATTCCTTCTTTAAATGCTAACCCGTGGAGCTTCGTGAATTAAATGCAGTGTTATTTTTGGGATGCTGATTGCGTTGCCCATAACGCTCGTGTACTACATTTTGATGGGGATATGAATGAATGAGAAGATGGATATGATATTGAAGACTACATGTGGCATCCAATGCAAGTCTCAAACGAGACTTCTAGAGGCAGAGGGGGGGAAGAAAAAAGGTCCATGAAATAGAAAAGCATCACCAGAATTGAATAGGAGGAATCATCGGATGAATTTTTATTTTATTTTATTTTTCTTTCTTTTTGGGATGAATTGCCGTTGCTTAGTGAAAATGTAAAATCATGTTTGTAGCTAATTTATAAAATGGTTATCTCGTTAAATTTCAAATTAAAATGTCCTCGGATTCCATATCACTCGTCGAAACGAAGAAGGAAAAGATACCAATAAAAACTTGGTTGAAATTGGTACCGTTATCAAGTATTTGTTATATTTTAAACGGTGTAAATTGAATATATTTGAATTACGATAACTCTTGTATCGTATTCTCAATGTATACTATTTAAATATATAATAAATATTTTTAATACTATCCTAATAACTTCTATATTCCTATGTATGATTTTTCAAAAGATAATATGATAGTCAACTAAATAAAAGAATACTAAAATAATTCCATAAAATATAAGAAGTTTGGGTCAAGAGTTTATAATTCTTTTTTTTGGGTTGGGGTGGAAGGGAGAAGGATTTCTAATGACTGTTAGGTTATGTTGACCCGAATTCGAATACACTTCTTTTGGAGATAGACATATCCTCTACTAGACCAATGCTTTAAGGGCGTGGGAGTTCACAAGTTTAAATTTCAACATCATTCATGTGGGAAAAAAAAATGGTACAAGAGGTTAAGGGCTTGAGTTATATATTTTTGGCTTTTGGTAATACATGAATGTAGTGCAAATTGGGGCCCTCCACTACAAGATAGGGGTTTGATTTGATGTGGACTGCTTTGGAATATTGGGGGACAACATTCACAATCTAAAGTTTCTCCTCCTTTTTCTCTCACTCCTTTCTTCATATCAATATTCTTTTAGTTATACAACATTGCCTTTTAGTGACACCTTTCCTTTTCAGTCTTCGCTTCTGTTTGGAGCTTTGTATGACATCGTTGTAAACTGGAATAGAAGCGAAGCCTGGGTCGGGGGTGTTCGCAAGAATATCTGCCCCATTCAGTTAATGTTTTCCAAGTAATTTCTACGTGATTATGGTGGCTAATAAACTTGCACAAGGTAATGTTAAAAGAGTGAGGTAGGGACTGAGTGCTCCTATCTTCCTTTAAAAAGGGAAAGGGGCCGAATTGTTATATCGCTTCGTCACGAGTTTGTTGGGACTTAGGACACTAACACTAAAATAAGATTTAAAAAGAAAAACTCAAGAGAACATATGGAAAACAACGTTAAACTAGTACCCTCTGAAAGAAGAAACCAAGACCTAAAATTATTAGGTACGACTCAGAATTACGAACAAAAAATAAACAGTTTTTGTTATATATGTAGCCTTCAATTGATTACCATAGATAATTTTGTATAATTTTTTTATATTTTCCCAAACTAAAACAAACTGTATAATAACTTCATTTAAGCCTTAGAAAAACATACAAAAGCTCACTTAAACTTTATAGGATTACTGCAAATAACTAATGAAAGCTTTTACTAGCTCTACATCATGTTGAAACTAATTAAGAATCAAGTTGTAGCAGAATTAACATATTAATTTCCAGCTTTCTTAAACGCAATGCTCCAATCATCAATGTTGCCCTCACAAAGGTGAAGCTCTAGGTTCGAATTCCATCACCTCATATCTCCTGGTAAAAAAATCTAACTTGAAGCCTTAAACTATCTCTGTCAGAAATTTTTTTCCTCACATCTCTTTTTTGACTTTGATGGTTACATACACATATGATACACTGCCGGAAATACGTGTCTTTTCGAAGTTTATTTTTGGAGTAAAGCCTTTTCGATGTTTTTGTATAATACAAGTTATGCTGTACTGTTAGCTGCATGCCTGAGCAGTACTTAATACCATCGAGGACGTGTTTGAATTGAATGCGTATCCCTACAAACAGGTAGCAGGTAGCTAGCCAGCATGCATACGAGAGACGTGGAAGTTTAATGGGGAGAGATGAATCGGACGCCAATATATGTATGAAGTATGGGGTTGGAGAATCACATATTAACAATGCAGTATTTCATTATTATTTTTAAAGATTAATTTTGATATATTATCGGTATAAAAAGGTTTTATATTATTATTTAATTATATATTTTTATTTATAAGATTTATAAGATACTGGGTAATTGTGTTAAATATTTTTACTGATATAATAATATTTAATTGAATATTTATGTAAAACTCTTTTATATTGACAATTAAAATTAATGAATATATATGTAAAAAAAAATTATATGTTAATAACCAAAAATTTTAATTATTTTATCAATAAACATAGTAAAAAAAATTTCATATCTATTATTTATTATTTTAGCACATATATTACATTTATCAATAATTGAAATTCTTACTAATTTATATATCAATCCAAAATATCTAAAATATAGAATAAAAAAGTTTCTTATAGTAATAATTAGGATGTCACCATTCGTTGTCCAGTATTGTGTCCAGTGGCAGTGACTTACTGACTTAAACCCCCGACTGTCTCACTACACATTCAAGAAAGGATGAGATCAAGATGCCCCTCCATTGTTGTGCATAGCAGAAATTATGATTCCTCTTGATAAATTGGTGACAATAGTTTTTGTCATTGATCTTGTTTGGTAGTGCTTATTGAGAGGTACTCCTATTTATGAAAAGTATAAATTATTTTTTTTGTTTGATAAATTAAAAAATAGGAGTATTTTTGCTCCTGCTTTTAAACGTTAAAGAATACTATTAAAAGCCTTCATAAGTTACTTTTTAAAATTGATTTATATTATTTAAAATTTAAAAGATTAATATAGAATGTGTTAGTTTGTGCTTTTTTTTTTTAGCAAAAAATTATCTTTTCATTAAAAAAAATTAGTTGTCATATATTTGGATAAATTTTTAAAAATAATTAGATTATCAAAAAAATCAATTTATAGCTTTATTGGAGAAGCTGAAAAGTAGGTTTCAAAATCACTTTTTTCAAAATCTGAAACAAATGCACCCATAATCTTACTTTCTTTAATGATAGTGAAAATAGAAATTACTCTCTTTAATATTTATGTTTATTGCAGTCT
The DNA here is from genome assembly GCA_031439595.1 of Pterocarpus santalinus. NCBI lineage: Eukaryota > Viridiplantae > Streptophyta > Magnoliopsida > Fabales > Fabaceae > Pterocarpus > Pterocarpus santalinus. The sequence continues at coordinate 53,924,948 of CM062524.1, forward strand.
TTTTAGATTTTAAAAGTGACTTTTTCAAATATTTCTGTGGCATCTATTTATTGAGAATAATTTTTATATTATTTTATCAAAATAATACTATTAAAATTTGTTGAGAATAATTTTTTGAGAGTCCATAGAATTCAACAAATCTAAAAATATCACAATAATACCAAACTAAACATTTCTGCAATTCGACCCATCATCAATAAAAATTAATTTAGTTCTTGATGAAGTGATTTTGAGATAAATTTCCATTAAAAGGGGAATAAATTGACTCGTATTTTGTTCAATAAAAAACTAAATTACAAAAATTAATCTCTGTTTTTAATGGAAGCAAAGATATGATACACACATGTAATAAAAAATATTATTACTTTAATTAATACTCGCTCATTATAGTTAGTGGAGATACTATGAGATAAGATATAAAGTTTAAAATAATAAATAAATTAAAACAAGAAAAAAATAAAAAGATACTCGTAACCTAAAATTTAACAAAGAACATTTGTGAGACACAAATATCTCTTTACTTTATTTCTCTTTTTATTCGCTTTCAGTTTCCTTTTGCTCCTTTCATTTGATACCTTCTGATGTGCGCCACATATTTACAGTTAAGAATTATTCCTTCTATAAAAAAAATATGCTAGGATAATGTACATTTAACTGCAGCGTTTGAAAGATTGAAACTACAGCGTTTGAAACCTTTCACAGTATATATAATTCTTTCAGAGACAAAGGGATATACGGTTGAATTTTTTATATTTTAATTTGCTTTTGTAATGTGTTTGAGAAAAATATAGTTGCACAGATAATATTTTTATCACAGCGATCGCAATAGAAGTTTCAAGGATTGTGAAACGAGAAGAGGATTGGTAAACGAATTTGTTTTTCAAGAAATCCAGTATAAATATGTTGCGACTGTCAAATTTTTAAAAAAATTTGATATTTGTTAAAATAAAAGGCGAAATAATGTGCTTGTAGTATGCCACGTCATTTTTTCAAGTTTTCGTGAAAAAATGTGAAACTAACAGCTGTGCTCTTTTGAAAAAAAAATATATATATTTGCATATGGAGTTACTTTATGTTGATGCAAATTTATTTATTTATTTAATGGTTTGGGTAAATATTACTAAACATTTTCTTGATATATTAATTATACTTTGATATAAAACATGATTAACTTCTTTAATTTTTAATTAACAGTCCTCGATCGTCCTTTGTCCCTCTGCAATTGATGTCATCTGTTTTTTAATCAAAAAATGTTAGAGAACCATAATTTGTTTGACAGATATGGCATAATTATTGATCATTAAATGGTTAAGTGAATTATATTACTTTATGTTTTTGTCAAAAATTTTAGCAGTTTTTTCTAACTCTAATATTGCTCTTTTTTATTTTGCATTGTGAGGATTATCACCTATTTCTCCCAATTTCATGTTCTTCATTTGGTTTATGTTCTGAGCTTTTGACCTAGATCTTACTTGTTCTCTTGGCACACGTGCAACGAGGTTTAATTTGTTGTCAGATCTATCTGTTTTTACTATAAATTCGATTTTAATTCGTCTGCAGAAGCTTTAATTATTTGCATTCTCTGATCTCGACGGATTTTATTTTCTGGATTTCCTTTATCTTTGAAGGTTCTTTATCTTATCAAAGCCTAGAGGCCAGGCAGATATTGCCACTATAATTCAAACAAATTCTCATCAATGGCTGACAAAAAGTGTTCGTATATGTAGTAATCTATCCTGCAAGCAATTGAATTTCTGTGCCGATTGAGTTGCCATTTCTCCCTTTTGTTTTTTTTTTTTTTGTTTTAAATTACGGATCTGGGGTGAATTTTAGATATCAGCGCAACAATAAAGGGTTCTAACAACCCAGGCCCAACGACCATCCAGTCCAAACACTCAGGGAGATTAACTTAATCAGTTAGATCAGTTGTAATCTGATGTAAATTAGTTAGATGATTGTAATTAGTTAGACTCTTTGTTGACTTCTCTAAGTCACTGACCCTGTATATAAGAAACACATCAATGGTGAATAAACCAACTTTTCATTTTGCACAACTTCTCCAAATTCTATCTTCTCTTTTATTAGGTTCATTTATTTTAAGTTAAATTTTTTTATAGTATAACTTTCTTTCGAACATTTTTATATTCTTTTCAGCTTATGAAAATAAAAAGTGATAGAGCAAATTTTTATTAATTATAACTTTTTTAATTTATCTAATTATCCTAAAGGTTTTATATATCTTTTCACTTAAAAAAAATTTCAAAAGAAAAACCCTGATAAAACGAGTCCATACATATGCTAGATATCAACTTTCTTAGTGTGTTGTATCACTATTTGATGAGAGAAGGTATGTTTGAATGTTAGAATTGAAATGCGATTGTAGGATTTTGATTTTTTATTTCATAATCTTAAAATATATGCATGATTAGATTTATTAATGAATTAGAAAATGAAATTATAAATCTAAATTTAATTAAATTTTATTATCTAAATATAAGATCCAAACTTAAAGAATAATAAAAATATCAATACAATAACAATTTTTAAATTTCATATTAAAATTTTATTATAAAGAAGTTGTTCATCTAGGTAATTTTTATATTGTAATAATTTATATAAAAGTCTTAAATTCAAATAAATATAATTGGTAGAAAATAAAAAAAGGCAAAGCTTTAATTTTTAAATTTTGGAATTAATAATATAATCATTAAAATATAAATTAAGAATTAACAAATGCTTAACTTAATTATTTTTTAGGTCTTTGAAATTAGTTTAAAGTACTACGATTCCAATTTGACATGGCATCTCAAATATAAAATTTAAAATTAAGAGATCTAATTTTATTTTCAATTCCAAGTATCAAACGGGACATAAACGTAAAAACTGAAATTTATTGAAATCGGACCCTAACTCAAGTCTAAAAAAAGCTTAATACAGTTGGGCGTTAAGGGGCTTTTTTTTTTTTTTTTTTTGTGGGTGTACCGTTAGCCGTTAAGTTAAAAGTCCATCAATTAGATACCATTTTATTATTTTGTCAGATTTAGTGTTGTTATCATTCAATTTTATTTATCCCTTATTTGATTATTTTTTTGATTGGCTGGGCTATGTATTATTTTGGCAGAAAAATGTGCCAAGTCGATTTATTTAACAATAAAGCCCTAAAGGCCTCAACCCTTCACAGCCTAAGGATTAGTATTTGTTCTACTGTACAAATTAATCAGTTTGTGAGATTTTTTTTTTTTTGATTTTTTATAGGTATTTTTTTATTAAAGACAACTCTATTTGAGCATTTAAGATCGGGTATGATTATTTTAATACTGGTTACTTCATACCTAAGAATTGAACTTAAGATCATTGATTAAGAGAAGGAACATTTATCACTCTAACCAATTATATATTGGTAGTTTGGGAGATAGTTTTGTCCAACAAATTCACTTATATATATATATATATATATATATATATTTAAAACTAGCATTATTTTTTCATGTAACTAATGCTCCACATTAAATTTCATAATCCACAATCTAATGATTTCTACTTAAAATAAAAAATATTAAAGTCACATCATAGTTTAAAATTCGTCCATCAAATGAGTTGTAGATGCGCAGCAAATGTAGACGTTGGCACAAAAGTAATATTCACCTTTCTTGAGTTTGACATATACACCCCAAGATTCAGCCATTTTCCGAGTAGTCCAGATATCCTTACAGGTATATAAAGTGAACATGCAAAGCAGGCATTGCCCAATTAATGGTGCCTCGAAGATTCTGTAAATTTGTTTTAGAATTCAAAATAATAATCAAGCTTGGCATATCAGCGCATTCGACCATACTCTTCAGGAGTTAAAAGAGCATCACGCACCTTATCATTCAGTGGTGAGGATTGATAATCTATTAATGAGACCAATAACTAATAAAGCACTTTAGAAATATTTCTACTTTTCTCTCTTCCCGCTTTGTCCTCCCATTCTCCATGTTCCTCACTGTCTCCTTCAATCATCGCGGACCTCCATCCTCGCACCACCGTCACCATTGCTACCAATCGCTACCGCCATGCTTTCAACCGAAGCCTTCACTTTCTCGGCGCAATACCCACAGCGCTCCACCACAAATCGCGGCCACCTCGCCAACTATTGGTTCCAGAGTAGTGCATGTTTGCGAGCTCTCCGCTACAACTGCAAGAGAGGAAAAAAGCAAAAACACAAGGATGCTCCAAACTCCAAAGTTTAACTTAAGAGATATTGAATTTAGTAGCTCTAATTTATTTATGTATTCATTTTTATCTGATGAAATGAAACTTGGGCCTCACAATTATCCAATTCCTGTTAGTTGTCAAATCCATGTATTGCCGGTTTCCATCACCCAGCATAAGGATTAGTCATTGTTTGACTTTAATGAACTTTTTGGGCGAAACAAACCAACGGATTGGATTATGGGCACAATCAATTTTGTGGCTTTTCATGAATAATGGAGGTTTCCATCTTTCTTTTGTATATTGGGAGAAAAAGCGATAAGTGATGGTGCTGGAGATCAGTGAGTAGAGCAAAGGGATGAGAAAGTGTGGTCTATGTGGAGATAGAGGGGGTAGGAAGATAAAAAGGAACGAGAAGAAGATTAGGGAAGACAAAGAGTTGGTAGAGTTGGTTTGTGAAATTTTAAAGTGCATTAACTATTATTGGTTGTATGTATGCACTATAGATCTTTGCCCTCTGATCCATGCAGTGCGTAATGCTCGTTGACTCCCGAAGAGCATGGTAGAGCATTCCAAATCTTAGATAAATGTCTCTGTCTGCTCTGAGATATTAGACGTGACACAAATATGCTGGACGGAAAATCACAGAAGCCATGCATGAAAGTTTTGATTGACGATAGGCATCAGTTGTTGATGGTTAGGTTTGTGAAAGCTATATAGTAGAGACTAATCATTATTTCAAAGAAAATCATAAATATCTTTCAGAAATCCAACTAAATTATGTAGGGAAACCACCGTCGGTTTGTAAAAGGGACGTCAAAATTGTTTTAATCCAAAATGTAGAACCATGTATTAGTTTTTATGCAAAAATTGGATTTGCGCGAAAAAAATATTTGTTTATAACCATATTTTATATTAGAACAATAATAACCAATTAATTAATTAATTAATTAATTACTCCAGTAAAACCTTTATTAAACAAAACTTTTTTTGTTTCACAATTAAGGCTTTTGTTGAAGACATCATGTAACAGTGAATGACGTCATTAGCAGAGTGGTGAGTAGCAGTCCGCCTAATACACAGTGGATATACCCAGTGGCATCCGATGATTAAAAAGCAAGCTTGATCAAATATATATACAACTAGGTTTCATTATTTTGATTAAGTGGTAGGTAGATGTAACAATCCAAATGAAATATCATTTGGCAATTGTGGGCCTGCGCCCTGCGGACAATAAACAAATGACACAACACAACCGTAATGGAAGGCATTTTATGTTTTCACATCTTCTAAGTACTAAACATACCTTAGTTAGCTCTAGGTCTCCATGTCGGAAAGATTTAATAGTTTGCAAAACAAATATTTTAAATTTAATAGATGTGACAATTTCATATGGTGTATTAGATAATACAGTGTATGCCTCTATACATATGTTCAGGAGTTAAAACGATGGATAATTTAATCAAAATTTAGCATGTAAAATTTAGCTTGATTAAATTTTAATGTATTAAGAATGATAGAAAAAAATGATTGATCAAATTCTATTGAGTTTGACTCATAATAATCATTTATCAAAGAGTAACTCTAGTTATCAAATGATTAAACAATCAGGAGTAATTAAACAAGGAGCAATTTACTTACAATACTAAGTTGACACTCATAAAAAGTGTCTAATGAATTATGAATTCAATACATCCTATTTAGCATAATGACAGGTTATTTCTTATATGTTTTTCTATATTTTACTAAAATAACAAAATGATTATTTAAAAATAAATTAAAAAATATTTAATGTAAATTATAATTAGATAAAAAAAGTATAAAATATCTAAAATAAGTATATTAGATACAATAAATATTTAAATAATAATATTTATTTAAAAATTTATCATTAAGTAATTAACAGCAGGTGTTATTTTATTATAACTTTATTTTTATATAATATATTATGATTTTATTAGTTGTTTAATGCAAACAATATATATATTGGTTAAGCTAATCCAATAAACACCCTTATACATCAAAATAATAGATAAGTTAATCAAGTATAGAGAGGTAGAATTGGATCTTATTAACTTTTAATATATGAAGCTTTTTTCACTCATTGATTTTTTATTTTATTAAAGTAAAAATAATTATTAAATAAACAAAAAATAAAAAAATACAAATATTATTCTTTAAAATATTCAATAATAAGTAAATATTTTACAATAAATAATATTTAATATAAAAAGGACTATTCAAAATAATATAAAAATATATTAATAAATAATAATAGGTTATTAAGAAGCAAATAATAAGCAATATTTAATGATAAATATATTTAATATAAATTATACTTATATATCATAAAAAATAAAAGCATTTTAAGTAATTGTGATTAATAAATAAATATTTTTATTATAATATTTAATTTAAATTTTTATTTCAATAATTAATAAATATTTTATCTAATTATAATTTTATTTTTATATGTTTTGATAAAAAGCACAAGTAAAAAATATTAAATTATATAAGCGAAACAAATTGTTATATATTTATTATTTTTTTACATTTTATTAAAATAAAAATAATTATTAAAAATGTTGAAATAAAAAATAAATAAAATTTAATATAATGTGTAACTTTATATAATAAAAAATAATAAATAATTATAATGGTTACAATAAAAAAATATTGAAATAATACCATTTGTTGTTAAACTCATAATTAAAAAATTATTGTTTCACTGAAATTTAGTTTTTTGGTCATTTTTACTTATGATTATAGATATTATGGTAGGGAGAAAATAATATAATCTTATATAGTAGTGTATCTTATACAATGTTTAACATTGTATATTATTAAAATTTTCACAGATCTTATAATATATATAGTATACTATAAAGTCTTATTTTATTATACGTATTAAACAGATCCTTGATAAACTTCGTGAACTCAACTTTTGTGTCCTATATATATATATATATATTTGAGAAAAATAAAAAACCACATATGCACTGTATGCTACAGAAAACTAGTATAGTGAAACTAGCAAAAGCTAGGTTTATTGCTTTTTCTCACCTGCATTAGTCAAGACCAAAATGCATAATGGCTGGATGGCAAAACGACAAAGTGTTTGAACTTTGAAGCTAGATATATCCTCATGAAGAAAACTTACGTGCAGATCCTGACCTACTCCCATATGATTTTCACCTTGCTTTGTTACTATTGATGCTCCATCCCTTCTTTATTTAAGGTTGTATTCGGATAATTTTCAATATAAATTATATTCATATATAATACAAACAATAAATAATTAAAATAATATAACTAAAATAATAAATATTTGAATAATTATATTAGCTTTTAAATTTTTAGTTAAATAATTAATAAAAATATATTTTATTATTGTCTACATTTTCTTGTTATATTTTATATAATGTAATATCTTATATAGTGACATATAAAATACTATATGTTATTAAAATTTTATCAAATTTTATACAATTAGATCTTATACTATCATATCTTATTTTATTAGTTGTCCCAAACAAGGCCTAAGGAACAATTTAAAAGCTTTTTTGGTACTATGGATCAATGGCGCCACCCTAATTAATTAAGAAACAAACTTCAATTACATCAATATGAATGTCGTTAGATTCTTAGATACTTACGAAATATCACTAGATATATTCATTGTCACGTCACATAATTAACCACAATAACTAATATATATTGCAAAGGAGAAATTATTGCTTTTTCTAATGCAATTTTGGATGTATTTGTTTATGATTTTTTTTTGTAAAAAATTATTTTTTATTAAAAAATCAGATTTTATATATTTGAATAATTTTTTAAAAATAATTAGATTCTAAAAAAAAAATTAATTTTTAATTTTTTTAGTTATATATAAAAATTAAATTTTATATTCACTTTTTATAAAAGTTGAAACAAATACATCCTTAACTATTAGATTAGATTATTTCCTATCAATTACCACCGGTTTAACATCTTCAATCTCATCAAATTAATGCTGAATTGATCATATTATTGAAATTATTAAATGAAACAGAACTAAATATAGTTATATTTGTAGACGCGAGCAGTACTAATCTGAACGAAACAAGAGGGGGGAGAGAGAGAGAGAGAGAGAGAGTTAAATTTTAATCACTCAACTAAGATTGCTTAGTTTATTATTGACATTTTGGTTAAGGACTACTTAATTATATGATTTGTTTAGGATTGAATGAAGCCTTCAAACACATGATTTGGTCATTTTCTCAAAAAAGAAAAAATGTATATTCTTTCCAATGTACATGACAGATAACTTTCAATATCAAAGCTTTGCGGACGTTTTTCTAAATGAATAGAGAATGGTTAATAGCATAAAGCATCATTATGCGCTTCAAGATAAACTTTTGAACACCCATCTCTAGAAGATCATCATCTGTATTTTGTACTAGGGCTAATTTTTTCGAGAATATTGGTTAAGAAATAAAAAATATTTTTTAATACATTTAATATATTAAAAGTTTCAAAAATTTTACTTTTTAATCAAAAGCCAGTTAGAAAAAACTTTTATATATATTAGTCAGTGGAAAAATCTAAAGTATATGCGCGCACTTGTATGGGAGATTGGGAGAAGCAAATAAATATCTTTAGTATTTAGTGAGTGGGGGAATCGACGAATCACACAGAGAAAGAGAGGGTATTGTACATGCAAAAAACACAAAGCAAGCAGCATTTTGCAGAAGCAAACAAACAAGGTCAGTCTTGTCTTTAACTATAAGATGGATGGATGGTAAAGTTACGTGAGCGAAAGAGAAAGTTGTGGGTAACGTTTTAATTGTCTCCCACTAACTCGTGCTGGGTCGGCTGTGCCCTAGACAAAGCTTTGTGGGTTTGTCACGTTTGTTTAGACCCTACTCTTCTCTTCCTTTTCGCTTTTACTCTTACGTGTTTGTTTGTTTCGTGAATGTTTGTTTGCTTTCTTGTTATCTTCCATTGATTGCATACTTAATCTTTTTTTTTTTTGAACTGAATCTCTTTTTTTTTTAACCAATATACTATATGATACAAAATTATTTTAAACCAATTTATGAAAAAGAAGTATTTCAATAACTGTTTCAATATATATATATATATATATATATATATATATATATGGGCTTGTTAACCTTGCTTTACTTTTAATAAAAAAAAGTGTTTTTTCAATTAAAAGATATTTATACAAAAATTTCATAAAATAAATAAATAATTTTCAAAAAAATAAAATCCCAAAAAAGTTTTAATAGTTTTTATAAATTGAAAAAGTGATATAAAAAAATTATAAAATTAATTTTTATTTTTAAGTTAAAACACACTCTACATTTTTCAAAGAACCTCTACAATAAGAAAAATATTATACAAAAAAAAAAAACAGATTAAAAAAAAACAACAATAATTTGTGATCTGATGGCACTTTCCCGGTACTTTGGAGGTCTTCAACTAATCCCATATATTCACGCATTTAAAATTAATTGTCAGAATATGTGATCTGCCAAAATAGTATATGAAAATTATAGTAGAATAGAAATACAAAAATTAAGAGTTAGAAAAAAAAAAGGAATATCCACTCCACTCATATGCCACTTAATTTAGGCAAAAGTTGCCAGCAGCATAACATTCTTCATTCTTTATTTTCAAAATGTTTGGCCAACGACTGTTTGTTTGTCCTCGGTTATTTCGCTTATTTGGCACATCCTAATTTAAATTTTACAGTTTAGTTTTGTGCATTATTCATTGAGTTAATAGGCATGAGCACTATCACTGATTAATCACTATTATCTAGTTCTTTGAATGTTGTTAACACCCGATGAATTTCATGGCTCCTTTCATTTTTTTCCACTAAACAGCCATATTAGCAGTCGATTTAGAGCATGCTACGTTCCTATTCGTCCACTTTATAGGGATATCCCCTCCCACTTAATTGTAACAATACACTTCCCACTTAATGTAACAGAAGCAACACAGCACACAAATTACAGAAAAGATACCTCAACTGAAATTATCAAGGAAGTAAGATCACTACATATATCAGTAATCATTGGGTACGGGAAGGGAGAAATAGAAGAAGGAGAAACCAATGGCCATGACCCAATGGACTTATTACATTAATATTCACCCAAACTTTTTTTTTTTACCTCATTGTTTAGGGTTCAAAGTTTGACCAAAAACAAAAAATTAAAAAAACAAAAAAATCTTTTAAAAATGACGACAAGAAATGATTTGCCGTTCATTAGCTCCGTTTTTCATCAAAGGGCATTTCACAGTTGAAACTATCGCCCATGTCTCCTTATTGCCAACATCACTTGTCAGTGACAGTTAACTTGAGGATCTGCAGCTTAACTGTAAGTATGCCTTTTTGAGAGCATGGTTCAAAAGGCAGTTCACAAAATTGATAAAAAGTGGCTTGAGACTTGTTCACCATTTTCACTGTTGGAAGCTTGATCCCACATTTAGAAGCTACCTTCTCTGTCCTACTGCGAGCGTGGAATTGGATCAATAATATGGTATTATTTATGAGGACCAATGAATTTGCTCTAGCTAAAACAGAGACCAAACTTGCATGATGCGCAACATTTCCTTCCCGTTATAGAAGCCATGTTCGAATTGGCAAGAGAAAATTCACTTGGATACCCCCCCCAGATTGAAGCTAACACTGTACCGTTTGCACTAACTGTTCGTCCATTTAGAGTTCTGTCAGCATGAACCTTTACAATGAGACTGCATATGCACTTGGAGTCCCAGAAATACGTAGGTATATCTTAATATTATTGCCACTCGTCAATTTGAGTCAATGATTTCAATGCGGAAGGGACCTCAGTGATGCGGGAGGGATGAATTTTGTTATATATGTTCTTTTAACTCATTAATTCATAAAGCATTACTGGATATTCTTGTAGCCTATTGACACCCAACCTTCTTGAATCCTGTTGCTTGTACAGGAAGAAGCTCTATATATAGCTACTTTTCTTTTTTTCCCCTTTCTTTCAATTTTAAGATATTAACCGCTTGAAAGAGTTCAGAGGAAAGGGAAAACAGCCATAGCTCAAAGAGAATTGAGACAAAACTAGATTAAGTGAAAAATGTTATTCTTAATGATATCATTACAGACTTCAGTATTTATACTGATACTAACACTACATAGAGCTAGTTACAACAGATTCCTAATAGAATCATAACAGCCTAACAATTGAGATTAACTATTGCTGATATTACATACAATGAGATTTCACACAACAAGTATCAGCAGTGAATTCAAAGAACACATTGTGATCTTTGTAGAATTGTGAGACACTTAGCAAGTTTTTGGTTAAACCAGGAACATGAAACAGATTTTTCAAGGCAAATGTAGTGTTAGATGACTTAGAGAATAAATTAGAATGCCCTACATGCATGATACTCATACCTAATCTATTGCCAATTTGCACTCTGCCACCACCATCATAGGTTGATTTTGGGCTGAAGTTAGATGGATCTGGGGTAAGATGGTGAGAGGCACCAAAGTCAGTGTACCAAAAAGGATTGTACGCAATGGAAGGAGAGGCAACAATGGCCTGAGACATGTCAGGTTGCTGAGAAACAGAAGTAGCAAGATAGGCCTAAGGACCAGTATTGTCAGCAAAAGGTTGTGATCCAGAGCCATGAGAGGGAGGAGGTCATTGAAAATGAGGATTGAACCTGTGATAACAATCCCAAGATAGATGACCAAATTTACAACATACTTGACACTGTGGTCTATTGCCTTGATGAGATCTACTTCCTTAGCTAGATCTGCCTTGGCCTTGAAACTGTGATCCACCTCTTCCACGAAAACCACTTCGGTTTGAAGAATTTACCTGTTGCTAGTGATGAGCAATATTAGCTTGTACAAGACTAGAAATATGAGAAATAGCAAGCTCATTACCTATTGTTTTCTCAATGCGAGCTTCGACAGCCATTAACAAAGCATCCATTTCTTTAATAGAGTACGAATCAAGATGTGAGATGATGGAAGTTACTAGAGGATTGTAATCACCAGGAAGACCATCAAGAATCGACTCCATGTACTCTTCAGTAGAGACCGGAGCACTAATTGCTGCAACCTGATCTAGTACCTTGATCTTAAGAAGATAGGTGTTCATACCAGAAGTCTTCTTTGTTCCACGAAGTTGAAGTTTGAGTTGACAAACCTTTGCACGAGTTTGAGAGGTGAAGAACTTTTCGATTGTCTCCTAAACCTGATACGCAAACACACAACCTATCATTCGAACCTGAATTGACTCACTGAGTGAAGCTAGTAGCCATGAAAGGAGAAGATTATCTTGCTGCTCCCAATTTGCAAATTTAGTGGTGACATGACTAGCTTCAGCATAAGCTCTGGAGGCATACGTCGCAGGAATGTGATCTTTTTGCAGATGCATTTGGAGCTTGTGACCTTTGATGGTGGCAAGTGCTTCTTGTTGCCATAACAAGAAATTGTCATCTGAAAGCTTGTACAAAACAGAATTTGAGAATTTTTCTGGTGTATATGCTAGTGAAGACGATGTGGAAGAAGCTGGGGAAGGTGGTGGCGCATCCATTGAAGATGCAGGAGACACAGGAACTTCGATGGATCGAAAAAACAAAGGAGCTCTAAATACCATGAAAGAGTTCAAAGGAAAGGGAAAATAGCCATAACTTAGAGAGAATTGAGAGAAAACTAGATTGAGTGAAAAATGTTATTCACAATGATATCATTACAGACTTTTTATACTGATAATAACAATGCGTAGAGTTAGTTATAGGTACAGTTGGCACTAACAGATTCCTAAGAGAATCATAACTGCCTAACAATTGAGATTAGCTAATGCTGATATTACACACATTAACATTCCTCTAATGGAAAACCAACATATGGTTAGTTAGAACGGTAGGTATTCCTTTTCTTTAATTAGTGGTCTCAGGTTTGACTCATGAACAAAATAAAGGCTTCCTACAAGTATATTACTGGACAACTAGAGCTAAGATAAAATTTTGTATGCAGTCATTGAATCTTAATATTCCGGTTTTGTTTATTTTGCCATAATTTCATGATTTTGGATTTTGTAAGTTCGCGTCAATGGCCTTGACAAGGAAGACTTTTGAGTAAATAGCTAATCATCCAAAACTTGTTGGCCTAGTTGTATTTCTATAATAAGCTTATATGAATGAAAAGCTTATTGTCATTGAGCAAAGCAAACAGCCTATTATGTTAGCTTGTATGTTGTACAAAGATGCAGAACTTTTGGTTGACTAGAATCTTGGGATGAATTTGCAATATCCTTTTTTAAGTTTTCTAGCCTTCGTGGCCACTCACAGGATAATTGTCTCCTTATCAAACCAGAAGTATGAAACCCATAAAGCCGCGACAAGTCTGCAGCGTGATGCGCAAGAGGTTAGGCGATGAGATATAATAAGTTACACAACAAGGCTGCAGCGTGATCATCTATTAATTTTTTTCCAAGGACCATGAGAGTTAATGGTTTAGCAGGTCATGAATCTGCACCATGTAATTGGTGTACGACTCTGATGTGCACTTACTAATAATTAATTACCTTCACTTTAGATTAAGAAAATAAATCACTTAGACTTCGATAGTGATTCTTCTAATTAATGTAGCCATTATTCATTAGAGAATTTCTAGAAACAATTCATAGCAAGAAGTGATTACAACCTCGATCATACAGAAACACGGGAAAATATAAAAGTATAGTAGTAACTTTACAAATTATCTACATGGAGTGAGAACCATGAGTTTCTTCGTACGTGATTGGACGAAGATCTTAATTATGTCAACGCTCATATATGAAGAATGAAAGGTTACGTGACATAGACAGAGAGGGGCATCAAGCAACTTTAACAAGCCGCAGTCATGTTCCTTCCCACCTGTTGGTGCCACATACAATCTTAAGGGTAAATTGCCCACAAAAGATATCAATGAAAATGATCATAATCATTTCTTTATGAGTTCCTCTCTATATGCCGGAATTTCCTTGCCCATTCTGTAGTTTTTTCTGAGCTCAGCTGTGGAAATTGATCATAAAGGACGGCTAAAAACTAAAACTTATCAAAGGAGTAATTACCGAGGTGATGATACCGGTGTATTATAAGTATCAAACGAACACGGAGATTCTGCATCCTCAAATATATAATTTTGTTGAAAAAATAAGCAGCCTCTATTTCTGTTGTGGTGGGGTCGTGTGGTGGTTTGGCTTTTTGCTTTCTGGTGTGCCTTCGTTGGTGCTGTGGCTTGTCTCTGACTGTTCCTGAGGTGTGTCTGATCGCTTGGTGGTCTTCGTTTTTGGAGCAGTGTTTTTTTGTGCAGTTTTCGGGCGTTTCTTTAGCTATGCTTGTAGGGCTGATGGCTGCCCTATCTTGGTTTGCGGGTTTGGCATTGGTTTTTTGTATAGGTGAATGCTATGGTAGCATAGCAAAAGCGTACATTTTGTGCATTTTTATGATGAACGGTGAGGATCGTGTCATATATTGTAAGGTGTATTAATATACCAATCACCTATAATGTACTATAATAATATCTAATTTTAAGAAAATTTAAAAATATAATTAAATATATTTTAAAAATTAATAGTGTAAAATTATATTGACAGTATAAAATAATTTTATACTGTCAGTATAATAAAAAAATTTTATCTGTATAATTTTAATTATCATATATTGACAATGTAAAATTATATTGGCAGTATAAAATAATTTTATACTATCAATATAATCAAAAAATTTTATCAATATATAATAAAAAAATTTTATCAGTGTAATTTTAATTATCATATATTAACAGTATAAAATTATACTGGCAGTATAAAATAATTTTATACTGTCAGTGTAATCAAAAAATTTTATCAGTGTAATTTTAATTATCATACACTGACAGTATAAAAAAATTTTATCAGTGTAATTTTACAGTACTGCTAGTATAATTTTATACTGTCAGTGTATGATAATTAAAATTATACTGATAAAATTTTTTGATTACACTGACAGTATAAAATTATTTTATACTGTCAGTATAATTTTACACTATCAATGTATGATAATTAAAATTACACTGATAAAATTTTTTAATTATATTAACAGTATAAAATTATTTTATACTATTAGTGTATAATAATTAAATTTTAAAATATATTTAATTATATTTTTAAATTTTCTTAAAATTAGATATTATTATAGTGCATCATAGGTGATTGGTGCATTGATGCACCTCACAATCTATGGCACAATCCTCACCGTTTATCACAAAAAATGCACAAAATACACACTTTTATTAGGGTACCATATAATTCACCTTTTGTATAATCCTTTTATCTTTGTTTGCTGTACAGCTGTCTTTGCCTCTTCGCTTCTAGTAGGTCAGACCTCATTTTCTTATATTAAAAAAAAAAAAGCGGCCTCTAAATCCCAAATAACTTTTTCTCTAAAAAGCCGCTCTATGTGATATTAAAGAAGCCAATTTCTACCCGTGAAAAAAAAAATGAAGCCACTTTCTAATTACCAAAAAAAAAGGGGGAAAAATAAAAGAAGAAGAAGCCACTTTAGTATAACTTTGACAAGCAAATTGCAATCGTGAATGCTACGTCTGGTGTAATTTATGGTGTAATTTATGTTGTTTCTTTACCACAAATTCGGCTCGAAGTCAAACTGAAGGCTATAATTTATCTTCCTGATCATCAAGTGGGGGTTTTTTATTTTTAATATGGTGGATGGGTGTAATATATACAAAAATATGGGTTTATGGGTGAAAATACATGAATATGGGACTCAAAAACCGCCAGTAGCGGTTTTTACTTTTTCAAAAAATGCCAGTGGCGGTTTTTGCTTTTTTCTGGTACGGTGCACGAAGATACATGATTTATTTTTTGGTTTTTCAAAAACCGCCAATGGCAGTTTTTGCTTTTAAAAAAAATTCTTGCATTCTGAAAAACCGCTATTGGCGGTTTTTCTGCAATTACCATATTTTCGTAATTCACCCCAAAATCCCATATTTTAGTATATATTATTTTTAAAAACCATATAAAAAAAAAAGACCCCATCAAGTGGTCTATTGAAAGCATTTTTCCCTTTTGGATTGATTTTAAACTTGTAAATACTCCGCTGTTAATGAACTTGTAAGTTCTTATTCTGCAGCGTACAAGCGCTGTCGAAGTTTGCGACACGTTAAAGTTAGGTTCTGACTATTAGAACTTAACTATTATTTATTTATTTGTTCATTTTATAAACTATTTGTTTTTCAAATATTAAGAAGTCCATCCAGTAGCAGCTTTTTTTTTTTTTTTTTCCTCAGACAAAGTTTTCCAATACATTTTTTATGTGAGATCATTCTGAATCTAGAGTACTTATAAGATTGTCTACTTAACTACTACTTGAGTTATCTTATTTCTTGATATTGTTCCTCGTTCTCCTTTGGTTAGTTATATGAAATATTCTTGAAAGTTAAAAATATTTCCTCCACATATTAGTTGAAAATTTTCAATCTTTCTATAAACGCTCAATCTCCCACATGTAATTATTAATTATTTAATGTATATACATCGTGTTTTTAGGAAGCATTTGGTTTATTTTTTATTTTCATTATAATTGATATATTTTTATTAATAATTATAAAATATAATTTTATTTTTATTTATTAAAAATAATAAAAATAAAATTATAATATTTACTTGACAGTTCATAAAATATATCAAACTGAAGCTAAAAAAAATATAAATAAATTTTCAAATATCCTCCTAACAGCTTATTTTAGGCAGATATATTATTGGGTGATGATGTACCGTTGCTTTGCACTGAATCAAAAGAAACATATAATTAAATTAATAATTCTAAATTTAAATCTAAAGATATCATCAACACAAGTATAATTTACTATTAATTAAGTACACAGAATGTATACCAAGAAAAAAGATAAATAAATAAAGTGCGCAAACATGATAATGCTGCGTCTATGTCCAAGGGTTTGAATTTTGAAAGTACAGGAGCGTCCGACCAAAAAAAAAACAAAAGGGAGAGTACAGGAGCGTGGGTCTTTACTCTTCAACAACAGGAAGTGAAAAAAATTGGAAAAAAAAAAAAGTTTCTTGCACTTTCTTGCTCATTACCAAATTCCATGCGTCCTCGCTCCAACCCAAAAAGTGCCACACTAAACCACCGAAAAAAAAAAGAAGTGACACTAATATTTTAGAGATTTTTTTTTACCAAGTTTTTAAGACTTTATTTAAAGATATAGCCTCTAGAGAGTCATATATTAATAATTAGATATTTTATTTAGCTAATAATAGAAACAAAATCCTTTTCCTAAATTCTATCTGAAATTTTTAGTTATTAACAGATAGATTCACCATATCTTTCTATTGATATATTCACTAGAAATAAAACTAAAATTCACAGTTTTTATTATGTGATTCATCGAGTACGTCACAAAGATATCTAGAAAATTTGAGTCCACAAAACAATATTGTTAATATTTATCTTTGTAGATAATCTGAATATTGAATAATGAATATATTGAATTATGCTCTTCACTTTTCTGAAAAGCTTTTTTATATTAAGCTAAACCATAACTTTTAAAATTTTTCCAAGGATCATATAAATTAAAGAAAAACTTTAAATAAATTAAAAAAACTTTAATAAATTAAAAAAACTTTAAGTTTTCATATATATATATATATATATATATATATATGGTGCCTATTTTATTACTACCTTTTTCAGAGATGTAACGTTTTTTAAAGGTTATAGTCTGGAATAGAATCTAGGATAGAAAAATTACAAGATTATGAATATTTGTAATAGCATAGGTTAGAAAAATTATGGTAAAAGAACATTTAGCAGATACTTCTAACATTATATATTTTTCTATCCCAAATTTTAACCTTTTTATATCAAATTATTTAAAAAATATATTGCAGCGTACAATCTCCAACGAAGATAATACAAAAATTTAGTGCCCAAAATTTTTCCTGCTTAATTTGTTAAAATATGAGTTTAAAAAACACAAACTTTTTTATTATCTTTATTTAAATACTTTATTTAACATTTTATTTAATTTATTATCTTCCTATATATGAAAACATATTTATTATTATTTTTTATAATATCCACATATTTAAAATTTTAAATTATATTTTAAGTCATAAATATGTTGTCACATATAATATTTAGCATAACTTAAATTTATATTTGTGTCACTCTTTCTCCGGATTGCCCTAACCCTTTGCTTGGATAGCATGAAAATGGGAGGAAGGAAGTAGGAGAAAAAGAAAATGAGAGTTTTCTCTTATTTGGATAGAAAAGTAAAAAAAGAAGAAAGAAAAAAAAATATAGGCCCTATATAAAAGAGTTTTTTTTCCTATATTGATAAGAAAATGAGAAAGAGGAAGTTTATAGTTTGAATTGTTTATTTTACCCCTTTAATATTTTCTTTAATCATATAAAATAAATTAATAAAATTATCTTTTATATACAATTATATTTTCTTTCTTCTCACTTTTTTTAATATATTTTTTTATTCATTTTCTCTTCTCTTTATTTTCTTTCTTCTTATTTTCTCTTTTCGTCCAAATAAAGGAAAATGGAAAGACATGCTGTCACACCGACAGCTAACCGTATCAACTACGTGAAAGTTGGGGCTCCAAAACATGTATGAATATTGACAAGGCTGCTTTGACTGCTATGGGCTATGCAATCAAAGGTACATAGTGCACCTTGTGATAGTAGCTTATCTAATGGGTTAGATTTATAATGTGCATTGATATATTAATTATTTATAATACATCATAATAATATATTAATTTTAAGAAAATTTAAAAATATAATTAACTATATTTTAAAAATTAAATAGTGTAAAATTATATTGACAAATTTTTTTTGAATAGTATAAAATCACATTAATAGAATTTTTTTAAATTTTATTGGTTGATAGTATAAAATTATTTTATATTATTAATATAATTTTATATTGTTAGTATATAATAATTAATTTTAAAAATATATTTAATTATATTTTTAAATTTTTTTAAAATTAAATATTATTACAATATATCATAAGTGATTAGAATATTGATACACCTCACAATACTATCGTTAGATTATAAAGTACACTATACTTCTCGACGGACGAAGAATATTGCAAATGGCGCCTCGTCAAGAACGTAAAGACGAACAATAAGTAGGGCATGGGTGGAATTTTGCCCTTGGAAGTTTGAAAAATCAAATCAAACTTGTTATCACCAGTGTCTAGAGATTCACCAGATTTTCACACGATAACCTAAACAATTTGTGTCAAATTTTAATAAAACAATAAATACTAATAAATATGTAATGAAATAAATCTTGTTTTTATATATTTTAAATATATATATTATGTTAATTTTGATATATAAAAAACTATATTAAACAATTTTAGATGAGGGTGTGACTATTGACACTCTTAAGTTTATCCACATTCTTTATTAATTATTTATAACTTTAAATTCCTAAATTATATTTACCTAAATACTCTTTATTTTATTAAAATTAAACTTTAATTAAATATATTATTTTTTATCTATTTACACTATGTATTATTAATTATTTTATATTTTTTACTTATGTTATAATTCAAATTATTATAATTATATAAATCATTTATTAATTTCTTTCATGACAACTTATGATCAAATTACAGCAATATATCTATTAAGGATATATTTGTTCTAGCTTGGGGAAAAAAATACTTTTATGATGTAACTGTTTGTAGAGTATTTTAAAAATGTTAATCCTTTTAACTTATGAAAAAAACATTAAAATAACTTTTTTTAAGTTTTACTTTTTATTCAAAAAAATTATCTATTTCTCTTAAATTTCTATACATTTGTTTTGATAAAAAAAATACTTTTTCTTTGAAAAAGCCCAAATTCCTCAAAGATCCAATCTCAGTCAGCGTGTAAACCACCATATCAGATGAGAATGAAAACTGATAGCAGGCTTTTATGACCAAGCCTCAATTATATATATAACAATAAATTTTTGTATGCTTATAATCTATGAAGCACCGATACAAGTGGAACATTCACGTATATTGGACCCCGGTATAATATATGTCTGACACTCGATCTTACATATTTTATTTAAAAAATATTATTTTTTGATTTAGACATGCGTCGAATATGGTTTGGATATCACATGGATACCACTTAGGCATGATCGAGTACTTTTTTTTTTTCAATTATTTGATGGATAAAAAAAATTTAAAAATCCAAAAATCTAAATTTATTTAAGAATATTTTTTAAGATGTTAGTAGAAATAGTATCACTATATTTTTTTGAAAATGGCATAGGAAGTACACATAATATATATTAAGAATACTTCATATTTTTTTAGAGGAGTTTAAAAAGTAATAAAAATTAATAGTTTGACATATATAATATATAAAAATATTGTAATATAATATTATGAATTATAAATTTTTCATATATATATATATATATATATATATATATGTCGTATTCGTGTCCTATAATTTTATTCATTTAGTATATTTCTATATCCATATCAGTGTCTGTGTTTCCTAGCTTATAATATAATACTCCCTACATTGCAATATTATATCTGTCTATTTAGGTTCTTTTTTTTTTAATGTTTCAAATTATCTATCTATCTTGAATATCAATGAGTTATTAATAATTTTTTTTCAATTTTATCCTTGCATTATTTAATTTATGTTTATTAATACAGTTAGTAAAAAAAATATAAAAAAGGTTTTAATTTCAGTATAAGAATAGTTTTGTAAAATTTAGTTTTCCTTTTATTATTATCAAGGTCATTTAATGAATTTTTTAATATATATAGTGATACTGAGAGTAATTAACATTTATTTATGCTTTTAAAAATATATTATTCATAAAAATAAAGTGGTATAATTATGAAGTATAAACTGAATTTTCAATTGTATAAAACTTTTTGAAATTGGCATTCCTTATCAGAAATTTCAGCCTAATTAACAATTCAAATCATAAAATTTAACGTTTATAAAAATTCATTTTAACTACTTAAGTTTACTAATATTGCGTCCAGAGAAAGAGAACACCTATCTTATATATACTGGCCCTTTTTTTTTTATACAATATATACTAGCATTTCGATTTGATGAGAACGTTAAGATAAATAACAATAACACATAGTAACAAGCACTCCATTATAAATACAGAATTTTATTTAAAAATGAAACTATTCTCCCGTAGGTGTAAAAATTTAGTTTGATAACTATTTGAAAACACAAAATGAAGAGTATATAAAATTTATCATTTTATTTTTGTTGTTTAATTAAATTGTAGTGATGAAATTTTGCCCGGGGTGATGCTTATCAAACGTAACCCGTGGACTATATATATATATATATATAGTGTAAAAATTTAGTTTGATAACTATTCGAAAACACAAAATGAAGAGTATATATAATTTTATCGTTTTATATTTGTTGTTTAATTAAATTGTAGTGTTGAAATTTTTGCCCTGGGTGACGCTTATCAAACGTAAACCATGGACCACACCCAATACATCCATTCAGCAAGAATCACACAGTACCATCTCACCACCCAAAAACAAAACACTAATTAACTAAGAATAAGGAGCATCAACACCGCACCAGCCAATCAACCATGGAGATCCTTCCCTCGTTACCCTACTCTCTCCTTTATCTTGCAATTTTCCTCTCCTTCAACCTTGTGATCCAAGCATGAAGGTTCAAAAACCTCCCCTCCCTTCAGGTCCACCTTCGCTCCCCATAATTGGCCACCTTCAAAAGGCTATCCCAAAAGTATGGCCCCGTCATTTCCCTCTGGTTTGGGTCATGCCTTGTGGTGGCTTGTCGTATCACCCTCCGGCGTCCAAGAATGCTTCACCAAAAACGACGTTGTCCTGGCAAATAGGCCGCACTTTCTTTCAAGAAAATAAATCCTGTACAACTGCACCATCTTAGTGTTAGTTGTATATATCTAGAGCTGATATATGTATAAATAATTAACGACAGCTTATTCTTCTTTTATTCATAATTTGTGTATGTTTATTAGAATAAGTCTATAAGATACTTGTTAGATACTTCATTCTCAAGAGTTGAGAATATGAGTGACGGAATAGTCTAGTACAAAATCTTTAAAATAGTTCATTATCATCGAAAATTTAACTAAGTATTATTATTTCAGAAGATTGTCATCTCTATCTATTTCCATGATTAGTATAACGTATGAACAAAGATGAAATAGTGAGTCTCATACTATACAATATTAGATGTCAAAACAGATATATAAACACTTATATGATGAGTCGGTTGAACGTAACGTATTGATAATGTTCAAATGGTATTTTATTATTGTCAATGAAACATTATCTAGACCATATCAATGCATATAATCCTTAGACTTGAGATGACATAATTATCTTGTACATAGATAACTATAGTTTGCTACTGCTTATATACTTGTGCTATGTATTAATATTAGACAATTTGTGACTATAATTAGTTATATATGGAGATAAATGAACAATTAAGAAGGAATTCATTATCTTGAGAAAATGAGGATAGGTCCTATGGATATGGAGTTATTTTTGATCATGAAATCCTTGGCCAAGGTACTTGGACTTAAATGAAAAGAGTTTCTATTTCATGTCTTATTGATCAAAGAATAGAAATCTAGATAGTCTATATGATCTAAGCTATAGAGTTTGACATTATCCATGACCCTTGCTGGATCAGGATGTTGTAATGAAAGGATTTGAGTGCATGGTAAATACTATTGTTGGTTTATCAGAATATTCTAATTGATATAGTGTTCCCTAGTTGGGTGGTCATGGCATGCTACGCCAAGTGTTACGCATGACTTATGAGAGTTAAAGGTATTTTGGGAATTTTACTTTAGGTACGGAAAATGAGTTTCGATAAAATCAAAAGGTTGATTTTATAATCTCATTACTAATTAGAGATAAACCTAGTTAGTCACACACAATAGGACATGTACTAGCCAAGGATGAATTAATTCTAATTAAAATAGTTAATTAGAATTTAATTATTCGATTAGACTTACAATTTGATTGCAAGGTTGCTAGCACATCTCGAATTTAAGTCTAAGGTTAAGGTGGATCCTCAAAAGGAAAGTTTCTATAAATAGAAAGTCCACATTTTAGAAACTCATGTCAAGGATATTTTGGTCTTTTTCAATTTTGAGTTAATGTAAGATATGAGATGGGTTATATATTAATAAATGTTAATTTTTGATGAATATCAAAAGTTATATTGGTTTATTTAAAATAAGAATTATTTGAGAATTAATTCTATTTTAAAATAATTCTTATTTTAAAATAATTTTTGTTTATTATGGGAATCAATTGGGAATTGATTATGGCATAAATACCAACCTATATTTTGCAAAAATATAACCCTAGAGAAAAGAAAAGGAAAGACCACTATTGATTACAACAAATAGAAAGAGAAGACTAAGCGTCAAAAAATATAGAAACTTTTGAGAGTAAAAACTTATCTCTTTTTGTTGAAAAACTCTCTTATATCACCACCCACTCTAAAGTCATCTAAGGTTTTTGTTCTTTAAGAGGGCAACAAGGAGCAAATCTTGGATTAAAAAGAGGAGTTCCTTGACGGATCGTGTTCGTGTGGATGAGGTAGAGGTCGTGCGATTATGCGACTGTGTGTTCGTGAGACGAATATCAATTTTCTATGGGATATCGCTTCAAGAAGTAAATGACTTGTACGATCTTTTTATATTTTTAGGTATTTAAGTTATCTAAATAATATGAGGTGATACCAAACTCATGAGATATGGATTCATAAGTGTTATTTATGCTATATGAATATGTTCATGTGATGAAAATTTTTTATCTGTTCATTCCGTTGCGTCTATGTAATGTTTTCTAACACTTAGGTTCCAGCTCTTACGGTGAACACTGGCGCAACCTTCGCCGCATCACTGCCCTCGATGTCCTTTCGACCCACCGCATCAAGAACTTCTCGTGAATCCGAAGAGGCTGATTCGGATGCTGGCCGAGGACTCATCCAAGGGCTTTGCTGAAGTGGAACTCACTTCCAAGTTCTACGACATGACCTTCAACAACATCAAGAGGATGATCTCCGGGAAGAGGTACTATGGGAATGACCGTGACGTGACGGATGTGGAGGAAGCCAAGCCATGGTTTCGGAGTTGCTGCAGCTGTATATATGGGACAAACAACAAGAGCGATTTCATGCCTATACTTAGGTTGGTTGATTTTGAGAACTCGAAGAGCAGGCCGAGAAAGATCGGCAACAAAACCGACACGTTCTCGAAAGGGCTCGTTCAAGAGCATCGCAGCAAGAAGCAACGTGCAAATACCATGATAGACCATCTCCTACGTCTGCAAGAATCATAGCCCCAGTACTACACTGATCAGATCATCAAGGCCTTGCTTTGGTGAAAATCACTAGTGCTAGTACTTGCTGTTGTTTCAATTTTTTTATTATTAATTATATAGGATAAAAAACTAAAATTTTAATTCGTTATATTCTTGCTATTTAGCTTTCAGATTTTATTTTATTTTATAAAAAAATCACGTCTCTAGAACAAAATTATGTTGTGTGTTTTTTGTTGAAAAATATATATTGACACGTCATAACTTGATCTAATAAGAATATATTTATTTGTTTTGTCCTAATATGATACATTACTATTACTCTAATATATAATTCTCTACCAATATTATGAGATTAAATACTTTCGGCTTCATTTGATCAAGTTGTGTTACATTGTAGAATATGCTCCTTGCTGGAACTGACTCATCGGCTGTAACTCTATAGTGGACAATGTCTTGTTTACTTAACCATGAAGAAGGTGAGGAATGAATTGGAAACCCACGCAGGCCAAGACCGTTTGCTAGAAGAGTTAGACCTTCCAAAACTCCTGTGCCTTAAGAATATCATCTATGAGACTCTTCCATTGTATACTCCTGCACCTTTGTTGTTACCACACTCATCCTAGCTCAGATGATTGCACTATTGGAGGATATAGAGTTCCACGGAATACTATAGTATTGATTAACGCTTGGTCTATTGATGGAGATCCTCATATTTGGAGTGAAGCCACAAGTTTTAAGCCCGAGAGGCTTGAGAAAGAAGGAGAGCTAGACTAGCTAATTGCATTCGGGATGGGAAGAAGGGCTTGTCCTGGAGAAGCCTTGGCTATGTGTGCAATCAGCTTGACTTTGGGGCTATTGATTCAGTGATTTGAATGCAGGTCCAATTATCGGCAAGCTTATGGAGTAATTTGTTATAGCTTATCATCATATCGTTTTATATCATTAAGTCCAATAATAATATAGATAATAAAATTGGACTAAACAAAAATACTTAACATTTTAACAATCTATAAATGATAATTTATTATTAGATTTTTTTGTAGGTTCTAAAATTCGTCTCATATTTTTTATTAATATTAAAAAAATAATAATTAAGTTATATGAAATTTTGGTACGAGAGGATTCATTACCTGATAAGGGTAATAGAGTAAAGGGGAGAACCGATAACCGAAGATGAAGGCTCTTGAATCTTGACTCTTGACTGGGTTCAGTTCAGCTATTTTATCTTCTCCCCTTCCCGCTCCATTCCATTCCTTCCGCATTCGCCATTGCGTTCTATCTCTGTATCTGTCTCCCAATTTGTGCCAGGCAGCCATGGCTTCAGGTCAAAGCTCAATCAATCGATCTCATATTCTAATTCTCATTTATCATTCTACTTATAATATTTGATGAGCATGAATGAATGAGTAAATGAATAATGGAATTAGTATTGCATTTGCATTTGCATTTGCATGCAGGTATCGATGAGCGTGCGGTTCAGAAAAACTACTGGATTGAGCATACCGCTGATCTGTCCGTGGAGGCCATGATGCTCGATTCCAAAGCTTCCGTTCTCGACAAGGAGGAGAGGCCCGAGGTCACCTTCCCCCTTTCCCAGCTAACCCTCTCCTCTCCTCTCCTTCCAAAGCTCGATTTATGATCTTTTCAACTGCAATGAATTTGAATGTCTTTCGTGTCGTGTTATTTTAAAATAAAGATCCCATTCTCCGCTTCATAGCGGATCGGGTCGGATCTTGCTTGCAGCACCAACCATTATTTTATATCTTTTAGCGCTCAATAGTGTCCAATTCTTGGTCACTGTCAGCGTCGTTCCTTTCTTTTTTTAATATATCTTTGACTCTTCTTTCTGTTTTCACTCTCAAGATTATTGAGTGACAAGTGTTCTTTTTTGCGAAAAAGAACCTTTACCAACTCTGAACATTGTGATTTAAAAACTGACGGTGGCTTAATCTTGGGTTCATTTGGCACGTTCTATGAATGTTTCACTAACATTTTTTTTTTTTTTCTGGTAGCCTTAAATTAATCTCTGACTGAACTTCTTAATAATATTTTTTTCGCTAGATATTAATCATATCGTACTCTATGCAAACATGAAAAATATTCAATTATGTTCTCTCATCAACTAGAAGATCCGTTGGCTTCAACAACAAAGTGCAGTGGCTCATGTATAGTAGAGCATGTTTTAAACCAGAAATTGATTCTTTGTAATATTTATATACTTTTTGTTGATACATTATTGTATTACTGTGCTCTGTTTTTTCCCCCAATATCTATAATTTCTACACAGCGCTATGAATTCCTATTTTTGTCTTTTCAGGAAAAGTAGCCAATCCTTTGCCACATCATTGCTTTATATCCATCTTTTCAATATGCTACTGCAGTAAATTATCCATTTTTTTTAATGTAATCATAGTTGCGATTTCAGTTATGAATTCAAATTAGAGACAGTCAATGCAAAACTTTGTCTAATATTCGTGATATTTAGCAATGTGGTATGAATTAACATTGGTGCCAAATTGAGCAAGTAGCAGCAGCACCAGAGGATTGCTAGTTTCTATTTATTTCCTTTCCAACATTCCACTATCCCATACCCGTATCTTTCTTTCCTCCCGGCCTCCCGTGCCCCTTCTTTTTGTCTATTTTCATTTTTCCCCTTTTCTTTCTTTCTTTCTTTTTTCTTTCCATTTGTAGTCAGAGTCAGTGCTGTTTCAACTCATCTATCTTTATTTACATAGGTACTCTCCATGCTACCAGCATATGAAGGAAAATCAGTTATAGAGCTTGGAGCTGGTATTGGAAGATTTACTGGTGAACTGGCTCAGAAAGCTGGTCAGTTGCTTGCTGTGGACTTCATTGAGAGTGCAATAAAGAAGGTGAGTGCAGTCTTTTGCCGCTCTGAAAATTGATGGCTGATACTTGATACAAGACAAATAATTTTGTTAATTCTGCCTACTGTGAATTAAAGTGAGTCACTTATCTCCCTTAATTTTCTGCAGAATGAAAGCGTTAATGGACACCACAAGAATGTCAAGTTTATGTGCGCTGATGTCACATCTCCAGACTTGCATATTTCTGAAGGATCAGTTGACGTGATATTCTCAAATTGGTTACTTATGTATCTTTCAGATAAAGAGGTCATCTTTCCTTATTTTAGAGAATACAAATACAAAGTTTTCGTGATTTTGTTTTCAATTCAGGCTTATTGAGAGTTAACAGGATGTATCAACTATGAAGTAATGCGCATGGTTCCAGCTGATAACAAAGATGTTGTAAATTGTCAACATCAATTTGAGTTGTGAAATTAATTTTTTTAAACATAGATTCAATGTTAATGGTTTCTTTTATTCCTCCGTTCTATTTCTGGTCTTCTCATTTTGCAATTAACTAGAAATGATTTTTTTTTTCTATATACTGTTGGTGCATTTAAGGTATTTGTGAATTCAAGATTTTGGAAGTAACTAAGGAAGGATAATTTTAAATTTGCTTTCCATAGAATGATTCTAATATCATCAGAAATTTTGTTTCATCAGTGTTTGTTGTCAGTTGTTCGGAGAAATAGCAATATTATTACTTCCTTGCCAGCTACTCTATTTGTTAAGGCTTTGGGTGATGCTGAGCAATGCTTGAGTATTCAAAAAGAGAAGGAGAGAGAGAGAGAGAGAGAGAGAGAAGGAGGGGGGGCATTCATGCTCGAAAACAAATGTTACACTTTAAGAAGCACCACTTATGACTTACCCACTCTCTGGCTTCATAGCATTACCCTAAAGTTTATTTTTCCCTTGATTTCCTTTTAGGTTGAGAATTTAGCAGCAAGGATGATCAAATGGTTAAAAGATGGTGGATATATATTTTTCAGAGAATCTTGTTTCCACCAATCTGGAGATTCGAAGAGAAAATACAACCCTACTCACTACAGGGAGCCCAGATTTTACACAAAGGTTTGTTGTTTGGAGTGTGCTTTCCTCTC
The DNA here is from genome assembly GCA_031439595.1 of Pterocarpus santalinus. Taxonomy (NCBI): domain Eukaryota; kingdom Viridiplantae; phylum Streptophyta; class Magnoliopsida; order Fabales; family Fabaceae; genus Pterocarpus; species Pterocarpus santalinus. Next base: position 53,953,525 of record CM062524.1, read on the forward strand.
TGACTTTTCTTTCTGTAAATGGGGGTGACATGCTGAGTATGCATTGAAGTAGACAAATGTGGGTAGTCCCAGTTGAGCTTAATTAATTGGGCCTTTTCTAATGGATTAAAAATAGTTTTGGGCATGCTAGCCGTTTTAAACGAACTGGGCGAAAAAATTGTCTTGGTAGATGCAATTCCCTATTACAAGCGAAAAGTCTCCAACTCCTTATACTGCAGTTTCATGGTTTTGCTGTTTTGACTACACATGACATGGATCAAATTTTGATTTGATCCAATTCTCCTTTTTTCCATGTAGTTATTTAAAGAATGCTGTATGAGTGATAATACTGGGAATTCCTTTGAACTTTCTCTAGTGCGCTGTAAATGCATTGGAGCTTATGTCCGAAATAAGAAGAATCAAAACCAGGTAATGAGACTGGGTTTCCGTTTATTTTTATCATCACTGATTTCAGCTTCTTCAATTGATAGACAGTAAATATGTACAATAATATCTCTGTTGCCCAGATTTGCTGGATATGGCAGAAGGATAGGTCACAAGTTGATAGGGGGTTCCAGCGGTTCTTAGATAGAGTTGAGTATAGCCATAAAAGTATTTTACGATACGAGCATATGTATGGCCAAAGCTTTATGAGCGCTGGAGGACTTGGTATGCCTTGACATTTTCCTTTCTCCCCTTTTGTCATGGAGATCTCCACCCCCCCTCTCTCTCTCTCTCTCTCAAAATTGAAGTATGATCTGCCTTGTGTGTCTGCAACTATGGTCTTCCCTTATCATTACCTGGGCTATGTGGCAGAAAAGTTTGATGTGCACTTACATGGTGGTGGATTATTTTGGATTCATAAGAGAATGCATGTGTGCACTAGAAAAAGATTGACCTGTGAAAATAAAGGAATAGGAAATCCAATATTTCTAACCGTTTTATTCTGAATATGTATCTTCTTTGGCTTGTCACGTAATATCGTTGTAATTATCTTAATTTCTTAGATTCTTAATATATTATATTGGACTTGAGGACATTGCTATTATTATTTTTTTCTGAAGAACCTATTGTCCGGATTAGGATCTTGTGCCATTTGTTTACTTTTGGAATCAGTTATCACATTTGTTTATATGTGTCCAACCTATGCTGTGCTTATTGCTTGGCCAGAAACTACAAAGGAATTTGTGGCAAAGCTGGGACTAAAGCCTGGGCAGAAAGTTCTGGATGTTGGCTGTGGTGTTGGGGGAGGTGACTTCTACATGGCTGAAAAATTTGATGTTGAGGTTGTCGGCATTGACCTCTCCATAAATATGATTTCTCTTGCTATTGAACGTGCTATTGGGCTTGAATATGCGGTTGAATTTGAATGTGCCGATTGCACTAAAAAAACATATCCAGAGAAGACATTTGATGTAATCTACAGTCGTGATGCTCTGTTACACATCAAAGTAAGGAACTATACTTTATTTGCTTTTTAAATTTTGATTTTAGTATGGTCAAGCTTTATAGTATTGAATAGATTGATTTATCCCCACAGGCGTATGCTGCTGTAATTATCTACTCTCTAAGTTATGTAAAGGACCATTAGCTGCATTATCAAATGTGATATTCTGAGGAGGGAGAAAATTATCCTTAACTGATTCGTTTGCTTGAGATTTGCAAAATATATTAGGCCTGTGACATCATATATATGGTTTTCTGATAGATGGTGCCTGTTGATTTTAATATGATCAAGTGTGCCATGCCTTTTATGCCTGCAATTCATTTCATATTTATTTTTATTTGGAAAATATTTCCTTCTACTTCTGAGTTCTGACAACTGTTTTCTGCAATTTACTCTGGATTAATTCAGGATAAACAAACACTATTCAGATCATTGTACAAGTGGCTGAAGCCAGGAGGCATACTTCTAATTACTGATTACTGCAAAAGTGCTGGAAGTCCGTCAGTAGGATTTGCTGATTACATTGAAAAAGGAGGATATTATCTCCATGACATCAAAACATATGGGCAGGTATGGTTGCGTGTGCTATTAGTGACATTTATCTGCCTTGTTTTTATCCATTTGGTTCTTACTGAAATTATTTGACATATCTTTTGCATGGCAAATTCCTTGTATTCTAAATCATCCTCAGATGCTTGAGAATGCTGGATTTGATGATGTCATTGCTGAGGATCGAACTGATCTGGTTTGTCTGACCCTATGTTTTACATTGCTTTGTGCATTTTTAGTTTTTGTTGTCCTTGCGTTCTATTAACTTTATCACTTGTGTGGTTCAGTTCGTGAAAACACTACAGCAGGAGTTAAATGCCCTTGAGAACAAGAAGGATGTGTTCATTCAAGACTTAAGTGAGGTAGGTTTCTCGTTGTTTTCAATGGCTTTAGTGGTACTTATTTTGAGGTACTTACTTGTTTCCCATAGTTCTGAAGCTTTCATTACCTGGACTAATGTTTTCAGGAAGACTACAATGAAACTGTCGAAAGATGGAAGGCGAAGCAGACCAGGGCTGGGTCTGGAGAGCAGAAGTGGGGCTTGTTCATTGCGAAGAAAGGGTGATGCGTTGTTCTTTTCATGTGCTTTGTTCGAGCTATAATTAGTCCCGTATGAACGGAGTTTTCCAAATAATAGTTTGGAGAATTATTCAGTTATTTGTATCTTGGACAAAAATTCATTTGTTTTAGCACAATATACAGGAGTATGCTCATCGATTTGAATGCATGGGCATTTCTAGTTTCTGCGTTCCATTATTGAACTTAAGGTTTTGTCTATCTTTTAGCTCCAATTCACAAGTTAATTCGATCAAAGGCAATTAGCGGTAGCTAAACTTCATTCGGGTCTTTGTTCTCAATCTTAGCCCAAAAATAACAAAACTAAGCTATGATAGAATACGGTGATTTATTTTGTCAGACTACTCTAAGTATTATTGCCACGTAGTGATTTTCAATTAGGTCTTCATATTTAAAAGTTTATAATTGGTCTTCCGTAATATTTTTCTGCACTATTAGTATAAATTTTTTTATAGAATTATTCAATCGATAACAGACTCTTACAATTATTATTTTGATAGTATACAAACATAAGTATCTACTTTTTACCTATTAAAAATTCTTAGATCCTTTTAATTTCGAAAATTTTTAATTGGACAGTTATTAGAGTATCATTTAAATTTTTAACGATTTTTTAACAATAATGATCACTCTAAAGATATTAAAATTCCATTAAATCAATTATAAAATTTTCAAAATATAGAGATTTACAGATTAATTAATTTCTTGGATTATAAGTAAATAAGGCTTAAACTTAAAACATGAAGAGTGAACAATTGAGTACTTGGTATAATTTATAATCTTTAGGAGAAATTACATTAATTTTCCTTGAAATCTGTCAATATTATACTTGGCCTCTCCTATTTTTCAAATTTAAACCCCACTCTTTCGAGATAAATGATGCTAACCTCTATTAACACAAATGATAAAGTCTCCAACATACGCTTGTTACTAACAGAGCTCTTGACCTTCTGGACCCCCTTTCCCCCTTCCACCAAAATGTGTTGAGCGTAACAGAAATCTCAATGCAATGGTCCAATGGTTTTCCAATGATAATGTTGTTGAAGCAAAAGATTCTATCCTCTCTTTTTTTCGGTCAAAAGATCCTAAGTTGAAGGATAGTAGTGTGGAAGGTAAGGAGGGAATGCGAAGAAGGCGGATGGCGTTGCTTCCAAATCTGAACTCAGCACGGTGAACAATTGATTATTTGGGCTTTTTGTTAGTTTGGATTTTTAAGATTTTGCGACGAAGAAAAATATTGCAGGAGGGGGTGGTGGGTTGATTGCCATCAATTGAGATGGAAAAGTGGGAAAAAATGGGCTTGACAACATTCTATAGACAACATTTTTTTTTATTAGTCCCAATAAAATTTAAATCTATCAATTTATGCAAATTATCCAAAACTCTCGCTATTTAACTCATTACTAGTGACTTAATAGAAGAAATATTCAAGAACATAAAAATTATTGCATTTTTTTGAATATTTTTTTAAATTAATAATCACGTAAAATTTATGTGTCTTTAATTCCATTAATGGTTCCTTATCTTTAAAAAAATGTTGCTGTTTTATCCTTTGATCAACTAAGAGAGTTGGGTGGAATTTAAAAAATAAAATAAAAGGTGAGGCATAATATTAACAAATTTTAAAAGAAGTAAATGTAATTTTCCTAATCTTTACGATTTTTGGTATATTGATGACAATGAACTTTGAATCTTTGACTTTATGCATACTATCTAAATCTATGATATAATCTTTATTATTATTTCATGGTGTGCGATTTTTATGGTTATTAGTTTTAGAGAACAATACAACGATAGTCTGGTGGGCAGCCCATATTCACACATCGTTTCCCTTCAACTCAAATTTGTTCGGTTTAGTAAAACGACTCCAAGGAAGTGTTTAGCAACTTTAAAAAATAAATTAATATAGTATAAAGGAGAACTAGTTATATTAATCTATATAAAAATAAATTATTTTTTTATTAAACATTATTTGGTTTGATAATTTAAAGATTAGTTTTAATGTATGTGTTGTTATTCTTTTATATCACATCATTAAAAAGCCAATCTGGCTCATTTTCTTATCTAATAAATTACGAGATTCTAGCACAATTTTAACTTATACTTCAATAGGGTAAGGAGATGTCATTATTAATATAGAAAATCTAATATTGTATTTCAATAGACAAACGGTGGCGATGAATGAGTAGCAGACAATGATAGCTGGTGGCAGTCAATGACAGAGCCAATGATGGACAGTAATGGCAAATGGATAATAAGGTCAATAAAAAATGAAATGATTGATGTGAAGAAAAAGGAAAGTAGTGGAAAGATAAAATAGACGAAAAAAAACTTGGAATAAAATAAAATTAATTTAAAATTAATTTTTTTAAGAATCAGTTTTTAACCTTAATTGATTAGGATAAAAACCAATTTTAAAATATTTAAATAATTAAGTAATCACCAAACAATGTACATTAAAAATTAAACCCCATTATACTTAATTATTCATTCGATTTTTGCCAAACACCCCTAAATAAGAATCCCAGAATGGCAAAATGAATGGCTTCATGATTACAATTTTCTTGCCATACGAGATGCCAATATAACCTACCAGTCAGAAATTGAAACTTATAGCCATCACGGTACTAGATTTTGAAAGGAAATATGTAAATGAATGATTTTATACATTACATCTGCAAGGTATTCATCCGGGATTATTATTGTGGAGACCTTCCGTGGGTGCTACCTTGTGATACCCCGACCGCAGGACTTAAATTACCAAATGGGATCCACGCCTTCTGATGTGTGAACTTCCGTTTCAGATCACATAGAACTAAGCTTGTGACAGACCCCCTTTCAACCTTTGTTTATCCATTTTATTTATTTTTAGGCTTGAAATCAAAGATGTGCCACTCGCAAGCTGCATAGTTTAGGCCTAAAAAAAAAAAAAAAAAAAAAAAAAAAAAAAAACTGAACTCTGAAGAGGTTATATACTGATTTGTGAAATTACAGTGTAAAGGCCATCATCAAAGAATTCCATACGAAAACTCACACAACAGTGTATGCACCTTGAACTCTCGTCTCTTGAATTAAACATGTGTAAAAGCGTGTTCCTACCTTACAAAAGTAATGATTGAATATCTACAAATTCACTTCTTATTTCTGCCATATAAGTTTCCCTATGGTACAAGTTGCCCTAAAGCTAATAAAGTGTCTCCACCAAAAAGGAAGGAAAACCTGACATCCTCTAGAAGTTATATTGCACATGCAATCGACCCCAGCAAAAACAGTCTTATACCTTGTGAAGGCTAGTAGTGCCATGAACTAATTGGGCGCCGGCACACCAATCTCGTTAGGGTGATTTGGCTGTGCCACCTCTCCAGCCACAACAGCACCTTGCCTTCGTTGCCTCTCCCGGAGATATAGCACGGTTAGTAGGCATGCAAAGAGGGTGAGAATTGTGGCATTTCCCTCCTCCAAAAGTACATTCTCCACCCATGCTTCTAATTTGGGATAGACTTCCGGCAAAGAATCTATCAGATGGACCTAATAAAAACAGTAAGCACACTGCAATTAGGATCTTGAACAGTGAGAAATTCATAATATTATTGAAAAAATGTAATAGCATGGCTACAGATGACAGAAAATCATGCACGATAACGAGGACAGACACAACACAAAGTAACAAGTTGGTACTGCAGGGCAAGATACGTTAAAAATATACATTTGGCAAACATTTCGTTATCTTTCATCCCTGAAAGTTTCCAACAAGCTAAGCAGTCCTACATTAAATGACTGTGTTGTGTTGTTGAACCTTTGCATAGATATTGCAATGCCATATATTCAATCAAGTTTAAGAAATGCAAAATGAGTGAGTATCTGCAACCACAATGTTAAAATTTTTCTACCCCACAAATAAGAGTTATTGTCCATGATATTGGGGAAAATGTAGTAACATACATATATGGCACCAATCTAAGCCTTGTTGAAGACAAGCAAGCTACTCTATTGGCCATTTATTAAGATCATTGAGCAATTGAGAGCTAACAGACTATCATAGTGTATGATAGGAACTGGATCAGAATAGTATTATTGAATATGAAACTACAATGGTTAGGGATATTCGAGAAATCCCTTGCTCTACTAGACTCTCAATTACTAATTTCTCAACTGATCCCCTTCTCCCTCTCTAATTCTCTCTTTTATACTGTTGCTACTAACTAACTAATTCCAATTCCTAACTAACTAAGGCCCGTTAATTAGAGGCCCAGGGTCCTATCAGTGTATGTTCTAATTGAATAAAAATGACAATAGACAACTCCTATAGCATGAAAAGAAAACTATCGATAGATCCAAGCTTTGTCGGCAAATTCTACTTATTGCTCATTGAATATGCTGTATTGTAGAAGGTAAACAAAAGAAACTCACCAAGAAACCCTCAGCATAGTTCTTACGAACCCACAAGCTTGTAAGAGCTAGTGTGACTGGCAATTTTGCCGCAGGATCATGCTCTAGAGCTTCATCATAGTAACGCTTGGCTAGATGCAGGTCAAATGGAAGTCCTTGGCCATGCTCATGCATGTATCCAAGATTGAACATAGCTTGTGCATTAGATTGTGATTTGGCATGCATGTAAGCCTCAGCAGCTCGCTCATAGTCCCTGGCAGTACCCTGAGTGATAGAAGGAAACAAACAAACATAAGAGAAAGTAGAAAGTTGTAGGGAAAGAGCACCATGGCATAAATTGAACATTCAAATCACGGCACGTAGATGTCTAATTCAAGCCAAAACCACATACCCGACCATAGTAATACGCATCTCCGATGAGCAAAGCAGCATGTTCATTACCCTGCTCAGAAGCTTGCCACCACAGAGAATGTGCACGCCGATGCCTTTCTGCATCAGTGCAAAATCCAGATTCACCCATGCACATGCTACGTTCCCCATATTTGTCAAGAATCCATGCAGCATTACTTTGTGCCACCTCGTAGCCCATCTCAGCCATTCTTGAATACAACATGAATGCCTTGCCAACATCACCTTTTAAGTACGATTCTAGTGCCCATCTAGACAAAGAACTCCATGGACCCCGCTCTGCAACTAGTTTGTACAGAGCAGTAGCCTAAGACCACAAAAAAATTCAAAATGTTAGAAGGTAAATTTATTGGAAGAGACCTTTTAAGACAGTCGTTAAGGAATGAAAAATATAACAACTCATAAATTTAATTCTTGGCTCATATTCACGAATCTAGTTTCCCTAATCCGTAATAACTATGGAGCCAGTATTCTTATGAATTATGCATCTAATCTCATGTGATCATTACAGACATTATACACGTAGAAGAACCATGAGGGTTTGTAATGTAGTCCTTAAAAATGTTATTTAATATAACTATACCAACAAGGTGATTGCTCTGGTACATATGAAAGAACATCTGCACCTTCCAGATATAGGATAGAAAACTTTCAGGTAGTCATTATTTGTAATAGACCACAATGGTCCTTATTTCCTTCCTATTCCCTTTCTTCTTTATCGGTTACTTCTCCAATAGCCTCACTATTCACATCACAAACAGTTTCATCACACAACTTCTCACAACTCAAGGAAGAAGCAACATGCAATTTCTCCTCATGAACCCCATCATCCAAGATGAAAAAGCTTCAAATTTTTTCTGCCCCACACAAATTTTTTCGGCCCTACACCACCCCACCAACCCCCTCCCCACCGACAGCGACCTCTCCACTGTCATCGCCAAGCCCAATGACGCCTCCGTAGAGTTTCTATTCTCTTCCCTTAGCCGCTCACAGAACTACAGCTCCAACCCCAGTTGCAGCCTCATCCTCACCTTCAAGGCGTTTTCTTTGGTTTAATTTTTTCCCCTTTGGTTTAAAGTTCAAATGAGATTGTGGTATTTGGGGAAGGTAGGATATGGAGATGGAGGTTGTGGAATTGATGTGTTGCTGTATTATGTGCTAGGTGGTGTTTTGTAGGAGAAGTGGCTGAAGTTTGAGGAAGAGTGACGGTGGACTAGATGGTGAAGGAGAAGATGGACCACATGATCATTAGTCAACAAGTTCTATAGTAGAATCTTCTAATTCAGATCTCTCTCCACTACCGGCCAAAATACAACCATCTCGTCACCCAATGATTCCATGTGTCATGCATTTATTTGAGACAAATTATATCTATACGGTGCAGATTTTCTTTCATATGCACCAGAGAACCCCCCTACCAACAATAGGTAATTCTCCATTAAATATATCTCTCTTACATCTTTCAAAATATAGTATGTTAAAATTAACACCAGAGAATCATAGCAACAACAGGCTCTTACATACATTAATGAACAGCCTTCATTCTAGGAAGTACCCAGCAAATACCAAGTAGCACTTGCATGAAACAAAAAAAAAAAAAAAAAAGAATCAACTTACCAAGGGAATGTTCTTCTTGAACCCAACACCAATATGGAAAATCTTCGCCAGCTGGTAGAATGCCTTTGGTTGACCATGGTTAGCAGCCACTATAAAGAACTTACATGCCAATTTCACGTCTCTTTTCACTCCAATCCCCTTAAGATACATGACACCCAGGTTATAGTGGCCACCAACCTCCTCATTATCAGCAGCCTTTTCAAAATACTCTTTTGCCTGCAATTTGCACAGGATACCATCAATTAACCATAGATAAACATATAGGTGAACCCAATGATAATTTTGCCACAGCAAGCTAAATTGGGTACAAAAACGTGTTATTGCAGGTGTTATCCCTCAATTTGTCCCCTTACCCTTCCCTAAACAGTTTGATTCTCTAGCACTATCCAAAGGCATGCCTTGATCAACCTCAATTTTCTATTACTAGTTCAAGAAATTAGTTTATAAGTGCACAACATGGATTCATGGGTTGATCATTTTCAAACAAAGCCAAGCAAAATTACGGATATCGGCAAACATTTCTGTGAATTGCAATCTGTGAAACTAAAGAAAAAAATAAGGAGGCCGAATAGGGCTTGATTGCTGACTGCCTGGAAGTAGGTATGCAGATGAGAGAAGAAAAAAAAACTTGCGGTGACTGGAAATGAACAAGAAGAAGTAATTTTCTAATCACAGAAGCAAAGCACAGGAAGATGAATAAACCCATAATCTACTGCGGAGCATCAGTGTGCATGTATGCAGAAAGAGCAAAAGCAAATATAATCTTACTTTTGTGTAATTCTTCTTGTCCACTCCATAACCTTTGACATACAAATACCCCATCCCATTATAAGCAGAATATAGCTGCTGTTTTGATGCAAGGGTAAGCCATTCGAGGGCTTTAGTGTAGTTCCTCTCAACACCAGCTCCCCTAGCATATATCTCTCCAAGAAGCTCCATTGACCTGGGCTCTCCCTTCTCCACAGCCTTCAAGAACCAGGACAGTGCCTTGGAATGATCTCGCCTCAACCCTCGGAGCCCAAAGTAATAAAAGAGGCCAACTTTGTACATGGCTCCGGCATTCCCCTTCTGTGCTTGGTACTCCAGGATCTGGAAGTCCTCATCTTCTTCCCCTTTAGATTTTCTGAGAGCTTCCTTGTTCTCTTCAGCTCCATTGTGAAGCCTAACGGGTTCAATGACTGGGGAGTCTTTGGAAATCAAGAAACTATTTACAGCGACTTCTGCTAACTCAGCATAAAGCTTCACAGCTTTCTCAAACATCTGCCACCGCAATCAATCAATCAATATATCAATTCACATAGTGAACAATTGCAGATCGAAAACTATTGCATTTGCATATCAAAACATAACGATCTTCAACCAAAACTAAAAAAAGAATTGAGAAATTGGCATAAACAAGAATTGGAATGGAAAGAAGGTGAAGGAAGGACTCACATCTTGGCGGGTATAGGTGTAAGCCAAGGCCATCTTGGACTGCATGTTGCCACCCTCAGCCGCGAAGTGATGGTACAGGAACGCCTTCGATTTGCTCCTCTCTCTTAGGAGCCCCATTCCGGACAAAAACCCTAGCACCGACTGGGCCCCAGGGTACCCCGATTCGGCTGCCGCCTCGATCTCACCGGCGGCCTCCTCCATCAGCCTGACGTCGGCAGAGCTCACGGCGGACATCATCTTGGAGACGCCGGAATAGTAGAGGGTCTCCGACTCGGAGGTGGAGATGGCGGTGGAGGTAGAATCGGGCTCGAAGATGGGGCGCCATGAGTCGGGGTCGAGCTCGTGCTCGGACTTGTGGGCGTCGGAGTCGCCGAAGTCGTCCCAGTCGGCGGGGGAGTCGGGATCAGCGGAGGAGTCGTCGGCGGGGGCGTCCTTGAAGTCTTCCTGAGACAGCACCAGCACGAAGGGGCGAGCCCTCAGAGACAGAGGCAGGAGAGAGAATATCAGCAGAGAGAGGCAGAACTTCGCCGTCGGTGATCGACCACGCATCCTTGACAGCTCCCAACAGATAATTAAGAAAACTGCCTGTAATACTACTACTATATTATTATTGTTATTGTGGATCAATGTAATGTATGTTCTCTGTGTCATGCAGTTTACGGGTCGGCAAGATGTGGGTGGTGGGGCCAAAATTGGAATGTTTTTCTTATAGACTTGGCAAGCCACGCATTTTTTGCTCGTGTGACCAGTAAGAACCCGCCAACTCAGCATACTCGTCTCAACCTAGATGATACCGAACTCTGTAGTCTTCTCGTTTCAGGTCAACGCTCGTCGTATTTCTTTTTTCTTTTTTTTTTTAATAAATACCTATTTTAATTCATGATAAAAATTTTTAAAAAATAAATTAATCTCTTAAAATTTAAAAATTTATAATTAATTTATTATTATTTAAAAAAATATATTAATTCTTTTATATAGAATTCAAATAAATTTTTTAATAATATAAATTTACATAAATTTTATATAAAAAAATTAGTATGTTCTTTTTTTTTTTATCAAAAATGAAATTTGACATGATAACACTTTCGTATTTATAATACGAATAATGTTAAATTTTTTGCACTTATAAATTCTCTCCTACTTTTGAAAGAATGAATTTTATTGGTTGTCAAATATTTTGTATACTTTCGTATTGATGGTATTCACACCAAGTAGCACATTTTCTTTTTCAATGGTTAATTATAAATTTTTAAATCTTAAAGAATTAATTTATTTTTCAAAATTTTTGCCAAGCACAAAATTGGTATTTAGTTTTTTTTTTTTCTGTTTTATGTGGTCCGTATTTCTCAAACTGTCTTCATGGTGAGCAAAATGGGCCTCATGGAGATGTGCCGACCCAAATTAATACGGCACAACTAATTGGGCAAGCCTGTTTACTTTTGGACTAAAGTTAGGCTACCTTATTAATTTTGGGCTGGAATTAGGCTTGCTTAATTACTATTGGATCTCAAAATCGAACAAACTTGTGACCAAAAATCGGATGAACAAACTCAATTAGGAGTTCTGAACCCCAAAACAAAAAGGAGTTTGTGTTGTTGACCAAAAAATTATTAGGGGTTTGCATTCAGAATTAGAAACCGTGTTTTCTTAGAAGTTAAAAATTTAATTTTTATTAGTACAAAATTTTTTTATATAATAATTTAAATTTTGATTATCATATCAATAAAAATATTTAATTCTTCTTATCATTATTTTAAAAGTCACATAAATCAAGATATATAATTGAATTAAAATATAAAATTCTTTATACTATTAAAATTAGGATTTAATTGGGATGAAATGATAGTTTACACTATTAGTTAATAAAAATAATAAAAAATAAAAAATTATGATAAATTTATTATTATAATAGATAATTATTTATATTATAATAAATAATTATTTATATAAATTAATATTTTTTAATATTTTTATTTGTTGATAATATAAAATTATTTTCTATTCTCAATATATTTAAATTAAATTTTTAAAATTAATTTCTAAAAATAATTTGCATAATAATTAAATTTAGAAATTAATTTGTATAAGTGAAGAATAATTTGATAACTAATTTACGCTTTATTTAATTGAATAAAATAAAAGAGAGAGAATGGGAATCTTGCGGGGGAGGAATCATCCAGTGGACCATAAACAAGTAGCAGAGATGACCGGGGCAGGCTGTTTCTGGCCTCAGTCAGTCTCACCAATTCATATTCATAGAGATATACATATACATATGCTGTATTCTCATCATCGTCACTCTGTTATTCACGATTATGTCTTCTCTATTAGGTAAAGCTTCGATAACAGAACACCCTTCACTTCTCCATGCTTGTATTTTTCTGACTGGGTGTGTGTGTGTGTGTTTGGTTTCTTTCACAGATGAGTGCAAGGAGCACCTGCTGGAGGTGGATGGCCACGCCAATGGCGGGGGCCACGCCCAACCCAAATTCGAGATACGGAATCTGAAGAGATTCTCCGACGCAGGGGTGCCCATACTGAAGGGCATCAGCGTCGACATCCCAAAGGGTGTGATCGTGGGAGTCATAGGCCCCAGTGGCAGCGGCAAGTCAACGCTCCTCAGGGCCTTGAACCGCCTCTGGGAGCCTCCCTCCTCCACCGTCTTCCTCGACGGCCGCGATATCTGCGATCTCGACGTTCTGTCTCTCCGCCGCAAGGTTGGCATGCTCTTTCAGCTCCCTGCCCTCTTTGAAGGTACAACTACACCAATAACACCAGTATCCAATTCCTTAAATCCTTTAATTCACTATTTAATGCGAGGGTGTGATGCGAGTGTACAGAGATTGTTCCATTGAATTACAAGTCTTCAAAAAATCTGAAGAAATTTTAATTGTTTCTGAGTTTTACAGACAATTAAAAAAAAAAGAAAGGAAAGCTAACGGATGGAGGGGATGTGTTGTAACTACAGGGACAGTTGCTGACAATGTGAGGTATGGACCACAATTGAGAGGGAAAAAGCTAACGGATGAGGAGGTTCGCAAGTTGCTGATATTGGCGGACCTTGATGCTTCTTTTCTGGATAAGTCCGGTGCTGAGCTCTCTGTGGGTCAAGCTCAAAGGGTTGCACTTGCCAGGACTTTAGCTAATTCTCCTGAGGTAGCTATAACACCAACTAACAACTATTTCACAATTGAATTGATGCATCAATGCCCTTCTTGCTATTTTAATGAGATTTTGTGTTCTAATTACTAATTAATAGGGATGTCTGTCTGTTTGCATTTGTATTTATATTTGATATTTGGCTGAAGGTTTTGCTGCTGGATGAGCCAACCAGTGCGTTAGATCCAATATCGACAGAAAACATAGAGGATGCCCTCATGAAGCTGAACAAGAATCGGGGCATCACTATGATCATGGTCTCTCATAGCATCAAACAAATCCAGAGGATAGCTGACATAGTGTGCCTGCTTGTTGATGGTGAAATTGTTGAAGTTCTGAAGCCTGATCAACTCTCCGAAGCCAAGCATCCCATGGCACGAAGGTTTCTTGAGCTCAGTACTTAGGGTTCCGAATCTATGTGCTATCATTTGTAAAATGCTGTCTTCACTTTTATGAGGTTTTGAATTTTTGGTTCTGAAAGCCAAAATTATCTACTTGCTGCTTTATCAGCCCTGTTGAGCTAACCTTGATAAGCATCATTGAATCAATCAACTTCAATGATCTCTACATTTTGCTTTCGAGGCAGTTTGATGGCATCCTCCACTGATATATATTAGACATTTGAATGGAATGGTTAAACTTAAACATATAGAAATGTGATATTGGAATTGGAGGATGTCGTTTACCTGCTTTGAAAGTAATAGTTATAGATGTCGACATATATCGGAGGAATATTATATCAGTCACACTCATGCGCGTAGTGCTCATTAATCCATAATAAATTAATAATCGAAATAGGTAAACATTATGCTAGGCATTTTCTTTCTAATTCTTTGGAGGATTTTAAGGAGGTCAATGCTAAATTGTCAGAAAGAATTTTGATACAAAATGCATTAAACTAATGAAATGGTGGAGCAACTAAACGAGAGAGAAATCGATTCTTATGAATTCCATTAAAGAAAGTTGAGGATGATTTTTGTGATATGAGAGAAGTTGAGGACAAAACAGACAACCTCTATTTTTTTCATGGAATTTAATTTTCCAATCCCGGCTAATAGATACTAGAAGAATATTGCTTACAGCGCTAGAGGGTGGAGTTAAAGCAATTTGGTGAAAGTCAACTGCACAAGTATGACCTATGAGGAACTGTCTGCACGGTCATGTTTCTGCCATAATAGAAAGAATAAAACTGGGAACTGACTTAGCTAGCAAGGTTGCTCATGTTACTCCATCACGTCATGTTGCTGTATTGTTGTGGACAGTTGCTAGTCTGGATTCAAAATCTTTTAGGAGGATATTCCTTATTTTCCACTATTATTTCTAGCAGGAATGTTTTTTACGCAGAAATCCTGTGTACAAACACATCACTGGATAGACAATGGCTACTGAATGTGAGAAAAAAATGTAAGAGATAAAGAGAAAAGTGAAAATGAATAATTGTAATAAGATTTGTATATAAATCATAAATTGCTTTATTACCATAGGCATATACTTTGCCGGCATCACCTCTTCCCACTTTATTCAAGTGTCTTGTAATCCACATGGCATGTGCCTCAAGGTGTTTTGTTTCATACCCACTCCAATGTTACACGAGTCGTGAACACTTACTAGTTATTATTATAGTTAAATGCCAAAGGGTGTCTTGTCGTAATGTCGTTTGGGATGATGATGAGAGAGACAGAGAGTATTAAGATTTTAGACACCTTTTGGTTGTTCGAACAGCAGATAAGCATAACAAGTTTGTTCGGTTGGGGCAATACAGTATGTGACAGCCGCTTTGCTGTCACGGTCAGGCAAGCTTTGGCTTAAATTGAAGATTTACGGTCATCATTTTGACGTTTTCTCACAATTTACTTGGACTTAAATTAGTCTTGGACCCATTTTTGTTTGAGTAGCCAAAAAATGGGCGTAAATATTTTGGGATGAAAATCATTTTGAATTTGCCTATCAGAACAAAATGCATAAACCTTAGAAGTATAATGCCACTAATTTCGGTCATTCTTGTAGTATATGAAAGTTGAACGTGAGTTTTCATCCTATTCCTCTGCTAATAATAAGTTAAAATCTAAATTTTTTTTTTTTTGTTTTGGTACAAAATCAAAACCTTTTTATCTCATTCCAGTTTCACTCGCTCTCTTTTTCTTGTTTTTAAAAATTATCCTTTTTTTCACTTGCTCAAACAAACATAGCGGTAATCTTTATTGGAAGCATCATGAATTCATTCTCTCGATGTCCCAGACCCAATTTAAAAAGTTGACTGTTCAGCAACAAGAAGATCTTAATCTTTGAATTATTGCATTTGGTTAAACTTCATGTACCTTGTTATTTCAAGATTTCTTTCGGCTGACAAAATTGTTTCAGAGAATTTAATGTTAAGGTAAGGTGTCCTTATTTCTTTCTTAAATCATGTTATAATGCTCCAATGTCCGTCCTTCTTAAATTACAATAATGTGATTTCATTAATATTCTAAGCCTATTATGTGAACCTTTGGCAACTAATGTGTTTCCAGTTGAATTATAAGAAGGCTTCACCCCTCTATCCAGAGAGGGATAAGTATATGAAATTAAACAATAATGTTTTTTAGCGAATCACATAAAAATAAATGTGATTTAGCTTTTGAAAGTAGCTGTATTTCAAAATATGAACACAATGGCCTCCAGGAAAAAAAATAAAGGGAATAATAACAAGCAAGCAATTTGAATTGAACGACAGATATTTTCTTTATATCACACAACTATCATATGCAGCATTCAACTACTCCGGGAAAAGTTAAAAGAAGAAGAAATTCTATTCTGAAGAAAGAAAAAGAAAAAGGAACTTAATCCCATCTTTTCCAGACTTCAATAATTAGTATGCCAGGCATCTTACCAATATATTTTGACTTCTCCCATCTTTAACCAAATTTTAATCCACATCTACAATAATCTAAAAAGTTGGGAGAGACAGAGGACGGGAGGAGGGGATCACAAAATTAGCCTGGGCCACTTTTCTTCGTTATCATTGTTTCTCTTGAAAAATCAATTAAAAGGGTCAATAATTAACTCTCCATATTTATAGGAAAATTATCTAATTTGATAATGTTCACATGAAAAGGAAATAATTGCATCAATTCCATAAAAAAAGAAAAGAAATAATTGCATCAACAATGTAATAAGCCGATAACCATATTCAATTATTTAAAATTGATAGAAGAACCGTCCTTTTCTGCTTTTTACCAAATTCTCTCTCTCTTTCCTTTCTTTCCAAGGATTTCAAAAATCAAAAATTAACTGTGGCCTCGAAACTTTAGTTAAGGTTTTCCATTAAAGGCCAGGGTACCATGGATTGGTAGTGAATTTAGTGATAAGCACAGAAGACGAGATATTAAACCCTCCGCCTCCATCACGAGCTTGGAAATTATTGTCATCATTGTCCCGTATATGGAAAACCCATGCCATAAGTCCATGATCCAGCTGTGTAGCAATTAGCAACAATCATTTCAAACACAACACAATCCTCATTGACCCCCTTTTCTCTCTTTCCATCTCTTTTCCCTTCATTCTTGGTCACAAACTCAAAATAGAAGTGGTAGCAAGTGAACTAGCAACTATTCTTCACAAGAATGCTAGATCCAGCTACTGAATTGGTGCCACCACCATCGTCACCAACCAACTCCTCCATTTCCTCCTCTGATCTTGACACTGAGGTAACTTCACTAAAATCCAACCCAATTCTCAAATTTTCTTAAAGTTTCTTCTTTCTTCTTTCTTCTTTCCTTTTTTTTTTTTTTTGGCAAGGATTAATTTGATTTTATTTTTGTGGGTTGTGATAGTCTACGGGATCATTTTTCCATGACAGAAGCACCACACTGGGCACTCTAATGGGGGTCAGTTTCCCAGCCATTGCCTTCAGAGCCCCGTCTCAGAACGACGACCCAAATTCCGCCACCACCGCCGTCGCCGCCGTAGCCATGGAGGGCTCGAGAAGCGATGCCAAGTCGAAGAAGACGAAGAAGGCGCACGCGGCGGCGCTGGTGGTTGCGGAGCGGCGGAGGAGGTGGTGGCGGCTGTGCAGGGACGGCGACACCAAGCCGGCATCGCTGGGCGAGTTCCTGGAGGTGGAACGGCGGTTCGGAGACGGGGCGTTTTACGGGACGGCGGCGGAGCTGGAGGAGATGGTGATGAATCCGCAGAGGAGCCATGGGCGGGCGTTGTTCGCCGACGGGAGGGTTCTTCCTCCGGCTGTGGTGGACGACGGAGCATCGACGGCGGGGAGTCTTTGTAGTAGATTCCCTGTTTTGCTCACCGGGATCTGTAGTGGCGGTGCTGGATAAGACAGACACAGCTTCCAATTTTGAGTTTTCATTTTTCTTAAAAAAATATTAAAGAAAAAGGGAAAATAGAATTTTTTTTAGGATTGTTTGGTTGTTTGTTTAACCAATCAGTATATTACGATTCGTGTATCTGTGGGTTGTGGCTGTGATTTACATGCAAAAAGCACGGTTTGGCTTTTCAGCCTTTTGCTTTTCACTTTTGTTTGGATGATAATTTTAAGAATATTTTGTATAAAATAGATAATAAATATGTAAAATAATTACTAATGCATATGTGCATTTTCATTAAAAAAAAAATTAATATAGCATTGTACATAAATTTAGACACACGATGGTAGACAAATAGGTGAACTATAGTACGACTAGTCATATGATTTATGGCAAACACGGGCTAATTAGAAAAATGTAGATAAGAGAATGGATTGGTTGTTGGTAAAATGAAATCATTGTCCAAATAAAAGGTACCGCTGTGCCGGTGCCGGTGCCTCTGCACATTATTCAAAAGGGGCCATGTAGTTTTCGAAGAGGAAATAATTTAAAAGGGAATTCAAGATTGGAAGGTAGTGCTTCTTTACTTTTCCATTCAAATTTAAAATTTAGTAAAAGACAGAAAAGTTGTTTTCAAGATGTGTTTCGGTTATAAAAATACACATAATTGAAGCCTGTCATGCTCAAACAAGCTCCATCTTTTAATTCAGGCTCCACTTTTTTGGAAATAAATTTTTTTTCCATATTTATTTAGAGTTTAATTTTGATATATTAATAATATAAAATATTTTTATATAAGGATCTAATTATATGTTATTATATTATTTAAAGCATTTATCTTATAATAACTACATCTTAAGCCATATATCTTATTGATTAATAATATAAAAAAATTTATAGAATAAGCTCCCAAATTAGTTCCTAATAATATTGTTGATAGAGAGATTGGTCCTTGATAAAAATAAATTGGTTTCGAGATCCCGAATAATTGTAAAAATTAAATACTTTAATCTTTGATTCACTTGGAACTAGTAAAAAATATGATGTATAGGTTATATATTGACTAGAATATCCTGACATTTCTATTTGTTCTTAATTGACACATTTGTTTTATGTATAATGTCAGTCTCAATATAAATACTTACACATTCTTAGTCTTAGTATAAAATGCAAAAAGACTAAGGAATATGTATAATTAACAACATCACCATTGTTTTATTGGATATCAATTTATCAAGTACCACACTGCTTAATACTCTCCTTTTTCTCATCACTATTTTAGTTGCGGTATTAGAGAGGAGAGGGAGTTTGCGAGTTCTGAAATGTTATGTTTAGGGTTCAATGAGTAAAACAATGAGATTTTTTTTTTAATTTTTTACCGCATGTTTGGAGGTGTTGGTGTCATATGAGATGGAGTTAAGATGTCATATCACACGCAATTCATATACCACACTATTTACTAGTTGCAAGTGAGTTAGGGGATAAAGTGTCTAATTTTTGCAATTATCAGGAATATCGAGACTGATTTATTTTTGTTAAAGACCAATCTACCCATCAAAAATATTGTTAGAGATTAATTTATGTGTTTACTCTATTTTATATGATTAAAATTAATCTCATTTATTTATTTGCTAATTAATGTAATTTTTTATCTCATTGTCAACTGCGATTGCTAGGTAATCTTTAGCAAAATTGTTGTGTTATCGCATAACTCTTGTGCCCTCGCAGTAGAACAAAGATTAGTCATATGGATGGTTTCAAACAGACTGAGTGTATAAAGATATATCGTGGTCCTACCCAATAATAATATTAATAATATAGAATACATTTACTATGAGTAACAGTGTACAGAGGACGGGTTACATTGAATCATGAAATCCCTAGTTAGCAAAATAATTAATAATGTCTATTGGCGGTTAGTTCCAATATATTGCCGTTATTTTTTCTCATTCCCAATTTCATCTTCACCTTGTTTAAATAAAGATTTCTGCTAGTAAAATCAGTAGTATTTTTTGCAATGGAATATCATAGTTATTCAATGACTAAATAGTACTTAATTTGCTTATAGTAGATTTGATTGAGCATAATGTCTATACATTGACAGTATAAACCAATAAAATTATAAGAAAATGATAAATCATGATGGATAGTTATCTACTAGGATATGCCACTTTTTTGGTTGACAATATAAAATAGTGCATAGAAATTAATCTTATATGATTTTGTTCTTTAGAAAGTTCTAAACTATAATTTGAGCAAAAACTTGTTTCTTGTAACTTTTGCCTAAGTTATGATTTTGAATTTTGCAAGTTAAACCAAACATTAGTAAACTTGAATTTAGTTAAGAAAAAAAAAAAATGGGGTTTCCACAACTGCTCCTTGTGTATATATGTTTTACTATTTCTAATTTTCCCCTCATAAAAATGTCACAAAAACGAGATTGCACCAACAAGAATTTACGTTTTAGCGAACAATCATTGGAACGCGGCAGCTGGCTTCTTTTTTGTTGAATCTAAGAAGCAGAAGTTCACTAAGAATAAACTACGAAGTTCAAGTAGTTATAAGCGGTCCTAGACCATTAAATGGTGTATCTTTATGCAACCCCATCAATATCATGCACAGGCCATTAAACCTTTGCAGTGTGGCAGGATGAGAAGGTTTTTAAATTTTTTGTTATTTATTTCTTTAGGCATTTTGATTGGTTGTGTTCTTTTCTTTTACACTCTTAGTTCTGAACATGGCTACTCTAACTAAGTTAAATGATAATTAACAGCAATCCTTCTCTAATCTTGCCAGACTTATTTGCTGTAGCCATGGACGGCAATCGCTGAACACTAGAGTACATGCTAGTTTCCTTTGTTTCTCTGCCACTTTGCAGAAGTAATTGGAGTTTACGACTTTATGCTGACCTGTTTCAGTTCTATTGAAAAAATTGCAGAGAGTTATGAATCTTTCTCAGTAAGCAATAGCAATTAGCAAATTAAATTATGACAGTTGAGGGGACGGTGCAACCCTATTTTAATGTTCAAAACTCTGCCACCGCATTAGCAGTGTCTTCGATCAAGTACAAGGACAGTCTGCACTCTACAGTGGTTTCCAAACTACTTTGCTTGAATATGCCAGATCGGATGATCTTACTAGGAGTTCTGTCTTCTGATTCATGCTTTCTTGCTGTTGGTTCTAAGAAAAGTGATTATTCTATTATTCACATCTGTTACTGTGCGTGTGCCCCTAGATAAAATAAGCACGATACCATATTTTGGGAACACAAACATGCTACGCACGCAGTCAGTTTTCTATAGAAATCAAAGGACAAAATTTTGCTACTTTCTTGAGGATTTACATTACTAGTATTTCATTTAGTTTATGTGCTGCTCATATAGCTCAGATATTCCACTATGCGAGTACCGCAAGATGAAAATCATATGGACTAAATCTAACGTAAGATTAAAAAAAAAAATCCAAGAATTTCTACCGAGTAGAAATGCAGAAAATTGAGACAAAAAGAACATTTATCTTCATTTAAGGTCTTCATGGAGTTTCATCAATGGTCTCCAGCGCCGGTCTCCAAGATCTCTGCTTTGAATACCTTTCAACAGGATCCGCCTCACTTATCACCTCACTATCATCTCCTAATCTCTTTGGCTCTGAAGGAGACATACAAAACTCGCTAAACACTGGAAAAATCTTTGCCAAATTGTTCAAACTTCCATGCTTCAATGCCCTGGATGCTTTGTAATTAAGAGAGCTCATTTCTTCATGGGTTAGCACGGAGTATAGCAGCTCCATTGGTAGAAGGAAGTAAAATTTGCGCCTTTCGAGTTCTTCATCAGCTAAGAGCCCTTGGATACGGTGGCCTACTTTGAGGTAGCTAGAGTCACAAACAAACTGTCCAGGGTATTCTAGCATGAGCTCTGCTGCTCTCATTGGTTTTGTGTAGGCCTCTAGTCTACCATCTAAGAATAGCACCTTGAAGACCCCATTGGCTATCAAGGAAGGTGTGCAAGAAGCAGCATTGCCCATTTCTGATTGAGACAGAGACAAGGGTTTCAGAAATGGGAATTTGTTTTGAGATGTTGGGAAGTTGGATCTGACAGAGCTTCTCAGAATGTGCTGTATTTATTCAGCCAAGCTGCCTGTCAGTTAAGAAAGAGAGAAAGAAAATAGTTGATTGTCTTTTTCTGGCCCAAGGTCCATAGTTGGGTAATCAGTTGGCACATCTTTATTACGATAATTTTTATGTTATTTTTTTAATACTGAAGTTTGTCATACTCTTGAATGATACATATCTTCAAAACTAAATTTTCCATCTGGCAGCAGCCTAGTTTTATGCAGAAATGAAATATAAGAGAAAGTAGGTATGTGTCTTTGGGACTTTTAAGCATATAATCTATGTGCCTTTTGTATCACTTTAAAGATCATCTTCTTTTTTAATTCAAGGTTGCAAAAGCCACAAATGAAGGAAATATGGCCAACCTGGCAAGCTTTGGCCTATTTTGACTTCAATGTATGGAAAAATTAGTGCACATTTCTTTCCAATTTAGTTTAATTTTGTATTTCCTAGTGTCACCTGATTAAAAAGTTAGGAGACTAGTTTATTGGGGTGCACATGGAGAGGGATAGAGGAAAGGCTACTGGATATAGATAACCTCGTTTACGGACACCACCAAACTCATGATTAGATATGGCACCTAGTAATTTCTTTGATTTTATACCATTAACAAAGGGTTCACCTAATATTTTTCTAGTATTTATACATGCACTTTATTTTGGATGATATGGACCATCTGCATTTGATGGCAAACGTCAAATCTTTGCTTGGTATCTAGTCACTATCAAATGCTAGCTTGCAATATATTCCCATGAACTCATTTTATATTAAGTGCATGAGGTCTACCAGTTGTCATGTGCTCTGCTATTAGTATTCTCCTGATAATTGGCTGAGCAAGCAGCTAATTAGAAGAACAGTATCTGCTTTGCCAAATCCTAGGGAATAATTGCAAGAAAATCAATCACTTTGGCATTGAGGGGATGATTTATTAACATTATAATAGAAGCCTCTAATTTTAATAGGATTCTTTCATAAAATGAATTTCTTGGGAAGGTAGGTGGTTAAAACTAAAGTCACCGGCTATAGAAAATTGATTGAAACAAGTTGTTGTAACAGAGGGGGAAGTATTAAATTTGCTTGCTTAATTAACAAATGGAGAATCTTGAGTAGGACAACCAAATGATTAGCGTTTCATTTGGACTTAGCAAATAACTAGTTGTCAAAGAGGTTGAGTGATTCATTTGATTGGTTTTCTGCTTGTGTCTTGTCAAACGGAAGGAATGATTGCCAAGCAGAGGTTGGGTTGTTGCTTGGATGGTTGATGTCAAAATCAACAAAGAAACACTGTTCACAAACCGTGGTGCAATGCAAATGCAACTTCTGCTGATGACTGGAATCAACTTGTATGAATACCAAATCCAAACCGTACCAGCTTGCTGTAGTGAATTACAGCATGAAACTGCGTAAGAAAAATGAAGAATTGAATAAAGAAAAATATTATTTATACTTTTATTTTTTTGATTTTTTTAAAAGATATTTTAAAGTATTCCTTAGATATTGATTAAAAATAGTCTCAACATTTTTCTCAGCTCATGTTTGGTGCAAATAAATAACATTACTCTTGACTAAAAGACAAAGAAGCAAAAAAGCAAATTTCAAGGACCGCCTAGATCGAAGACTTGTCATCCCAACGTCCCAGCTGGCTCCATGAAAGCCACAAATGTTTTTAAAGAAAACCATGTAGGTCCTACAAAGGGATTTAGTATCTGTTCATGCATGGGTAAATTGGCTACAGCTCCAAATCATAATTTTCTTCACATGCAACTTTCTTAAAGGACCTTTGTTTGCTAGTTGAACAGTTGTTTTCTTTTTTTATTGGAACAATGAGGACGGGGAGGGAGCAGGGGAGGTATATTTCATTTGCAAAAGCTTCGAAAGAGTAACATCATAATCTTGACACCTGGTGATTGTTTTCAAGCTGATTGAAAAACTGTCCAACGCTCAACGTTACTAAAAAGTTATATCAGCAAAAGTGAAAAAAAAAAGAAGAAGAAAGATTGAATCAACCTGCTTTGAGATTTTGATGCAAACAAATCATTACAACTTTTAGTTAAAATATACATTAATATTTTATTTACAACTTATAAGATATAAAACATCATTAAAATCATAAGAGAAATCAGGACCTTATTACCAAAAAATAAAAAATAAAAAAAAATCCATTTTTGTTAGCACTAAACAGGATACTGCCCTGTTTGAAAGCATTGTAGCTTTTAATTTCTATTAATGTATGAGTACTAATCACAAATTAGGACTCATTGCTCAATATATCATCACAAAAAATTGTGAGGTCCACCTCCAGCTAGTGTGTCAATTATCATACATCTTAGTTCAATAGCTTTCTCTCCTTGACCGAATTGAGCAGAAAAATATTAACAAACATCATTTCTATTAATGTATTAAACACTCATTTACCGTTTACAAAGCAACATGTCACCAAATTCCTCTTCCTTTGTTGTATAAACAGGGGTGCTAAATTTCTGTTCATGGTAATTTCTATTAGGTGAAGGTTGGCATATAACCATCTTTAGTTTAGTACATGGAATTTTAAAACCATAGTTTAAATAAAACTTATAAAAGACAAGTTTTTGTTCAAATTATAGTTGGAGTTTTTAAATTCTTAACCCATTAATTATTTTTTTAGAAGTTGCTCACATATCATTTTAAAATAACTTTTTTATATATATATTTTTACCAATAATCTCATTATCCTTTTAAAATATTTCTATTAAAAATTATTATACGCAAAATTAATCTTTAGTCAAACACCCTGAACATCAATGTGTGTATATTTAGATTAGCCTTCGTGGACTTGATTTTTTTCATTTTTTTGGGTTTGATTTTTACAGTATCAAAATTAAATAAGAACAGATCCTTGATTGTTTTTTTGAAAAATCAGTTTTAATATATTTTAAAAATTAAAATATCTAATTTTAAAAAAAATAAAATAAATACTTCTATTAATATATATTTAATTATAAAATAAAATTTATATAAATAATTAAAAAAATTTACCAAATAAATTATTTGCCAAATGAACCCTACTACCCGAACTGAAATTTGTTGTATGGGTGGATTCTTTGGTGCAGACGATACAGATCGTGTTTTCTTTATATATTTTGAATGACACGAAATTTCAAGCTTGCGCGTCGCAGCTCATTGGGTTCGGATACCTGCCTCACAAAGCTGAGGTCATAAGTTTGACCCTCACTCCAGCCTTTTCTTACAAATTTCTCATTTTCAATGGTGTATATTGTGATGCACTAACCTAAGTATGATTCACCCATGCACCATTTCTTTTTCCTCCTCTCTCACCCTCTCTGGTTGCACCCGTTCCAAATTTCTTGTCATGTTCTCCCTTCTCTTCTACTGTACGTTGAGGGGACCAGGGGAGTAGAGAGAGAGAGAGAGAGTGATGGCAATTTATATGGTGTACCATCAATCATTGGTATATTGACAGACTTTCAAATATTCACCGTCCAATATTGCAGTGTATGGGTGCATTATATTTAGGCTGGTACACGACAACACACGCCATTATAATTATAATTGAAAACTTTTTGAAAGAGTATAAGAACCGGAGTCGAATTCAAGACGTTGGGATTGCTAGGCACGCGGGCGAACCAAACGAGCTGCGACGCGAATGACCTCGCGGTGTTCATTCAAAATATTTAAAAAAATACGATCCGCACCATATGCACGAACTTCCATATGCACCAGAGAATCCACCGTTTGTTTATGGTATTAGAAGGAGGAAGTGGGACCCAAGCCAATGATGTAGCTGCACGTATGGAGCGACTGGCGAGGAAGAGGAAATAACGACGCGTTTGGACATCCAACACAAGAGCCTCATCCTCATCCTCATCCTCATCTCCTCTCATCTCCAACGCGTTAACGTTCTCCACTCACTGCTCCCTCCTGCTTTCTGCTTCTGCTTCCTTTTCCTCTTCTCCTTCCACAGGTAAGGTAATCTTTCTGTTTCTACTTCCCACTTCAACATTTCACTAGCTAGTAGCTACCTCCATATTTAGTATTCCTAGGAAAGGACGCTTCAAAGCCATGCTTACCTCCGAAAGAAAGCTTGCCTTCCAAACACAGTTCAGTTCATTCTTTCTTTCTTTTTTGCTTCAGGGATGATGGCTTATGTTCCACTTGGAAATGCAAATTGCAGCCTTTTATTCCAAAAACGCGCTATTCCCCTTTTGGGTGTTTCTACTTGTACAGGTTTCAACGGAGGTCAATTACTTTACTTACTCAACTAGTTCTTCTATAATTATATTTTTGTTGGCTTTATTACAATGGAGGTGCTGCTTCTTTCCTGAATGTTTCACTTGGAGTTTAATATAGTAAGCTGCATCAGTAACTTGCAAATTGTAAGCTTGGTGCAGAGTTCTTCTGACAATTAAACTTAAAATTTTGACAACTTGTTCGCTGCTAATATCTATTCTCTTTCTCTGCTTAGTGCTTACATATAGGAACCATGATACTTCTTCCTTAATTGTTAGAGTTCTACATCGCTTAAGGATATGACATAGATAGCCTTTATAAGTACTTGGGCAACCCTCCTTCTATGAGCTAGTTTTTGGAGTTGAGTTAGACTCATTCAATTCTAATATAGTATCCGAGTCTATCCTGTTATTGTTATTGGGCCACCCACTGATGTTTAGCCTTGTAAACTTCACGCTCTATATGTCCAATGCTGAGCATGAGAGGGTTGTGTTAGAGTCCTACATTGTTTAAGAATATAGCATAAATAGCCTTTATAAGCACTTGGGCAACCCTCCCCTTATGAGCTAGCTTTTGGGGTTGAGTTAGGCTCACTCAATTCTAAGATTAATTATGGTTTTATTTCCTGTGGGATTTGTTTGTGTCTCTGAGTGTGCCTCATTTTTTCAACTAAATGTTCAGGAACAGTCGTTTTTCAAAGCGTAAATGGAAAGAGGAGTTTTACTTTACCAGAAGGGAGATTTGGTGGGAAGTTCTCAAGGAAAAGGAGATTCTCTATCCCTACAAGCAATAGTTCTTCAAACTCTAGCGGCAGTACGGATGACCCCTCTGATCAGGCAAAGGCATGTATGATTGAATACTAATGTGATGACTTTTTCATGCTCAACTACTCCCAAGTTGTAATCAATGGCATGTAATGATTATGATTATGCTAATATGCTTAGTGGTCAGTTTCACATTTACACTTGAAGAATTGTACAAAAATACAATGGCTTCAATTTTCAGATTGTAGGGAGATGAGGAAGATTTCTCCACATTTTTAGATGGGTGGAAATGAGTCTAATTATTCTCGTTAGAGGGACTTCTTCACTTGCCTGTAATTATATGCTTAATAAAGTTTGATTTGATAGATTCGGTTCCTTATAGTTTGATGTGGTATTCTTTTTTCTTCTGAAAGTGCAGCCAGTCATGCTTTAATAATATTTAGCTTTTTGGTTGTTGAAATAGGTTCTATAAATGGAGAATAGAATGACTACTTACTGTCATCCTGTGGCTTTTTACAGAAAAATATTATTCTATCATCTGATACTTGCACTGGAATTACCTGGTTACTTTGTCAGCCATGCTGTTGCATAACACTAGCAGGTATATAACAGAAGGAGACGCCTAATGCTTACAGTTTTTTGGGTGTTACAGAAGACACCATTTGGATATACAAGGAAAGATGTTCTATTAATTGGACTTGGAGTTACTCTGCTTGGCATTGGCCTTAAAAGTGGATTAGAGGTACCTTGCTTTCTGCTCTTATGCAATTAATGGAATATATTTCCAGCCGTGGTTTCTTATATTTTTTTACACCTTCAGCATATCAGCATATTATCTGATTCACAAATAAGACAGTACATACCACATACCTGATGAATAAAAGAATGTAGGCTGTATGCCTTCTTATAATTGTTTTCACCTATGATGAGATGGATATCATTTAGACACTTACACACTAGAATTAACCTCGAAACTGTTCTTGCATATTTTTCGCAGTTTGCCGGAGTTGATCCACTACAAGCAGGAAATGTTGTTCAGTTGGTGCTGGTTTTGGGCCTCACAGTTGGATGGATCTCAACATATATCTTTAGAGTTTCAAACAAGGAAATGACATATGCTCAACAACTACGTGACTATGAAAACAAAGTGATGGAGGTAACATAATATAAACAAGGTTGCTTTTCTCTTGTTTTAACTTTCTTGCATAGTGAAATATTTGTTTTTGATTTGCCACAACAATTGCAGGTGCATGTCTGGGTATTGATACTGATATTTCTTGATCAAGTTCAAGTCTGTCATTTAAATATTTTTATCATCTTGCAAATTGGTTAAATGAATTATATTGCACAATCTAGTGCTATGATACAAAAACAATAAAAAGGTCATGCTCTTTTTTTGTGCTTCATCTTAGAGTTTACCTTGGTTTTCCTCTACCTCTATTTGTTGGACTATCCTTTATCTGATCAACTCTTTTTATTGGGGCTTCTATTGGCCTTCCCCTCAACAGCCAAACGATCTAGTTGCTATGATATCTTATATTATTTCTTTAAAGGTTATGAATGAAATAAAAATGGTCTTTAAATTGTTGCAATGGAGAAGACGTATTCATGTAATGGCAGTGCTTCTATATGAATTGGCTGTAAATAAAATGCTGTGTCATGAAACTATTTACAGAGGCCAAACTTCGGGCAACTACGAAGTAAACCAAAAGATATTGTTCATCAATTTTCTGTTCTTTGCCGTTTCTTATAGAACACGTTGTGAAGCATGTTGCTCTGTATAGGTACATCTTTTCAAATAGCTGATCTTTATTTACATTGGTTATGAAACTAGTACACCGATTCACCACTGGGGAAATAGTCTATTATGCCTGGGACTAGACTAGAGATGAGTTAGATTGATGCCCTGGCTTTATTTAAGATGTTTAATATATTTTTTTAAACATGGGAATAATTTGATTGATAAATACCTGTGGTTGTAGTTGAAAATTTGAAAATTGGGAGCAGCTACACTCCATATGATGAAATATTACTTATACTTTCTTTTTGTTAAAATATAAAGTCATTCATTTGCCTCTACCTAACAGCTTAAAATTTTAGGAGAGATGGTTCTTGACGCTTTCTTTATACTTTGAGCCTGAGAGGCTGATAGTCTGAGATACATTCTGATATCCGAAAAAAAGGAGGCTTTTAGTTAGAAATTACTTTTCAGAAATATGACTGAAGCTTGAGACTTGGGTCTGCAGCATCTGTGCTCACATTGTTCCTCAATATAAATATAACATGCCTCATAATAATGTTGTCCCGTTTGAATCTGCAGAAACGGTTAGAGTCCCTAACAGAAGCAGAGCTAGAAGCACTACTTGAAGAAGTTGAGGAAGAGAATAGACGGTAGCTTGTGGTGAGCAGGTGAATTGAAGTAGCTTGTTTGTACATATATTCTGAAGTTTCACCACAGTAAATGAAGCAGAAATTTCAATCCATATGGACCTAGTTCAGAAAGGTTTTAACTAGGAATGCTTCAGTTTACTCACAGTCAAAAAGGATGAAACTTCAAAATCTAGTGTTCAAAATCTAGATGGACCTAGTTCAGAAAGGTTATATATAGCTAGGAATGCACTTCAAGATGCCATGATGCAGCATGTTGAAGGGAAGATTGTCACTTGGCCTTGAACCATTTTTTGCTCATACATACATTAAAATTCTAGCAAGCTACTTTACGGTCTTTACTCTATGGTTCGCTTGCTCCTAGAGAAAAACTAATTGCACTTCAATGAGGCACACAGCTACTCGGCTTTAGATGCGAACATTTGGACAGCTGTGAATCTTAGCAGTGTAACCTGCACTGCCCATAATTTGACGTGATCGTTTCAGTAACACAAATAAATAAAAGTGATTGTAATAATTAATGCCGTAGTCAGGACTGCCCTATATCTAAATGAAACTATTTTGTCTATTCTCTTTTTTCGTTGTGTGTTCTTTCTTTCCCATGTTGTACACTTACCTCTTTGTGACCTCTGCAATGGTATTGCTGGATAATCATCCCTAGTCACATTGTGTGCCAGTAAAGGGCAAGCTGGAAGTGCAAGTGGTGACAATTCTTGGGTGTGCTGAGGTGAATCTGATATTTGATGTTTCTTAATCATCGCGCAATGTGAAAATGACTTCTCACCAGCACTAATTGATATTAAAATGCTTAGGCCAGAATATTATTGTACCCAAAATACGAAATGCGTATGCCAAAATTATTGGTTATGTATTGTACGAGAGCCATTCACGTGCAGGTGCACCTTCTAATTCATGTATCCCTTACCCTCGTATATATCAGAACCATTCACGTGCAGTTCTGAGGGCACCTTTGACCCTTTAGCAAACAGAAGAAGCAAGTTTCAGAACAAATTCAGCTCATTCAATATCAAGGCATCTTTTTTACACACAGCTAATTCAGCCCTTCTTGTTTCTCCTCAAATTTTTTAATGTTACTTGAGCCGAGGATGCGTCATCTTTTTTTGTTTGTGCTGAAATTTTGTTTTGCAAACTGACATGAAAATTCATGCAGGGGTGCAGACGTTTCGCATATCCTTTAAGAAATAAATGGAAAGAATGCTATAATACAATAAGACTGATTAAAGTTGCTTATTGACTTATAAATGTCCATCTTTGATATTAAAGTATAATTTTGAAGATAATAGTTGTAAATATTATATGTGATATGTGTAGAATTGAACTCTAATTATGTTAATTACTAATTTAAGATAGTAGATTGGTTAAGGTGTGTGAAAGCTGCGTTGAATATAACCTGCCCGTGATATTTGAAAAAATGTGCAGAACCTATATTATTTTATACAAAATTATAATAAATTAAGTTTTATATATTGATGTTAAATATATGCAAATATCATCTGTCATTATCCGACTGAAATTACACGTCTGTTCCTTTTGAATTTGTGAATGGAATGTAACATGGGAAGTTTACACTTAATTCCACTCTGCATTTATCATAATCACACGGTTTCTACGGATATGATGGAAATGGAATTAGTAAGTATGTTTCCCTGTTTTATCCATAGTTAGTCACATGACAACCGTTAGCATATCACGTCGATAAATATATTGTTGGCAGATATTGAGGACCGTGGGGTTAGATAAGCATCTTCGAGATAAAAGAAGAAAAAGGACACAACACAGCAATGAGATGCAACAGAGATAAAAGGGGATGGGAGTAAATGTCAGTTGATTACTATTCAGTAATCTATTGGACGTATATGGAAAGTACAAATTGCATCTCACTTCCTTGAATATACACGGGATACAATGGCATAGTTAAGCTTAAATATTTAACATAAACAAAATTTGATATTTAAAAAATTCACGAACTTCCAAGAGGAAAATAAATTAAAAAATTAAACCAGAATTTTCATACATGTGAAATAAGTTGGTTTGATATTACATATAAATAGTTGGATTTGCTTGTGAATACGCAGTTGCTCCTCTGAGAGGGGAAACCGCAGTCAACCGTGTTAAGGCAGTAAGGCACAAATGTTTCTTTGGGAAAAAAATCAAACTCTTAGCTTAATAAGATCCTAGTAGATACTTCATTGAACACAAGAAATGAATGAAGTGTGGATGTGCAGTGGCGAATCTTATCTTCCGAGGAACAATGTGAACATCGGGTTCCATTCCCATTCCCATTCCCGAGTCCTTCATTGAAAACTTTAAACAGCTGAAAACCTGACAGATCAGTGAAGTGAACAGGAGCAAAGGCATCCAGATGCAGGGCACGTGTCCTGTTAGTCACTCACACCTTTCCCCTTTGAAAATATGCCCTTGTTGAATCGCCAAGCTAAAACCCAATCATTACAGTTACAATTCATTCATTTAATTTCTCCTTAATATAAAAATAAAAATAAAAATAAAATGAAGGGTCACTGTAACTGTCTCTCTCAAACGCTTCATCCGTACCCCTGGCCGTTTCTGTTTCGCCCATCCCTCCCAAACCACCTTTCTCTCTCTCTCTACTCTGAATTCAATCCCCTCATCGTCTCCAAATATTCTCTCTCGCTTCCTCTGTGTACTTCTTCTGCCGCTGCTTCTGCTGCGTGTCTTTCTCTCTTTGTTTGTCCGTTTCAGTGTTGACGCGGTTCCCATGGAGTCGGCGAGGATTGCTGGCTTCTCCGTGGAAGCCCTAATTCGACCGTGAAACGCAGAGGTCGTGGATCGCCTGTCCTGGTGTTAGGGAAATGGCGATTGTGACGGGAGATCGGTACCTGGAGAAGCTGGTGAAGTTCGTGGAGGAGGAGGCTGGGCCTCTGATCGAGGGAGCGTTGGTGCTGAAGCTGAACCCGGCGGGGCTCCACTACGTGCAATCGAGGCTGGAGGCGCTGCACGAGCTCGAGAGCCTCCTGGCCGGCGCCCCCGTCGACTACCTCCGAGCATACGTCTCCGACCTCGGCGATCACCGCGCCCTCGAGCAGCTCCGCAGGATCCTCCGCCTCCTCACCTCCCTCAAGGTCGTCTCGGTGCTGCCTCCCCCCGTCAGGGACCCCACGCCCTTGTCCTTCTTGCCGTTCGGGCGCTTGAAGGTTCTGGAGCTCAGGGGATGCGACCTCTCCACCTCCGCCGCCAAAGGCTTGCTCGAGCTCAGGCACACTCTCGAGAAGATCATTTGTCACAATTCCACCGTCAGTTTTCTTATCATTATCCAATGTCATGTGGTGTTTCAATTGCTTTCTTCGCTACCGAACTTCTTTGTGTGTGTTTTAGGATGCTCTGCGGCATGTGTTTGCTAGTAGGATTACGGAGATTAAGGATTCTCCGCAATGGAACCTGTTGTCCTTTGTCTCTTGCGCCTGTAACGGTTTGGTTCTCATGGACGAGTCTTTGCAGCTTCTTCCTGCAGTGGAAACACTTGACCTGAGCAGGAACAAGTTTGCCAAGGTAGATAATCTGCATAAGTGTATCAAATTGAAGCATTTGGACCTTGGTTTCAATCATCTAAGAACATTTGCACCCTTCAGCCAGGTACATGATTAAACCATTCATTATCTGCATGATTGGTTACATACAGAGTTGCATGCCTAGTATGTCTGGTATGGCAACCTTTTTGCATCTTTTATTACATGCTTATATTTTGTATACCTCAGCGAGTGTGAGTGGAATGCTATAGTTGACCGTATCAGTATCATTGGATGACTCGAGCTGCTTTTTTTTTGGGGTTACTTTGGGTTTTTTGAATCTGAAGTAATCTTACGAATGCTGGGCTACAAAATTGGAAGAGTTTGGATTGAAACCTTGAGTGGATTTGTTAAGGGGGGCAATTCATGGAATCGTTGATAACAAAGTCAAATCCAACTGAAGTAAAATTCCATCCAGTTTATTCTAATAACTTAAATTTTGGCTCTCAATATTTTACACAGTATGACTGTGTGAGATTTAGGATATTGTGAATATTAGTTATCTTAATGGATATGGTTTTCTGTAAGGTGTTAATGATCAGTCATCCCTAAAGCTTAAGCTATTAGGTACAGTCCCAAGACTATCTTTTTTGCTGAAACAGAATGCAAGATATCTTCGAATGATGGGATGTCAGTATGTTGTCTTCATATGGAGTTGATTTAGTTTGATTTTCTAAATTCAGGGCTGGTTCTTCATGTAATTTCTTTGAGATTGAAAATGCAGCATTAAGCTGCTGGTGATCCTGTGATGAGCAATCTAGTTATGGGCTGAGTTGAAGATAGTATGGTGTGGGATCAGCTAAGCTGTGACCATTTAATCTTGGATTGACTTATCACTCTTGGTTATCACTATACCGCTATTTTTATGGTTGTCTTAGATACAGGAACAATGATTCTAGTAGCCTATCTGCTGTATTTTCATCAGAGTATTTGAAGGTTAATCTGAATACTGCTAGCATGATCATGACCGAACTATTGACTGTCCTGAATTTAGTTTTGCATGAAACTAACCCAGTAAAAATTTGTTTCAATAAATTATATTTCAGAATCTGGATTTTGAGTTGAGGGAGTTATAGCGAGGGTGAAACTCAAATCTTGCAGAGTCGGCTCAATAGAAGTTGTAAATATAGGTGTAGCATGGATTTCTAATCGTACACTATAGTTGGAAAAATAATTCATCAGATGAGGGATTATGCATGTTGTATTGTCATTATGTTGTTGACCACATGAGCAGACATGCCACACACCCGCGAGGATAAGTCCATAGAAATTGTTATGTTCCCATAATTAGCTGCCAAGCTAAGTTATTTTGAGCATGTTATTTTTGGTGCTCCCTCTCACACTCTTTACAATGGAGTTGGATTCATGGTAATCAAAATCAGTGATTTCATTAATTTCACCAGCTACATGTAAAGAATGGCAGGTCCTCTTAAGTTAATCTGCTTGCAGTTCTGAGATTCATGGAATATAGGTTGACATTTTGTGACTGAAAGTTAAATGTCCTTTCCTATTGACTTCAAATGGATTGTTGTTGGAGCTGGATATGCAATCTCAGTAAAAAGTCATCTGGTTACTAGCCACTTACTTAGAGCGCTTAAATGCTATAAAAGGGAATTATTTTAGGAAAAATATTAATATCTTTTTTCTTTTTTTTTTTTAAATTACATGCCTTTCATTTAGGAATTAGCTCTGGACCCATATGCCAATTTTGTTGGATCATGCAGGTTTCCTGTCATATTGTTAAACTAGTTTTGAGGAACAATGCTCTAACTACTTTGCGTGGGATTGAGAATTTGAAGTCACTTGAAGGACTTGATGTTTCCTACAATATTATTTCCAATTTTTCAGAGCTAGAGTTCCTTGCTGGCCTTCCATATCTCCAAAGCTTGTGGTTGGAAGGAAATCCTTTGTGCTGTGCTCGATGGTATAGAGCACAAGTATTCAGCTTCTTCACCTACCCAGAAAAGGTAAGTTTATATTGTTTGCTTTTACACTCTCTCTGTGTATCTATTTGTGGCTTTGTGCAGTATACTCTTATTTGAGAGTGTGATTGTCCTTGTGTCTTCTTGTCATTGTTGTTTTATGGTACTTTTGTTTACTCTAACCCAATGTCATTTTCAGACATCATTTAATTTCCTAAGTCTGCATACCCTGTGACATGATATTTACATTTCTTGTTACTGTTTTGGTTTTATTCTTTCCCCCTTGCTAAAATTACATCTGTTCTTCCTTGTGCTGATCAGTTGAAGTTAGATGACAAGGAAATTAGCACTAGAGATTTTTGGAAGAGACAAATAATTATTGCCAGTATGCATAAGCAACCTGCCAGTTTTGGGATTTATGTGCCTGCAAAGGATGAGGCTACAATGGAGGGGGGCAATAATAGAAAGGTATGTAATTAGTGAAATTGGTTGTATATTTGTATAAATGATAAGCAAATTACTTATGTTGCAGCTTGGGTTTTTTGCTAACTTCTGAAAATTGAACCTCTCATATTTCTGAAAATTGAACTTGAGATGCCAATTTTATCTGGATATTTGCCTATTGCATTGTTGAGAAGTCTTTTAACTTTCTTTTTGATCTCCATGGAGATAAACATTGTGTTATAACTGTTCTTTAAGCAGAGAAAGGTCACTCGTCTAGCCAGCATCAAGAGTGAAGAAGAGATCACTAGCACATGTTCTGACGAGGAGTCTGCATCATGTGGGAATGAAATTCCAAATAGGGAGGATCCAGATCTATCTGATGAAGCTGAGATAGAGGATTTGATAAATAGAGTTGAATACATGAAGAAAGAGCGTTCTATTCTTTGGTTGCGGGAATTTAAAGACTGGATGGAGATTGCTTGTCATAAATCAGTGGAAACTAGCAAAGAAGCCAGAGCTGCATTGCATCATCAGAAGGAACATTACATCAGAAACAAGACACATCAGGAGAAACATGGTGAAGTCTCAAGATATGCTTCGGACTCTGTTCTAGCCTCAGGAGATGAAAGTAGCATGAATATTTTAGAATCTGATAATTCTTTTATAGATATGTCTAGACAGCAATACTTTGAGAATAAAGGTTCACATGGTAGTGCTAGTGGGGCCTCTTTTTCTGACTTGGGAGGAGTGGATCTGGACCGTCTTAAATGTTTTTCGCTTGAGGCAATTAGTAATTCAAGAGCACATAGAATGGCTGAAAATGTCAATGGTGAAAATGTCAATGTATCACCATTGACCACCATTAACGATGTATCTGGGTCTCAGTCATCATCCGCATGCCCTTCATCTCCTCCTCATTTTCAAGAAGACCTTCTTCATCGTCGGCAACACTTGGTGGAGGAAATTTTGCAGCTGTCCACAGATTCCTTTTCAGTGGCATCTTCTGACAGTAACACAAGTTGCAGTGAAGTTGATTACAGTGAATTCGAGCCATCAGTGCCTGAAGCTGATAATTTACTGTGCAAAAATTATGTGAATGAGAGTGTTCATGACCATATATCTCAAAATCAACCCAAGGACAAGTTTTACGACCCAAGCCAAGGAATTCCTCATGGAAGTGAAAATGGCATTTGTTTATTTGGTTCATCCAGGGACCAAACTTCTAAGCAGAGGGCAATAGATTTTGCTGCTAGTGCTGACAATAGTGAGAATACTTTTTCTGTTAGCCAAGATGCTGATATGTTGAAAAGAAAAGTCAAGAAAAAGGTCAAGAAGAGAGTTATTTCAATCTTAGAAGAGAATCCAGATGGCACTGCATATGAAGAACAAGAGCAGATCAGTCACAGACCTATTTCTGCAAATTTCAAGAGAGAACTGGACAATGATGATTCTTCTGAGTTTTCTGGGTGTAATTACTCTACCCAAGAGAATGATGGTTTTATAGTGTCATATTTCAACGCGAGTATTGCTGATTCTGAAGCCAGTGAGATCTGCAGTGATTGCATGCGCTGTAACTGTGTCCTTCAGAGGGAGACAACCTATAGAGAAAGGTAATTATCTGTTCACAAGTATTTAAGTGAATTTGATGGGAAGAATCAAATAAATAACTTCATCCGAAGCAGTTTTGTTTGCTTGGCATAGTACATGATAGTATTTTTTGTTATTTCTGTGGCAAATATTGTTTTTTTCCTGAGAGGCTACTAGTAAATTACTGTTCGTAATCATTACTTTTATGTTTTAACTTTTTGGTGTTCTCTACCCATGGTGAGCATTTCTTCTGCAAAATGAAACTAGGATATGCTTAGTTGGTCATTTCACTGAATTCTGAGAATATTTTGTTGCCTACTTACCAAATGTTCATCCTTGCACATATTTGTACATGGTAACTGTTTTCTTTTCTAATCTTTCTTACATATTGACCAGTTTTTCCGTGTACTGTTGTTCCGTTGATTATGTTCAACAGTGTCTCCATGGAGTTGCCAATGTCTGGATTTGTCTAAGTGATCTTCTTTCCCTCGACTGTTTAAGTCTGCATTTTGAAAAAAAAAAGAAGAAGTAAAAAAACAAATTAATAATTACCTACTTTTAAAAGCGAGAGTAGTACTTTACCATCAAAGATGAGTTAAAGCCCTCTTTTAAAATTCTGAATACTTACCTTTTGATGTACCCAGCGAAAGATATTTGCTTTGATATTCTATTTTGATTTGAAAGGAATAGTGAAGAATTCTTGAAAGTAAGTATCATATTTCAATAATCATAATCATGTGAAACAAATCATAATTTAGAATGGAATCATCAAATAAAAACTTCAAATTTGTCTTTTTTAAAATCAAGTGGAAAACCAGTTGTATGTTGCTGCTGCAGCTGCTGTTGTTGCTTTTTTTTTTTCCCCTTTGTTTGGTTTATTGTTATTGTCAAATATATTGCATAAGATTTTGTTAATTTTTATCTCTAAACAGGATCAAATAGATAAAAATTATTGTGAAAAATTCTAAAACATTTTTTTCATTTTTGATGATTTTTTTTTTTTTTTAGTTACATCATTGTTGATGAATTTTATAATATAAAATAGTGACAATGAAAAAGATATAATTAGTTTCTGCATTACTAGATTTTATATTTCTTTCTTCTTCTTCTTCTTCTTCTTCTTCTTCCTTTTTATCCCCCTTGTCTCTTCATCATCTTATGTTTCCTCCTCCACCCAAAAGTTCAGTTCTACATCCATTACTGGTAATCACCATATAAGTGATATGAAACTTTCCAAAACCAGCACTTTTTCGAGAAATCCTTATCACTGAAAGTATTTCTGCCTATGTTGTTCTGCTCGGACTATTACTATATCACTGAAAGTATTTCTGCCTATCTTGCACATTCCTACAATGGCACATGTAACTTATTGTCTTCCCCATGTAGAGAAGTTGCAGTATTGCTGAGCAGCCATAAAAAGCTCTATGTGCTACTAATCAATGTAGCTTCTGATGGGTCAGGTAGGCTATGGCCTTGTTTTTTTGGCACTAGGAACTTCCTTCTTCTTTCATCTTTAGTGCATTCTCTTGGCCCCTGTTTCCAAGCTTATCATATTAATTTCTGTAAAATTATGAAATATCTTGTTTGTTTGAGGCAGTAGAGAGTTGACTGGAAGTTAACATGATTTAAAAGGACTAATTTTCACTCCCACTTACTGCGAACAATGGCATTTCATTTGTTCATACATGCTGAGTTGCCAATATTTTATCCCTATTTTGCATCTTAAAAGTTGGATGCCTTATGTTAACCGTCTCTTCTCAACAAAATAGATCTTGAGAGCTTTGTCCACTGATTGTTGCCTTTATAGCGCTATTAAAAGCCCCTTGAATATGCCATCCAGGAACTCTTTTGAGTGTATTGAGTTGCCACAAGATGGAAGAAGTTTGTGAAGTGCTTGTTGGGATGGGACTTCAGGTGTTAAGGTCAGTGAACTTGTATATTTTTTGAGCGAAAAAAGTATCAACTTTCTAAATGTAATTCTTTTGGCTTGCCAGGGTGGATTTTGACAATGGTGAAAAATACCTTTTTGTAACAAGAAGCATTGAGAAATCAAGAGAGCTACTATGTAACATACACACATTTGATTCATGTGTTGCAAATGGTAGATGCTCAATAAGAAGGTGATTTACCTTACAAATTATATGTCTATAATTTTTTTTTTTGACTTAAATATGTTTTTAGTTCCTTTAAATATAGTGAATTTAGGTTTTGATCCCTACAAAATTTTTAGTTTGGGATCCAAAATTTTTCAAAATGTTCGGTTTTGGTCCTTGTTGCGTTAGCCTTATTGTTAAGTGGTGATATTTATAAATACCAACAAAAGCTTTTAAATATTTGCAAGGACCAAAAACAAAATTTTTAATATTTGTAAATGCTAAATGCATATTTTTAAATACTGGGACCAAAATTTAGAACAACAGGGACCAAAACCGAACATTTTTAAAAAGTTTGAATCAAAATCAAACTAAAAATTTTGTAGAGGCCAAAACAAGAATTCACTATATTTCAGGGACTGAAAACATATGTAAGCCTTTATTTTTTCAAAAATGTATGTCTTTATGCAAGTATATATTGGATATTTGGCTTTCATATTGATAATTGCTCTGTATAGTTAGGAATGTATTTATTTTCATTTTTTATTTGTTTTAATTCTTCCTGCTATAATAGACTGGGGTTTTGGAAATTTAAATGGCAGTTTGGAGCAGGTTCAGGTAGAGTTGTTTGACAACCAAGTCTGTGGTGGTTCAAATGTGAGCATATATCAGTATGCAATGGTGCTTGTCTGTTGTAACAATGGCAGTGGTATGCTTCTCTCTAATCATTTTATGTTGGACTTATTTCTTTATACTCTATTGATTATTAGAATGACAGGCAGTGGTCATTTCTTGTTTATTTTAGGTGTGAGCCTTCTTCTAGATTAATTTACGGCTCTGAATTCTGAAAGATGATATTTTATAAAAATATATTAGAACTAGGTATGAAATGATATTGTTGGAAGAGATTGTTTTGTTAGGTGATGGGAACAATGCATACCTCATTTAGTTGTTTCATCGTGTGATCCCCTTATGGTAATAGTTTTCTTCGAGTTTACCTTCATTATTATTACGTTTTGAAAGTTTTGGAGACTATATTGTATTTAACTGTACTAGGGTTAAAAATGTTGAATTAAAAATTGCAATGACTTTTACATTTTTTTTAATTAAATATTAGTTTACAGGCATAAAATTGTCCTTAGTTTTCAACTTGCAGAGGAATCATGGCTCTCAAGATCGCTGTTTGTGATTGAAGGGTACGTGCTTTTTTGCGTTGAAGATATTAGGCAGCTGTACTCATTGTCATCAGATGCATCTATGTCTCCATATTTCAGAGTTGATTCATGTTGCTCCATTACTGACATTACTGAGATGGTAAGTGTTTTTCTCTTTGAAGAAAAGAAAAAAAAGAGGAAGAAGAAATTAAAAAAAAAAAGAATTTTTTTTTTTTTGGTTTTTTGTGTTTTTTTTTTGGGGGGGGGGGGGGGGGAGCGCTTCATTCAAGTGATGCTGAAAATACCTGAGGGTTTTGAACTTTTGATGTTATTGCAATCCTCATCGTAAAGACGTAAACAATACATAATACTTTGGCCATCTTCTAAGAGAGCAAAACTAGTATGGAAAACATGAAATACCCCTCATTACTCCGTAGTAAATAATTTTTCTAATCCTCCCCCGGCCCCTGGTATGCAACATTGGTTGTTCTCTTTTCGTTGTCCTCCTTTTTCTCCTCCTCTGATTAAACATGCATTGCTGGGCTTATTGTTTAATGTTACGCTTTCCAGGTCATTGAGGTTGGCGACAACTGCTGTGTGACTTTGGTTCTGACATATCTGATGGCAGAATTCAACCCCTTTACCCAAATGAACCTTGAAGCTGTCAATCGGGGAAACTCAGCTCCGGGCTCTCTTAAATTGAAGCTTCAGTGGTTCTCCAAAGATAACCTTTTAAAGTTCGTGGCATTGTTGAAGGCAATCCATGCAGAAAAAATGGCCTGTCCTTTGGCAGCAAGATGTATATCGTAAATCTGTTTTTTGCTCTTTGTTAATTTATATTCATTTCATTCATTTGATTTGGGTTTTCATATACCTTTGATTTATAGTTTGCTTGCTCGGTGTGTTGAGTGTATACTTCCTTTTATTCTTTGATTTATATCCACGTAGTGGTTGTTCATTTTCAATTTATAGAATTGTACAGTAATCTTTATAGAAATGGTGTTGATTCTTTTTCTTAGGATTCGTTTGGATGAACTTCTCAAAAAAAAAGTTTTTTTAAATAATATTTTTAAAAGATCTTTTGAAAAAATTAAGTTATTTTATATTTAGATATAGTATTAAAAGATTTTATTTTTTTTATCTTCAAACACCTTTTTATGTTATAATTTTTTTTTATGAGATAAAAATTGTAGCTTCTTTTTTTTTGTGTTTTTTTCAGTTATTCTGTTTTTATTAAAAAAATTTATCCAAACATACCAAAAAATATTAAAAAAATTTTTTTTATCAAAATAATGGCACCTGAATAAGCACTTAAATGTCTACTCATGAAGCTAATGTATTGTCTAAAACGATGAAATTTTGTTTAAGTTTTCTTTTAATAAGTGATTTTTTTTTTTTTCTGGGGTCAAAATAAATGAATGTTGTTTAAGATTTCAATATAGCATGGCTACTAAAAGGCCAAGTTACAATTATTTTTTATCAACC
Organism: Pterocarpus santalinus; assembly: GCA_031439595.1. NCBI lineage: Eukaryota > Viridiplantae > Streptophyta > Magnoliopsida > Fabales > Fabaceae > Pterocarpus > Pterocarpus santalinus. The sequence continues at coordinate 53,995,125 of CM062524.1, forward strand.
AAATTCATCCGGTTCCATCCTACCTTTAAAAGTCCAAACAATGGCCAAGGTACAATTTTTCACTTCTGCTTCTGAGCCTGGGGTATACATTGGGAGGAAAGGACACTGCGTATATTATGTCAAGCTAATTGTTAGCGGTTCTAGGCATACCAAGGTATGGATGAGGTGAACGAGACAATGTGACACATCGTTGATGATGGCTTTTTCACTTTTGTTAGACAAGCGGCACTATGTGAATCTCTACATGTATCAAAGTTAAATCTTTAAAGAAAACTTACGAAACAATAATTAAAGCCAACAAGATTCATGTTTTCCGTTAACCGTTCGGATCTAATAAGAACTTACATTTTTCAGTAGTGGATTTTTTATTCTTTATTTGGGCGGGAGTAGTGGATGTTTACTGAAGAATATTTTCACAAGAATATTTTCACAGTACTATGAGGAATAAGTTGAACTCTCTGAATAAGATTGTTGTACTAGTGACTTCTCAAGGCTTCCAACCAATCCTAATATATTCCCGACGACAGTGCAAATTGTCAAAATATTATTACTATTAAGTGTAGCTAATAAATATTAGAATCTCTAGCTAACGAGATGTTGTTGTTGTTTTGAACAAACTTGATCTCTCTACTAAAAAAAATCACTTCTATAATTTATTCCATCATTTTCTCTCCTACATTGACTCTTTCACACCGAAAACTTCTTTGCTTAATGGCAAAACACACATGAGATCACATCAAACTTCAGTTGCATTGAATCATTGATAAAGAATGACTGAGAGACTATTGACAATACATGCACAATTCAGAGAAATGTGCCAAGTACCAGGGCCGAATGTAATGCCCGAAGGTAGGAAGTAGGAACAGCAACCATCCAGTGACCTCAGACTCTGGAGGCTTTTTTTTTGTTTTTGGGAGGGGGGGTCAAATAAAAAAATTTCATTGGTATGCAATCAAAGGCAAAAGCCATATTACCAAGACAATACATCACATCTTAGGGCATTTAAGCCAAACCTACAATTACAATAATGAAATTACATGACTATAAATCACATCAAAATGTTGATGATCTTGCATCAAACAATAAATAAACAACTATACAACAAGTGAGCTCGTCATAGATCTCTAATCTTGATACTAATAAATCTGATAGAACTTTTATAACAAGTTGTACAATAAGAAAAGAAAAGTGCCTAACTCTAAGCTTCATGTTATGATTAAAGATCTCATTTAAGCATATTGCCAAAAAGCATCAAATCTATGCTATGATAAATCTTAACACACAGGCACAACCCAAACTTCTAGAAGGAGGCTATCTTCCTAGCACCTCCAAAAGAGAGGTTGTGTGAACTACACGCCTTAGGATCAAAACCTACAAAATAAATAGGCAAATCCTCAATCTTCTACCACCAATAGAGATCGTAGATCCATCACCTGGATCAAGCACAATCTTCTAAGATTGCATGACATGTTAGCAGCCACAAGTCATCTCCCTCATGATTCAAACACCACTTCCATCAAAAAAGAATCTTCTTTTCAATAAAGAGACTTGTGTAGGTGAAGGATATATGGATCAAAGGATTCATCGACGTTTTCAAATTGGATGGTCCAGTTCTTGACCCTACCGTATACTGGGCCCAAGGAAAGCCCAAATAAGATTCAGCTAGGGTTTCCCTTCTTCCCGAAACCCCTATGTATGTAGCGCGTCTATATATACACATTTATGTTGTTAGTGGAATGAGGACATGGGCGTCTAACATCAGACTTCGCAGACAGAGTTGGTTGTTGCGGTACCAGCGTTCACTGGGTTTGGTTTTCTGCTGTTAACAAAATGAATTTTCCTTTTTTTTTTTTTCTTAATTGATCCAAGTTTTCTGATTCTGTTTCAATCTAGTATATATAGAGTTAAATGGGTTTGGTTTACGGTTTTTTCTTTTGGAAAATGGAAGAAAAGGCAATCAACTGCGTTACTGATGCGCTTTGTTTGATGAATAGCGTATTCAGCCCTTTCGGTTGCCGAAAGTGATGATTGAGCACTTATGCTTGCACTTGCCGTTCTCTTTTTTTCTTTTTTCCAATACGGTTCTTGCATTCAGATGCTCGCACACTTTATTTATTTTCCTTGTTTTTCTTTCTCGCCATTCATTAATTTGAAAACATTGCATATTATGTTACCCAACAATTCATCTTTACTTTAAACTCAGGAATAGGAGAAAGACATTATTTCTCAATTCTCAGTAATGATCGCCATAAAACGGCTTCTAGGCAGTGTACTGAAGAATCTTTATATGGGGAGGTTGTCTGAGTGTAGCCTCAAGAATGAATGAGTAAGCATATTCACAAAATATTCATAAAACGCTCCTCCGTTAGCTTTGATAAATCAAGATAAAATCTTTCTTTCTCCTGTTAGAAAATTTCATGGAAAATATTTTTAGCTTGCTGTTTAATAGTTAAGTGCCAAAATGCTGTCGGATATGCCTCCCCCTAATTTGAGTGTCACATATGTGCTCTGCTAAAGAAATTCTGTATTCTGTATTGCAAAATTAATTTTTGTAATAGTTTTTACCTAAAGACTGACGAGTACGCACAGTAACACACAGAACCCGACGAAGATATATAGATACTGTCATACTAAAATAAACCAGCTGGCGTCGTGTACTTCAAACTTGAGCTTGGAAAAGGCCTGCCGGCAACGAAAGATTCTAACCGCATATTATTTTATTCTAATTTTCGATGTATATAGCTCATGCGGTCATTGAATAATCATCTTGCGTGCAGAATAAGTATGATACTTAAGCAGCTATAAATATTTTCTATACAATAAAACCTAAATATTGCCCATCTTAGAAACATGGCGTCCGCATTAATTTAAATTATTGCAGTAATGTATTCATAGTGGATCTAGCATTGGAAAAATGAAACAAATAGAATTTTCTATAATATGATTTCTGACTCAATTAACAGAACTTTAAAACTAATGCGACTAACGCGAGTTTGGATTGCTGACCTGGTCTCACACTTGGCGCAGATTCTTCACACCTTTCTCACAGAGGAGGAAAAAAAGAAAGTGCATCTAAATATTTTGCCGAAGTGGGTACACTACTTTCATCCATCATACTGCTATTATCATTGTGAGTGAAAGTGAATGATGACGTGTTCAAAACTTTCACCAATGCACTTGAAAAATTGAATTCGATCTTCTTCAACGTGTAATAATCAAGTTTAACATGACAATGCGAATAGCTAGAAGGAGAAAGTTAGAACAGAAGGCACGCGATATTGGCGCGGCTCAATCAGATCACAGGGTCAAGCCATATTGATTGAAGCTGTGATCAGTTTGAACCGTTCCAACACCTCGAGTCGGTGCCTAACTTGCTCTTCTTTTGCTTCCTTTTTAACTATTTCTGCCCAGATATAGTTGCTGCCGAGAGACTGAACTGAACTCAACTCAACTCAACACTAATGCTTCGCAATTTTGCAGTGATCCCCCACCTTATATAAAGATAATATATAGTCACCAAATTAAATTTGCTTGTTTCTTAATGATTGTGCTGATTATATTAGGCCATTCACTTAGTGGGTTGACAAAACAAAGGGAATCTGCCAAACAAATGTGCACTGAGCTGATCTCTGTGAGTGCCGGCCAGCTTGCCGGCCTTCAATTCTCTTAATATTTTCACCTTAATTTCTTCATTGATATTCTCTCACGGCCACTTCAAATCCATACATAACACATTTCATCTTCACCTCTTTAGTCTTTAGGTTGGTGGCTCTGGGATTTTGCAAATATTAAAGCGCGTATTAGTAATCAGGGTCCTCTTGTGGGAGGAAAGTGTAAATTGATTTTCTGCTGAATGTCAATTGGCCATTAAAACTCCAATTAAAACTCCATAAGCACTTGTGGAAGGGATGGGAAAATTGCGGATTGAAAAGGAGGTAATTAGTTCCTCTTTCTAGTTTTCCAGATGAGAACGGAACAATGGTCACGTCATTTGTTGTTTTCTTAGTTAACGAGTTTAAATTCGAGTTTAATCATAGCCATAGGATTTAACCAAATTGGCATGTTGCCGCTGTCCGCCACTCACCGACGGCATCCTCCAGCGTTTTCTAATCATCAGAGTCTTATATATGTTCAATATTATTATATATATTACTGGCATTATCCTATCAATAGAGCCGTCAAAGTGGGCCGCAACCCGCGAGTCAGCCCGGCTCAACCCACCATTTGAGCCAATAAAATTTTAACTCATATAAAAGTGGATCAATTTGACCCAAACTATATAACCCATGGGTTAAGTGGATTTAGGTCGGGTTAGCACTAGTGAGAAATGATGGGTAACACTAACGAATAATAACTATATTCTATGATGTATAGTATATAATATCTTATACGATTGCTTAATTATTATGTTTTATTAATCTTAACCACTACCTGATAGGATTATATGTTATTAATTGTTACTACTTTAATGAAGTTTTGTTTGTTATGTTGAATTTTGTATATTATTCCCTTTGTTTTGTATAATTTCTTTTAGTTTTTGTACAACCAAAGTTTGTAATAGTAATGTATATACAATCCGTTTAATTTTTTTTTGACTTTTTTTGGTATTTTTAATTAATTTTAAGATTTTTTTGATTTTTTTAATCTTTTAATTTTTTATAATTTTTTGGTAAGCCAACCCATTTAACCCATTAGTTCGGATAGATTGAGCCAAGTTGATATTTTTATGGCTCACTAAAAAAGTGAGACAGCCCATATAACTAGTTTTGACTCATGACCCATGGTGGATTAACCCGGGTGAGCGCCCAGTTTGACAGCTCTACCTATCAACATTTTCCACTATATATATAACTTTAGCCATATTGCTGCCGTCACTTTTTTGTTTTGGCATCTATTGCCAGCAACAGCATAGAGATGACTCTTACAAGAGTTAGACATACCAGGACATCTTAAAGATAGATAAATATAAAAGTTTGTTTTTTTCTCTCTCAACACTCATAATCACTTAAAATTGTGTCTATGTCTCTCTCAAATATCCTTGGTGTGTCTAGTTTTTGTTTGTAAAAATACCATATCTCTTACTATAATCATCCGACAATACATGCATGTTCTATTATTGAAACTCGTATTCATAATGATTTAAACTGTACTATTTATTAATTTAAATTTTATTATATTTCATATATTCTTGATAAATTATTCAAAATAAAATTTCAATTTAATCTAAAATTGTAACTTTGTACACTTTATTTTTTTCAAACATATGAATGAAGAGTCTTAATTTTAAAAGGAATATTATTTGAACTATCTCTTTCTCTCGGATATCTCAACATTCGCTCACAAAAATCATGGAGCACACCACTTGCTTTTTTCTCTATCAATCTTCTCTTTTCTATTATCGTATCTTATGATGTCGGTTGTTTAAACCCTTTAAGAGTCTAAATGATATTTTTCTAATCTTTATTATGATATAATCATAATTGAAATTAAGATTGAAATTTAATACATAATTCTAATTCTATCATCTAGTTCATTATCCTTGCTTATTGGCTTTTCTTCAAGAGTTTAAGTTATTATAATTTTACAAAATAAATAAATAAATTTATTGACCAATGACTATAATGACTATTTTTTTTTTCACGTTAGGTCAAAGCTGAACTAAATTTTGAGCCAACCTTCAAATTCTATGTAACTTGTTTCGAGTTCATTGTAAAATACATGCTTGAGCATCCTAGCTCACAAACACGCTACCTGCCATGTCAGCTCTAAATGTTTACGATTCAAGTTCGAAGAAACAACAATTAATGGAAGATAAAGGGAGTTGTCTCTAGTGATGAATGAAACAAAACTGTGCCATTCTTCAGCACAAGCAAAGCAAATTTACGGCAAACCCAAAGAGAAACAGAAATGGACGCATCCAAGGTTTCCTGTCTGATGCTTTGTTATCTTTCGATTGTCTTCCTCAATATTCACAAAACTCCACCTCAATGATTTGCTTTAATTTTAACCGCCATCTTTTGTCCATGTTCCACACTGTGCCTCTCCCTTTTATACCTTCCACAGCTCTACTTCACCGCTTTAAAGGTTCCTTAACACAAGCAATATAATCAAAGAGGGCCGAAAGTGCTTGCTGTGAAGTTCACTGCAATGGCGAGATCAGAGAGGAAAGAAACAATTAAAAGCTTAGAGAGTCTTATGGACTCGGACAAACAGGGAACTGCAAGAAAAGTGAAGCAAACGAGGCCTCAGAATTCCATTCCTGGCTATGGCCTAGAATTCAGTAACCTCTCGTATAGTGTCATGAAGAAGCAGAAAAAGGATGGTGTTTGGATCAAGAAAGAAGCATATCTTCTTCATGACATCTCTGGCCAGGCAGTAAAAGGTGAAATTATGGCAATCATGGGGCCTAGTGGTGCTGGCAAATCCACCCTTCTTGATGCCTTGGCCGGGAGAATTGCAAAAGGGAGTCTAGAAGGATCGGTTAGAATTGATGGAAAGCCAGTAAGAATTTTCATGCTTTATGCTGGATTCAATGAAATAGATTCTTCAATCATGTATGCTCTAATTATATACGCAGGTAACAACAAGCTACATGAAAATGGTGTCATCATATGTGATGCAAGATGACCAGCTCTTCCCTATGTTGACAGTTTTTGAAACATTTATGTTCGCAGCTGAAGTTAGACTTCCTCCTTCCATTTCAACAGAGGAAAAGAAGACGAGGGTTTATGAGCTCATTGATCAACTGGGCTTAGAGGTATATATGTAAACCTTTGTCTCTCTCACTCATCTACACACGTACAATTAATATTATGGCAGATTAATTAATTAATGACTTCATGACTGCTCAGAGTGCTACACATACCTATATTGGCGATGACGGGAGGAGAGGAGTGTCAGGAGGGGAACGACGAAGGGTGTCTATTGGCATAGACATCATTCATAAGCCATCACTCCTGTTTCTTGATGAACCTACCTCAGGCCTTGATTCTACGAGTGCTTACAGTGTAGTGGAAAAGGTTAAAGACATAGCTCTTGGTGGTAGCATTGTCCTTATGACCATACATCAGCCTTCATATAGAATTCAACTGCTCCTCGACAAGATCACCGTCCTTGCAAGGTGAAACTTCCAGAGACTATGTCACTATAGCGGATAAGCCTGATATAGTATTCATCTAACTATCTGAAGAGCCCGATATGAGGAGAAATAGGAAGCTTCATCATATCGGAAATGTTTTTTTTACTTCTCAAATCGGCTTACTCCCATCGACACACTCCTAGGATTTGTTGAAAAAGACAAACAAAAATTTTGAAATAGAAAAACTGTGTGTTTTGACTGTGGATGAGAGGTGAGTTGATGAGACATCCCCTTTTTTTTTGTTTGGGGGGGGGGGGGGGGGTTTCAAATAACACCCCTCTCATCATATAGAACATCTAAAACAGAGAGGGAGACCAAAAACATCATACAGAACACATTTATGATACGACATAAATTTTAAAACTATATATCAGACACAGAAAAAGTGAAAAAATCATTCTGAGATTTTTGGCTGACTGCTAAACTTTCTATCAAAAAGTCTCTATACTAGGCTCGTGCTCTGTCCACATTTGAGTCCAAGGCTTTCACTCAAAGTTGCATGATCAGGAATTAAAGATATTAAAATACTAACAATAATAATAACAAAGAGGGACTCCTTAGATAGAGATTGTAGGCTCAGTTACTTGTAAACCAAAAATATATTTATAGCATGACCAGATTTGCTAATCTATTCAATTGGTTTTACAGGGGAAGACTGATATACGAGGGAAGGCCAGATGCAGTTCAGGATCACCTTTCCCGATTTGGAAGGCCTGTACCTGATGGAGAAAACAGTATTGAGTATCTCCTGGATGTTATAAATGAATATGATCAAGCAACGGTTGGGCTTGAACCCCTTGTCCTGTTCCAACGTAACGGCCTTAAACCTGACCGAGCAGCCTTGACACCTGTTCGAAGAACTCCAAGAACACCTTACAGAAGCAACAGTACTACTACTGCTGCATCTGCTTCTAAACACATGATTAGCCTACACAGCCAAGGATTTACAGCTGGAACACCACAGCCTGATTCTGCAGAGTTTGTTTATGATGATGAGGAAGACGACGACAACAACTTCGACAGCTCCCTCGAAAGGAGAAGTGCCCAGACACCAAGGAATACGAACAGTGGTGTTCACCCACGTTTGGCTTCTCAGTTCTACAAAGAATTCTCAGCCAAAGATTTCTCAGTCTGGCTATACCATGGTGTAATAGGAACCCCACGTCGCCAACCATCATGGACTCCAGCAAGGACACCTGCGAAAACGCCCATGTCAGGATCAAGAAGTGCCATGTCCAGCCAACGTTCTGCATCTTATCAGGATCCTTATCGCCCCAAAACTCCTGCAGTGGTTGGCCATTCGATGGACTACTCATCATCTTCATATGCAAGTGCAACTTCATATGAAGAGTTTGAGATTGAGGAAGTGCTTGATGAGCCAAACCTTGGATCCAAGTATGCAAACCCGTGGTTGCGTGAGGTTTCAGTGCTCTCATGGCGAACAGCACTAAATGTAATGCGCACCCCAGAACTCTTCCTCTCCCGCGAGATTGTGCTAACTGTTATGGCACTTATCCTGTCCACCATTTTCAGAAATCTTGGTCACCCTACTTTCAAGGACGTCAATAGGCTCCTCAATTTCTACATCTTTGCAGTGTGCCTTGTTTTCTTTTCTTCCAATGATGCAGTCCCATCTTTTATCTTGGAAAGGTTCATCTTCATGAGGGAGACTTCACACAATGCTTATCGTGCTTCTTCATATGTCATTTCTTCCCTCATTGTTTACCTCCCATTTTTTGCTGTTCAAGGCCTCACATTTGCTGCCATAACTAAAGTAATGCTCCGCTTGAAAAGCAGTCTCTTGAATTTCTGGCTAATACTTTATGCCTCGCTTATTACCACCAATGCATATGTGATGCTCGTCAGTGCACTTGTGCCTAGTTACATCACAGGGTATGCAGTTGTCATAGCCACAACAGCACTCTTCTTTTTGACCTGTGGTTTCTTCCTCAAGCGAACTCAGATACCCATATACTGGAGGTGGCTGCACTATATTTCTGCAATCAAATACCCATTTGAGGCATTGCTTACTAATGAATTCAAGAACCACCGCGGCTGCTACACAGGAAACATAGCAGATTTATCCCCTGGCCCATTAGGAGAGGTTAAGCCCAGCATCCACCATAACAAAACCATTCTGCCCAGTAACTGCTTAATAGGAGAAGATATCTTGTCCACAATGGATATTCAAATGGAGAACATATGGTATGACATCTTAATCCTGCTAGCTTGGGGTGTTCTTTACAGGTTCTTCTTCTATTTGGTTTTGAGATTTTACTCCAAGAACGAGAGAAAATGAAGGATACAGAATGAGGATCTGGATCAAGATTTTACTCCTGGAGTTACTGATCTAATGGTGAAGATTATCAAACCATATTTATATTTTCAGTGTTTTACCAAACTCAAAAAATAATTGAAGGCTTGGATCCCTTCAGAATTTAAAGATCGTGATCCGATAATGTATAAGGTACCACTCGTATTTTAGGATAACCTTTCACATAATATATGCTAAAGTAGCTTAAAGTGCGTATGGCGAGGCTTACGTTTACGCAATCAGCCTTGAGAGGAACAAAAACACAATAGCTGGATGGAATCCCAGCGTACTTAAGGGCAGAAGAAGAGTGCTAAAACACAACTTGCGTCCTAATAAAGCATTGAACCTTCAGCTCGCTTGACTTCCAAATGAGTGAAGCCGTGAAGGATCCACAACTTTCCAAATAAGTTACCATTTTTTGTTTCTCCATTACAGTCATCATTAATCTAAATCAGCTCGAAAAATACAAACTTATTCCATATCGACAGGAACATTTTTTAAGCGCAATCAGTCGGGAAACATCAAGCCATGAAAAACTCTCCATTAATCTTTGGCTTTGTTAACACTATGGACATGTACACAGAAGCAAAAGCAATGAAACTTTATTGTATCAAGGTTCTTATTAGGTATTCACTTAAAGAGGGCCGGCATGTTGTGCAATCTTCCTTTCGAGTGCATTGTTGTCTGCCCCCACCACAATATCAACTTCTTTGCCATTTTTTATAAAGAAAAATCTAGGAACACTGGTGACATTCCAACGTCCAGCAACATCCGGTGCCTTATCTATATCAACTTTTAGAAAAACAACTTTTGGGTACTTTCCGGCCAAGCTTGTATAAACAGGAGAAATAAATCGACAGGGGCCGCACCACGTTGCAGTAAAATACAGTATTGCCAAGCGAGATGTCTTTGATGCAGCATTCAACTTCTTTTCCAATTCACCAGGAGAGTGAATACCAATGATTTGCCCTGTTAAATGCCGGAAATGCGATACATTATTTAACAAATAAAAATCACCCTTTCTAGAGAGATACATAGACCTCAAAAGTTAAAATATAACTTAATAGAGCAAACAGAGGGAACAAAGAAAATAGAGACAATTATATTGCAGTTAATTTTCACTTTTGAGGAACAAAAATAAAATCTCAAACTCAAAGTCGGTAAAAAAATGACAAGGAGTTAAACCTTGAAAAAGGTTTTAAAATACAGGCCTACAATCAATATATTGTGGCAAACACTATCCCAAACAAGGATTTCAAGCAGGTCAATATGCTTCATATGAACTTTCAAGACTGTAATGTAGGTGAGTACTTATGATACAAAATGCATATTAAAACATTTATCACAGGCACAGGAACAGTATGCAGGAATAGGGTCAGACAACGACGTATCCATTACAGTTTTCATTTTTTGTACCAACCAAAGGATAAGCAAGTCAACAAAAAATTTAGGGAGTTTTAATAACATTTCGTAGATGGAAATACAGAGACATACCATCTTTTAGAGCAGATAATGCATCTTGAACCTGCAAAAAAGTCCCCCAAAAAAAAAAATTGAGGAGAGGAGGAGCAAAGAAATGGCTCTTGCCAATCAAATTGGACAATTACAATAAACATGGATTCTAGGAAATCAGGACTTGATTGAATATATGTTACATCTCAACATTAGCTGAACAGTAGCCTAGAGAAAGTAAGTCCACTTTTACCTTGAAAGATAATGGTGCAAGGCAAAACTCAACTGTCAAAAGATTAAAACGTGGCTAGACTACCCAACTAAAATGAAATTATCGGCTGAAATGCCATTTCAAAAGGCAATACGCCCATCTAAGAGCCACGTAAGAAAAGCTGATGATAGTGTCCAGACTACTGCCAAAGTTTTTGGTGCAAAAGATGCGTCACCCAGCAAAGCCTAACTATCAAAGAGATTGCCCAATGATGGAAACTCTAAGGTACACACTATACTCACTTGAGCTTCAGCTTCTTGTTGCTTCTTGAGTTCAGCTCTTTTCTGCTCCTTTTGCTTTCGTAAGCGTTCATATTTTCTCCTATGGTCCTCAATTTTCCGAGCATTAGGTTCAACCTGTCTAATCAAAATAAATAATTAAAAAACTGGTTATTTTTGCAGGCTCTATCTGCAGAAAGTAGGAAAATTACCTTTTTAAGTGCCATACCAATCTCTTCATCATAATCTAACTTTGAAGCAACATGAAGATCACTGGCTGCTTCTTCCCAGAGTCCCAGCATCGCCCTTGCCATTCCTCGTACTTTGTATCCTTTGGCTGAGTCTGGATTAATCTGTAATGGATGACATACCTTTGAGAACACACATACATGCCGTGCAGAAATTTCTTTTACACCATGCTCTTTATGCAACAAGTTAGGAATAAATCAACCTATAAGGCCAAAGATTAAACAAAATAATAATAGCAACCTTCAAAGCAGTGTCAGCATCACGGATTGCAGCATTTGGCTTCTTCAATTTCATAAAGACAGCAGCTGAAAACAAGAAATCCAAGGAATGATGCAGATAGTAAACCAACAAAGCAGAGGAAAAAATACTGAAACGAATTTATCAAAAGGCATTTCATTGTGGACGCGGGAGGGGTGTGTGTGTGGAGAGAGAGAGAGAGTGTACCTCTAGTAGCATAAAGTATGGCTGAATGTGGATTTAACAAAACGGCTTCTGTGAGTTGGTCGACCGCTTGATCCAGCTTATCTGGAAAAGCATTAACAAAAAACACTCAATCAACAGACTAAAAGAGTGTTGAAAAAACACAGTGATACATTTAAAAAAAAAAAAAAGAAAAGAAAGGACTAAGAAGTAATGAAAGGCATGCCTTGGGATATAGAATCCATGGCTCTTGATTTTGCTGCTTGTGCAGCATCCATCATGTCTTCTGCTACTTGAGCTGAAGGATCTCCCATCTGCCATTCAATCACACATAGATTTCCTTAGACGTGGACTACATGCCAATAAGCCATGAGCATTACTCCCTTCAACATAGTCCGGGAATAGAAAGGTAAAACAGAAGGCGAGAAATGTTAAATATCAAGCAAAGTAGTGAGTGTATCGGGACATAGAAAACATGCCTTTTGAGGAGGATCGTTATCAGGTTCAACAACATCGGCATTGTCCAACTCTAAGTCAGATTCTACGATGTCATCTTCATCTTGTGTTGATAAACCGGCTGGACCTGACTTGTTATCATCACTGTCAACTGGTTCCTGCACATATGGTTTTACTGTGAGTAGAACATGAATGAATACATTATACACGTAACAGAGGTGAATTTGATTTTATAAATAAAAAAGAAGAAGAATAAAGTTTCAACAGGGTAATGGCATTTGAATAGCAAGTTGCAGTAATGAAATGGCCAATGAACACGATTACTTAGAAATAAGCATGTGAATGCGAACGCGAGCATGAGCACGAACACGAGCACGTGAATGTAAAGAATTGAAAGAAGGGGAAAAGGAAAAGGGCGATGATGGAAGGAGGGAGGCTCAGGCTCAAGCTCACCGTTTTGGGTTGGGAAGGGATGCGAGCACCCAGGCTACAAATACAGTAAAGATAAACTGTAAGTGTGTTGCATAGAAAGTGAAAAAAAAATGAGAATGGTAATTAGAGAGAGAGAGTAGGCACCTGAGAAGATAAGACTTGAAGAAGGAAAGAGAAGGGTTCTGAAGGAGCGAAGGATTGGACTTGCATGCCTCTATGAATTGCTTCAGCTCTGCTATCTTCCCACTATCCATTTCTCTTTCTCTTTCTCTTCGATGTTCTTTGATGATCGATCAATCCAATTGCAATTGATGTTTCTCTCTCTCTCTCTCTCTCTCTCTCTCTCTACACCGATCGACACTCCCAACTCAGACTCACCGGAACGGAACATGAACAAAGGAAGGCTGTACAATTTAGGGTTCATGTCATGTCCTGGTCATAACACATCCATTCCAACATACAAATGGCATTCTATCATTGGCTAATTCATGGAGACTATGCTACCCACATGGACCTTACCTTATTATAATGTTACTCACAACTCAACGTGGCAGTGTAACAGCGTCGAATATAAAGTAAATCCAAATATAATCTGATAATAAAAAAAATTTAATTGGTATCTATTATAAAATAATTTTATATTATTAATTAATAAAAAAATAAAAATTATAATAAATTTTTTATTATAATAAAAAATTATAATTATATATATAAATTAATATTTTTTATTATTTTTATTAATTGACAGTATCAACATATTTAAATTAAATTTTAATATTAAAAAAAAACTCTACCCGTTAACCAAAAAATTTAAAAAACACAAGCCGTACTAAACGATGGAACGCTAAAGCGCTCAACAATTTTCTTTTCCTTTTTTTTTTTTTTTTGGGTATGCATATTCTTTTCTAGGTAAGTCGCTAAATTTTTTTTTTTTTTTTTACTGAAAACTGGAAAGGAATTTTATAGATTAACAAGAATCAAACAACTGTAGATCCAGAATGAGTGGAAGCTCTATGCAAATCTCCTGCTGAATATTATTTGCAAAGCTTGCTAAAACTTCCTCCACTCTACCACACTTAAGGGTAGATATAGATTGAGTTTAGCAGATTTGGAGGACTTTTTTTACCAAATTCGTTCATCTAAATAATGAATCGAGTTGAGCAAATTTTTTTATTTAACCCAAGCTAACCTAATCTACTCACAAATAAATTGAGTTGAGTTAAACTCGTGAGTCTAATATCTATTTAAAAAAAATTATTTATTAAAATATATCAAAATATATGATTAAATATAATAAATTTAAACATATATAATATAAATATCAAATCTTCTAATAAGTATAGCAATCTTAATATAAATAAATTTAAAAAAATATTCATAAGTCTTAAAAATTTTCAAAAAAATATTTTTTAACCCTAATAATTTTCAACAAAATATATATAAGTCCTAAATATGAGCTTATTAAAATTAGTTATCGCATATAGCATATGGAATGACATAATTATTAATTTCATTCTCAATTTTTTTCAAGGATATTTAGTATCATCCAAAGAGTTCATTATATTTTCAATGCAATAATCCATCATATGCTCCATCAACTTCTCATAGGTGAGTTAGGTTGTGGTCAGAGGTAGGCGATCGAAATCTAGAAATTGAAAGAGTTTCGACTTAAATGGGGGTATACTTGCAAAGATTCCAACGTTCAAGTCAGAAAGTGCGAGAGATATAAGTGTATAGGGTGTGTATACATACCTAATTTAAGAGGTTTCACCCCCCAACTTATAGATGAGAGTGGATCAAAGTTAGTGCATTAGAGTTCCACAATATGGGGAAGCCACTCCAAGACTCTCAATGGCTCCATGCACATTAAGGAGTCCGAGATATGAAGCAATATGGGCTATGTGCGTGACTGCATAAGTGGAACCCGAGATTTTCGGCCACACTACTAGTATGCTCTTTTCCTTCACGAACTCTAAGTTGAGCCTTGGCCTTACATTGTATGAGATCCAACTTGGGCCTCATAGGCCTAAGCATAACATAGCTTCAATAAATGGGCCAAATTATGGGCTTCAGGATTCTAGTTCAGAACAGGCTGGATTGGGTTATCCATATCTCATGAGTTATAAAATTTTCAATTTAACTCAACCTATTGACCCAACCCGTATTTTGTGGGTTGGGTTGGGTTGCATTAAAACTTATGAGTTGGTAGCTTGACTCAAACCGATATCCACCCTTAATTATATTATTTGGGAACAAATTTACATCTAAAATTCCTAAACTAGGTACTTTACACATGGATATCCCTAACTACGTTACTAGCTAAGATCTCTTAGGTTCACCTTCCGAAATACTCTTCGACACATCCTTAGCATCTACTAATTCAATTTTATCCAAGCCAAGCTCCAAAGCAAATATCATACCTAATTTAGCTGCCATTAACTCACCAATCTATGAGCCTACCATGCCAGAAACTTCTTGCGAGTGGGCTGCCAGAAACTCCCCAGCATCATTCCTGATTATTATTCCAATTCTATAAGAGTCTAATCCAACAAAAATCACAAAGTCCACATTAATCTTCACAAAGCTTGGTGCTGGCTTCTTCCACTTTGTCTCCAATAGCTCTAGTATACGGTCCTTGGATTGCTTCTCATTCGCATCATAATAGGCTGCTAAGTGCTAAGTTTAATACTGCTATCAAACTTAGCAATTAATTTGATTCTTGAATTGTTATTTGCTTTTGAGATTTGCAAATATTTATTCATTAATAAATTTAAAATTATAAATATTGTGGTGAATGAAACTTGAAAACTTATAAGTACAATCCTTGGTAAAAAAAAAAAAAAAAAGAATGTAAAAGTATAAGTTCATGTTTAAGATTTTTTGCTTTGATCATTATTGTCTTTTTTTTTTTTATAGGTATTACACTGTTGTCTTTTAAATCTTTGCTATTTTCATCTATGATCAATTCATTATTTTCAAAGAAGGGTTCAATCAGATTATAGTTTTTATGTGTGCTTTTTATGATCCATAGTTCTAGAAAGAGGAATGGCAATATATCTTGTTAATTCAGGATGCAATGTGCTTAATTTTATAAAATTAAGGTAGAAAATGTAACCATCATACTTTTACTGTGCAAATACATGCACCTGGGTTTAATGATAACTCTTCAGCAAGTGCACCGAATTTTTTAAGTAGTAACCAATGAAAGTAGGTATCGTCCATGAGAATTAATGTTACCGATCAATACTTCACCAATTAAATTTCTATTTAGACTATATCAAGCTATTTTAGATTGAAGAAAGCTCTTAACAAAGAAACAACAAAAATAACTTAAAACTAGCAAGAACAAAAATTAACAAAAACTAAACAACTCAAACAATGATAGTTTCAAGGTTCAAAGATACTAGAGGATTGAGATAGTCTGATTTTTCTTAGAATTCTATAAGTTCCAAATCACTTGCGTTGGAGATTATTGGACTAATTAAAGGATTTTAAGTAGTTGATGCTAATTTTTTAGTTAATCAACTCTCCTCTTCCTATAAAATATGTTAATTTCTTAATTATGCTTCTACAGTAAAAGGGATTAAGCATGAAAATTAATCCACAATTCACACAAAATTCAAGATAAATTATTAAACCTTGAAGATTATGAAGTTTATCTCTAAAGTTAGCTCATATATAATTTTCCCAAATTATGCAAGAACCCTAAATCAATTAATGAATAATAGTTCATAAAATTTCATAAAGAAATAAGAGATAAACTATTAATCCAATAATTCAATATCAAGAATTCAAAACCAATACATCCATCTCAGGCTAAGCCCCTATCCCCTAACTAGGGATTTTAGCAACTCATATCCAAACAAAAAATAAATGAGAAACTAAAAGAAGAATCCATGTCAAAAACCTAAGAATTGGAGTGAAAGAGTCTTCAATCTCTCCTCTTCTTACTGTCCTCCGCCTTTTCTTTAAAGCTCTATGTTTTTTCGACTTTCAAAAATGTCCAAAAGTCACGCCTCTTTTTGTTTTAAAATGCAATTCCACGCGTAGTACTTTTGGGCACCTAGGTGGTGGGATGTCACAATGCATATCTTTTTTCACATTGAGCTCCTGGTAGCGGATTTTGAGAGCCTGGATGCTCCGTGCAAAATGTAAAACTCATTTTTTAATTAATCCAAGCTACCTAAAAACATGAAAATATAATGAAAACTCAAACTAAAATTAAAATAAACTCAAAACAACATAATGAACATGCAAAACTCAAATAAACTCAAATATTAAAAATTCCAACAACAAGCAACCATCAAAGATTCAAAATATCATAAATTTTTACAACTTTTCATATTTAAAATTGTACAAATAGATGGAACATCATTTAATCTGACTTAGGATCAACTTATTATTTTGATGGGGTTGACTTTTTAGCATGGATTAATTCAATGACAAAATAAATAAATAAATAAATATTGCATTAACAGAATCGAATGGAACATATCAATAAAATATATCAATATCTATATTTTATATAATTAATTCATAAAATTTAAAAATAAAAAATTTATAAGGTATTTTTTATATATCATGTTCACTTCCAGCTTGATCTGCATTCCATGGGAAACTCTGAACGAGGGTGATCTAAATTCATAGAATGACACAACTAAGATTTGACAGCATAACAGAATGATCCACTTATCTCCAAGAAATTAAACAAATTTCGAGTTGATCATGTAAGTAGATGTGTGACAAACTAAAAAGACATTAATCAATCCCTGCCACACTTTAACAACCACGGTGAATCCAAAGATAATTCGTTGTTATATTCGAAGAAAAATAATTATACAGCACAGTGAAATAATAAAAAAAATAAAAATCATGATGAATCTCATGATTTTCATAGTGAAGTAAAATACTGCAGGAAAAAAAAAAATGGAAACAAGACAAAATACATACCATAAACTTGGACAAAAATGCCTACAAAATTTATTATTTATCTATTAGAGACCTGAGAATTGAACGAACAATTACAAAAATATATGACGAAACTTCCATACGTGCTCTTCGTAGGGGCTAGTTAATGCCAGGCAGAGAACAACCGTTGACGGAGAAACCAACACCATCTGATCCAGGAGTGCTGCTGCTGCTGCATTCGGCAAATTTCTTGCTCATATGGTATGGCGATGTGCTCATCAGCCTGAGTAAATGCAAAAACACACTTAAGCCTCAGAAACTCCATTATAAGAGCATCTAACCTGTGTTAATATAGCCCCAGAAGAACAAAGATGGTATAGAACCGATTAATTTTTCAGACACGTGTGCCTCTTCGTATTTTTTTTTTTTTTTTTGAAAAAAAAAATGAGTTTAATTTCCAACTAGAAAACTTTTCTACAGCTTGTATCATAATCAATCGACAGAGAAAAGAGAGCAGCGGTTACCTTTCCTTGCGCTTCTCTAAAAACCGAGCCAAGGATGCTTTACGGGCCTGAGGCAAGCCAACTGGAAAGTAGAAACATGGAAGAAACTGTCATTTATCATAATGTCTTGCATAAACTAGTACTAGGCACTGAAAAGTCAAGTGAGGCTGCTCATATTATATATATTGCATGCAAGTTCTACCTGGTGTAACCATTTCTGTAGCTGCAGATCCTACAGATCCAATTTGAGGAGACTCCAAATGGTTACTAGGGGTAGTCAAAGGTCCCGCTGCTTTCATTATTCCGAGTTCATTGCTGCTAGAAGATCCTCCCCCAGGCTGAAAATTAGCATGAGCAATCACGGAAAGAGGGCTTGGCATGGGTGAGGGACAAGATTGGCTAATAATGAAACCATCATCTTTGGAGGGCATACAGATTGGTGGCTGCAATTTATCTTTGGAAACTGTCTTGCTCTGAATTGGAGTAGACCCATTTCCAGCCAGCAACATCACAGCCTGGGCCTGATGGAAATCGGATATTAGAAAAGTAAAGACCAGTGAAAAATATTTAATAGAATTGAGACAAGTTAAGAAAAACTATACCTTCTCAGGAGATATGTCATCATAAACACATACTGAACCAGCATAGAAAATGGTCAGCTGAGAACGTGGGCCAGTGGATGAATTCCTGCAAAGAAACTCAGGTTTCAGCTGTGCTATCACATTGCTCAATACAGTCACACTAATGGTAAGTTCCATGTCTCTCTAGTGGAATTCAGTGAAATCCAAACTAACAACTTTTCACAATCAAATTTAATACCTTAAGCCAGTGGAGCCAACAATTGAACCTCTAGTTGGAAGAAGAGACTCGGGGGCTATATGTGAGAATCCTCTAGGAGATTGTGGTTTTATGGCTGAGTTGACCCTGTTATGTTCATTGGTAGCTAGATTGTGTACACAACTGACTTGATTTGATTGGTTGGAGACTGAAAATATTCTTGCTACCTGGGGGCTAGCTGAATTCGTATCAAAATTTCGTAGTGGATAGATTGTCATTCCATGTTTGTTTCCTCCTTGTTTGCCTATGGTTAAATTTTTCTACAAAATCTCAAGGTAAAAGAAAGTAAAGGAAAACTAGCTGCAGAACCAAATTATCAAAAGCATAAAATAAGAAGTGGCACTTTTCACTTTAGTCGCATAAAAATTAATGTTATTTTCACCCTAAAAGTGGTCATCAAAAAGAAGAAAAGTCTTATTATATGCCATTCATCATTTGACACTTCAAACTATTTATTGAAGATGTAGTAAAAGTGAAAATTAGCAATAATCCACAAAGTTAAAATGTCAAATAGTAAATGAAATAGAATAAAAAAATTTTCTTACTCAAAAAGTATCAAAGAATTTTTAATTATTTATATATTAAAAGTGGACATCATCAATGAAGATGCAAAGTTTTGGTCTCTTTTATCATGATCATATGTCTTAATATTCACTTTTAATATATAAATAATATTATTGCTCTTTGATTATATTCACTTTTGATGTTCAATTTTAACGTTAAAATAATATTACTCTAAAATAAATCACTATAAAAAACTATCAGTAATTCACAAGAGGCAAAAATACTTCTTACGATTAACATATATATAAGGATAAATCATTCAAGTATTCTATTTCAAAGAGAACCTTGCTCGCTATTTGAGAAGGTCATTTGTGGAACATAATCTAGTTTAAACAAGAAACAAACCTGGACCGCACCCAAGAAGGGTTTCTGGTTACAGACAAAATCATCTGCAGTGGATATGGTCATACATCCATTGCAAGACAGTGGACCAAGAATAGTCTTTCTCGACCTATCTTTCAGCTGGGTGGCCTTGAACGACAGCAGTTGAGGAAGAGCAGAGACCTTATTTGAGAATGACCACTGAATTCCTGCACCCCATGCCGCTGCTTCAAATTAAGAACAAAATGGTGCAGACCACCAAATGAAGCCCATGACTAATGAAATCATCTAACAGAAACAGATGATAACAGGTTACATGATACCTCAAAGATAAACAAGTTTGGCCCTTTAGTGTGAGTGTGATAAAAGTGACCAAACAAACAACCATAAGATTTATGGCCTTCCACACTTTGAAACAACAGAATGATGATTGTCTTGAAATCGTCGCCTAAACGACTAAACCTTGGAAGAATATCAAAGATAAATAAAATCTAAAAAAAAAAAACTCAGCCTGTGGCAAATTCCCAGTAACACGTGTAGAGAGCAAATAAGGGATACGTATATCTCAAATCCGCTCCTTAATACAATAAATAGTTAAGCAAAGAAGATCAAAAACTATTTTAAGGTAGAAGGTTTTAGCGGCACTTTCTCCATGGAGTAAGATAAAAAGATAGGTATATCTCCTTTGAGAATCTATCAACTTTTGTTATGACATGTGTTTCAGTACCGTTTGAAGAAGAGAGATTAATCCCTAATCCAAATCACAAGATTAAGAGGTCGTAAACTTAGAGAAAAATGTGACTAGCATGTGAAGGGAACCACCATCCTGTAGCAGCCTGAGAGGTGAACAATATGGCCTCCGAAGGAATCTCTAGTGGAATGAACAAAGAACTTCCTCTTCCTATGTTCTTTGGACGCTCTCGTTTCGATTCTTGATCACTATGTTTAGACTCGAAGGATTCACTCCCCTCCAACCTTTGAGATGCGTGATTCTCAAGGCTAGAATCACCTTTGTCTAACGGTCTAGTGGACAACATAGAGTTTGACTACTTGACAAGGATATCTCTAAGACCTAGGGTAATGTGACAGCTTTTTGACAGATTTTGTAACACATACACTAAATTAGAGTGGGCACAAAGGGAAATGGATGATAAGCTATCAGAGTGAATCTTTACTATATTAGTATAAACCTAGGACTTATTTATTGGTTCCTCAACTCCAAGGGCGGCTACCTATCTGAGCGTCTAGTAAAGGGGTCCTTTGTCTCTAATCCAGGATTCCATTAGGGTCCCTGTCAGGAGACTGCTCTTCTTCTTAGAGTTGAACCATATTTAAAGCCTACCGAGCCACTCTTATCAAGTGGTTAATTCCCAAGAAGATTAGAATTCTTTTGAGGGGAAATTATTTCGCGAAACGTCATCCCACGCGCCCCGCGTCTTCAAAAGTGCCTAATCCAATGTTGTGAGATCATTAGCGTTATAACTCTTTACATGATACTATAATGAAACCGGTGGATGTCATTAGGTCTGAAACAACATGTGATCTACTTTAATTGTAATATGTAGGCAATAGGCAGCATCTACCATGCACAAAGATACAAAATCAATAACCCAAATAAGAAAACCAAAAAATGAAAAGTGCTCCTTATAAAGCTCCGCACTATTTAATCACGGTCCACCACCTAGTTGGTATCATTAATACAGTAATACGTTATGCAGTCACTCTTTGTATATTTTATTTCACTGCTATGTTCATTCCGTACGTATTTTTCGCAAGCTTTGTTGGCTCGTTGCACTTGCTCGGGCGATACGGTCAAAGATAGTATTTTTATTTCTCAAGATCATTCAACACGTCGCATTAAATTAAGGAAACATAAATCAAGAACAAGAATCAATAATGCCCGTTTATCATAAAAGGATGAAAAATATAAAAAGAGACAACTAAGACCACGTTTCCACATGTATTCATAAGATTATAAATTTTTAAGCAATATTACCGGTAAAAAAATTTTACATATACATTCAGTCAATTATATATTATTATATTAATAAAAATATTTAATTTAATTATTTATTATTTTAAAAATTTTATAAATAAAAATATTTAATTAAATAATAATATGAAATTTTTTTATATTAAATTTTTATACTATCAATATATAAAAATTAATTTTATATTTTTTTAGTTAGCTTACTTTCTTATAAAAAATCAAAAAATTTCAAAATAAATATTTAATTATATATTATTATATTAATAAAAATATTTAATTTAATTATTTATTATCTTAAAATTTTGATAAATAAAAATATATAATTGATTGATAATATAAAAAAATTTTATATTTATATAACATCAAAATTAATTTCTATATTTAAATCATGGTAAACTTTTCCAAGCACAAAACAGTCCGGTTGAAGTTGCCATCCTCCAGCTCACATCAAAGATTTGGTTTCAGGTTGAGGAACAATCTGTGCAATGGATGGACCCAGCAGCAGTGATTGGGCCCCTGGTATGTCCCTTATAAATCCTAGGTCGATTCACCCCGGTATAAGGCATTAATTTCAAGACCAAAAAGAGGGCATTAATTTGACAGTTAGTAACCATAAAATTCCTGTTCTCATCCACAAAGAGAGAGGGAAGCCAAAGCAAATCAACAACTGCCCCGACATTAGGCTGCACATGGGTGATTCCATTCGTATTCTTTTCCTATGTTTTTTCTTATGTCAATTTCTGAAAAAATAAATACCAGTTCATATCACTGACAGTAAAAGTAAAAACTGAACAGAATAATGCGTGTCAGAATATTTAACGACACAAAAAAATGGAACTGAAAAAAGTCTACTTTTGTTTCGGAAAAAGAGGGGGAAAAAAATGGAATCACGCAACTAATATTTTGTCCAGTGTCAGCCTTGCTCCACTTTCATGACTAAATCATAAACAGAACAGTTCAAGTTTCAGAACGCCGTCAATATTGCAAAACAATTATCAAGCTTAGAAGTGCAAAGTTTCCTGTGTTTTGAAAAAGAAAAAGAAAAAACTTGTAATAAAAATGGCACCAACCTGGGCCCTTTAGTTTACCACCAGCAGCAGCATCCCCCTTCATAGTAGCAGCACCATTTTTGGAACTCGCAAAGCCAAAATAATCTCGCTCCATATGGGAAAATATCAGAGACCAAGTATCTTTTCAGTTATAAATGAATAAGACAGGTAAAAAGAAATGGAAGCAGAAACATTCACGGAATGCAGCGAAGACAGCTGGAGAAAAGGGGAGAAAGACGAAGGAACGAAGCCAAAGACATATATAGGGAAATTGGAAGATAAAACTGCGGGTCGTGCAATCTGGAGCGTTAGATTTTAAGAAATTGGATTTTACGTGACGCTGACTGTGCAACCGATCTCACTCTCACTTCCCCTGTGGTGGCTTTTTAGGTGCATTACAAAACTGTCTCACGCTGGATTTGACACGTGCTGCGGCTATTTCAATTTTTTTCGTTAATTTTTCTTAAACATATTAATTAAGTATTGCAATTTTTTCTTTTGTAGCGGGCAATCGTTCCACGAGGAAAAATGTGGGTAGATCATGCCTATGTGTGGCAGCCTGGCTGGTCACATGATAAATTCAAATTTTGCTTTCACATGTTATTTAGATAGTTCAAGTGAAATCATGCTAGTGTTTGTCACTTAACCTCAATTTTCATGCTTCGATCTTAGCTAATCAATCTTCCTACTTCAATCATTACAATCATTTTATATCATCATCTATTAGCTAATAGCTATGTTACTTGTGCGAAGAAAAAGACAGATAACTTTTAACTGAAACGTACCTTGTAGTTGTAGACAACCTTAAACCCAATGGGGATGTCTGAGAGGTTGTCACGGGAAATGAGGAAAAGTGTTGAAGACATAAAAGAAAAGAAATGGAGGTTTGATGAAACTAAAAAGGAAGACTTTTATCTTTATAATTACCAACCTAATTTGAACTAAATTAATTGATATTTAGAAAATTTTGTATCTTAACTGTTGTTTAAATAAAACAAATTAAAAGTTACCAAAAAATTAAAACACATTTTAGGGTTTACTGTATTTTAAAAGAGCAAAGAAGGCAAGAAGAATAGATTTTTAATTTATATTTAAAATGAGAAAAATATTATATAAATAAAGAGAATTGTTATAACATAAAATAATTTAATTTAAAATGAGTTTATTAATTTTTATTAATATATTTAATTTTAATATACTATTAGTATAAAAAATTCTTATATTATTATTTAACTGTATATTATCACATATTAAAAATTATTATCTCTTATAATAATTAACATAAAAGTCACATGCAATAATGTATGATTGGTTAATAATGCATACAATTTTACTGTATCAATATTGAGTCCTTAGTTAACTTTTAATTTTGTTATGTACATTAAAAAAATTATTAATATAGTTAATAATGATAAATAATTCATAACTCATGTAAAATATTTATGCTTTTTAAAAGATAATATTGAAGCGATTTATATTTTAAAATATCAAAACATTTCTTAATGAAAGATGATAGGAAATTTATTTGACGCTCTTGTTTTTCAAGTGTCAATAATTAAAATGAGTTAGTACTCGTCAAAAAATAAAATAAAATGAGTTAGTAAATATTTATTATTTATGTTTACTAAATTTTAAGTGTATATATATAGTTAATGTGAATAAATATTTAATAACTAATTCAAATACGAATATTGTGGTTGCAACTCCCAGAGAGGAGCATGTGATCGGCGAGTCTATTATTTATTCGTTTGAATTGAATTTGGCGACGTCCCTATTGTAATTGACCCCAGTGTTTGTGCCAACCACAGCCCACGGGCTCCTGGGCCAATGTTGATACTTTCTCACTCCCTCTCATTCTCATGCTTTTTGGTTTTTCGAATGATTTAGCTTTGGTACCACGTGAACGAGAGTGACATAACGATCGTCTCCTCACTGCTAGGGAGATCGCAACTCGATTTGATTTGGTTTGATTTTGAAATATAATTTAACTGATTTAAATAATAAATTTTATTTTAATTTAATTTAGTTCATTTTTTATTTTTTATTAAAATATTTTATAAAATATAAAAAAATAAATTTTATATTAAATAATTTAAAATTTTAATAGATAATTATAAATTTAAAATATTAAATTAAAATATAACAAAAATATTTAAATAACTTTAATATTAAAATATTATATAATATACTTATATATATTTATAAAAATATAAATATAAATAGATAATATATCATATATAATATATTTCATAAAATAAGAATCAATTAAAATTGATTTATTTTAATTTTAATCGATTTTAAATGCCCCTACTCGCTGTGGCCGGTAGCCAGTGCGGTGCAGGCTCATACTTCAATTGGCAGCAACTATCATCCTAAATCCTAAATGCCAAGAAAAAAGGACATCCTAAAGCCTAATCTTACTAAACAGGAGAACCTCCACAGATTCATCTCCTCAAGCTGCACTGCTGTTGTAATATGTGCCCGCCCTAGTCCCTACACTTGCCCTCGCCCCTCAATTTATTAGCACGTACATTATTATGCGAAGACAAGTGATACAACTAAAAAGAATAAGAGGCATCTTTCGATATTTCCCTTTCCTTTTCTTTTTTTAAACATATAGTAGATGGATTTAGACGAAAATATCACATCATACCTAAGCTAACAGTTATATATAGGCTTATTGCAATTTCAGAATCGTCTATCATAATATGTGTTTGACTGTTTGTTCACAAGTTACATTGCAAGTTAACAACCTCAGTGCTCCAAAAAATATGTTCAAACCATCATTGACTCCCGCATCAAGAAAGAAAAGAAATAATCATTGACTCATTTTGTATGGAACAGATAAAAATCTGCCTGCAAGGGGAATACGATATGTAATTACTTAGTATATTCATATTATTGATTAGTAAGCTAATTAGCAAGCTCGAATGTATGAATAAGCTTTAATAGGCCAGTGCAACTCATCGGAGAATTATATCTCTAGATGAATTTTGTTTGTTTTAGAGCTTTATTCTCTTAGAATGAAGAAAATTATGATTCGATGAAAGATCCAGTTTCACCTAATATTTGTGGAGAAATGCTCACCTATCTCAAAATGGACATATATCATATAGAAAAATATTATTTGTACTATTTTTTAGATTTATTATAGACTCATAATAAGAGAAAAAAAATATAAGGTGATGATGTTGAAAAAGAAAAAGTTATGAACTACCATTTTGTGTGTCTCTCTCTCATTGTGTATATACGAATATAAAAACAAATATAAATAACATTACTCTATCATCTATGATCCTAGGCATTCTCTTTTATACAAATTAACTTCTTTTCGCTATGCTCTAACCCTATTATTATTAATGTTAAGGTATTTGCTTAATGAGCCAAGAATTGCATGGAAGACGGGGTTGAGGAGATTTTGGATGGAAAGCAAGTCCCTTTGTAGTAACTCAATTATGCCAAAGATGGTCCTTCAGATAATTTTTCACTCATTTATGCAGGATTCAGGATTCAGTTGCCACTCCTACAACTGGCAAGGAAGCTAAACCATGCCCATTCAGTTGAAACTATAGATTAATTAACCATCCATAGGGGCTGCTCTCTCTCTCTCTCTCTCTCTCTCTCACACACACACACAATTGGGCTATATTCTCCATGTGTAGTTTCTTAACTTGTTGTATTTGTTTTGTTTTTGGGGGGGGGGGGGGGGATTCTGTTGGGTTTAAGCCCATTTTCCAAAGCAAGAACTTTTCATAGAATGCTTGATCAAATTGAGGGGAGGCCCGACCAAAACAAAAATTGAGGGGGAAAAAAAGAATATTTGACCAAATTAACCAACTGTTTTGAAGAAAATATGTTTTACACGTTCATTTCAAGGATAAATTCACTTAATGCAAATAAATGTAAAGTAATTACTCTATCCCAATAAAAAGTAAAATTAAAAACATTTAATTAAAGCTATTGGATAAAAATGTAATCTACTAAATTTTGCTAACAAAAAACTTATTTGAAAACATGCTCCCAAAATTTATCAATATTCAAGCAATTTAGGCTAAAGAAGATGCTCTGTCCCTTAGTAAATAGATTCTTCAATTAACTCACCAAAGCAAGCCTTTGAGCAAGATCAATCAATAAAAATAAAAATGAGATTTGAACTTGCATTAATCAACTTAGGAGTTCATACAAGCTTGAATCTCAACAATAGAAATAAGGAAATAACATAATATTGAAATAAAATCAACAAAGAGAAATAAAAGTTAACAATCAAAGTGGCATGGTGTACGGATTGTCCATCACCTATCCTGTACACATATGCCTTTATATCCCCCCTAAATTTCTATCACTTCTCAGTTGCATGCACATAGTGGTTTCTATGCACCCACGTTCACTATTAGTGGTAACTGTAGCTCAATTGTGGCACAGTCTCCAATTCCTTCCTTTCCTTTAACAATCGAGCTTAATTACCCTCTTGGTTTATCACTCCATTTAGCTTATGCACTCCTTTTAGGCCCAAAAGCACTTGTTAGCTAATGAGCATTTCTAAGAGTCAAATACTTTCCTCGACCTAATTTAGTCTCCAACCTAATTCAAGTTATTTATCTGCTCATCATTTATCACTCTTATCTTTTAATACTAACATTAATCTTTAATTAATTATGGTGTTAATATATGCCCCCATACATTACCTTTATCAAATGGGCGGACACATGTCACATGGTTACTACGAAGTAAAGTATAAAGATATATCCCTTTATCCATAAAATATATATATGAAATAAGAAAAGAGTATAAGCAGATCAACATTGCAATGAGCCAATGAGGCAGTGGCTTACTAGTGTTACCGCATTATGGTGACTGCATGGAATCATGTTCAACTCATGTGGGGTTGATGTACCCTAGAATATCAAAATTAAGGAAATATAATATCAAAATATCCAGATCTTTAACAACTGGGCATATAATCTTTTATTATTCTTTTGCGTCTAATTTTAAGAACTAGGCATTTTGATTTTATATTTTCTTTGTATTTCTCATTTTATATTCTTTCCTTATTTTATTTACAACAAAAAATGCACCTATATCAATATTTGCAAAAACCATACTATCATCTTCTTACTTATTTTTAGCTTTTAAATTTGTCTTATAACTTTTTTAAAATTTTTTTTGTCTTATACCTCTAAATACATGGCAAAAAAAATACTTAGAAAAATGCAACACGACCAAAATTGTTGCCAAAATTTTATTGTTAGAATGATGTGACATTATCAATAATTCTTAGATAAATAAGTAAGTCCTATCATTTTATATCATCCAACTACCACTATAGACTATGTTAAAAAATTCTAGTTATATTCTTGTGACTATATAACATTCCTCATGGCTAATCCCATAAATGCATTAACATAATGTTCTCAGCTAACCCCATAAATACATTAACATAATGTTCTAAAATAATAATAATAAAAAATCACATGCCCAATACTTACATGTGGCATCAAACTATGGACTATATCATCATATTGTTCCTCTTCTTCTTCCTCCTTCTCATCTCTTTTTCTCTACCCTAAACCTCCACCATTAACTACCCACAAACCATAATGCTTGATACCAATCAACAATCTACAAACCCATGTAAATTATAATAAGACTTCCCTTAAGCCTCTTGGAACAACCATTGAAAGCTAAAATCAATCCAAGCATTAACCATGCCCATCACTATGGAAGGAAACCAAACTACACTAGAAACCTAGAAAATCAAGTCTCTCAAAATCCACATAATAATGAACCACACCCCCATGAACAAAATGAACTCTATCTACATACCTAAATGAAGTTAAGATCAGCGCATGTGGCATCGCTCCGTTGTTAAATCTCCAATAATTTTGACTCTAAATCTTGGAGATTTTTTCTTCATATTGCTCTAAAATTTTAGCTCTAGTATTTTTCTTTCCATCAATATTATTTCTTATCATAATGAAATGACCTTTGGTTTATGATTTGAATTTTATCTTTCTCATGACAAATGCTAACGTCGTTTAGCTTTGGTGTATTACGTCCTAATGCCACCTAAGATACCATGTAAGATTATTTTGTCAATAGAGTTAAGGGAGTTAGACAAGAGGATAACAATATGATGATTTTAAGAGTTAAAAAATTAATTAGGAGCGAAAAATAAATAGAGGATAAATTTAAAATTTGTAATAAGTTAGAAGATGAAAGTATTAATTTTGCTTATTTATCTTTTATTTGTAAGTTATTGTGTTAAGAAGATTTAAACTAAATATGTATTTGCTATTAAACCCTACCTCAAGTGGCACCTTTATTGCTTTGTGTCTAAGGAGTTGATAGCTTTGAGTTAGAAATTCGATTTTTATTTGTCCATTCCTTTAACATTCCTCTACTAAGAGCTCCCTAAAACCAAAAAAATAAAATAATATATATTCGTGATATTTAAACAAATTCTCTCTCTCTCTCTCTCTCTCTCTCTCTCTCTCTCTATATATATATATATATATATTTGGTGAAATCTACCAATTCACTTAGCTTTATTACCGTAAATCCAATTAATCTAACCGCAACTATAGAAGTATCAGAGAGGGTTTTAAGTCTCCTAACAGAGATTTTTTCCATTTTTAAAGCTCGAATCCAAAACACTTAGTTAAAGAGTCAAAGTACCTGTTACTTTGACCAATCTTACATTGGTAGATACAATATTATAATTTTAATTTACTCTCACGTGGTGTCAACTTAAATAAAATATTAATTTTTTTCAAAATTATTAGTGAAATTAATTTTATCCTTTAAAAAATAATATTAATTTAATCTTTTAATTATAAAAAGTTAAAAATAATATTAATTTAATCTCTTAATTAAAAGTTTGATTGTCGTATTTTTGTTGTCAGTAAAACGAATGATGATTTTAATACCATTTATGATCATGATAATCGAGGTATTAAATTAATACCAACTTTATTGAATTAAATTGATGTATCATGGATCGAAGGCTAATTGAGTACCGACTGCTTACTTCAATCAAAATTAGCTTCGCGCTAAACTTAACCCAATGGTGAGTTGGTGTCGTTTTGTCAAAGCAGGGACCTACTAAAACGGCCACCAATTTCGAAGGATGGAGGATGGGACAGCATTAGCCAAGAGACAAACGCATCCCATGTAGTAAAATGGTGAATGCCATTACCAATCTTTGTTCCTCTCACATCACTTTCTTGGTTCATTTGTTTCCAACCTTCTGTAAATGTATCACCCCCATATATATTAACAAAAAAGACCGCGAGGGCCTAGATGCCAACATGGTATGGCCATGAACCACAAGTGGCATATTTGTATACGTACGCCGTTTTGGTCCACCAAAGAGTTGCAATGATAGCCACGTCCACATTGCTAGCCTACATACGATACGAACTTTCATCACATGTACTCACCTGAGACAAAATTTCAGAAGTTCCTGCTACTGCCAATCCAAGGATTGATGTTTAAATTTCAAAATCTACATTAAGAAAAGATAAGAAAGCATTTAAACATCTCATGCTCGGTGCCGAAATTGGCCTTCGTGGGGACCAATATAGCTGACCTTTGAAGTTGTAATGTTAATGAATCTTATTAAATTAATTTACTATATTAAACTTTGGTTAATATCAAATCAAATTAATTTTTGACTTATTTAAGACTAATTTCTGATATAAAGTAGTAAATACTGTAATAATCACATCATACGCCATACCTTTCGGACCTTAGATTTCATAAAATCACTTTGACCAGTACCTACTTATTTTTTTCTGCTAAAATAAACCTTAAACCAACCGCCACGAGGAGATAAATTAACCAAAGTTGGTTCTTGGTGTAAATCATCCATCATTACCAAAGTGGAGATCACGTTTACAACAAACCTTTTAGGCAACAATTAAAGAGGTGATACACGCCACCCACGAGACATTGCAACCAACCAATGACAGTGACTATAACATTTCAATTTCAAGTTTTCAACAGGCATAAGGTTCAAACAAAAGCAAAAGTAATAATTACACCAACCAGAATCCACAAACAAAAACTAATGGAACAGATATCAACTCCCCCCCAAGGAATTACTTGGTAAGAAAAAGGTGGGGATGGCACAATATAGATTAGAGGAGAAAAAGAGGAGGAAATCCAAAGAAATATGAGGCCCAAGCTCCAGAATACAACATACGCACATGATTTTTAGCAAGCAAAGTATGGGCTCCGACTCTGATCAAACAATGGAGACGAATCCAGAGCAAACTCATGGAGAAGATACATCATCTATAGTTCTACAAGATCATGTTGTCGGATTTGGTCTTGAACCTCTTTCAAGCTAGACCGACGTAACTCGTCAATGCTCTGTGCCACTTCAGACATTGATGGGCGCTTATCAGGGTATGGTGCTGCACAATCAACAGCAAGCTGCAACAACTGAACCATCTCCTCTTCAACATTCTGATACCTAAGGAGCTCTAGATCAAAGACCTCAGAAGTCCACTCTTCTCTAACGACGGATTGCACCCATCTCGGGAGGTCTACTCCTTCCTCATTTAGGAGAGCGTGGGTAGGTGCCTTCCCAGTAAGAAGCTCCAACAGCAATACACCAAAGCTGTATACATCTGCCTTTTGAGATACTTTGCGAGGATCGGTAACCTCAGGCGCACGGTAGCCAGCAACACGGTTGGGGGTAGACGAGGGGCCAACAAGGTGTGCAAGGCCAAAGTCAGACACTCTGGCATCATAGGACTTGGTCAAGAGGATATTAGACGACTTTATATTTCCATGAGAAACATTAGGCCCCTGTGAATGCAGGTACTCAATGCCACAAGCAGCTCCAAGTGCAATGCCTGATCTGATTTCCCAATTCAATGGTGTCCTGCCCGCTCCTTTGTTTCCTGTAACAAAAATCAGAAACACCTTAATGAATGAGGCTTTGGCTCAGGCTCTATTTCATGTTTAATATAGTTCCAGTGAAGTCAATGGATGGGATTCAATAGTCGATGGAAAATTATGGGGGCCAAATTCTGAGTTGAAGAGAAGAAAACCACAGAACTTAAACCTCTAATTTGTTGATGGAAGTAGTATTACCATCTATTATTTGCTTAAGCCTAAGAGCAGATGAAGGATTCAGACAACGGGCCAATTTTGTGATCCAATTAAAAGGCATGATGCCAAATCTCATCCTAACAAACCCCATATGGGATGTAAGAGGAAACAAGTGAATTGCATCTTCTCAGATTCTACGTCCCAAAACATGCTACAATCTCATGCCCCTTCTTTTGTCAGATCAGATGCAAAGTAATCAAAGCCACTGACATAGCAATGATGCATTCCGCATAAAAGAAACTCACAAACAAAACCAAAAGAACGTAAATTGCAGCCATCATACTAAAAGAATTGATGAAGTCCAAAGTCATAACCACAAATCATAGAAATGCATAAGCAGGTAAAAAGGGAAAAGAAGAAAAAGGAAGCATAAGGGATTAAAAAGCTGACCATGCAAAAGTGCCGATAAGCTTCCCATTGGCATGTAATCATGGACAAGCAGCTTCTCATCCCTGCTGAAATAGTAAGCCCTGAGAGGGACCAAATTCTGATGATCCATTGCTCCCACCGCCTCAATCTTCTCCTTGAACTCCTTCTCAGAGATGGTCACATCCTTCAATCTCTTCACAGCCACAACCGGCCCAGCCTCCAAAACCGCCTTGTACGCCGTCCCAAATGTCCCTTTACCCAAAACCTCCGCCGAAGCTCTAAGCAAATCCTCCAGATCAAATGGCCTTGCCACGGCCGCCGTTGCCGAATTACCGAAAAACACCAACTTTTTGGCTCCACTACCACTACCACCACCACCACCACCACTATTCGCCTCAGCCTTGTTGCCGTTCCCTGCCGCCATAGCCGCCGCGGCCGCTGCAGCCACCGTGTACCCATTATCGTGAGCGCCATTACTTTGAGCCCCATTCTCCACATCGGCAACTGGTTTGTCACCTGGAACTTCGGCCTCAGGATGCTTAACAGTTGCAACTTCAACGGCACTGGTCTTCTTGCCACTCTTGTTCCTGCACAAAAGGATCAGTGCAAAAACGACCAACAGGAGGCACACCACGGATCCGATAACGATTCCGGCGATGGCGCCGCCAGACAGCTTCTTCTTCTTCTTGCCCTCATTGCCGTCTGTTGAAATGTCAACTGAAGGAGCAGCTGCGGTTCCATCTCCAGGGCAGAGGCTAAGGGGTTTCCCACACAGCGAATTCCCCAGAAACGAATCTTGGGGGAATGTCTGCAACTTGTTGGGGACAGAGCCATTGAGCAAGTTGTTGGAGACGTTGAACTGCTCCAGGTCGGGGAGGTTCAGCTGCGGGATGGGACCGGAGAGCTGGTTGTTTTCGAGGAACAGAGTTCTAAGTCTGGTCAGATTGTTGAAGGCCGTTGGGAGCACGCCGGAGAAGTTGTTGAAGCCCAAGTTGAGGCGAACGAGGTCGGGTAGATGGAGCAAGAAGGGTGGGATTTCGCCGGAGAAGAGATTGCGCTGCAGGTAGAGGTTGCGGAGGTTGATGCAGGAGGCGAGATCTGGGGGGAGGGGGCCGGTGAGGGCATTGAAGCGGAGGCTGAGGGTGCGGAGGTGGGTGAGGTTGCCGAAGATTCCGGTGGGGATGCGCCCGGAGAGGGCGACGGCGGGGAGGTGAAGCTCGACGACCTGGCCGTGCTCGCATTGGACGCCGACCCAGTTGCAGGGGCTCTGGTTGGTGGCGTTCCAGAAGAGGGTTCTGCCACCCACTGAGGACCGCAGAGCCAGCAATGCCGCTCGCTCCGATTCCAGATCTGCCTTTCCCAGTGGAACCGCCAGCAGCAGCAGGGATAAGACGGTGGCCGCAAAGCCAATGGTGACCCTCTCATTCTGAGGCACCATTGCTCTGTTTTTGGGCTTTGCTCTACTCTGCTCTGCTCACCTCACGGCACAGAACAGAGAGCAGCGAACAATGGTTGCTGGATTGAGTTGGGTTGGGTTGGTGGGTTATGGTTGTGGGTTTATTTTGATGGACATTGCTCGGCTCTTTCTCTGGTTGAGAGGGACAGATAGACAGAGAGAGAGTGAGTATGTGTGTGAGAGAGATAGAGAGTAACCGAAAGGAAGGCCAAGCTGCAATTTATTTTTTTTAAAAAAAAATAATAATAATTTTGTCTGTCACATTGAGAGAGAGAGAGAGAGAGTTGAAGGTCGAGGTCCAGGCTGTGTGCTTATGAAGACACACTACCAAAAAGAAACCCTAGCTAGCTGTAGCTGTATCTCTCCACAAACTAATGTGAGTAGTCAACTCCCCTCTTTTTTCCCTTCTTTGTCTTTCCTTTTACTAATTTCTCTCTTTCTTTATTCTTTCTTTTTAATCTGGATATCAATGCACCTCTCTTTTGTGGGTCATGTTACGTTGCTCCCCGTCAAGTCTGGGAGTTAGTTACTCTTTGTAAAACATCACAAAAGTAATATTGCAAAAAGGGTATCTTGTATTTTTATTTGCAAATCGAGGCCATTGCACATCCACGGCATAATAACAAATTCGCTCTCTTTCTCTGCCCCGAGGAGACCCCCGTGGAGGGTGAATAGGATGAATCATTCAACATTCAGATTTGCATACACATATTAAGCAATATTCAAACAGCAGGGGTTGGGGACGGGCAGAGATGCGCGGTGGACATGAGGCGGTGCGGGGTTGGCGACGCGATGGGGTTGTGTCGCAGATGCGGGCTGGTCATCGTGGGTCGGCCGACAGACTACCGGAGCTCGACCAGAGTCGGACAGAGGTTCACGGTGGCTCGGAGGAGGACGTCAGTGGCACAGATGCACTACAATTCGCGGCTGAACAAGATGGGTCGCGGTGGTCGCTGGTGGTGTTGGGTTTTTCGGACAAAAAGGGAGCAGTATTGCTCTGCAGCGGGAAAGGTAGGTGGTGGCGGTCGGTTCAGGCTTGGTGATGCGGTGGTTCTGAGTTTAGTTGCTGTGTTGAGGTGTTGGGAGGCCTCTATTTGCAAAGAAAAAATATTTGACATTCTTATAGCAATATTGTATTGAAATATTTTATAATTTTTTTAGAGGAGTAACTTACTCCCAAAGTTAAAAGGGAGTAAGGTAACAGGCACCCTCTTTTGTTCCTTACAAGAAGAACAAAACAATTTTCCTTTTTTAAAATATATTTTAAATCTATATGCATTATTTTTTAATTTCATTTTTATATTTAATATTTATCTTTAAATTAAATTTTTATAGTTTATAATAATTTCATGTCAACTTTGTAATATTATACCCACAATCGACAACAACAATTACATTAAAAATACTTATACATAAGAAAATTCAATTAAAATTAAATTAATTTAAGATATATGTTAAAATTCTATTATCTACATAAGTAACGCTGGCAACCAAGACTCCTAGCATCGTTGTCTACTGCTTTTTTTTTTCCTCGTTTAATTACTGTTTTAGGCTTTTAGCAGCTTCAGATTTGTTATCATCAGCCAACACGCGGAGCGGGAGGGTGTATTACCACTCAATAGGGTAATTCGTAACTAGAAAAAACAGTAACTGAAAAAGGCGCATTATGCCACTATCTCGTTTCGGCGGCATCTAAAATGCTCAAAGGCGCTTCATGTACTATGTGATCCAACGGTAACAGATTGATAGTGTAAGGTACACCAAGAAAATATGATAGACGGTAAACTCCACCTACCTTCTTCTTTGTCCTGTTTTCACAAACCCTGCTTCCATTTGCCTCCCTTCGCCAGATTGAACTGCCACTACTGACACCACCACAGCCCCGGCGCCGCCACCACCATTACCGTCACCTATGCCAGGGGATATGACTCCACAATCTGATAAATTTTATATTTTTTCAATTCAATCCCCTATTTGAAATTAAATCCTTCTTTGATAAGTTCTCATAAAGAGATGATTAACTTTTACTTTGGGAGGGCGAATCTGCAAATACAAAATGATACTTGCCTTACAGTTACAGGAACAAGCTTCTCTTCATTTCTCGCTCCTCAGTCATCCAACCACCAATTCGCCATTCCTTTGCTTCAAACCCGTGCTTCCTCCCATATTTACAAAAATCATGACAGGAACCAGTAGAAGTCCAAAGATAATGTGGAACAACTTTTTCACCGGTATTTCTAGAAGATGATTTGCTAGCAGAGAACCTTCTTACTTCTAGGGTCACTGGTAACTCTTCACTTTCCTTAGCCTTCAGATGGGAGATGGGAGATGAGATATGCAAATCAGTGGAACAAGATTCAAAATAACAATCCTACAACCCAAAACAAAGCTGATCTTAAGTCTGATTTAGGGGAGAGAAAGAGGGGCAAGAGTGGAAGTGATGGTGTTGGGGGAGTACGTCAATAACAGGGAGAGAGAAAGGGTTAAGGATATTTTTAATGTGCATTATTAGTTATTAGTCTCACCGATAAACTATTAGATTCTCACCATCACATGATAATGATAAAGTGTGTGGTGCTGCTTTGAGGTGCACGATAAATCGTGCCTCTGATTTCTACTTTCCTTTTGCCATGAAAGAGCAACCACCGGTCGATTTATAAAACGGAATGATGTCATAACAACAGGCAACAGTCACGTTGCCGTCGGTTATGGATAATATAGGATTCTCAAGTTAGATGAATATAAATATTACTAGCTCGAAACAGTCCGTATATTGGTTACAACAAAATATAATTGATTGGATGAAGGG
This sequence comes from Pterocarpus santalinus, assembly GCA_031439595.1. Classification (NCBI taxonomy): domain Eukaryota; kingdom Viridiplantae; phylum Streptophyta; class Magnoliopsida; order Fabales; family Fabaceae; genus Pterocarpus; species Pterocarpus santalinus. The sequence continues at coordinate 54,032,001 of CM062524.1, forward strand.
AGGAGGCTTTATATTTTAAAATTACCAATAGTCAGTTGTTGTTAGATTTACCAGCTGCCCATTAAGTATTGATCATGATTGAAGCATCCTTGATATGTTAACGGTTGTTACAATATTCTTTAAACAATTTGTGATTTCTATTGCATCCTGCCAATGTGCAAAAATGCACTTCTTCTTTTCTTTTCTTTTTTTACCCTCTAAATTTCGGCTCATTAGGTTTGTTATAGTGTAAAACTATAATATACATATAGCTTCGATTATTAAATGTCATAATCTCAATTATTATGTACAGATTTTTCAATGTATATGTAAATTGATGCTTTTAGTGATCTCTTTCCGTGAGCCAACTCCTCTAATAATGTGTACGGGTTATGGGTAGAAGTCTCGAAATTTTGGCTCATATAATCAAGTTCGAACGGATTTTTTACTGATTTAAAATAAAAAAATTATTATTTTTTGATATACATCATTTAAACTTTTTTTACTAATTTTTTTTTTTAGATAATAGTAAATTTGATTAAAGTTTGATCGAATTTATCACTGTTTAATTTTTTTTGGATGAACAGAAATTAATCCAGAGTGAATAAAATTTAAAACTATTCAAGTAAATAGTATTGAATTCGATCCAACCTAAATCGAATTCAATACTATTCATTTGAATAATATTGAATTCGATTTAATCTTGATCAAATTCAAGGAGGTTGCAAAAGTTTAGATAGAATTTATGGTGGATTCTAAACTTTGAGGTACATGATGGATTTAATATGATTAAATGATAAAAAAAATATGATTACTTATCATACAAATATAATTAATTGCCACACGAGATATGCCAAAACGTCAGATCCACGACGGATTAGAGTCTATCCTAAAATATGATAATGATTAAACTTTACTCTCTATTAAAACTGTAAAGGAACGGATGAGGATGACGTCCGAATCAATCGTTAGAGGCTTAAGAGCCATAATATTTAATATTTAAAAAATTTATACTTATTATTCCTATGCATGTGACTGTTGGTGTATATATATTCTTTCATTATATTTAAAAGAAATATTTTTTCATACTTATATTGCACCAGTGAATTGAATTCATTATTATTTATCCAAAAGAAAAAAAATATAAACTTGTGATATTTTTAATTAATTATCATTAAATTTGATTAATTTATTATAATAATAATTAATTAAGAAATATCACATGTTTATATTTTTTTTCTTTTGAGTAAATAGTGATGAATTCAATTCACTAGTGTAATATAAGTATAAAAAAATATTGCCTTTAGATATAATGAGAGAATATATATACACCTACAATTGCATGCATAGGAACAATAAGAATATATTTTTTAAATATTAAATATTGTGACTCTTAAGCCTCTAATGACTGATCTGAATGTCATCCTCATCTGTTTCTTTGCAGTTTTAATAGAGAGTAAGGTCTAATAGTTATCATATTTTAGGATGGACCCTAGTCCATCATGGATCCAATATTTTGTCATATCTTGTGTGGCAATTAACTATATTTATATGATAAATAATCATATATTTTTTTATTTAATCACATTAAGTCCATCATGCACCTCAAAATATAGAATCCATCATAAATTCCATCTAAAATTTTGCAACCTGCTTGAATTTGATCCAGGCTAGATCGAATTCAATATTATTCACTTAAATAGTATTGAATTTTACTCATCCTAGATCGATTTCTATTCATTCAAAAAAAAAGTAAATAGTGATTAATTTAATACAGCCTCAAAAAAAAAAGGACATTTTCACAAAAAAAGGTTCCAATGACGTATATTTGAAAATAATAATTTTTTTATTTTAAATCAGTAAAAAACCCCAAATTTGAACCATAAGGTTATCAAACTTCGTAAACAGACAAAATAAGTTGAGCAAAATGGAAATGGAAATTGTAATTGAGTTGCTGACACCCTTGGCATAAACAAATGGAAGACTTTGAATATGATATGAGGTTTATTAAAGTTAAATTCCAACAACTGCATAGTACTTGATTAATTTATTTAAGTTGTTAATCAACAAGAGTATTTATACCCTTTTTTTTTTTGGGGGGCGGGGGGGATAGAAAGTTAGGTTCTAGTCTACTTGAAGTGACACATATATATAAAAATCTCACGCCTCGTGTAAGTTCTTTTATTATTCCTTCCAAATTGGTTGGGTTAATTCCACGACTACAAATATTAAGAAAAATCGCTCATTAAATTATTTTGAATTTTATTATTGTGGTTATAATTTAATATGCTAACCTTCCAAAGTTACTCATTAAATTATGTGCATAACTTAAAAAAAGTATCTGCAAAAATAATTTTTCACAAAACTAAGGATTTTGATTCTAGATTTTTGCAAGTAACAACTACTTCTTGCCTTTGCACAAGGTAGTGTTCATCACCTACTATCACATCACTTATACTAAAAATCCCTATGAGAACGTCTAGTTTCAACACCGCACTCAAAGATTACTCAAGGTGAAGTGTATCCCATACAGATCATTGGATGGGAGATGATAATATCAAATAAATAGTTTGCACATGGAAGAATGTGCATGCAATTCACTTGTTTCTCTCAAGGTTCTAAAGAGTTGTTTTCACAGTGTACTTATCTTCGTTTTGGCATGTCATCCTCTTCCTGGAACTCATCTGTCGCAGCAGATTGTTGCCGTGACATATTCTTCTTGTTTTTCACCAGTTTTGTCTTCTGGGGGTCGCCATACATCTCTAACGTCCCTAGCGAACATGTTGTTTTGGCTTGTTTTCTCCTACTGTTGTCCTAGATTTGACTGTTGTTTGGGACATTAGAATTTTCTTCTGTCAGATTGGTTTATTTTGTGGCAAATTTAATGCTAATCTATTGAGAACCAAGGTTTTCAATTTTTTTTACTCTAATATTGCTTCCATTTTTATAGGAAAAAAAATTATGGACTTGTTATAATTTACGATCGAGTACTTAAAAGATTCATATGTACAATAAAAAGAAATGAATTTTTAATGGTATTTTTCCCCTTTTAGCTATTTAGGAAGTGTCAAATCCACGCTCTCAATACCAAGCCTAGAATAGTTGGTTATTTATCTTCGTAAAGATGTCGACTTTGAATGTCTATTATTAACGTTTGATTGGATATTTCCGGTTATTAATTTTTTATGTAAAGATATTTCTAAAATGTTGAAAAATAAGCTATTTCAGTGAGAGGTAAAAGTTGAAAATCACATAATGTTGAGGTCCGTATTGACAAAGAAACCCTAGATTCGTGGGTTTAGATCATGTTATAGGGTCAAGTGGGCGATTCCCACTTGTCAGGGATAGTGTGGCGCCTTCGTTCAATCGTTCGTTCGAGAGAAAGTACCACTTTGCCAAAAGTTGGGAACCCTGGTGTTTTCATTCTGATCAACCTATATTCACTTTTCTAGCAAAAATCGTGTATCCATTTAATTTCATTTAGCAAAAGTGGGCATAGCGAAATGGGCGAACCGATATGGCAAAGAATCTAATAAAAATGCCTTTGAGTTTTGCAAAAGTTCTAGCTATCGCGAAGGCTTGATATTTTGGCTCACCAATTTGGAAAGCATGATCTATAATTTTCCGTAAATTATTTTCCAACACAAAGGTAAACAAATGTTACTTAAGAGCGCCACATAAAGTTTTATAATGATTTATTCCTGACATCTTTCGGAAAATTTGTTAAAGTTTTATGAACCGGATACCCTTTTGATAATTGTGAGTTTTAGAGATATATTATAAATGGTTGGTGGGCAATTTTTAAACGTAACAGATGATTGACGTCATTATACGAAGACAGAAGTAGGGCCATCCTACAATATGACTGATAACGGCAGGTCTAGAAAGCAAATGAGCAGTGAGACAAGAAAAAGGAAACCTGGCCTGTAATACAATCCATAATTCCACATCAAAGCAAGAAACTAAAATGAAAAAGAAAATGGATAGAAAAGTATAAGTAAGGTTTTTCTACGCTCTCTCTTGGGGGCTTGGTACAATTCGATTGCACAACCATAATGCACATGCGGCTGGAACAAATAGTTAGCTGTTCTTAATGGTATATCTGGTTGGAAAGCTAGTCGAGTCTGCTTTTCTATTTCTATTTGGTCACCCCTGTGAGGACCAGCGTAATTTATCTATCCAGACCAACTTTCCCGTTGCCTGCCTCCTCTCTTGTTGAGAGTTTGAGCTCTGTTTAACTATCAAAAAAATTACCTTGTTGATTACTATGTCACGGACGCCAGCACATTTTTTATTTCTTGTGCCTCATACATTATAGAAGTTTCTTCTATCAGCTTTTGTCAAGAAAACTTGTAATTAACTACGGTGGCTGATCTCTTGCGAGCATTGTCTTCTTAATCACTCCAAGAATTTGTGATTATACATTTGCAGGAGTTCGATTTAGTAATATGTGAACTGTAAAATAAGTGAACTGACACTTTCATTGCCCATCTTATAGGAAGAATGTGATTTACTAGAAAAGATCTTGGGTGGTGTACGTTGCACATTGCAAAAGCATAAAATCGTAGTTATCTATCGCGTACTTGACTTTGAAATAAATGGGATAATTGGGCTCTTTGCTGAGAAACGGCAGTTTTCCGAGTGTCCAAGGCCTAGGAGCCCATGTGTACGGTGTGGCAAATGGTAGTAAAACATCATGATTATGCCTGGCCAGCGGCCATTCCGTCCTATCTTCGAATTTGAGGAATTGCTATATAAACTTTTGTTTTGTTAGGTGAATACATATTTCAAGGAGAGCGGAGATCTCCTCTTTTTAAAGTTTGAGTAAATCAGTAGTTTTATTAACGATTTACAGTTATGTTATGAATCTCTTATTACTGGAAGATCCCGTTGCCATCCCTACTTGTTACTATTCCTATGAGTGTATCCGTATTTAAAACCTATCATACACCTAGAAACGAAGTAGACGTTCTCCGCCAAATTTTTTGATGAAAAACATATTTTTTAACCTCACGTCCCTACCTTTAAACGTAGATGGTGATCATTCATATAATGCAAACATTAATAAGAAATAAGAATGCACTTCTCAAAAGTTTAGATATCACTAGCCTTATAACTTTCAAGTGGCTAGTTGCACTTGGTTGATCGATTATTCACAACTTTTAAGTAGTTTTCCAACACTAGATTATCTACTGGAGATTTTTTCCCGATTTAAATAAAAGAAAATGTTTAATAACACCATACCTCTTGCTCGGGTAAATTTAAAAATTATATTTAAAAAAAAAGTTGACCGTAAAATCCTTTTAGGTTCATAGGGTAAATTTGCATGCAACGCACATCGGATTCTTCCGTAGCAGCTCTCATAGTTTCAAAATAGTACAATTAAATTTTATTACTTTTTTATTTTGGTCAATAATTACACCTGATTACCTGAAAGCCAACAACAGAGATGGTCAATATGTTCTTGTGATGAACCTAACATTAATAACGAGAGATGGATCTACCAAATAGCAAGCTGTGGGCCACATCCTGATCCGCACCAAATCTTTATTCCATTTCAAACTGCGATGCCAGCCCACCTATATTCGAGAATTTTCGTAGTTGCAAGAGACAAAAGCAAGTCATGAAATACGAGGAAGCCCTCAGCTCTTGCTGAAAAACATAGACATGCTCTTCGTACAATAATATTTAACATTAAATATAATATCTTTTTTCTATAAATATATATTTTATTTATCTCACCTCGAGTCCTCAACAATTATATTTCAATACGCACTCACACTTACATTAATATCCATCTCATAAGTGTCTTTACATCGAATGTTCAAAAATCATTTTTCAAAATAATTGCTAATTGACGAAGGTTTCTAATGATTGCATGACGTGACAAAGTACTAATTTCTTTTGACAGCAATAATTGCAATTCGTATCGGGCTCATCTCAGCTGTTAAAAAACTACTACTGCAATTGAGCCACACCTTCTATTTTGCCATCTAAACTTTGTTCTGATTTGATGTTCCTAATTCGTTCACGTTAGAACCCGTGATTCTTTTAGATTCACAAAGCATTTCTCTTAGTGGAGGTTTGTTCACGCCGGGCCTTCTAAAGAACTGACATTTTCACCAACATTCTTGAGGATGTCTGATAACTGCTATAAGAAATTGAAACTATTGAATAATGGCTGCACAAAGGGAGAACTAGTTGTGACTTGCGTGTCTAGATTCAGATGCAGCTTACATTTCAAGGAAGCTAACCATAGGGACCAGGATATTGCCAACCCACTACATGAATGACTTGGAGTTCTGTAAAAGTACCAATGGATGCATGCCTGCCGATGAATATGTGCCAGATTGTAAAGGAAGTTGATCGTCAGAGATCTAAAGAATATATCGTATATATTTTAAGATTATAAAAGTGCTCTTACAACCGCAGTTTCTTAAATCTGGTCACATAACATCTCGAAGAAATGTTAAAAGATATCAATAAAGATACATACTCTCGGTGAATCCCATGAGAAATTTCTAGTCCTGCCTCAATGAAACGAAAAAGATCATTTCCATTTCATAGTGCAGCTTCTACTTTCACATGAAAATAATAGGAAATGAAACTTTTGTTCTTCTACTAGGTACTTATTTGCAAGTTCAATAAGCCCGTAACAAACAACTTATGACACATGGTCTCTCAACATGACCAAAATAGCACTCCGCTGGAGTATTTCAACCATAGGTTGCACGAATTGCAACTTCATCACAAGCAATTGATACCAAGCTTTTGAAAATGATCCTTGTCAAGCAACTAATAATCATTGGGATAGTGATATCAACAGAACTAACACAGCTAAACTATGCAAATTGAATACTCGGTATTGAAGCTGGGAAGGTGAAACGGTGCAACACCACCATGCAACCCCAGGTTGTTTAAAGATTCTCCAGCCTTAACTTGGGTGGCTGCATGTGCAAGACATGTTTGGTCAACAATAAATCCAGGCAATCGAAGTGTACCAACAGCTTTTGTTGCCATATGTTATCAAATGCTCAAAGAACACTGAATTAAATAAAAATTCTCACTCAGAAAGCTCAAGTATGAAAAAGTTACTGTAAAAACTAAAAAGCCTTTTATTCATGAGATGAAACGAATAATTAAGAGCACCTTTTTTCTATGAAGGAATAATTCATAGAGAAAACCAAAGTACAAAGCCTCAGAACAAGCAATCCTCCCTATAGAAACAGTAGAAGGATCTACTTTAGCTTTCAGAATGCCGAGACAGAGCTTTGAGGCTAACCAAATAGGGATTGAACTACACTTAGTTCTAATTATTAACGTATTCAAATTTATACAGCATGCACAAATACCCCAGCGAAGAACTTACACGGTCATAACTGTCGTGATGTGTTCTAAAGTACAACTAAGCCACCACAAGATGGGACAGAACAACCAAAAGATAAAGCATACTTCACAGAAGCAAGTATTATAGATAGGTATTTATTTACATTAATAGAAAATTTGGCCCCAAAATTAAAAACAAAAAAAAAATCGAACAGGCCTTCCTTTATTGTCCATCGATCATTCAATCATTTCATGGATATACTTAGACATCTACACATATCCTTTAATCAAAAGATGCAAAAAATATACCGATCACAATTTTGACTTCCAAAATTGCATAGTCAATCGTTAAGTATTAAGGATAGTGCATGTGCAAACAAGTGGTTGGATTCCTTGGTTTTCAATCTGCTTAAATTATGTCATTGCCTTATCACCATGAGGGCTAGTGAAAGGTGCATCTAACAAAGATACCGTTGCAGTGATTTCATTGGGAGGTCCAACGTATTATGTACCTCATCAAGAAGATGACATGAGTCTACTATAAATTAGCACAACCAATCAATAAAAGAGATGTAAAACTTTTTTGCAATGCATTTATTTAAAGGAATTCATAACTTTATTATTCATTTTCATAACATTATACAATATTAGGTGTAAATTGCCATTTGAATACATATCAAAATTAAATCAAATTCAAAATATAAATCATATGACGTTTGTATGGCATCTCTTGTTTGTCCTATTTTATAAAGGACATTGATTAAGGTTCTGCAAATTTGTTGTATTTTACAGAGTCCATTGATCAAGATTTTGTAATCAAATTGAATGAAAACCTCGAGCTACCACCATCTTACACGAGTAAGATGCTTTGAAAATTTCACTGTTAAAACAGAGTCCTGTGATCAATGTTGCAAGCGTTCCGGAATTGGGTTGGCAGGGAATCTTGAGAATGTTGCGCGCCAAAGAGAAGGCAAAACCCATGGGGGCGCAAGCGGCAGCAACAAGTGATAAGGATACTCAAAGTAACAAAAGAAGGAGCAATTCCCCTGTGCTCCAATGGTTTGTAAAATGAAAAAGGAGGGGGACGATGCCTATGCTTCTTCCTCTTACCGACTATCAGCGCAGATGCAGATTATGGAGGACGCATGCAATGCGATAGACTGATGAGACATCGATCAAGAAAATTGGTGAGCGATTGAGAAAGAGCGGCTACAAGCAAGGCAGGTAGTTGGCGAGAGAGAATATCATGTGAGGTTTAATAGTGAGCCTACAACAGCAAAGCGGCTTGGCAGCTCTCGGTCCCTGATGTTAAGTTAGGGTTAGGGTTGCCGCAAAATCCGAAATGACGAGTCCACCCCTACCGCCTTATGATAATGGCGGTACTAATGTAATGAGATCCTCGATCAGATAGGATTCCTTAGCTGTCACTATCATTAAAATCTTAAATTTACGGTTTTCAGATTGAAACTGAACTGAAGATGACAGCAAGAGCCAAGAGGCGGCATTGGCACACTGGCAGTGCCAGGCAGCGGCTTTGACCTTTTTTGTTTTTGGGCCATGAGGCACAAATTCAGGTCTTGTTGCTGTTGTGTTATTCGGGCCTTGGGCCTTTGGGATGTGTGGTCAGCAATCGTTTCTATCAGAACTAATTTGATGCATTTCTGAAACTCTGAATAAATTGACAGCCAAACAAAGCAGGTCGTGTGCTACACTACTTTAAACATAGTGTGTGGTGTACTGTTTAAAAACTGAGGGTGTGCTATGGATAAACACCTTAAGTTGGAGTTGGAAACAATCATAGCCGACAACTTCATTTTATAACTGAATTTTTTTTTTCCTTCTCTGTAAACAACTCCCTTGCATCTCCCCCTCTCTAACAGATCTGGTTTTGAGTGGGTTGCGTTATTGTAGGACATGTTGTCGTCCTCTAATTCTCTGTTCTTCGCAGGTGAAACTACAGAATCATTGATGTTGAAAGCATCATGCTTTCTTCTGATGCTGCAACATAACGCAACTTCTTCTCCTCTTGTCACCCAACTCACTTTCATTGCTCTTCGCATAAAATCCATGCTATAATCTCATCACTCACCCCATATCCCTAGCTAGAAGTTCAGCATTCAGTATTAAAAAAAAAGGAAAAATTTCTGGCTTTAACTATCTATGCATATCAACATGCACATCAATTTCACAATAATTGTAGAAAAAGATTAAAAAAAAAAAACAAAACAAAAATGTATTACCAAAGAAAAGGAGAAAACAAAATAGCAAAAAATATAGATGAAATTTGTACAATGAATATAAGATTCGTGTAAGCGGAGCGAATATCAATTCGTGGGTATATGAATTTTCATCCCTACAATAATTATGTTAGTTTTAGGGGCTGCAAAGAGGAGGAGGGAGAACATCAAATCCACAAGCCCACATAGTGCTTCTCAAATTTTGATTTGTTCTCATCTCATGCTCTGCAAACATCACCTCAAGCTTTGTCTTCATAAAAGCCAACTAGAAAAAAAAATCACAACCAAACCCCATAAAAAATACTCATTTTTTCACTTAACAAACTAAGAAAAAATAAATAAAAGAAAAAAAAAGCTGAGAAAAATCCACTAACGGGCGAGTTGAGACCAAAAGAAGGGACACCAACAAAGGACCCAAAGTGAAACATAGTGCCATCGCCATTGTTGAGGTAGAGTCGTCGTTTAACAAAAACGATGTCGTTTCGTCGCCGTCGTCTAGGATTTGCAATGGCTACCAAAGCTCACCATTGTCCTAGTTCTCATCCATAACAAACATAAGAGGAGGGGCATCTAGCGTTACCAAGACCTATCAAAAATCGATCTTCCTCACGATTCGACCATTGTTGGTATAACAACTTGAATTTCAAAATGAAAAACAATCACAAAAGTTAGCTTATCACTGAACCGATCACAAGTTTTTAATCCCCACTATTGATTGTTAATGTGCCCTAGCAAACGGTCTCAATGACTGCAGAGTTCATAGTGCACCTTCAATTCTTAAATGGTGCACCACGCATTGTACTAAATCCGGTGCATTACAAAACTCCCCTCAAACAAAATATACGTGTATTGAATCTCAATTACCGGTCAGCTTGGAACATACTTTTTTGGTGGACAAGAGGAGCCAAGGCCCAGAATATACTAAATAAGTCTTTTTTTATTATCATTTTACTTGTATAATTATTTCTTTGATTATTCTCGTGATTAAAAAAAAAGGGGGCGAATTGTATGATTATCGCTGCTAACATACTTTGTTCTTAGCTCTTTTTTGTTTTTGGCGTGCTTAACTATTTTTTAATTAAAATTAAAAGATAAATATTAATAATAATAATAAAGTTTCTACTATGATTGGAGCATTCAAGTTTATTCTTGAACTTGATAATTATTGAAAATATTTCTTAGTTATAATATTAATTGTAAAATTAGTTTGATAATAATATCTGTATGAACCCTCTAGTTATGGAAAAAAGAATCTATTATAGTTCTACGAATTTATTGAAAGTTATAATTAAAATGCTGTTCAGTGTTTGAAATTATTTATGTAAAATAAAATTGGATTTAATTTGTATACACTAGTAGTGTAAAAAACTTTTACACAGATATTTAATTATATATTGTCACATCAGTAAAAATGTTTGACTTAACCACCCACTATTTAAATAGTTATGTAAATGGAAAGATATGATTGATTGACTATGCAAAAATCTTTTATAATAGTGCATCCAAATTAAATTCTTTATAATTTTATTTTCATATCTTTCTATATTTAATATTAATTACATGTTGAAAAAAATATAATTGTGAATAAATAAAGAGATCCTGTGTAAAAGAATAGATAAATCTGTGAAGAATTATTTTATTTCACACGATTTTAATTTATAAAAGCTCTAAATTATAGGTTGTTAGGGTAATATAGAGTTAAGTTAAATTATCTAAACACAATTTCTGTCAATTTGCCCTTTATACAACAATGGAAAAAAAGAAAATTCGAGAGGAAAATACCGCGAGGTACTTCCATATGTTTGGTCCATTTAATAATGGGTCCGTTTGGTTAAGATTCTAGAAGAAGTACTTCTTGAAAAACAGAAGTAGAAGCGGAAGTAGAAGCAAAAGCAGAAAATTATTTTACGTTTGGATATAATTGTATAAGTACTTTTTATCAAAATTAGAAGTTATTAAATTATTTGGATGTGATAACTTTATAAGTATTTTATTTAATAAAATTACAATTAAGGATATGGGAGAGAGAGAGAGAATGAGAGTGAGAAGAGAGTGGTAGTTTTTAAAAATTTTAAGGATAAAATCATAATTGAGTGGGAAGAAAGTGGTTACGAATTTTAAGGAGTTACATTCTCTCTCTTCTACTGCTTCTGCTTCTGGGAGAAGCAACTCCCTAATTGCTTCTGGGAGAAGCAACTCCCTATTTGCTTCTCAAAAAGGCAGAAAAACTGATTATTTTCTATTTTTGCTTTTTTTTGGAAGCACAAACAAACAATATTAAAAATTTTAGAAGTACTTTTTTTTGAAAATTTTTTAAAAAAAGTACTTCTTTTTATACTAGAAGCACAAACAAACGCACCCAATAACTTGTCCATAAAATTAATTTTGTTTAACTTTGGAAGCACAAGAGCTACCTCAAAACAAGAGTTGTCTTTTTAAAATTTAAATTTGCATCCTATTCTTAGTGGGTTAAAGTTGTTTGGCATTTAAATCAACTATTTCAAGTGAAAAAAATAAAATAAAATTGCACTCACAATTTTTTTTTTTTGGTTAAAAACTATAGGCATTCTCTTACCAAAGACAGCGATAGAGCTAGAAATGTTATTTGAAGGGGACCAAATAAAGAATTACACTTATACACTTATTAATAAAACTATATATATATAGTTTGGGTGTAGGGGGCATGGCCTATAGAGGCCCCCCATTGGCTCTGCCCCTTACCGGAAAGCAATCATGCTCGAGTCAAGTAGGATTACCTGGGTAACAATTTTTTTTCTCAAATTTTAATGCAACCAAGTATCTAAGACTTGAATCCAAGACCTTTGGTTAAGGTTAGATCACTACTAAAAATTATCAAAATAGCGATTGATTTTTTTGGTAGCAAAAAAATAAATTTGCAACCGATTAGAGTAATATGGAACCAATTTTTGCCACTAATGTGAAAGTAAATAAACAACTTTGACAAAAGAAATTGGTTGCAAAATCGGTCGCAAAATATACATTTGCGACCGATTTATAAAATTCAATGAAACAAAATGTTGAGAAAATTGCGGAAAATTGCAGTCGCAGGTACATATTTTGCGACCGAAAAATTAGTCTCAAATGTGAATTAAATTTTGCAACCAAAAAATCGGTCGCAAATTTTACTCCAGAATAGCCAGATTAGTTAAGTAAATTGTTAAAATTATTTGGCATCTAAATCAACTATTTCAAGTGAAAAAAATAAAATAAAATTGCTCTTACAATTTTTTTTTTTGGGTTAAAAACTATAGGCATTCTCTTACCGGAGACAGCGATAGAGCTAGAAATGTTATTTGAAGGGGACCAAATAAAGAATTACACTTATACACTTATTAATAAAACCATATATATATATATATATATATATATATATATAAAGTTTAGGTGTAGGGGGCCATGGCCTATAGAGACCCCACCTTGGCTCTGCCCCTTACCGAAAGGCAATCCTATTCGAGTCAAGTAGGATTACCTGGGTGAGAAAACTCTATTTTTTTTTTCTCAAATTTTAATGCTGCCAAGTATCCAAGACTTGAATCCAAGATCTTTGGTTAAGGTAGGATCACTACTAAAAATTATCAGAATAGCGATCAATTTTTTTCGGTAGCAAAAAAATAAATTTGCAATCGATCAGAGCAATATGGAATCGATTTTTGCCACTAATATGTGAAAGTAAATAAACAATTTTGACAAAAGAAATTGGTTGCAAAATCAGTCGCAAAATATGCATTTGCGACCGATTTATAAAATTCAATGAAACAAAGTGTTGAGAAAATTGCGGTCGCAAATGCATATTTTGCGACCGAAAAATTAGTCTCAAATGTGAATTAAATTTTGCAACCGAAAAATGGTCGCAAATTTTACTCCATAGTAGCCAGATTAGTTAAGTAAATTGTTAAAATTTGTAATAAAAAAATCGGTTGTAAATTTAACACTTTAATTTGTAACAAAAAAATCGGTCACAAATTTGCCAATTGATAGACAGAATGGTTAAAGTTTTGAAATTTGTGACTGAAAAATCAGTCGCAAATTTTACTAAACAATAGCTAAAGAAATATGTGACCGACAAATCAGTTGCAAATTTGCCAATTGTTAGACAGAATGGTTAAAAAAAGTGTTGAAATTTGTGACTGAAAAATTGGTCGCAAATTCAAATTTCAAATTTTAGTTATTTGCAACTGATTTTGTAACTGAAAAATAGGTCGTAAATTCCAACGTCTTTAAAATCTAAAATCTTTAGATCAGAACCAATCCATCATTCTTTCACCTTTCTTCTTCCTCCTCCTTCCTTAACTTCTACCCTTCCCCTGCTTTTCCCTACCATCTCCACCGTTCCACCACTGCCGCTGCCACCGTCCACCCATGCCGATGCCCTCCAACATCCTAGTTCTCCTCTGCCCTTTCCTTAGTTCCTCTTTTTTTTTGTTATTTACAAATCTATTTTTCAAAAAGTAATGATAGTTTTGGAATTATTGGTTAATTATATTGGTTGTTTGAGATTGTAAAATAGATTTTTTGATGTTATTATTTGAGTTTGAGTTTATGTTATTCTTTTTTTCTTCCTTAAAATTTCAGATATGTTTTTTTAAAAATAATGATAGTTTTGGTATTGTTGATTGATTATATTGGTTGGTTAAGGTTGTGAAATTGATTTTTTGATATTATTTATTGAGTTTGAGTTTATGTTGTTCTTTTTTTTTTAATTTTTAGATCTATTTTTCTAAAAATAATGGTAATTTTGGTGTTATTGATTGATTATATTGGTTAGTTGAGATTGTGAAATTATTTTTTTGATGTAATTGGTTGAGTTTGAGTTTGAGTTTATGTTGTTTTTCCTATTAAAAAAATGGATCTATTTTTTATTTAAATGATGAAAGTGATTTTTTTATGTTGCGGTTGATATCAACTAGTTTGTTTTGTTAATTATTCATTCAAAGTATTGATTATGTGGTTATGTCGTTAGCATTTTGTAATTTTGTTCAGACTTAAGAGTACTTTTAAATTGTGTGGTATAATATAATTTGTTATGAAGTGGTCTATCAACTAATGCTATTATTCCTGCATAGTATAATATAATTGAGAATAAAAATTTAGATTTACTAAGCTAGGATAAATTATTGATATCTTGAGTTTGTGTAAAGTTAATCTATACTAAATAAATATAAAGTTGATGATTATTAAATATTTGCTTAATTTATTGAAGATTAAATGGATAGACTTGAAGAAAATATAGAGGTCATATAAGACTCAATTGAGCAAGTTGAAGACTCAAATGAATTAGTAGAGGACTCAACAGATAAAATTGAAGACTCAATAGAAATAGTTGAAGACTTAATGGAGAAAGTTAAAGATACAATAGAAGTTGATAAAAAATCAATTAAAGTTGAATACTCTATGGAAAGAATTAAAGAACTATGGAAAAGAGAACTAATTAGAAGTATACTAAAAATTTATCTTCCAAAGTTTTATTGAGAAAAACTTTATAGTTTGGTTTACAATATATGTTGTTGTAGTTTTATATTGTGATAGTTTATCTATATTGTATTTAGGCTATATGTAGTTGATAATGATGTGTATGTTGGATAACTTATATTTCTTATTTTCTGTAACTTGGATTATATACTAGTTACTTATATCTTTATTTGTATGTTCTAAATTTTAGGTATTAATAATTAATTATATATAATATTGACTGATTTTGCTTATGGATTACTGGATGTTATTTTCTGAGCTATTGTTAAATTCAGGTTATGAAATTTGAATTTGATAAAATTCTAATTTTTCATTTTTTTTTCTATTTTAAAATTTGCCACCGATTTTGCAACTGATTATATTTGTGACTGATTTTTTGGTCGCAGACTTAATATTTGCGACCGAAAAATAGTCGTAAATTTCAACACTTGAAATGTTACAGCTGTCACGCTATTAACTTTTGCAACCATTTTTTCGGTAACAAATTTGCGACTGATTATATAGCTTTTGCGACTGAAAAATCATTCGTAAATTTGAGACCAAAAAAATGGTCGCAAAAATTTGCAACCAATTTATCCATTTCAAAAATTCACAAACTTTTGTTTTTGTGACTGTATTTATCCGTTTCAAATTTGTAACTGATATTTTGATCGCAAATCCTCATTTTGCAACTAAAGTCAACAAATGCCCAAAACAAACTTGTCTGATGGATTAGCAATTGCGACCGATTTATTGGGTTGTAAATAAATTTTCAACCTGCCTTTATATGATTGAAAAATTGGTTGCAACCAGATAATTTTCTAGTAGTGGATGCCCCTTGTCGGTGACTTATAGATCAAATTTATATTAGTGAGTTATGTACAAATAATTAGTAGCAATGCATATTATGCGACAATTAGGGATAACAATTAATATTATGTAGTAGTAAGTAATATAGATTATTTGGTGATTAACGTGGATCATGTGATAATAAATGTAAAATTGCTATTGGTGTAAATAATTTTACACAATTAATCAATTATATTATTAGCATATATATGATTTTTAAGGTGATTCTTGTTAAAAGTCAAATATTTTTTAACAATATGATAATGCATGATTAACTTACGCTGTAGAAATATTTACATTAATATTGTATTACTATTAAATCTCATACAAATTATATATTGAAGCACTCGGCGATCCAGAGTCCTATGCGAATTATATAACCATATCTATATTTTCATCTTTGTAGTATTTATACTAAACTGGAAAGGAGATCATTAGCAAACCGTAAACGAACAGGTCTTAAGTTAACATGTCTCTCTACTCTAGCTTAAGGATTTGATATGGAATATAAAGTTTCTCTACCCAACTATAATATTTGGTCCGAACCAACTGCAATTTAACTGACATAACCACAAAGGTTTTTCCGTTTTGCTACCAAGGCTTGCTGTACTTTGATGGTATAACAATTTTACATCCTGCTACTACAAGCGACTCCTAATCTCTCTTTTATTTTCCCTCCTTAGTGGTTTATACTCAATGTATGGCAAGGGAACATTTTTTTTTTAAGTGGGTTTTGCCGTGATGTTGAATTCTTGACGCAAGAATTAAGTAGGTAGAGTTAATAGAAAAAAAATTAAGTAGGTAGCGTTACTTATGTCAGTCGTAGCACCCTGATTTGTAAGCTGAAATACTGGAGACTATTTATTCTTATGAATGATGATGATTAAGAATCTACACAATTCAGGAATATTCTGAAGCCTTCATCTGATTTGCCAAGAATATATCTTGATCAATGAACTATCAAGTGTAACATCCTTTTTTTGATAGTATTTTCTGCAGATTAATTTGATTAACTTACTTTATTAAAATATTTTGGTTGATTTATTTGAGTGTATATGTATAAAATTTCAATACCTAAAAACATTAGAAGAAGAGAAGAAAGCACAACATAATAATCATACCATTTAGTATTTTATTAGACAAAGTTGAAGAAAAAAAAAGAAAAGAAAGCCTAAGTAAGGTGCTTATGCACCACCTGATCAAATCAAGTGTAATTATGACCTTAATGCTCAAAATTTCTAAAGGCTATAGATAAAGAGCAATCGATTGAAATAGGAAAGGAAACACTAAGGCAAGAAAAAATTGTCTCGAAAATTTCATGAAGGCTCAAATGAGAAGGAAAATTTGTAAAAGAATATGTAAAAAAATTTAACGAGTCTTTGAACTACTGCAAATAGAGGGCTGTAGCTTTTACAATCTCAAAGACAAAGTGAGGGTAGAAATAATGTTGAAGTATGAGATTTGAGAGGGTAAGGTAAGCATGAGAAAAAAAAAGAAAGGAAAAGAAAGAAAGAGTGTGTGAAAGAGGAAGTGACGGCAACAAGAAAAGAAAGAAAGCGAGAGAATGGGATACCATCCTTACAAAATATAGAGGTAGATAATAAAATTATTCATAAAATAAAATTATAGCTATATTTACTTATTACAAGTTATTTTACTTAATGTTCCTTTATATTATTACTTATTATTATTACAATCTATTTTATTTTTCTAAGTTATCTTATTTATTGTCCTTTTACATTAAAGTTACTTATTATTATTATTTATATTGCGGTTTATTTATTGTTTCAAGCTATTTTAATTATTGTTCTTTTATATTAAAATTGCTCAGTATTAATTCTATTGCAATTTATCTCATTTATTATTTCTTTATATTTATGTTACCTATTATTTATTTCCAATTGTTTTATTTCTTGCCCCTTTACATTAAAGTCACTATTTTATTTAGTGTTGTAATTTATTTTATTTATCATTCTTTTAATTAATATTGCCCATTATTTAGCTAGTTATTTAATTATTCTTTTATCTTACAGTTGCTCATTATTATTATTATTATTATTATTATTATTAAGATATTATTTATATAATGATATATTATTTTGAGTTGTCAATTTATATGGTAATTTTTTTAAGGGATTAATATTTAGAGTAAAATATTGTATCTAACATTTAAAATAAATAAAATTTATTACAATAGACTTGAACTGTTAAATTATTTATACCTTTACTTGGAATTTTATACCTTGACTTACAGATAATATAATGACTGTTGACTAATGGACAGTATTATGACCTTTGCAAGGAGATGATTTTTATGTGCTAAATATGCCATGACGACAACAAACTCGTATACTATAATAAAAAAGTTTAAAAGAAATTAAACATAAATGATATTAGATTCAGTCCTTTTAGAAATTAACATTTATATTTGACAACTTTATGTTTGAAGAAATTTTATTGAGATATTATGTTATTTATTTTACTTAAGCTTATATTATCTCAATTCTTATGCACTTTATTTATTTTAAGTTTATGATTTAACTTATATCTTATGCACTTTATTTAGTTTATTTTATTGCTTGACCATATGTTTTATTATTTAATTTATAATGTGAAGAATTTATATTATTCAAGTTATTTTTTATCTTATGCTCTTTGAGTCTTTTATTTAAATTTATGCATCTTTATATCTATTGAGAATTTATGCATAATGGCAAGCAAAAAATTTTAAAAAGAAAATATTTAAGACTTGTTGTTGACTATAAAAAAAGTAGAAGAATAAATATAAGATCCTTTTATATTACATGCCTTGGTTAGTATAACGTAAAAATCTTATTTTTTCATCACAATATTAAGAGTAGCACTGGAAAATGAGAATTTTTTAAGAGAAAGTCTTTGAATAGATGTGAGACAGGTAGATAAAGGAAATTAGAGATTAAAGTAAAGAGATTATAGTCTTATTGTTGCTTGCTGCATATTGAATTTAATAGTATATTTTTTTCCTAAGCGCTGATTGCTTATAACATTACGAAGTATTATTTAGGATTTAATTTGTATGCATTGATAGTGTAAAACTATTTTACACTATTATCCAATCATATTCTCCTATTTATATGATTTTTCGAGTAGTGGGAGTGAGGGTTATATATGTTTGCTTATATGACAGTATATGATTGGATGATTGTATAAAATATAAATTAAATCCTATCATTTATAAGTAATATGATATGATTATGATACAATAGCCATGTGGATTTTCGTGCTAAGATATGGTTAAAACTATCATAGTTCACATGCTTTAAAACTCTTCATTATCTACTGAGAATTTTCCATTCTTATTCTATTTCTAGTAATTTTATATTAGTCAAATTATATCATATAGGAAGACAGACTCCTCCTATTGTTGGGGATGTACTTGAGTTATATTTAAATAAATTCTAGCTTTTTTTATCTAGTCTAAAAGTATTTAACCTATAGTGAGTGAAACTTTACCCCTACTTTTAAACTCTTTGTTGAACCTATGTATATTAATGTTTAACTTTAAACATCTTATATAAATTTGTGCCATTAGCTTTAGTATGTTACATCAAGGCATCAACAATTAGTCCCCCTTGGAAATTTTAGAGAATGAAAACATCATTCTCAACGACGCCTGGATCTGCTAGGAACAGTTGACGGAATACGGTCCTCTAATGTTACAAGACCAGGAAATGGAGTTGAAATATTAAAAACAGCTGCAGTGCCGCCCCAGGTGCAATTAAGCATCTGATACTTCATATGCATTTTTGTAGTTTCGTTCTTTCCATGACCGCTATCATTATAGCTATAATCAGCTCTTATAGTTACGTATTAAGTTGATTTATTAAAAATATGAGATTGATTTTGTAATACATGTAAAACATTTTTTATGGGCAACTAATCACGTCTCATTGTCTATGTGATCTTTAAGAAATTATAAGGGTTAAGGAAGCAAGAAAAGGAAGCTTTTTATTGAAAGGAGAAACTTTTGATGTTTTTATTGCATTGAATACATCAAAATTTTCAAAAGTTTTTGTTTTCGTTTCTTTAACAAGTGTCTTAAACAAAGCCCAATTTATAAAAGTTAAATTTCTTTAGTAATATGATAATACATGTTGAAATATTTAAAATTTAAAATTTAATAATATAATACATGACACAGTATAAATATATAAAATTGGAATAAAAAAGATTTTTTCCTTTTCTTTTTTCTGTATAAACTACTAATATACAAGGTTTAATCGATTTCAACTAGCTTGTAAGAGCTTTTGAAATGCTAAATTTTTCTATATAATATTCGAATTCGATACTTTTCTTTAAAAAAAATGTTGAATCACTTTAACTAACCAAGCAAAAATTAGTGAAGTAAATTCAAAGATAAAATCAGATTTGGTAGTATTTTTTGAGTGAATACTTCTGTTTATAAAAAATATAAATCAATTTTTTATATTTGATAAACTAAAGAAAAAAAAACTTATATATTGTTTTTCAGAGTTAACTTATGTTCTTCAAAATTTAAAAGACTAATATAATTTTATTTATTTTAATGATAGTAAAAGTAGAAATTATTTTTTTAATATTTATATATATTATAATTATTTTATATTTTAAAAATAATTTTATCAAATATTATTCTTACTTATTAAGAGTAATTTTTATATTATTTCATTAAATAATATTACTATAATTTTTTAAAATTAATTTTTAGAAAATTTAGAGAGTTCAACGGCTCTGAAAAAATCAAACCTAAATCTCAATGGCTGAGGATATTACCCTTGGAGTATATATGAATTTTCCGAGGAGAAGGATGAAATAATTTAGACAAAAGTCTGAAGAATGTATGCTACACATAACCTTATTAAGAATCGCACTACAAAAGAATCAAAGTGATGAACAAATGAATTGAGTTCGTATATCTACGCCTGACTTATGCCGCTAGATCTCTCAACTACATTCAAGAAACTTTTAATCTGCTGCTGTACTTTCGGTTGCACCTACACTCAAAATTTGAAGAATCGTCAAGGGAAAAATCGTAAGCGCCAGGAGCATGAATTGCAGTTTCCCAGTGCATGAATTGATTTTCACTTTTCAGTGAGTTTCAATTTCTCTGTCCCAACATCTTGTTAGTGCTTCTGTTCTGCCACTTTGCAAATTCAAAATCAAGAGAACGTCTAAATGAAAATTTACGAACTACTTATATCTCCCTGCCTTTTTGGCTGCGGCCGAGGTTGTCTAATAACCAACACATCCAAAGCCTCTTTCATCCAAGTATGTGGACAAACTTCCTTTGCTTCAGCAACAGTCACCTGGATGATGCAAACCAATCAAACTTTTAGGACACCATCAAAATAAAAGTTACCCAATTTCCAAATTGGAGGGGGAAAAAAAAAAAGATAAATTGCCACACACTTACCCATCTCCGTTTTCGGAAGTTCTTCTCCGGCCAATTCTCCAATTGCTTCTTGACAAGCAAGGAGAACATGTACCCCTCATGTACAGTGCCTTGGCGTTTGCTCTTATAAAACCATTTACCCAATTTACTCTGCAAGAAAACATGCAACAACAGAAGGTAAGAATTAAGAAACAAAGGTGCAATATTTGGCAAAACTCGAGATAAAACATCATTATAGATACTAACTTGGATATTGCCAACAACACCAGCTTCCTCTATGGTCTCCCTTAAAGCAGCCTCCTCCATGGATTCGTCGGTCTCCCAACCTCCCTGAAGCCAGACAAACAGCACATACATGTCAGGCGCCAAAGGTCGAAATTTGAAAATTAACCAATTCCATATCAACTCAATTTCGCAATCAGTGGCAACAACACAAGTTGCGGGAAAACAATACGAACCTTTGGGAACTGCATTCCATCACCGTTCTGAGCACTAATCACAAGAACCTCCAATTCCTTGTTTTGAGTTTCCTTTCTCTTGTATCTGTACGGAATGCATCTGTTCGTTTACACATTAGAAGTCAACAATAAATTTGCGCACAAAACAATTCAAACTCAAAAAAGAAAAGAAACCGGGAACCAAAAAGAATGGGAGAAAAGGGGAGGAGAATGGAAGACAGACCCGACAACCTGGCGACAGCCATCATCAGCGTAGCGCTGCAAATGGCGGCCAGTGCGGGCCACCAAGCACATCATATCCTCCAGCTGCTTGGGAAACAAATCCCCAGAAACTTTCCTGGAGCAGAAAAACGGCCGAAAAAATTTAAAAGGGAGATTCCTAGAAAAGAAGAGACCCATGAAGCCAAATTGTTGGATGAGAACAAATGGAGAATGGATAGCCTTGATTTGATGAAGGAATAGAACAGAAGAGAAGAGAACGGCGAGGGAGAAGGGAGAAGGAAGAAGATCAGAAGGGAGAAGAGAGGGATGAAATGGCAGAGCCGAACTGGTGGCATATTGATGTTATATAGCTGCCTATTTCTGCGGGATTTGGTTTGTGCGTGTGGAGATAACCACAGCGCTTACTTGTGCACTTTCCTGTAATTTTCTTTGGACGGAAAATTGTCGAAATCAAATGGTTCCCAGCTTTTTTAATAGGCATTTATTAATTTATTACTATTTTTAAGGAAATTTTGGCACCGAGTTAGTTGGAAATTTTATAATAATAAAACACCGCAGTTGACTTCAGTTTGTAGCTCCCGCCTTATTATATTATTTAATTTAATGCATAACGAAAACCAACCTCATGCTGACATGCCGTGTTCTCATATAATTTAATTTAATACATAACGAAAGTAACCTCGTGATGACGAAAAATTTTTATATGGTCTAAGATCATTATATGACTATATTTTATATCAATTACGTAAGTATATTTTTATAAAATTATATATTAATAATAAACCTTATATAAAATATATTTATATAATCGACTTGAGAGCATAATTACATGGTACTCCCAAATCATATAAATATTTCTTCAGTTGTGTTCTTAATATATATATATATATATAACTCTAAATAATTATTTAATTATAAACTACGACGATAGATAACATATGGCAAAATTTTAAATAACTAAATATTTTAGGTTTATAAGAAAATATGTATGTTAAAAGAGTACAATTATATAGCACGAATAGATGCAGTATGAATTTGATAAAAAAACCTTTTTTAATTGATTCAACGACTGATAACCATACTCAGGGAAAAGAGAGTAAAAATTGAAAATTAATATTTTAATGCCACATCAATTCGTGACTTGTTCGCACATCAATCTTTCGTAACATTAAGCATTTCGCATGTTAAAATAGGTTGATATATGAGTAAAGATTTATTTTGATTTCTGAAGTTATATGTATATTTTACTTCAATTATTAAAATTAGAAAAGTTAATAATTTAATTCATGAAGTTATAAAAAAATGATTCAACTTAATTTTTTTGATGATTCAATTTAGTCTCTACGAACATCCCTTCAGATATTTGGTTATTTAATCAACTATTGTTTCTATAACTAATTATTGCATGTAGAATTGATTATATGAAAAGTAAAAATTTTTTATTTTTTTTTGAATTATTTTTAGAAAAATTACTAAATATAAATTACTTTATCTTAAAATTAATTCTAACTAAATCAATTTTAATAAAATTAATTTTATTTAAAATCAATTCTATAAAAATAGATCAAACATGCAGTATATTGGTTCATATTTATATATTACATAATTTCTTTTTCCTTCAAAAAGTACACCAAGGACAAGAAACAATAAATTTTACATTTTTAACTGACTAAAAAATTATTTTCTTCGTATAAATCCCTGGTATAACATTGAACTCTAACTATAATACGTTAAACTTGAATTCGCAGTATAATTATAATTGTCCAATATTTTTAATTGTTTAATAATATAAAAGTACATAGTAGTATTATAACAATAATAAAATCGAATCTTAGTAGTCAGAATCATTATGCTGATTTGCTCCAAGGAGACTATTGAGAAATTTGAGATGGAACCACCGTTTATCCAACGTTCGTTCTGCTGATTTTTTATTTTTATTTTTTCATATTATGGCCTTCAATTTTGTGTTCGTTTGTACATGTCATTATATATTTAAACATTAAATATCAAATGAATTAGTAAAAGATATAATTCTTGTATTGCAATCAGCAATATTATACATAGTGTTTAGATATGTAGATTTTTTTTTTCAATCCAAAAAATGATGAGAAATTAAAAATAAAAATAATAAAACCGTAACTTTAATTCTTTACTTTATCTTTGAAAGTGGGCTCTCCAATTTGCATTTTGTGGGACGCGAATAGACAAAAATCATTTCTTACGGTAGAGAAGAGTTAAAGCTCTTATGATACAAAATCACTTCTTTGATAGTAAAATAATAATACGAGGAGTTTGCCGTGCGTTTGGTCGCTATCAACGCACAATGAGGAAACTAGGTAATAATTATTTAATTTATTTATGCCAATGCGCCTCCAACTCGGAGTTGAAACGACTCCAGCCCATATGTTACACGGTTATATGGGAAGATGCAAGCTATGCGCTTTCATTCCGCAGTCCACGCCATTCAACATAAAATGTGTTGTCATATGTGAAAATACGAATTAATATGTATATGTACCTATTTAATATTACTTAAGTCTATATCAAAAATTAATATTATTTAAGTCTGAATCTGATAGAAAGTACATAGCTAAAGAACAGAAAAAGAAAGTGTGCGAGAGAAAGGTTGAGAGAGTTCTCTGAAGTGAAATTTCAAGTTCTGAATTTCATTGCTGAATTTAGCATGCAGATTCTAACAGACAGAACTCTAACTTCCTAACAACCCTTAACTGCACAGATCACATGCTCTGACAGAATCCTCCACAAGTCTGCAATGATCCTGGTCTTTTTTTTTTCACTTTTAAATATTAAGTATGTATAACTTTTAGAGTTTAATTGGGTGTAAAATAATTTTACACTATCAATCAATAGAAATAGGAGAAAATGAGAAATTATAGTGAGTCCCTCATTATAATGGATAATTATTTCTATAAGTTGGCACTTTCCATTATTTCTATTGGTTGACAGTGTAAAACAATTGTACACTGTCAGTACATTTAAATTAAATTCTTACTTTTATATTTTTTTGGTAAAAGTATGCATAACTTTGCAACAGGAGTTTGATTTGTATCAATTTCGTTTAATTATACAGACAAATAGTTTTACCAAAAAAACTAAAAAGGGAAAGACTGATCTGGATGACTTGGCGTCCTCGGCCTTCCATATTTGTATTTGTTTTCGTGTTCGTTTCTTCAACGTAATAGATGTGATTGGATTAAAAGTTAGACATTTTAAAGTTGAGTTCAGAATGTATAAACTGAATGTCATTTATAAATACTATATTAATAAAACTATCGTGGTGGTATCAGGTAGACTTTTAGTGTATTTGGCTTTTTTTTAATTAATTTTGAATAGAATTAATTTAGTTAGAATTAATTTTAAGATAAAATAATTTATATTAGATAGCCCTTTTAAATAAGTATAACAATAAAAAAATATTTTTTTAAAACTAATTTTAAAAACAACATTTAATTTTAATTTTTTAAAATTAAATATCATAAAAGATTCATAAAATCAATTTTAGGGATATAATCAATACTAGCCCTTAAAACGTGGATTGGGACATGCTATTTGTTTCAGGATAGACTTTTTCAGTCATTTCAATTTTTTCCAGTACTAATTAAACGGATGCCGTCACTACCCCCAGCCCCTTTGAGGGATGATAAGATGCTGTCGCTAAACTATAAGACGCCCTTGGGTAGCGAAAATGGATCCCAAGTATTGGTTTTGGTATTTTTGGTGACGAGTGAACTTCTCTGGTTCAGGAATGTGAGGTTCTAGTGTGAATGAGTGAACTAGGTTATCTTGCAAGGTTTGGGTATGTGGATATCGATTGAAGGGGTCAAGAATGGGTATATGTTCTCATCTTCTCTCTTGGTCTCAGTCTAGTATGTAAAAATAGTTCCTTTTCCCTATATTACCATTGCTTCTTCTAAGACCTTAGGCTTCAAGGTGTTCCCATGATCCAAGACAGCCGTAAGGCAAAGCTTCTCTTTGACCAGCATGCAACGGACATCTCTCTGCCCTAGGGACACGTGAATCACCTTTTTGAAGCTACTGGTTATTAGATAACTCCATTTGGTTATGGCGAAAGGTATATAAGAAAGGTAGGCTATCAAGAATCTTTCTTTTCTGGTATAAACTTAGTGCAGGTCTTTCTGGTTATTTGGTTTGGAAGATGACAAGTCAGATGGCGTTCTTGCAGAGCTTTAGCTATCCTTACCATTGGATTGAAGGTAATGTCCCTTTTCAGAGGTTTCATCTCCAAGGGCAATACAATATCCCAAAACTCTTCTAATTTACAGCACAAGTAGTTTCCAAGGAGAAACATGGTCATAATCTTGGGAATCTGACAATTAGGGCGTCATCCCATATATTTCATATCCCCTAGATGACTGCATTCTCCCTTTTAATCCCTTTTTATATTATAATTGATTAATTAATCACATGATTAATTATTTCTTAACTTAATATTAATTCTCAGTTACCAACATATTTCTAGGTTTTTTTATGTACATACACAAAAGGAATTCTGTGTTCTTTTTTCAAATAGTAGTTAGAATATGAACATGTCATGTACCAAAAAAGAGAAAAAAAAAAAGAAAGAATCTGAACACGCTATTACGTGCTTGCTTGTACATTATGTCATTATCATTGTCCATCCAGAAACGAACCCATAAGAATTAGCATGTATGATGTAATCTTAACTCCTTTTTTCGGAACTTCAATAATTTCCTTTTTATTTTCATTTTTTTCCAACAACTTTATTGCTACATTGCTAGTACGTTCCTAGCACCAATAATTAGGGAAAATTTTGATATATCAAATTTTTTTTTTAAAAAAAAAGTTTGGACCAATTAATGAAAAGCTGAAAGTTAGGGAAAATCTAATATAACATTTTTTTCAATAAAATATATGAAGCATTTTTATTTGTTTTTATAAATAGAATGAGTATGTCATAATTTGTTTTGAAACTGATATAATTCTTATAAAATCAAAATTAAGGCATATACATTTTACACTGGACCGGGGAAAAACGTTAAAGTGGTGAGACATTTAATAATTTCCTTTCATAAAATGGCAACATAGTCCAGTCCAATTGACGACCAAAACAGGTCCCGGAACAAAAAATTTTCATTTGTTTAGGCTTCAGCCATGTGGAATGGCCCAGTTCTCCTTTTTTTGGCAACAGCCAAGTTCTCCTTCATATGGGGGTTTTTCTATTGTTGGCCCAATATTACAACTTCGGAAATGTTCTTTGCTTTGCCGCAAACCGAAGTTTGCTTTGATTAGGTGTTTTGCTCACTCGAGGCAGATTGCCATTTCCCACATTTGCCCATAATTTGCTCGGAGGACATTTCCTTTCTTGGGACTGGGAGCTTTACTCATATTTGGTAATCGATGTTCCAAATGGCGAGTGAAAGCGAGCTTGCACTGCTTTTCAGTCTATTAGTTCCGAACAATCATGGGATAATGTTCTGACAAAAACATGTGCTTGATGAAGATGTTTGATATTATTCAATCGAACCAAATGTAAGAATATTATTATGAGACTTAGGATATGTTTGTGAGTTTTGTTTTGAAGGAAAATAAAGGAAAGGAAAGAGATTTAAAAAATAACTATGAATCTATTTTAGTATTAAAATCTCTTCCCTTTCCTCCTACCAAAATCAAAATTCACAAACACACCTTTAGTGGCATAATACAGAAAAAAGCTGCAAGTAACAGCTGGGTTTATTTAAAAGATTAAACTTGACATATTAATCAGATACTTTTTAAGGAATCACGAAGTTGTTCGATAAATAGAATTGCTCTTTTGTTTTTCGGTAAAATAATTGCTCTTAATATAACAACAGTGTGATACATAAAAGGAGATAAAGGCAAAGGTGGAAAGTTCCTTGAAGGTTGGCATAGAAGTTGGAGCAAGCGAACAAATCAAACCCGAGGCTACAAACGGGAAAACAAACGTTAGAAATTAGAAGAAGTTAGGCGGCAAACTATTAGTTTAGTTCATTTGACCTAACACCCACACTTCGAAGTTCAAACATGAAACAACATCTCTACGCTGTTATTGACTAGGTCCACGATATGGTTCACGAGCTGTCGAAATAGCAGACTACCGTGGTTCATGTTCTTACTCTACGTTTTATTTTGGAAAAAAAAAAAAAAAAGTCCTTACTCTTTGTTTACATTGACCTATATCTATTTCTTTGATTTTTTAAAGATATTCCCCTTTTATCATTAGAGAAGGAAATTAATCCTCTTCAAGTATATTTATATTTGTCCTTCCAAATGGAGCTCTCTTCAGGAATGGAATAGAACCGAAATTCTCTTTGAGATTGTAGTGTACCTCTATTATTATGCCAACTCTTTTACTGGTTGACTTTTATCTGTTTAAGTGTAGTTAGAATTTTTATTTGAATTTATTTGTTAAAATGATGGTATGATATGCATGTTAATTATTGGATGAATAAGTGAATCACATTCTTTTTTTGGTCGAAACCACATGTATTTTTCTATTGAAAATAATCCTACTTAAACCAGATAAAATCTCTGTAGACGATCAAAACTCCTCCTTCCGAGTTTTAATACACTTATATATTCAGAATTTGAATTTGAGACCTCCACTTAAATTAAAATAGCCCTTATCAACTGACCTATTTACTTGTTGATATTCATGAATTTCTCTAAATGTTAATTTCTAGTTAAAGCTTTTTTTTTTTTTGGTCATGCATGTTGAGGTTCTTTAGTATCTAAATATATGTGGATGACTAAGTTTATTTTTTAATAATTTAATAATAACATATGAATTTTTCCATTAAAAAAATGTGTTTTCTATATTATATATGTTAAATATTAATAATTAATTAGGCTTTTAGATTATTGAAATTTATAAAAAAATATTTAAATTTTTTAAAATATGATTATCCTAAAATTTTCACATATCTATTAGTTAAAAATCTTAAATAAAGATCATATGTCAGAAACCAATTATATTTTTCTGCTGCTTCTTATATATGTTATTTAATTAAAATTATTCACATTTTATTAGAAAAAAAAGTATAATATTTGTAAGCAATTAACTTTTTTTACTTAAACAATGTCAGGACGGTTTAATGGTGACGATTTTAAATAGTATT
Source organism: Pterocarpus santalinus (assembly GCA_031439595.1). Lineage (NCBI taxonomy): Eukaryota > Viridiplantae > Streptophyta > Magnoliopsida > Fabales > Fabaceae > Pterocarpus > Pterocarpus santalinus. Next base: position 54,061,090 of record CM062524.1, read on the forward strand.
GAATGAAATAATAAGTTTCAATCCCATTGCACTAATGCATAAAAAAAAAAAAATGAAAGCAAGAGATGTAATGATAGCATGTATCCAGCTTCACCGCGACTTGACAATTAATTATGCTCATTTTATCAGATAGCATGTTACACACAGATAGACACAAACAAACGTGTACACGTATATTGTTTTGCTATGAAAATTGCTAAATAGTACGAATGTTAATTCATAGAATGACATATGAAAAGTGAAATATAATATTAAAGTTGTGTGTTTTGATAGGTATCTATATTTTCTCTCTCCTCAATTAATATTCATAATCTCCGATGAATAATTATAAAGTATTTCGTTACATTCATGCGAAATTGTATTCGTACTGCAAAATTGTATTGGTACCATTAAGCATTGCTCGTTTGCTGTATGTTCTAACTTTGAAAGCCGTTTAGATGTTGCGGGGTCGGGGATCCTTTTCTCCTTCTTTTGTGCTCCATTTCAATTATTTAACTTACACCACGTGTTAAAAAAAAAAAAGCCTCACACAACCACCAAAAATTTATTTAACTTGCATGCGTCCGTCGTAATAATTTGAAAAAATCATCATGATTTTTCTTTTTTCTTTTCAAGTCTATGGTCCATGTGTTCCTTAACCCAATCATCTGGCTCTTTTCCATTAACTGCAAGTTAAATATTTATTTATTTTTATCGTATATATATATATATAGTTTACAAAATTTATGCTTATATGAGCTAGTGAAATATAGTCATCTTAAAAATAATGATAAAATATAATCTTTTTCATAATTAATTTTTCCAGAAAAATTAATCCTTTTATTACTAGAAGAAAAATGTCAATTTACGATAGATAATTCTTCCATAAATTAAGTCAAATTAATTCAGGATATATGGCAAAAATCGGGCCCCACATATTTTCGGGCTACTAATCAATAGTGGTGGACTGTCCCTCTCTATTTTTTGTAGTAGATTAATTTGCTGTTGCTTTTTTTGCCACTAAATTGCAATGGCTTTTTTTGTTTTAATTAGTGGTAGCTTTTTTCTCTCTAATTAGTGACAGTCTTATTCTCTTTTAATTAATTAGCAGTAGCACAAATGATCAAATTCAAAAATAAAATAAAATAAAATTATTCAGATATTTTCTCCCAAGTTGACAGTAGCGATTACAACAACACGACATTATCAAGGATACTATTAGTAATCAACACAAGTTAATATTTTCTAATACATAATCAACTCAAAAACATAATATCATATAACATAATAATTATCAACAATGCAACAATTACCAGCAAAATAAAAAGCAATATACAATATAAAATTAAAATAAATTAACACAATAATTTCAACAATATCAATAAAGATAAAAAGATTAAAAAAAGATTTATACATACATTATATATTAAAAAAAAAAACTGATAGTGGATTGCGGCATTATTCCTAGCGATATAGTGGTGGCTTGTTGGCGAGTAAAGGTGGTTGGAGAGGTGTAGAAGAAAAAAAGAAAAGAAAAAGTGAGAGGGAAAAAGAAAGGGAAAGGGAGAAGGAGGAAAAGGAAAAGGGCATTGGATGGTGGCTGGAATAGTGCGGAAGGAAATGAAAAAAAAAGTGCGGAAGGAAATGAAAAAAAAATTAGAACAATAAAAAAGGAGAAGAGAAAAGAAAAAATAGAAAAAATTCTCTACTATAAATTTGATATAAATATATTTGCAACGAATTTTTAAAATTTTGTGGTAGATTTTGCCACTATAAATTTTAATATGTCTTTTATTTTTATTTTTATTTTTTTGGTATTAGCCGCGACTTTTCTTGTTGCAACCTTTTAAGTGACATTTTTATCCAAAAAAAAAAAAAACTAAAATGGTGACACTTAATTTGTCATCACAGAAAATATATTTTTAAAATGTTTAAAAATATTTACAGCTAACTTTTTATTCGCAAAAGATTTATTTTTTATTTTTTAAAAAATTTCTAAGTAAATTAGTGGCAACTTTTGTCACTGCAAATTAAAAGAATTTATTTTTTTTTAACACCACAAAAAAATTAATTATTTATTTTTTTTTAAAAATATTTGCATTGAATTTTTCTACCATAAAAAATTTAATTTCTTATTTTTAAAAATCTTTCAAATAAATTAGCATGAGATTTTTTTTTCTTTTTTAATTTTTAGATTCTTAGATTAATTAGCGGCGAGTTCAATAACATGAAATAATTATTCTTTTTTAATTTTTTAATTTATTATCAGCAAAAAAAGCAGCTGCGGCAATAACTATTGCAAACAACATGAGATTTTTTCTTTTTTATTTTTTTTTAAAATTGATTATTTAGTTGGGGCCAAAACCACCGTAAAAGCCGTCACAAATATCATAATAATTTTTACGTTATTGTAAAAGCAATTTATATATTATTACATCTCATTTCTTCTCATTTTTTCACTCAATCTTTAGCTTACTAAAAATCTTTTGTACTAAACTAGGTAACATGAGAGAATATATATTTTTTCTTATTTTTCTCTTTATTTTTTTCCCACCTTGTTTCCTCATTCAAATAAATTATTAATATAATTTTTATGAATAATTAAACCTCAAATTAATCCTTAAAAGAATTATTGGACATCATCAATTTAGTTATCAAAAGTTTAATTTTCATTGCATGTTATGTCCAAAACTTTATTTCTATAAAAGGTTATTAATTAATATTTGATGTATCATATTATATAATGATATGTTATCCTATATGATAATATGACACATAATCGGCCACTACCAAAATGAATTCGAAATTAGTTTTCAAAAATAGTTATAGGATATTAATTTGATAATTAAAAAATTAAGATTAATTTTTTAATAATTAAATTGATATCTTACAACCCTTTTAAAAATTAATATATGATTTATTTTGATGGACAATAAATCATATCATCACATAATATTGCATATTAAACACTAATTAATATTTTCTTCATGAAAATTAATATTTAAATTAATGTTAAATAAAAATTAAGCTTTCAATTAGTTTTTCAACTATGAAATTAATACTACAAATCTTTTAAAGAATTATATTAATATCCCATAATTTTTTTAGGATCATTTTAAAATTTTACTCTTATATGAATAAATCGTTAATATCCTAAACATACACAAAAATGCCTTAGACGAACACGCAAAATCAATGGCGTTGTCGGTTGACTGCTACACGTGGCCTTTTGATAAAGTTTGACGCGAACGACCAGCACGACCAACCCCTACAGCACATCAACAAACTTAACCGCCCGCCACCTCAACCATGACGTTTCATGTCCCTCGTCATCCCGAATTTACCACAATACCCTCATCTCGGGTTCCTCATATTTTGACTTCCCCATCCAGCCGAAACAAGATTCCAAGTCTGCGGTCGACTCGTCATCGCCCTTTGCCCTTTGAATTGCCAAAAAATAATATGATGAGACCATTCCGATTTTCTCTCGCCCTCTTGACTCTCGAGATTTTTTTTTTTAATCAAATGACTCTCGACAATTGCTACCTTATTATTTTCATTATGGGACCTTCCAGTTCTAGATTTTCATGCGGATAAATTCGGGTCCGAATTCCATTCACAAATCACAATTATGATTTTGTTTAAAAAAATATTTTTGATACATCTATCATACAAAGCATGTTATATTATCAATTGATTATATTTACTCTTTTATATAATTTTTGAATTAGTTAAAATTATAGTTAAACACTTTTAATTATATCATTATTATATAAAAAATTATACTGAAATTTATTAAAATCAATTTTTTTTTCTTAGTGCTTAAAAGATTATACCAAACTTAATGAACACAATAATTCCAGAGTATTTTCCCACCACCAATCGCAAAAGTAATTTTACGTAGAAGGGATCAATTTAGAAAAGAAAGAGAAACATCTCGCTGAGTATTCGTCTGTGATCAATCAATGAAAAGGAGTATCTATGCAATTTCAAAGCAAATCTGTACTAAATTAGGCGCATGGCTATTTCATACACCTTAAGATCTGTGGTTAGTTAAAATAGCTGCCTAACTGAGGCCGCAATCCACAAGTCAATACACGTAGGTTTAGGCATTTGGCTAACCTCCTAGGCTCCTAGTCTTTGTGACATAAATAAACAGGTGCTTGATCAAGTTTTGACCTTGGCCATGAAGATATTTTCAATCATATCTCATCTTCCACACGTAAAATCGTAATAGTAAATATTTAGAAATTCACACTAATCTCCACTGCAATATTCACCGCTCCATCGCTCACGGATATGATAATTCCGAGTGATTATCCAATCCAATTCGGCAACCTCGTAAGAAAGAATATATTGATAATTATCTTTTTGATTTATTATTATCTTCACAATAAGACATGAATATACGTGGGGGGGAAAAAGAGAATAAGAAAAGGAAATAAAATCGTAAGAGAAAGGCACTGTGTATATAAGAACGCCAGATGGTGCCACATGATTCACCTACGAGAGTCAAGGAAGATCGAACGGTGGGGAAAGCTTAACAGGTTAGTGGTTTAGAGTGGGATGGCAAGCTTGTTGTAGCAACTAGCAACCCATGTGGGAAGGACAGACACGGTCCACGATCCCATAAGCTAGAGCTTTCCCACCAAACGTCTTTCCTCCCTTTTCCCTTACGTTTCAATCTTGAATTCCTTCCCTCCAAACATTTCTGTGCACCATATACGTGTCTGTATATATATATATATATATATATATATATACACAGAACAGAGACAAATGCCAAACGTGTCTATGGAGTATTAGTATATGCTAGTTGTTCTGTCCTCCCTTGTAGACTGGTGCCCGTGGAAACATAAAATTAGTCAGGAGAGGTGCGTGCCTGAATAACAAATCATCAAAACATGGAGAAGACGAAGATGGGGTACGGCGTCGGAGAAAGGAGAGAAAGGGTGAAGGCTAATAGCCCTGCCTCTGCCGAAAGGGAAAGGGGTGTCCTCCCAGTTCATAGCCAAGTTCGAAAGATCAAGCAAGAATCGGAGAAAATCACGGAGTGGTCGCCAGGGCAACCTGAGATTAGACCCCTTCTCCGGGAATTAAATCGGCAGCTTTCCCGGTCGCCCTTGGGCATCTCCGGCCGACCCATCTCCGTTGGTGACTTTTAGTTGTTATACATGTATGTAGACGCCAAACATGGGCCAAGATTTTCTGCTTAATTATGTTGATGTATGCAGATTGAAGAGAGAGGTCTTGTTTGCATCCCCTGCTTTGTTTGCTCTGTTTTACGTCGGAGAATATATATTTGGATTTAGCTATATTCTCTCCCTTCTCTTTGTAAATATTACATATCTATAGTGTATCGGATATATATGCTTTTTGTAGTTTGTGGGTTGTGATTGTCTCTCCAATTTTGTTCCCTCGACTAGATAAGCTGGTAGTGCTTTGTCAGGTTTCTCAATTTTGGAAGGTTCAGTGATGTCAGTCGTTTGCAAAATTATGTCCTTGCTCCATCGCCTTTGGCTGTGGACTTGCAGGTTTATGAAATCATGCTTTATTGACAAAAATCAAATTTGAAACCAAAGCCTGAGGAAACGATGCTTGTGTTTTCAAATTGATGGGATACTATCCTGTGTTTATTATCCAAACATGCGGTCCTATTTTGGGCAGTCTACGACTACGAGGAGATTTCTTTTCTGTTTTGTCTCAGTTGGATATTCCTGGACTCAATTAAAGCTTGCAGCGATCTAACGGAGCGTTTGTTCATTCATGAAAAAAAAAAAAAAAAAGAAAGAAAGATTTTGCATTCGTGAATCAGTAACAGAAAACATAAGCAAAAATAATAAGAATAGAAATAGAGAGTATGTAGGATCCAAGACGGTTTGCTTTTTGCTCTATTTATTTAATATATGTCGATATCACGCCAGCCATGATTAGCGTCTGGGGAGACTAGTTATGGTGGGCATGGCTCTTGGGTGAGTGGGCGAAGAAGCAACGACCGGAACACAAGACAAAGTAAAGGAGGCTCTCTATTTTACATTAATAGTACTTAAAAATTAGAGGTTAATAACAGAACATGAAAAACTAAAAATGATAATTTATAAATAATATAATTATTTTGTTCCTTTTTTTATAATATAAATTTTAAATAAAATTGATGAAATTTTATTCTATTTTCTTATTACTTTCCTAAACAAAGGAGAAAATGACTTTGTTCTATACTCTTTCTCCTCTCTTCAATTTCTATTAATTCCTGTCTATTAATTAATAAAAGAATATAAATATACATACCAGTATTAACCATGATGGAGCCAAACTTCATGCAAAAGTCAAGCGCAATCCCCCTTTTTTGGCCCTTTTGGGTAAAATAAAGTGCAACCCTTTGAAAGTAAAACAAGAGGTTTCAACTTATCATATTCATACCCCTTTTTTTTCTTGGGCATATGATGGAATATGTCAAACTTCCATGATTAAATTTTTTAGCTGTTACAACTTGCAATATGCGACTAACGGTTTTAATATTATCTCTTTTAAACAAACGGTTTCTGCCGTTCTTCCTGGTTAGGATAAGTTTTATGAGGGAAAAAGACGAGAGTGAAGACGTAACTTGGTTAAGTAGCCCGCATTTTTATAGTAGGTAGAGGAGTTTTTGACCTTTCAGTAAGTGGTTCCAGAGCGAGCCTTACGGCTTTGAAGAAGGGACATGTGGAACTTAAACAATGGTGTCTCACATGGCTCCATCAGTTCTGAGTAATTTCACCAAAAGTTTGTAATTTATAACTTTCGGTTTAATTTTCACGTAAAAAAAAATCGGTTTAATTTTTTAATTTAATTTATATGTATTAACAATATAAAATTTTTTTACATTGCCATTCAATCAAACTCTCCCATTTGTATTCTAGAGTAGTGGAGATTAGAGTCATGCATGTTTACTTATATAGTAGTATATGATTAAATGACAATATTAAAAAAATTTATATTATCAGTATATATATAAATTAAAACCTTAATTTTTTAGACTAATTTTGACCTATTTTTAATATAAAGGATTTTGTATTATTAATATATAATTAGATATTTATATAAAATAAATTATACACTCACAATGCGTCAAAATTAAATCTTTAATTTTAAAATTCTATGCAAATTTTTGTAGAAAGTATATACATATTGCTGTATTCAAAATAATATGCATGCATGTTTATTATGCTTTAAATTATCAAGTAATGAGAAATATGTCATCTGACATCTTTATTTCTACTAACAACAAAGACAATATTTATACATTATTTTAATCATATTATTCTCATATGACATTTAAATAAAAAAGGAGGAGTGTTATTTATACCACTATTTAATATGGACATTTAGACACTTATTTATAATCTTGGAAAGAAAAATTATGAAAAGAAAAGAAAAAGTGAAAAATCCAGTGGAGAAAAAAGAGAGATAGAGAGAGAATATCTAAAAATATCAAAAGGTAGTATCTACAAAAATTATTTCTCAAAAAAAAGTAGTGTGAAAAATGGTGCCAAAAAATAGTATGTGCAGGAATATAGTATGTGGATCGAACAAACTTCCAGGCTCATCCAACCGGCTTCAACCAGAAGCTAAAGGCCCATTCTTCTTAATCAATGCCAAAAGTCAAAAGAATTGGTTGATGTTTATGCTCTTCCATCTTTGCCGTCAGAATAGGTTAAATCTATTGGAACAATCCGCTTATACGGGCTTAAAAATCTTGATCCATTTAAACTAATCTATTTTCAATTCGAACTGTTTAAACCGTAGGTTATACGGGCTGGTCGTTTACCTCTTTATTGTTTTAATAAAAAAAAGAAGTCACAATGAGGCTATCCAGGAATGAGACGGAAAAGGGCCAAAGTATCCCTTGGGCTTGCATTCTAGAACCCACTAAACATAAAATTTACAAATACAAAAATTTACATAACAAAACAAAAAATTTAAAAATCAATCGTGAAGCTGGAGAGGAAACTCCCTTCTCTGCCTCTCTTGTGCCGCTCAGGAGGATAGGAATGCAGCCGCCGCCAATAGCAGTTGACCGCTGTGTCTCCCTCTCGTCCTCTCCATTTAGGTTCGTCGTTCGTGCGTGACCAAGACTCCAACAAGTAAGCGAGGACCACCACCACTCGTTAGCGCCGTCGCGGGCACAGCAAGCCAGGATCGTCGCCGTCTATGGCGGCCAGCACCTCTTGTCTTGCAATCTCTCTCTCTCTCTCTCTCTCTTTCGACTTAAGGTTTCTTATTCTAATGATGTTGCAACTTGTGAGTTGTTTGATTGTTATTTCTTATTCTAATGATGCAAAACCCTACAAAAGTTTGTAACTTTCTTGTCGAGATTGGTCCCTTGTAGTAGTTGATGCTGCCATGTTGTCTTTTGTTACTTTTTTTTTTTGTGTTTTTGGTTGGGGGGGTGGGGATTGGTATGGAAGTTGAAAAAAAAATATTAAAAATGGATTAGCCCATTGGGAGGTGGGTTCAGGTGCAGAAGTTTGGCAACTTTGTTGATGGGATTGGTATGGAAGTTGAAAAAAAAAAAAAAATGGATTAGCCTATTTAAACCTGTGAATCAACGTTAAATGGACCGGACTGCTGTTTTACTGATCATCAGATTAAACGGATTGACCTGATTAACCCATATATTTTGTGGACTTAAATCAGTCAGCCTGATCCGTTTAACAGCCGTATCCATAATCAACCAATGGATGGTTACGCAAATTTATTGACCGATTTTCTATAAATCTCACACTTTGATTATCAAAAAATATTTTAGTCTAACCTTTGGTGCTTATAACACTTAATATCTTTAAACTATTATCTGCTGGATAATCAAAATATTTTAGTCTAACCTTTTGTACACTTAATATATTTAAACTATTATCTGCTGGACTAGTCCACCTATCGGACTCCATAAACTTAGTAAGAATAATATACAACAATTTTTTTCCTTCTACTCATGACCAAATAGAGGCAATACGAATTAATGGAGCACAACTTACTTTTAAATTAAAGGAAAACAAAGTGGAATCAGGTCAAATGAGTGGAAACAAACTATAATTTACTGATTCTAAAAAATAAAAGGCATATTATTTTTAAGAATAGAGAAGCAATAAGCAAAGCCCTTTTTAATATCTGTCATAACTTTAGTCAATTATTATTGACCCACTGAAATAGTTCATTAGCTTGATAAACTCCAATGGATCCGCGACCACGATTAAATACATCGTTTAGGCTTCAATGCTGAGCAATTGAACATACATCGTCCAGACATATCGTTCATCACTGCTTGATCTGAGCTCTAATATATAGATTCACATGTAATTGACAAGATTTTAAATTGTAACTTATTCTTTAATTTAGCCCTCAATATATACGCTGGATTTGGTCAATAGATTATCATACATTTTAGCCTGATATTTCTATCCCAACTCTAACTCTACCCACTATTACTAGAGCTGAATTCAAGCTACTTCAAACATTAAGCATGTGAGAGACAGACTTGTGATTTAGGGTCTCTACCCAGTTGCCACAATCCCTAAAGCAATCCATGGATTTCAGATTTGTTATTTGACGCGACACTGCAGGCACTTGGATTCACGTTGGTGGTGGTGGCTTTTGCCTAACACAGAAATGAGTTAAACCCGTTGTCACGACTCGCGATCACATAGAATAAATGCAACAAAGCTCCTGAAGCCCCTTGCAATTTTCAGAAGAGGCTCACATGTTTTGCAAGATAAAGAAAAGGATATTGTCGAGAGTGGGTGTGGTACTGTAAGCATAATCATGGATTTTTTTAAAAGGATTTTTGTGTGCGCGTCTCTAAATTTTGAGTATGTAATATAAAGTTCCTCCCTCTAAAAAAATAACGTAATTAAAGCACTTATAGCATTTTTTACTAAACAAAAATACACTTAATTTATAAAAATAACATAAACATAGCTTTTAATTAATTAGTAATTTCTTCCAGCAACTTTGATCGTCTAACAAGTAAAAACTATGAAGCTTAATAGTTCATAGCTACTCTAGCAATGTTTTTGCACTCAGTACCCCTGTAAGTTCAGAATGATGCTTTTTTTCATTTTAATTTTTAATTTAATCTCATATTAAATCTCATTATTCTTATTGTATTTTTATAAGAAAGAGTGGTCCTTTTTCGAGGTGAGATATGACGTGATTGCCATGTAACGTAACCTTTTACATGAAATTTGCGAAATTATAGCACTTCCATCTGGTGGGTATCTGTGGATAAGTGGCGCTGGTGATGGCCACGGGCTGATCATCTTTCTGGGGAAAAAGACTCCAAATCCTTATCATATTGTGCCAATTGTGAGCTCTTTGGACCGAATTAGTAAATCTTAACTGTAGCTCAACCGAATTAGTATAGTGGCATCTTAGTTTAGCCACTGGTTATATTATTCGAGTGAAGGAGATACGGAATCTGAATCCGACGGCAGTGGCACTGAACTATTTGGCTGCGCTTAATGGATGCAGACAACGGTGTTCCTTGGTACCTACCATGCCCCTTTGCACAAAATAAATACATGATAGTGGTTTATCTTATCACTAACAATACATATTATTATCTCATGAAGGATGCAACTCTCTCGATGAAGGACACTCCCTTGTTATTATTATTATTATTCCACACAGATTTTATCCGTTTGAGACTTCAATTCTATAATGAGTTTGCGTTGCCTTTGTGGGTTTCGTGGCCAATTGGACTATCTAACTCAAGCGCAATGGAAATGTGATTATTTTGCCGTCAACTAGAGGAGCTTATGTGATAGGGACATTTCAGTGACCCGCATTTCTTTCAGATGTAAGTGGAAACCCTTCCACTATGGATCCGTCAATCTCAAGAGCGAAATAAGTGGGTATTTCATGTTATCAATTATCATAGAGCAAATCGAGTAAATGCTTTACTGATGAAACAACGCCTTGTAGAAATGAATCAAACAACTTAGGATTGACACACAATATATGGCGGTCTCAATCTAGACACAAATGGATATCTGTTCTTCATGGTTTCCAGAGGATGGTAGTCTGCGATCATGGTGGTGACCACGTATGGATCCACATTAGAAGCAGGCCTTCTGTCTTCAAAGTAACCTTTGCCATCTTTCTGTGTGTCTCTTCCAATAACAGCGGCTCCGCTGTTTGCCACACCCCATTGAACAACTGTAATATTAATTTTCAAGCTCAGGAATGCATAATTGAAACAATAAGAGCCTCAAAGATACCAAGATTCTAGTTGGGTATTGAAAATCACTGTTTTTTGTGTCATGTTTTCTAGTGTATTGGGTTACCAATATTGGCAATTCTAATTACTTTTACTAGCTGTTTAAACTGTTATCCAAATAACAGATAAGTATTGACCTTCATAGTTACCCCTTTGATTTTGATGTCTGCTGTTTCATGTTGTCCGGTGAGACGGCTTTCATTGCCTTCTCTATAAGTACCCTTGTGCCTCAATCCAAGCTTTTCAATGGCCTTCTTGATGATCTCATATCACCCTCACTTCTCATAGACTTGTGTAAAATTCACCATTAAATTGATAGTATATATATTTTAATCTTTTTTTTCGATATGCAAATCACAATAAAATTTGAACTTAGAACCTTATATATATTATCTAAGTTTTTTTATCATTAGATCATTTTTAATAGCTTCAATTTTAATCTTTTAATAAAGTTTCAGGTTAAATATAAAAGAAAAAATAAGGCTCGTGAAGGAAGGGGAAAAAAAATCACAGGAGAAAGAATGAAGTCGATCCAATAAGAGTACCCCAAGTGCAATTTTTTTTTTTTTTTTCAGTAGTCCAAGTGCGGTTAAAGATCCGAAACTAACTCAGCTGAAAGACCTTGTCGATACAGAACAAAAAATAGTCGGACCAAAAAACTAAAAGAACCAAAAAATAGAAAAGATTAGGTGATATTTACAATACTCCAGTGAAAAAAATTGGACATTGACTATCCATGACGTTATGACTCTGCGTATCAGGAGAAAGTAAATCTTACGGCTTACATGTGCTGAGCGAATTTGTGTTGATAATACATAGTTGTAGTTTATGGTTAGCCACCTGTTAATGGGTAAATAAAAGAAAGAGTAAAAAATGCTGCGTTTGTGTAATAACGGAAATAAGACGGGTCTAATATCGTGGAAGAGGTGCAAGAAGCTGCGCGGAAGAAGAGTCTCCTGTGGTATGGCGCGAACCATTTTTAACTATTACTCCATCGATTAATTTTGTTTAGGTTTCTTTTTTGTTTTTGTTTTTGGTCGGGATGTTGTTTAGGTTTAATATCATGAATTTGTAAATTAATTGGTTTTAGTTATAGGCATAGTATCAGACCCTTCAAGCAGGCTATGCCGTTGGGCTTCGGCCTGTTACGAAGAAATGAATAAAAAACGTAGAAGGAAGCAGTAAGGAAAAGACCTGGCGTTGACCCAAAAAAAGAAAAAAGAGCTGACCCAAAAAACAAAAAAAAGTAAAGAAAAGAAGAGTGAGGAGCACGCAGATAATGTTGGAGGTTGACATTGACGGTGAGCAGGAGTGGGACCAGCGAGTTTTCCATTGCTTGACCACCAAGCACTAAACACCGCCTTGACCCCTATATAAGCGCTTCTCCCCTCCTCACGCTTCTCCATCTCCGAGTCGGTTTATTTCACCTGACCGGAATTCGATCGCCAGTTCATCGCACAACAACTTACAACACCGCACCAGTTTCGTTTTTGGCCCCCCAATCACAAATTCACAATAGGGTTTCACTTTATTTCTCTTCTCTTGTATTTTTCCCTTACACACATTTCAGTCACCAACGCAACGTCTGCTTCCACTTTCTATCTTAATTCTCAGTTTAGTGTCCAAGGACTTTCATTTCCAGATTCCATTATTACTTTGTTTTCAAATTCAAAGTAATCAAACTAGTAACCTGGGATTTCCTTATCGTTTCTTAATTCAATCTGAGATTCTTAATATATCGACTTTGGATTTATTTAATTTTGATTTGTCAGTTAGAGCGAAATCTTTGGCAATTGGGAAGTTGCAGTTGAGTGGGGAGTGGGTAGATAGGAAGAGGATGAGCTTGCAACGGAGGGAGAGGGAGAGGGACAGGGTTGCTGCTGCTCGCCAGCAATGGGTTCCCAGAGCATCCGCCGGCTCCGCTGACCGACCTTCAATTTTGGAGTCGAATCAGAATGGTGATTGTGGCAGCTCCAATCATAGTAATGTTGTTGCTGCTCCACCAAGGAGTCGGCATATAAGTAATAATCGCGGTACAAGGAGCCACAGCCACGCAGGTCATCATGGAGTGAGGGACTCCAATTTACCTCAGCTGGCGCAAGAGATTGAGGAGAAGCTGATGAAAGGCGGTGTGGAATGCATGATTTGCTGTGACATGGTCCGGAGGTCTGCACCCATCTGGTCTTGCTCCAGTTGCTACTCTATCTTTCACCTCAACTGTATCAAGAAGTGGGCTCGTGCTCCCACTTCCATTGACTTGTCTGCCTCTGCCGCATCCGCATCCGCATCCGCACACAAGAATCAAGCCTTCAATTGGCGCTGTCCCGGTTGTCAGTCCGTGCAGCTCACATCCTCCAAGGAGATTAAGTATCTCTGCTTTTGTGGGAAGAGGCCAGACCCACCATCCGATTTGTACCTGACGCCACATTCCTGTGGAGAACCATGCGGGAAGCCTCTTGACAAGACCAAGGAGGGGCAGGAGGAGGCTCACTGCCCTCATGTTTGTGTCTTGCAGTGCCATCCGGGTCCCTGTCCTCCTTGCAAAGCATTCGCCCCGCCTCGTCGGTGTCCCTGCGCCAAGAAAGAAATCACCACCCGTTGCTCTGACCGCCACTCTCTTCTTACCTGTGGCCAAAACTGTGATAAGCTTCTTGACTGCGGGCGTCACCGGTGTCAGCGCATTTGTCATCTGGGTCCTTGTGATCCCTGTCAGGTTCTAGTCAATGCCTCTTGCTTTTGTAGTAAAAAGATGGATGTTATTCTCTGTGGGGACATGGTTGTCAAAGGTGAAACCAATGCAGAAGGTGGAGTTTTTTCTTGCGGTTCCAACTGTGGAAAGAAACTTAGTTGTGGGAATCATGTTTGCGTGGAGACTTGTCATCCAGGCAGCTGTGGGGAGTGTGACTTGTTACCAAGCCAGATTAAGACGTGCTGTTGCGGGAAAACTAGATTGGAGGAGGAGGAGCGCCAGAGTTGTCTGGACCCAATACCTTGCTGTTCACAAGTATGTGGCAAGCCCCTTCCTTGTGGGATGCATCATTGTAAAGAGCCATGCCATGCCGGGGATTGTTCTCCTTGTTTGGTTCTAGTCTCCCAGAAATGTCGATGTGGCTCTACTTCCCGAACCGTGGAGTGCTGTAAGACAACAATGGAGAATGGCAAGTTTACTTGTGAAAAAACTTGTGGGAAGAAAAAGAATTGTGGGAGGCATCGATGCAGTGACCGTTGTTGTCCACTTTCTAATCCAAATAATGACCTGAGTGGGGATTGGGATCCACACTTTTGTTCCATGTCATGTGGAAAGAATTTAAGGTGTGGGCAGCATGCCTGTGAATCCCTCTGTCACAGTGGTCATTGTCCACCTTGTCTCGAAACTATATTTACAGATTTGACATGTGCTTGTGGCATAACTTCAATCCCTCCTCCACTGCCTTGTGGTACACCACTTCCCTCATGTCAGCTTCCATGTTCAGTTCCTCAGCCTTGTGGCCATCCAGCCTCCCACAGCTGCCATTTTGGAGATTGCCCTCCTTGTTCGGTGCCTGTAGCAAAAGAATGTATTGGCGGGCACGTTGTTCTTAGGAACTTACCTTGTGGTTCAAAGGATATTAGATGTAATAAGCTCTGTGGGAAGACCAGACAGTGTGGTTTGCATGCTTGTGGCAGAACATGTCACCTCCCACCATGCGAAAATCCATCTGCTGTGCAAGGTGTCCGAGCTTCGTGTGGACAAGCATGTGGTGCTCCGAGGAGAGACTGCAGGCATACATGCACGGCCCCATGTCACCCTTCATCCCCATGTCCAGATACGAGATGTGAATTCCCTGTTACAATTACATGTTCTTGTGGCCGTATAGCAGCAAATGTTCCTTGTGATGCTGGTAGTGGCAATTATAAGGCTGATGGCACACATGAAGCTTCCATTATTCACAAGTTACCTGTGCCGCTTCAACCGGTGGATGCAAATGGCAAAAGAGTTCCCCTTGGACAAAGAAAGTTGATGTGTGATGATAAGTGTGCTAAGTTGGAGCGTAAAAGGGTTCTTGCAGATGCTTTTGAGATTACCACTCCAAATCTGGATTCTCTCCATCTGGGTGAGAATTCTATTGCGTCTGACTTGCTTGGTGATGTGATGAGACGTGATCCTAAATGGGTTTTATCTGTTGAGGAGAGATGCAAGTTTTTAGTAGTTGGCAAGAGCAGAGGAACTGCACGTAGTCTAAAAGTCCATGTTTTCTGTCCTATGCTAAAGGATAAGAGAGATGCAATGAGGGTGATTGCTGAGAGATGGAAGCTTGCAGTGAGTGACGCTGGTTGGGAGCCAAAGCGTTTTATAGTCGTTCATGTTACCCCAAAATCAAAGGCTCCAGCACGTGTGCTAGGGGTTAAGGGTACTACAACTGTAAATGCAACCCTTCCTCCTGCATTTGATCCTTTGGTAGACATGGACCCTCGACTTGTTGTCTCGTTTCCAGAATTACCAAGGGATGCAGATATTAGTGCATTGGTGTTGAGATTCGGTGGTGAGTGTGAACTTGTTTGGTTAAATGACAAAAATGCATTGGCTGTTTTTAATGATCCTGGTCGAGCAGCAGCTGCAATGAGGAGGTTGGATCATGGAATTGCTTATCAGGGAGCTGTTGTGGTTGTTGCGAATGTTGGGGCATCAGTGGCATCTGGGACAATGAAAGTAGAAGGAGCAGTGGCAGCATTGAAGGGCAATCCGTGGAAAAAGGCTGTGGTTCAAGAGGCAGGTTGGATGGAAGATTCTTGGGGTGCCGAGAAGTGGGCTTCTAGTCCTGCTAATGTGCAGCCCTCTGCTTGGAAGAAAGAAGCCCCGATTGTTGCTTCATTAAATCCTTGGAGTGCTTTAGACCAAGATTCGGATTCGAATTCGAGTTCATCTGTTGCAATTGTTAAAACTGAAATTTCCAGGAAACACTCTGAAAGTAGTGCTGTGTCAAAGTTGGAGCCTCGTGCAGGTGGTTCAAAGCTAGAAGGGCCGCATGGCGGAAACTTTGATGCATCAGAAATTTCTGAAGTAGTAGATGATTGGGAGAAGGCTTTTGAGTGAAATTGAAATGGACAAGAAGCAACACTTTTCTTTTTTTCTTTTTTTTTTTCCCCCCGAAGATTTTATTTTGTTGAAAAGGAGGTTATATGGCCTCTCTGCCTTGTTTTATAAATGTTGGCATGTTGAGGCCCCCCCCCTCGGGCGCGCGCGCTGCAGCAGGGGCCGCCGCCGCCGCCGCCCTCTCTTTTCTTTTTTTTTTTCGATGTAGCCTTTTATCATTATATATTTTTCTTTAAATTTGTACATGCTGACATGGAAAAGCAGTTTAATCTCTTTATACATTCGGGAGTACTTGAAAGAATTTTAACGCCCTTGGATCAAGATTTGATCCTGATTATAGCATACAATTCAAGAACAAAATGAAGAATAGAATAAGTGTGAGAGAACCTGAGTTTAATCGATTCAGAACGATCGATCCAAAGCTATTTTTTGTTCTTTAATCTTGGAGAAAGAAGAAAGAAACTGACCAAGGAAGGTCAGAGGGAGAGAAGAGCTCATTCTATTCCCTAGAGAGCCAAAAGGGCGTTTTGTTTCAATAGGGCCACAGACGCCTATATATAGGATTAAGAGGAGGGGCTTCTCTCTATGTTAGAAAAGTGATGTGCCAAGTCACCCATTATAGCAAGATTCATACACACAAAGATATATAACAATACCCACCAATGAGCAGTGTGTAAACTCAATAACAACAATAATTACAATAATTTGGGCTTCAACAATTGTCTTTAATCAATTTTGACATTCAATTAATTCGGGTTTAAAATTAAATGCAATTTGATTTATGTAAGTCCACAAAATTATCCAGCAATCTCCTACTTAAACGACATAAATCAAATCCTTACAAAACAATTTCTCAGACTAATTCACAATATGTGGCCACAATATAATGTCAAAATTAAGCCCGCATTCACAACCAAATGGTCCGATACGTGACACAAGCACTCAACAATGCAGAGAATCATACTCGAAGGAGTACCAACATCATACACATGAGATACTCATCTCCCAGTGACTCAATAGATGGTGGTACATAAGCCAAAGGGAATGTATAACAACAGAATGATATGCCTATAGATTACTAAATGCACTTCCAAATAAATGGCCTTAGCATTCGCCCCAGATGCTATATGAGATCTAATAAATCTCATCGCAATATGAGACGGGTTCAAAATGTCTCCAATATTTGCCATATCAATATAAGTGTGCACAATAATATATGGTAATATAAGCATCTGCCCAAGATACTATCTAAGATTCAATAAAATATCTCAACATAACAAAATTGAAACTGGGTCCAATATATCTCAATAATAATGCTATTATGCAAATTTGCATAAAGAATTAAGCTGTGCAGACTTAAATGGCATTAACAGTAGTATGAGGTCATAATAAACCTACAAAATAAGTTCTCACTAACTCAAAATGCCAAAGAGACCTCAATATACCCATAAGGGTTACAATATCAACAATAAAACTTTCGGCAGCTAACCATTAATTAGGGGATCAACAACAATAAGTTCTGTACGAATATACTCGAGAAGAATATCGAGTCTACCATGAATTGCCATATAATCACAAAATGATACAAATTAATATATGGCACAATATCTCTCACTAATTCAATATATCAAACAATATAAATATTCCCATTAGAGGCCATAAGATTTCAATATACTCTAATGGTACAACAGCAAATAGTGGGATAAGTAAGAGTTTGCGATAAAGTGTTCAATGTAAGTCTGAAACACACCACTATTCTCTTTGATAACAAAATTACAAAACAGAGAGAATCACAAAATTATAGAATTAACAAAACTTTCAGCCACAAAGATTCACAAAATTGGCTTCACATACTCTACCTATATAAATGAGGAGATCATAAGTGTCTTTGACACTTTAAAACAAATATCTCCTCTCTATGTTATCGCAAATTCAGACAACAACCAAAATATAAGGATATAGCAAAATTAATATGCTAGCCAAAGCATTTTAGACCTATATATAACCATTAATAAGGACGGAACAAAATATAAAGTCTCTAACTCCCACTATAACAATAATTTGTACATAAACGGGAGTAACATTATATTTTAAGTGACTAAAAATATCCTTAAAGCAGGCCTCAAACAATAGAGCGATGACAGACTAATGGGAAAAGAAAAAATCATACATCAAAATATTGTAATTTACTCACATAATAAAATTAGTTTTTTTTTATTTTCTTTTTATGTTTAATTAATTGAGCAATTAGTTGAACTAGAGCTTTTGTATCATTGCAATCCCACTAAAAAGTCTCAGATCACAATATACAAGTCTCTTCCACTTGATAAAGTCTTCTCTATCACACAATAATTATGTCAAATAATGTCACATCGAAGGGTATGTCCATTATCTACATAACCCAAAAATATTTTCACAATCCATAAATAATTTAATTCAACATAAAATAAACCTCACCATATGTTGAAGCAAAATTCACAAAATTAAATTACTTCAAACACTCAATTAATAAATAAAACCTCATTAATTGCAATACCCTTTTAGGGTTTCAAAATTTAACACATGAGTAGACTCAAATAAACAATAAAATTATGTCTATAAAGCTAATATCGAAAGGATACTGAAAACCTTGTGACATAATTTTTAAATCATTAAGAATTATGTTAATAAGACAAATTAAAGGATAAGCAACAATATTTAAAATATCCACAAAGATTAAAGATGGCACAGCCACAATAGAAGAGAAACTAAACTTTTGAGTTTATTAAATGAATACTCACAATATCAAAATTAACTAATTGAATTTTCATAAACTGAGCACAAAAGAGGTATACAATAAATTATAAATTGTGAGCTAAATTCTCTCTTCAAAATCAAAATACACATTGTTGTCAATTTATGGAATTAAATATAGAGAGAATTTCAAAATTTGAATAATTTCTCTCATTTATAATGGTGAACCACATCACCAAAAAATAATTTTCTGTTTATGGGAAGTGGGATTTTCAGTCAAAATCAAGAACACTTTGACTATCATAAATTTTATACTTAAACAATGAATATTCCCAAGAAATCTGTATTTTCAAAATCCATAACATGCTTCATTTATTTAAGCATGTATTTAATTTTGGATTAAATCCAAAATTCAAATTCTGATTTATGCAAGTCCACAAATATCAAACATTCTCCCACTTGGACTGCATAAATCAGATTCTCAAAATTTTACGTAAAAGAAGCCATTATTCCATATAAGATGGGAGTACGTAGCAAACTCATGTTCTAGAATTTTAGAAAATAATTTTCAAAATAATATTGCCTAACATTATTCAGAAAATTAGCATTTGTCATAATTGGTGTAATGTCCAAAATTTTTTTACTGTTTTTAACCAAGTTATTCGATTTTTATCAAATAATTGAGATTAATTAAAGTTCGATTTAGTATTTACCCAAAGCCAATTAAGTAATATTTAGAAGGATTAACTTTAATAAAATTAGATTAGAACCATAAGAAAACTCATAGGATTTTTCTAAAAACTAATTTACTGAAAAAATCGGTAAGATTTCGGTTCGAAACCTGATCAATAGAAATTATACTGTGAGAACCCTGGGATAGATGGCCAAGATTTAGCCAAAATATCCCTACAAGTGGTGCCTCAATCAGCCATAAATAAGGGCAGTCAAGCCAAATTTGAAGAAGAGATAAAATCCACCAATCATATGATAGCTTGTCTCCAAAGTTTTTAATTTTTTCCTTTCCTACCACTTTGCATTTTCGGCCATCAAAAGGGGTAGAACACTCATTCTTTTTCTTCTATTCATACTCATCTTCACTCCATCTTTATCAGCCCTTCAAGCTTCATTAAGAGTTTCTTCAATCTAAGACACCAATCTAACAAGATCTCACCTTAGAAAGGTAGGAATTCAATCTAGTTTCTTGTTTTCTTTGAATTAGGCTGATTAGGACTCCACTTTCTTCCCACTTTCTTGCATAATTCTGATGTTATCTTGAGTGATAATGATTAATTAAGATTGTTTTAAGGTATATATGTGAGTTTGAATTAAAAATTGGATAAATTGATTTAAGGAAAATATGAATTCAAGAAGAATTAGAGAGGCTGTTAGGGTTTTTACCTCGACGGTTCGTACGGAGGAGTTACAGCTCCGCCTATAGCCATTTAAATTTGATGAATCTATTTTTATATGAAACTAAACATTCAAGGCTTTCCATATAAATTATAAGGCCATTACATTAGTATAGAATTAGTTATAAATTTTTTAAGTTTGACCTAGAAATCTGAATTCTCGTCTGGGTAGTATGAGTTGAGAAGGGTGTAACTCACCCTACACAACTCTAAATTAAGTGAAACCAATATTGTTTAAAAGCTAACATATAAAGAACATCCCATAAAAATTTCAAAGTCAGATTCGTTGCCAATTATTTCCAGCACATCAATAAAATTACCATAAGTTCAAATTGGGCTGGAACAGGACAGTCTAGTAGGGTCAAGTTACGGTGCTTATATCTCAAGATATATTTATACAAATTATATGCAACTTCTTTCGGTTGAAAGCCTTTTTGTTAGCTTTAATTTGATATAAATTTCGTATAATTTCACCCAAATTTTCATTTTTGGTGAATTTTCACTTATAAAAGTGTACTTTTGGCTAAGTACAAGACAGATTGAGGCAAAATTCAAATAATTAGAGTTACACAAATCAAAATGAGATAGGACCAAAAGGGTTGAAAACTAGACACATAGCATTATAACATATCCAAAATGTAGGGCTAAAGGAATAGGATAGAAATTTTGGTGGATTTTACAAAATCGGGTAGAATTGAGTATAATGAGCAGAAATCTTGTTGATGTTGGCACACTATATGATTGACATGGTTGTTATACATTTGCTGATCTATGATGGTTTGAATGCTTGATTAATTTTTCTGATAACTTGGTACTATTCATGGGGAAGTGGGCTCGATCTGTTTTGCTGCCGAATTTTTGGCATAAATTAGTGATAGTTCTAAATGTTTGTATGTTAATGTTATATGACGTGTATGAATACTATGCAAGTATTATCCCTTGAGAATAAGATATGAAGCCTATGTATTTATAATTCTATGATGAAAGATATGATGATTAGTTCATATTCCAAAGGAACGTGACATGGCGATCACGCTCTGGTGGGGTATGACATGGCGATCGTACTCTAAAATATAGCATAATGATCCTACACCTTAAGGAATGTGACATGACGATCATACTCTGAAACATGGTAAGATGAACATATTCCTAAGGAGTGTGTCATGGTGATCACACCCCTACAGAGTATGACATGGTGATCGTACTCTGGAATATGTATGACAAGTAAAGGAAGACAAAGAAAGAAAGAAAATTATGTGCATTTGCAAAAATTCAAGTACAAGTAAAGACATATACAGATTTTAAGTTTCCAATATATTGGTGTTATTATATTTTAATATATTGCAGCTATTGTTTATAGTATGATTCATGATTTTATTTTGTATTGGCTTTCCCAAATGACAATTGTATGAATAAAATGGATTTAGCTTCGAATAAGATATTTTCGAACTATAAAAATTAAACAATTTATATAACATGTCTACCTTTTTCATAATAAATCGAAGCAATTAGATATAATAACGATGACACAGTATGAAATTTCTTAGTGAATCCTACTAAAAATTTAAAATTCTCACTCTCATTTCCGTGTTATCTCCAGATAATTCAAGATGTTTCGAAGACGGTTGAAATTGCTGTCAGATAAGGTCCGCTCAGGTAACAATAACAACTCCTGAGTGTGGTATTATGACTTAAGCGTAGTTCTATACCAAGGAGGACGTTACAATTGGTCCCGCGAAGACGAGCTCACAATCATGAAGAATGCCCAACAGCATTGCCAAAATATTCCAGAAATTAACTTTCAAATTAACATTGCATAAAATCTGAAATAATTACAAAATTTGTAATGTTCCATAATCAATATAAACAAAAAGGGTGCCCAAAATTTATTTCAATATTTAAAATATTTAAATTTTGAGAGTGCACGAATTATGACATGCCCAAATACGTCATTATTATCCACAAAATTTTCTAGAACAAAATTTGGGGAATATCATATGATTTTAGACAATTTAATTTCTGAAAAATTCAAAATAATTTATTTATTGCCCAAAATTTCATTAATACTCAAAATAATAGTTTTAATATTACATAAATTGTAATTCTCAGAGTAATATTGTAGAATATTCAACAATAGTGGCATCTCATAATTTTAATATGTAATATAATAAACATAAGGAGCTCAAAATTATTTTAATATGCAAAGCACATTAACTTTGAGAGTATGCTTAACACAATATGCCCAATAATAACACAAATGTGCACAAAAAATTTTAGACCAAAATTCGGAGAGTAGCATATAATTTTGAACATTTTAAATTTGAAATAAATTCAAATAAATATTTTTAATGCTCAAAAAATTAAATAAAATCTACCAATAATTTTATTTTATTGAAAATATCAGGCCTGCAAAATTTGGTTCAAAAATAGGCTCTGAAAGGCCCACCATGCGCCTGCATGTGCCCCTATACGTGAGTGGATTTCACTTACGTGTACTATTCATCGTTTCCTTCCTGCAGATGAGTTGAGCAACCCGCTTCAGCCTTAAACGGGTCGAAGGCCATATCTCCTTCATTTCTCAACGAAATCGAGCGATTTTGGTGTCTATGGATTCGTAAGAGAGAGAGCTACAAAACCCATGTAATAGTTTGAAGAACCGTGACCTGTAATTTCTGGGGTACGATTCTTCAGTTCTTCCTTCGGTTTCTCTCTCAATACAGCCCTAAATCACACAATAATCGGCTCAATAAATTCATAACAACATAAACAACAATAACCCTCAACAAATTTTGGAATCAAATGGCTAGAATCATAAATTCGAAATTAAACCCTTTGGGGTTCATGAATGTTTCGAACCCAAACACCCCAACTCACACCAAAACACAATCAGCAGCCATAATCAGATATCAAACAGGGCTTTAATACCACTTGAAAGAATTTTAATGCCCTTGGATCAAGATTTGATCCTGATTACAGCATACAATTCAAGAACAGAATAAGTGTGAGAGAACCTGAGTTTAATCGATTCAAAACAATCGATCCAAAGCTATTTTCTGTTCTTTAATCCTTGAGAAAGAAGAGAGAAACTGGCCAAGGAAGGCTAGAGGGAGAGAAGAGTTCCTCCTATTCTCCAAAGAGCCAAAAGGGCATTCTATTTCAATGGGGCCACAGGCGCCTGTATATAGGGTTAGGAGGAGGGGTCTCTCTCTATGTCAGAAAAGTGATGTGCCAAATCATCCATTATAGCAAGGCCCATACACACAGAGATATATAACAACACCCACCAATGAGCAGTACGTAAATCCAATAACAACAATAATTACAATAATTTGGGCTTCAACAATTGTCTTTAATCAATTTTGACATTCAATTAATCCGGGTTCAAATTAAATACAATTTGATTTATGTAAGTCCACATAATTTTCCAATAATCTCCCACTTGGATGACATAAATCAATTGTTGAAACCCAAATTATTGTAATTATTATTATTATTGAACCTATGCACTACTCATTAGTGGGTATTGTTAAGTTTTCCTGTGTGTATAGGCCTTGCTATAATGGGTGACTTGACACACCACTTTTTTGACATAGGGAAAGACCCATACACATAGAGATATATAACAATACCTACCAACGAGCAGTGCATAAACTCAATAACAACAATAATTATAATAATTTAAGCTTCAACTATTGTCTTTAATTAATTTTGACATTCAATTAATCCGAATTCAAAATTAAATATAATTTAATTTATGTAAATCCACAAAATTATCCAACAGTACTTTCCCAGGTTTAAGATGTTATGGTGTGACTTCATTTTCAAGATCAACTGGAGTTCATACTTTTTTGGGGCGGAAAGAAACCAGCACATGTTCCACTAATCGTCTATATTTTCTGTGGCATACATATGGTTTGAACTATAGAACAGTAAGAAATTTAAAATACGTAATTTTAACCGTATTTTACAAAAGTTTTTAATCAATTATGATTGCACACTTTAGTTTTTAAGATATTTTTTTAAGGCTTAAGAAGAATCAAATCAATAATAATATGTATCTTTAGAATGGAGAATCATGTAATATGATTTGTCAATCATTCAATTTATAGTTAAGAAAAAAATTGACAGTAGCAATAAAGAAGCTGCTATAAAGTGCTCTGATTGTTGCAACTGCATAGTTGATTAATCACGCGACATGTGCACTTGACCACCTGTTCTTGCTTTTCTCCCCAATCCCAGATGGAAATTCAAGTCATTTTAAATAATGTTGACAATATACCATTTTCCATTCTGGGTAAGTGAAATGTTATTTGTATTTATTTAATGAATTTATTGTAGATACATAATAAAAAAAATATTATTTATATTTATTATAGACTCATTGTGGATCTACACTTTATGTCTTTCTGTCTCATTTCTTTCATTACCTGTTCATAACAAATCCATAAGATAGGTACAAATAGATATTATAGAATATCTTTTACTGGGCTGTCGTATTTTTTCATTCGATGCATGGACAGAAAACAAAACTTGCACTCCCTCTGTCTGTGTATGTGCGTATGAGAAAATCTGGAAGTCAATGTCACCGCGGCATGCCCTCGCTACTACCAATAATGAAGTAATAAAATATTGCGAAACAAGAAAAAAGCAAGTGTCCGTTAGCCAAATGACGGATCAATAATAAGCCGTCTGGAGACGTGATGCGTGAATATCACTATGTGAAATCTTTTTCCTGTTTTTGACACGACATTTGTGTAGGGTGACAGGGTGTAGAAACTAGAGAGGTCATCTTCTTTGTGTGCTCCGTCTGATCCTCTCCTCTGAAGCATTGCCTTAATCGCTGCCATTTCATAATTCATATTGCTTTCTTTCTTCTCATAACCTTATTTCCACACAGACAGAGTGACTTCCTTCCTAGTTCATCTTTTAATTATCCTAGTAGTGTCTGCCTGATAAGTGATAATGGATCCTCCTCAACTGCATCCCGATGCAATCTTTGATGAGGTTAAGGTAAAATTAATTGCTTTCTTGGAAGCATTTATTGCTGTCCAGAACTTCTTGCATGGTCAACACTGTAAGCGCAGTTTTGTTTTGCACGGGTTTATTAGACATACTTGGGTCAATCAAACTCACTTTCACTCATATTGCTTCTTAAGCGTCTTACTTATTGATGAATCTTCAATATCTTGAGTTTATATGAAACCTGGTTAAGAACTTAATTTGTTGCTTCTTGTCTTGAATCTTGCCTTGCTGTAAATTAGTTAAGAATGTTTAAAAGGATCTAGCAATCTTGTCATCCCTGTCATAATTTCCATGTCCGTGATCCATATTATTCAGAAGAAAACATGGAAACAAACAATCCTCCTGTCATTTCAAATTGTCGGAGTAGTTTATGGTCAAATGAGCACTGCACCCTTGTATGTATTTGGGACAATGGATGCGGGACAACTTGCAACAGAGGAGGTCGTCTACGAACTCTTCTCCTTCATTTTCTGGACTCTGACAATCATTTCTTTGCTGAAGTATGCCTCTATAGTGCTGAAAGCTGATGATGGAGGAGAGGGTAAATATCTTCAATAACCATTACCCCCTTGAATTTTGAAGGACTTGAGCCTTTAAGATTAACCTTCCATGGCAAACATTCTAGGTGGTACCTTTGCTTTGTACTCACTGTTGTGCAGAAATGCAAAAGTTGGCCTGCTCCCAAGTGAGAGAAGCGCCAATCAGATCATGCTTTGTGAGGGAACGACTCCTTCGAAGATCAATGCTGATACAAGAGCACGCAGGGCCATTGAGAAAAGCAAGATCTGTCACTATTTACTATTGTTCTTAGCCCTCTTTGGTTCCTGTATGACGATTGGGGATGCAGTGCTCACTCCAGCTCTTTCAGGTACAGAAGTCTGATCTAAATTATAGTTTTCTTATAACTAAATGCATTTGCATGTAAGATTTAGTAATCTGTTTTTTTTTTTGTTCCATGTGTGATTAAACTATTCATCTTCAAGTCTTCAACTTATTCATATATTTTCTGGTATTTTCTGGCTGTTTACCAGTGTTATCAGCTTCAACTGGTGTTCAGATATCCTTGTCAGATATAACAGCAGACATGTGTAAGGGCTTTTACTGAGACCAGAAATAAAAGCCATAATTTTTTTGAAGGCCATTTCATCTATTAGCTACCATTTGTTTTTGATTGCCTTATTGTTAATAACCAGTTTCCTCGTCGGCACATAATCAGGAGTCAGTGTCAAATGCCCTAAAAAGATGTAAGTTCTACTGCACATGCCGTTGATTTATAAAGTTCTTTCAAATGCCCCTTTGTTGTGTCAAGTGATTTGTATGCTTGGATAAAAAGTTACAGCTCCTGGTAACCTATTGCAGCTTCTCATCCTCACTTGCTCTTTGCACCATACATCCTAGTTGAGGATCATATCATATCCATACAGACATCCTTCTTCTCCTTTTCCACATCCTTAACTTTTTAAATATTAAATTTTCATAACCGCATTTGGCATATCGTCTATATAACAGACTCCAGTGGTTAGTCACTTACACTTGATGGATTTCTGGAAATGTCAAGTTCATGCTGTTTTAACCATTTTCTACTTTAGAGCTGGAAATAACTCGAGCCACAAGCATGTTTCCATGCGATCGCTGAATGAACAATGTCACAAGATGCATGATTTCCACGACTTTGTTGTGCATCTGATATTTTATAAGAAAGAATCTAGCATGGTGATTGAAAATTTTCCTAGTTTGTATGTATGTTTAATTACGACTCACAGTTCTGATTGATTATTGTTTTATTTATTTAACAAAGCAAGGAAATTACGTGTATTCCTGTATTTGTCTTACCGGATATCCTGTTCACTTTCTGCTTAATTTTTTCCAGATGTAACAGTTCCCTCTGCATGTGTTATATTGGTTGGCCTATTCATGCTGCAGCACTATGGGACACGTAAAATTGGGTTCATGTTTGCTCCAATCATTTCCGCTTGGCTGTTGTTTGTTGGAGTATTGGGAATTTATAATATTTTCCATTGGGATGTGAAAATCATCTATAAAATATCCCCAGTATACGTGTTCAAATTCATCAGAAATGTTGACGGTCACAGATGGAAGTTGTTAGGGAGCATCATTTTATGTGCAGCAGGTGGGGTTTTTTTTTTTTCCCCTTCAAAAAAAAAAAAAGAAGAAAACAGAATTATTCAAAAACCACCAAGTGGTTAATGTTCATAACAATGTGGTTTCTTTCTTGTTAGAACTGTTTTGGACTTGTGGTTAATATCACAAGATGCTCTACTGTTTTGCAGGATCAGAGGCAATGTTTGGAGACCTAGGCCATTTCTCCAAGAAATCAATTAAAGTATAATATATAACTTGATCTGTAATTTTAATATGTTAACTGTAATTGAAATTTATTGCTAACTTGTGCATGATGTGTCTGTTGTAGATTACATTTATATGCTTGATCTATCCGCTTCTTGTTCTGTGCTATGCTGGTCAGGCTGCATATATCTCCAAAAATTTACATGCTAAAGATTTTATTCATTTTAGTCAATCTATGCCGCGTAAGTTGGACGAGTGCCATTTTTCCAAAGATATGTTTATTCCCGAATATTCACTTTGCTGAAGTGATAGTTGGTGATCCCAGGTCATTGCAAACATGTGTTCATAGTATTATCCCTACTTGCTTCAGCTGTAGGAAGCCAAGCAACCATAACAGCCAGTTTCTCCGTCATTAACCAGTGTTTGGCATTAAATTGCTTTCCCAGGGTGAAAGTCATCCACACATCAAAAACGATACATGGGCAGATTTACATTCCCGACGTCAACTGGTTATTGATGATCCTCAGTCTCACTGTCACAGTTGGTTTCAGAGACATGGTGAAGATTGGCTATGCAACAGGTATGCCATTGTTGATTTTTGTTTTACTTTTTTTTCTTTTCATATCTGCAAGACTTTCATCTGTGGCAGGAATTAAGGTTTCCCCTTGAGTAATCCCATGAGTACTTAAATTTTTGCATTTAATTATAAAGTTTGACTCATCAATTTATGGAGGAGCTCTTAAGAAAACGAGCTGGTAAACAGGGGAGACATATGGAAAGAATGATGTATAATACTGCACAAGGCAATTTATATGTGTGCTTGTGATTTAAGATGATTAAACTTCTGTACTATCCAGTTTGCATGGTCAGGACAATATGTTAATATAAGCTCACTCACTATTTTGGCAGGTTTGGCTGTAATTTGCGGAATGGTTGTAACAACTAGTTTGATGTCACTAATCATTGCTTTGTATTGGGAGAAGAATCTGATTGTATCTGCGTGCTTTCTTGTATGTTTTGGTTTTCTTGAGGTTGCATATCTTTCTGCGTGTCTGCTACAAATTCACAAGGGAGCCTGGTATCTACTTGTCCTTTTGGTCATGACCATGACAGTCATGCTTTCGTGGCATTATGGAACTACGAAGAAGTATGAGTTTGATTTGCAAAACAAGGTATCGACTGAATGGCTAATAGATGTTAGTCCGGGCCTGGGGATTTCCAGAGTTCCTGGAATTGGCTTTATTTACACTGACATTGTAGCAGGAATCCCAGCTTTCTTTTCACACTTCATTACTAATCTTCCTGCATTTCATCAAGTTCTGATCTTGGTGTCCTTCAAGTCTATGCCGGTGCCTTATGTCCCACAAAGGGAAAGGTATCTCATTGGTAGGATTGGGCCAAAGGATTATAAAATTTATCGCTGCATTGTCAGATATGGATATTGTGATCACGTCAGGGATACTGGTGATTTTGAGGAGCAGATTATTCGTTCTATAGGGGAATTCATTTCCATTGAACAGACAGACATTGAATCCATGGTTGCCTCAAATGAAAGAATGATTGTTGTTGGGAATTCAGCACCAGATGGAAATGCTTTAGTTCCATTGGATGAGGTTGACTCATGCGTGGGGCCAAGCCCAGTGAACAACGAATCTCAGATTAGTCCAGTAGGTGATACTTTGGAGGCTGGTAGTCGTCCTCATCCTCATCCTCGTCCTCCTAGCAAGAAGAGAAAGAAGGTTCGGTTCATGTTGCCTGCTAATAGTCCTAAAATGCAGGCACCTGTGAGGAAGGAGCTCTTAGAGCTAATTGATGCCAGGGAGAGTGGCAGTGCCTATTTCTTGGGCCAGTCACATTTAGCGGTGCGTGATGGCTCAAACTTCCTCAAGAGATTCTTAATCATGGTCTATCGTTTTAGTGAAAAAAATTGTCGGGAGCCTGCAGTAGCTCTGAAAATCCCTCATGCTGCTCTTGTACAAGTTGGTATGGTATGTACTATATAGGGTCGAGAACTTGCAGGACTTTCACTTTGTGATTCCAGGGTGAGCGGAACCTATAGGGAAAAGAGCATGTACAAAGCAAAGAAAGAACATGTTATCTGTAAAAACATCATCTTATTTGTGCTTATATCCTATCTAGTAGGTCACAAACTATGCAAGACACAATGGGAACAAAGAGAGTGTTCCCTTTGTTTGGTAGACATTTTGACCCTGTAAAAGGTAATGCATATTTGTTACATGAATAATGTATTACGTATCCCCTCTCCCTTTCTGTTTTCTCATTTTGTCTTTTTTCCCGTTATAAGTTCTAAAACAGTGTCTTTTTTCTGTTTTTTCATTCTGTTTTCGCCTTTGTCTTTTTTCGATGCTGGTGTATACCAAGTCAATCAGTGATACTTCATTATTCTTCAGGACATTTTACTAAAAATCAAGGTTGGCCTGCTTGTAGCATTCCTGACGAAAAAGAAAATGCAAGTTCATCTTCGCGTTGGACAAAGATGATTTACCATTCGCACAACACCTCATAAATGACCTAAGCCTTAGTGAAAATTTGTCATTATAAACATTTAACAACCCGTATATCGCGCGCGTAAAATACACTAGTAAATGTCAAAATAAATAGAAATGACATTAACTTCATAAAAGAAAACATTATTTAAAAATGCTAAGAAAGTCATAATTTTAGTTGCATTTTGCTGTAAAAATATTTTATCAACCCTTAAAAACATAAATAATTCGTATTACTCTATTATATTCTGCAATTATCCTTATATAATTTACCAAAACTTAAGTTATTTTTTTTTTTCCTATAGCCGTTTAGCATCGCTCTATATAATTAAGCTAAAGGGTAGTGTGTACATTAGTGTAGTAAGGTATCATGGCAAAACTCATTATCTTTGGGAGCTATATATATATATATATATAATGTAATTGGCCGGCTTTTTGAAGCTGGGATGGTACCGGCTGACCCACTTCCTTTTATTCTAATTAATTAGGACCTTTTTTTTATAAAAGATTAATAATTAATAGATCCGGTCTGCATTCTGGTTATAAAATCCGATAGCCACAGCACTGCACCTTTTTCGGTAGCTGCTCAATCTTTCATTTCATACTCTGCAACAGCTATCATTGATCTAAAGTAATAAAACGTAAAAATGACTATGAATTGCAAGTTGGTGATGCCAAACAGTACTCATCAGCACAAATTAAAATCCACAAATAATTGTTAACCATTACCATTAATTGAATCGTGCACTTATAGATAGGTTTGTTTAAACTTGAAAAAATATATTATAATTATATTATATGGTGTGTGGTATACCATTTAAAAATTGAGAGTGTACTTGGACCTAAAATGCATATAAATCATTTATTGAGGGAATGGTGTTGAGAAGACCTAAAATCTGAGCAAACCTTTAAAAAATAAAGAGGAAATGGTTTGTCCTATTGAGAAGACCTAAGATTTGGGCAAACCTTAAAAAAGTAAAGAGAAAGGTGTCTGAGAAAAAGAGGGAATGGTTGGTGAAAGATACAAAAATACAAGTGAACTGTTGTGGTGGTAGATGCAAAGAAAGGTGAGTGCAATTTTGGAAGCCCGGTGATAGTGTGTTCAAGATCGATACCTTGGGGAGGTTGCAACAAGAGAAACATAGGGAGGGACATACATTGTGAAAAAGGAATAACAAATCATGGGATCAAAAAAATAACTTCAATGGGGCTTTTGGATATATATCAACAATCCACATCTTATAACTAGAGTTGTTAGAGAAGGAGATATGTAAGGGAGCGAGCTAATATGAGAGTTGTTTTGAAGGGAAAAAAAAATACAAGGTATACTTATTTTCACCTCCAATTTAAGGTAATTGTTTATGGTATGCCTTTAGTTTTTAAATGGTGCATTACACACCATGCTTAATTAGATGCACATTAGAGTTGACCATCTTTAAATGGGGTTTTGCTCCATGATATTGGGTTAATAGCTTCTGAATTTAGTAAACTTAAGGCCGACTCTGTGCCTTGGCAATGTAACAAGGTAGTAGATGTTTTAACTTAGGCTACTAAAAGTTCAGGGTCACAAATATGGGTTAATGTAGCCCCTTGTTGTATACTTGAGTTTTTGGCTCCGAACCTTTGTGTTTGAATACATTTGAAAATTCCATCAAAAATAAAAAAAATCTATTCAATTAAGTGCTTTTCTGTTTAATCTTGGTCAAGCTTTGACAATACATTAACCCATCGTTTGGATTTGTAGAAAATGAGAGAATAGAAAAAAAAAATGAAAAGATTTTCCTATTTTTCTCTTGTATGGTTCAATGAAAAAAATAAAGGAAGGGAAAAAACACAAATAGGGCCCATAAATAGTTTTATCCTCTCTGCCTACTAAAAAAACCATTCAACAAAAAACAAATATTTAAATCACAATTTTACCGCTCTAAAGAAATAAAACAGGAGTGAGTATGTATATACAAGTAAAAAAACACTATTTGACTTAAAAAGAAAAAGTTTGACATTCTTACTTCAAAATGAGGTGGTCTTTTAATAAAAAAATATTAAAAATTAAAATATAGGTAATTTTTATATATAAAAATATTATAAATTAAATTTATGTGTAATTTATTTTTAATTTAAATATAAAATAATGGCATATAAGTTATTTTACATATTTTTAATTTTTTATTTTCTCTCTTATTTTTTCTTTTATTTTATCTTTTTTATATTCTTTCCTCTCATTTTTTTCTTCACACGGGAGTAAAGTATAAAAAAAAGGGACAACAGAGGATGTTTAGGACTAGGTTACCTTGCATCATCCCCATTCCCCACAAGCAATAATAATACATATAAAGGCAGGCAATGCCAACCATACCCTCAGTTTTATGTTTCTACTGGCCTTCATGTCGTTGTTCATGCCTCAACAAATTTTATTTTTTCTTAGGTAGATGTATGATCTTGTATTCATCAAACAAAATATCTATCTTACTTTATATGATCAAGTACTTGTTCTTTCGGCCTTCCTCGCTTAGTACATTGTTTTCTTTATTTCTTTTATTTCATCAGAATCTGAAGAATAAAGGACATTCTCGTTTTAAAATTTTAACTGATTTTAATTAGCTTAGAAAAGCTACGTATATGAACATAAAGCGCGTACAGCGTTCAGCCTCATATACTAATTAGTTGCTTAATTGAACGAAGATAGAAAGGTAAAATTTTCTTTTAAGTTAAATTACAATACTTTTTTATAATAAATTGTGAGAAATATTGTTTTCTTAATTCCGGTAAATGAAACATTTACAGCTACGTACTCTACCACCCAATAAGTGGACTTCACAAGATTTAGTTTTGTGTTACCATTCTTACAAAAAAATTAAATAGTTTACCACTTGTTCAATAGTTTGTTGCTGTTAAAATTACGATATACTTTATTAATGTTTTAACTATAAATTCACCTTAAATGATGTTTTTAAAATAAATTAAAAAGGGCAAAAGATCCATAACCAATGGTTTAGTACGTACACTTGAGCTAATGATAGGGAGCATGTAATTCCAGGGAGCATATTGTATCTTTCCATCCAAATCAATCCACGGGAAATTGATAGCGGGTCTGGTGCTGGAAAATATGAACCAGGAATGTTTAAGCCAATTTAATTGAAAATTTTGGTAAAATTTTGTAAGTCTATTTAATTTATGGAAAAAACGGTTATAAGGAATATTGAAAGCAATAAAAATAAATCAGAAAGGTAGACTAAATGAAATATAAAAAACTAGAAAAAAAATTAAATCAACTTTTAAAAAAAAAATGAGTTGTTTGAATTTTTTTTTTTTTTGGTTTCTAAAATAGTTTTAAAAAATAAGTTTAAATTCAATTTTTAAAAATAGAAGAACAAAAAAAACCTATTTGGCAATCATACTCATAAAACAATTTTTAAATGATAAAAAACAAAAAATTTATTTGAATAGTTGTTTTTAAAAATAAATTTTAGAAGGAACAAAACATAAAAATCTGTTTAGTAAATATTTTTTAAAAAGTAGAACTATATCTAATATAAATGTATTATTAACGTAGCGCCAAGAAGCCATTAGTGACAATGAAGATGCCAACAACAACATTGACATGATGCATCATTGACATGCTTAGTCCTCGTTTAGAACCTCTTCAACCTTCATCTTTGTTCCTTAAATAGAGCATGGACCAACTCACCATACCAATTCTTATTGGCTTACTCACTCCCTCTGAGACTCATGCCACCAAATAACAAATTCTGTTGTATCAAATCTTAAGTGCATCTTTCTGCAACTAATATTGGTTTAATAGCTTTGTAAATTAGTTCTTGATATATATGATTGTAAAGCATCAGTTTCGAGTAATGCAATTTTTAATATTCGGCATGTCTTTATAATTCATACCTTCGCATCAACAACAAATGCCCACCGGGAATTATCATCACCATTTCTATGTGGAGATGGCATCAAGATATGAGCAGAGATACAACCCTCTCACCCGCACTAGATCCCACCCATTTTCCTCTACACTCAGATAACAATTGTCCCGAGAAGGTGGGATTGATAGCCATGGATAGGAGTGGAGCAGTAATTTGATGGTGGAATTTTGACAAGGCTGAGACACAACAACAGTGGTAGTGTTAGGGATATCTGACTAAGGTATACCCCAAGTGTATTAAACACTTTATGGATGAAAGGAGAAACGTATCCAAATTTATGTGGAGAGTAACAGATAAATAAAGTATGTGAATAGTACTTTATAGTGAGACCTACATGTCACTACTCACACCATCAAAATATATCAAAAAGACTGCACACCAAATTTTAAAATGGAAAACCCTCTAAAGTAATAAGAGAAAAATCACAGGAAAAACTCTAAAAAATATTCACTATATTTAAAGATAATTATAATATAGTATTTTTCAGTGAGATTCTCTTCTACTATAGTTAATAGTATTACAGAGACCTAGAAAATATGCCCAAATTCCTAGTATATACTCACTCACTGCACTCTTGAAATTTCTGGCACACTCTAATTTTTCTCACACTACAAGATGCTTGTTTTGCTTCTTACTATCGTTGAATGGTGCTCAGCTTGGATGATTTTTGCGGTTTGAGCTTGGCTCTATTTATAGAGCCCGAAGTGCCATTGTGCATTAATTGCACTACTCAAAAAATTCAACCACCCAACCATATTTTTCTTTTGATGTTGTTCTGCCCAAGGGATGAAAAATTTCTTCCCAACATTGTTGACTTTGGTGGCAAATGCAAGACATATCTTGACAATTCTCCACCTTGGCTTGCATTTGCAACAACCTTCAATCTCTGCAAATATTGATCAAGTCCAAGCAATGCTTGAACTTATCAACCGGCAATGATTTAGTCATCATGTCTGTTGGGTTCTCAGTCGTGACTATCTTTTGAAGTGCAACAATGCCATTATTAACACTTTCTTTGACAAAATGAAGTCTAACCAATGTTAAGAAAATTGGACCGGACATCGAATCGGTCAAGGCAGAGTTCAGAGGTTCAACCGGGGGTCTGATCGGAATATAATATATATATATATATTTCTTTATTTATATATATAAATATGATTAACTAAAAAATAAAAAATTATATTAAGCTATTAATAATAACATAACTGATGTAAAATAATATTTATTATGAGACACTTTATCAAATATCTTAAATATAAAATTTATTTATTTTAATTTTTACTTATATTTCTTTTAAAAAGTACTCACAGACAGTATAACAATCATTTTTTATTTTTATTTTTAAATTTATTTAAGAGTATATAGCAAATAAGCATACTAAAAGAATCAAGGTTTGAAAAAAAATAAATTTTTGTTTTGATTGAGTTTTTTTTTTTAATGAAAAAATAGTATTTTTACCAAAATTTAAAAAGAAAACAAAACAAAATCGGTCAACCAGTTTGACCAGTCCGGTTCACCGATTTTGACCACAACCAGTTTTGGGGTATAGACCGAACCAGCTTGGGGTCCAGTTCCTGGTTGGACCGGTCTGACTGGCCGGTCCGGTCTAGTTTTCTCTTCCCTGAGTCTAACATTAATATGCTTAGTCCTTTCATGATAGACTGGATTTCTAGCTAAATAAATTGCACTTTGACTATCACAATGTACGATTGGTACATGTTGATTCAACCTAAAACTATTCAAAAGACCTTGCACCTATATGCTCTTTTTAACAGCCTCAGTCAATGCCATATATTCAGCTTTAGTAGTTGACAATACCACTGTTGATTGCAATGTCGCCTTCCAGCTAATAGTGCATTCAAAGACAGTAAAGATATAACCTGTTAGTGACCTTCTTTTATCCAAATTACTTGCATAATCAGAATCTACATAGCCTACAACTCCATGATTCTTCTGACCTTCAAACACCAAACAAACATTGGTGGAACCTTTCGAGTATCGCATGATCCATTTCACAGCTTCCTAGTGTATCTTTCCAGGTTCACTCATAAATCTGCTCACTACACTTACTGCATCTGAAAAATCTGATCCAGTGCACACCATGGCATGCATTAGACTGCCAACTACACTGGAGTAAGGTGCATGAGACATATGCTCCATCTCTTCCTCAATTCTCGGACATTCCTTCAAAGATAACTTAAAATGTGCAGCTAACGGAGTGCTAACTGGTTTAGACTGATCCATATTGAAGCGTTGTAGCACTTTCATGATATACGTTTGCTGTGTCAAGCACAATCTGCCATGATGCCTCTCCCTATGAATTTCCATTCCAAGAATCTTCCTTGCTGCACCTAAGTCTTTCATCTCAAATTCTTTTCCCAACTGAGTTTTCAACATAGCTTTAAGCTGCAATTAGCATATCATCTACATACAATAACAGATAAATCAGGGAACCATCTGGAAGCTCCTTAGAATAGATGCAATTATCATATTGATTTCTATTGTATCCAGCACCAAACATAAATGCATCAAACTTTTTGTACCACTGCCTTGGAGATTGTTTCAAGCCGTACAACGACTTCTTTAATAAGCAAACATGATCCTTCTTATCAGGAACTATGAACCCCTCTGGTTGACTCATGTAGATTTACTCCTCTAACCACCATGTAAGAATGCCATCTTGACATCAAGCTGTTCAAGCTCCAAGTCAAATGTACTCACAATAGTTAATAAGATTCGAATAGAGCTATGCTTCACCACAGGAAAGAATACTTCATGAAAGTCAACACCCTCATTCTAAGTATAACCTTTGCTATCAGTCTTGCCTTAAACCTAGGAGGTTCAATGCTTGGGATTCCTTCTTTCCTTTTGAAGACCCATTTGCAACCAACTAGCCTTTTCCCCTTTGGAAGTTGTACTAGCTCCCATGTCTGATTTTTCTGAAGAGATTCAATCTCTTCATTCATTGCTATCAGCCACTGCTTCGACTCTTTGTTGTTTACTGCATCACGATAGGTACATAGTTCATTTCCAATTGCACTATCTGCCATAGCCAAGGCAAAGGCTATAGGATCTGTATTTGATGAGTCAACTGCACAAGCAATAGAATTTAGATATCTCTGTGGTTTCAGAATTTGTTGCCTTTCTCTGCTAATAGCAATACTATATGGCTCTACCTCTTCACAAGCATCTTTGTCGTCAGGTTCATCTTGTTGTTCTACTTCAGGTTAAGCAGTCCCTGAAGTACTTGGCTGATTTATCTCATCTAACTCATGCCTTATCTTCCCATAGTCAATCTCTAGCTCCACCTACTTCATAGCACCATGATCTATTTCTGCCTGATCGACTTTAGATTCCTGCTTTTGATTTACCATTGCCACATCGTCAAAAGTGACATCTCTACTGACAATGATTTTGGGTAAATTTGCTTTTTCCATACACCACAGTCTATAGCCTTTTAACCCTCGTGCATACCCTAGAAATATACACCTTCTTGCCCTTGCCTCAAGTTTACCATCACGGGCATACGCAGGGCAATCAAATATCTTCTAATCAGAATAGTTTACAGGTCAACCGGACCATATCTTTTGTCGAATCTTCAAATCAATTGCAGTTAATGGAGTTTTGTTTATCAAGTATGCAGCTGTATTGACTGCCTCAGCCCAAAATGATTTGGGAAGTCTAGCGTTGATTCGCATGCATCTTGCATGCTTTAGAAGTGTTTTGTTCATTCATTTTGCAACTTCATTTTGCTGTGGTGCTTCAGGTACAGTATGGTGCCTTACTATACTAGCATTCTTGCAGAACTCCGCAAATTCTTTACTACAAAATTCTCCGCCATTGTTAGTTCTTGGTCTCTTGACTGACCACCCGATTTGCTTCTCGACCATGGCCTTCCATTGCTTGAATTTGTTGATCACCTCATCCTTTTGCTTCAGGAAATAAACCCAGACTTTTTTGGAATAATCATCTATTAGAGTAAGAAAATAATGAGCTCCACCTAAGGAGTTAACAGAGGCTGGACCCCAAACATCCAAGTGGACACACTCCAATATCCCCTTGCTAATGTGTTTAGCAGTATTGAACTTCACCCGTTTCTACTTTCCAAATACACAATTTTCATAGAAGCCAAGTTTATAACTCTTTAAACCTTTTAGCAAGCCTCTGCTAGCAAGTGTGGTCATTCCTTTCTCATTCATATGACCAAGCTGCATGTGCCACAATCGTATAGCAACATCATCACTTCTTTCAAAGGATAAAACAGCAGCAATTCCATTTATTGTGCTTTTAAGCAATAGATAGATCCCTCCTTGCAGCTTTCTTTTCATTACCACCATCGAGCCTTTGATCACCTTCAACAAACCACTCTCTCCAGAGAACTTGTACCCTCGATTGTCTAGGGCACTTAAAAAGATCAGGTTTCTACCCAGTTCTAATACATGCCATGCTTGAAAAGTCCTCTCAGTACTATCATCCAATCTGACTCACACCTCTCCTTCACCTACAATCGAAATTATTCTATTGTCTCCTAATTTGACTTTTCCTTCCCATTTTTTATAGGAAGTGAAAAAGCCTCTATTAGGTGTCATGTGAAAAGATTCACTAGAGTCTAGGATCCACTCGTTTCCTGAGTCATTAGTGGATACTGTTAAGGCAGAACCAGCATCACTATCATCAGAATTTGCAACTGTTATATTAGCATAATTTTATGATTTCTCCTTTCTCTTTGGCCAATTTCTTCTGATATATCTTATCTAGTGACAATAATAGCACGTCACTGATTTGTGCTTTTTGGACTTTGACTTCCTCTTGCTTTTGCTTCTTAATCCTCTTTCTTGATTATGCCCTCTCATCACAGACAGCCCATCTGCAAGATTATCAGCACTGGGTCCGGATACTAACTTCTTATGCTCCTTTATCATCAAAGCCTCTTTGACATTTTTGACCATGATGTCAGATCTACCATATAATATAATATTACAGAAATTATCATCACTACAATAAAAAGGGAAAATTGTGGCAGTTTTAATAAGCGGTTTTCAAAAACTGCCCTTTAATAAGTGATATTGTGGCGGGCATATAAATGACATAAAGGGGATGAAGAATGTGGCTGTTCAGTTTAAAATGTGGCGTTTAAAACCGTCGTAATAACGCGGAAAACTTTAACAAATGTGGCTACTTTCCCTCTCCCCACTTGAAATTCTTTAACAAAAATCAAAACTAAAGAAGAAACTCCCTCTCCCCCACTCTTACATCGCACTAAACATTTGGAAACTCCTTCGTTTTGCGAAACCCTTCCATTGGAAACCCCTTTGTTTCGCAAGTGAGAGTCTCTTCAGCTGCATCTTGAACACTAGGGGTTTCCATTCATCTTTACGCAATCTATAGACTGTGAAATGTAAACCCCTTTGATTGGAAACCCCTTTGCAAGAAACCATTCAGACCCACTGCTACCCATCTTCCATCGTGCCGGCGACAAGCCGCTGTCGAGCTTTGCCAAGGTCTGCCACCACCAAATGCTGCCATGAAGCCTCGCCTCGCCTCAGATCTCCCAAGTTTTGAATGGCCTCCACCCTTTGCTCCGGTTCCAAGTCAGTTTCCTTCCACTTTTTCTCACTTTTATTTATTCCTTTTGTTCCCTCTTTCTTTTTTTTTTCTTTTTTTTTTATTTATCTTCTTCTTGATTCCATGGTGGCCTCTGTAAATTTTTTTTCACATAAATGGCTTCTTCTTCGAGGTTGGCTCTCTACTTTATATTCATTCAATTCGTTGTTCTTGTGTTCTATAACTCTGACTCCACATGCAATAAGCAATTCTCGATTTTTGTTTTCGATATTCTTTTTTTATCAATTTGTAGTTGTTCAATTGAATCATTTTTTGCATTTTTAGTGTATTTTTCTTGTTTAGTCTTCGGTTGTGGTGGATAATTGGTTCTTGACTTTTTTTATCAAAAAAAATTAGTTCTTGATTTTTTTTATTTAATCTTGATATTTGATTTGATTTTGGTTTGGAATTATGCATTTGATTAATTGAAACACTGGATCTAGATGTTAAAAGTGTGCATATTTGAATCAAGAGCTTTATGTCGGTTATCGATGTGTAGATCTGTGAATTAATGTTTTCTGTAAGGGTTTGGCGTTCTGAACTGTACTGAAATGTAAAAGGTCTACAGGCCACGTAGCCTTTTGTTTTGTTTAAGACCATTTTTTTTTAATTTAATTTCACTGATTTTATGTGACCAAACAAAATTTCTTTATTTTTACACTAACCAGGCGCTTCCTTTACAAAGAATGACAAGGACAAATCTTCTTATTATTGTACGATTTATGGTTTTGAATGATAGAAGTATTTAGATTACCATCATAATTGTTATATTATTTTATTATTTTCTTATTTCAAACTCAAATTTTCTTGTCCTTTACGTGTATATATAGTTTACTTTATCTAATGATAATGACTATGTGTTATATCCATTGGCTATTAGACTTACTGGGTGTTACCTTCTTAAACAAATCTAATGCCAAATATTTCCATAAAAATCCAAACATTCCACTAAAATTAAAGGCTTTAAGGACAGCATAAATCATGTACTGCTGCAAAGTTCTTCCTTCCTAACTCCTGCCAATACCTCTAAAACAAATAAGAGAAATTATCCAAAACTAAGGACTTACCCAAGATTTACTAACCACACCAGAAAGCCTACTCCAACGGTAGCTAGTGCTTCACAATGCAAAAATAAATGTGGATTGGAGTTGTTTCTGAATAAGAACAATACAACACACATATCTGGAAAAGCTTTGTCTCTGCAAACATGTAAAGTCAAGAGGACTTTTGAATCAAAGGAAATTGTGGACAATGCAAACTTGTAATAGTTTTTTTTTTTCCTTTGACAATGCAAACTTGTAGTAGTTTTTTTTTTTTTTTTTTTTTCCTTTTGTTTGTTTTTGTTCTTGTTAGGAGGATTTCTTGTTCTCCCACCTTCTTGTATTTTCTTTTCTTCTCATTAATAATATTCTTCTTTCATCAAAAAATAAGGACACTGATCCAACAGATGAGTTACCCATGGAAGTTTTTTGTACTTTACAGTTAGTTGAATTGGTCTTACATCATAGGTCACTTAGTTATGAATATGATGCTAGACAAAATGATGTAATTAAGATTAATCAGTTCACCCATATCATATATAATATCTCAATGCATATGCAGAATTAGTAGGAGTTGAACATTAACTTTGTGCAAAGTAAATAAAAATTTGAATTGTTGAACTTTGAAGGCTTGTGAAGCCAATTTCCTTCTTCTTGATACAGTTAATGCATCATTATCCAGAGCCATATAGACAGCATCTTGCTTTATATAGATAGCATCTTGCTTTATTACAGTCCTAAACAATTCTAATCCTCTTATTCATCAAAAAAGAATTCGTTTTTCTATTGGTAATTGATCAGAACACTCCAATCCTAGCCATTCATATTTCATGAATTCAATGTTGCTGCCCAACAATTCCAGCAGCTGATCCCCATGTTTCTTTGTTGCCTTATCCACTTGAACCAACATATTCGTGCTAATTTAGACATAATTCATTTTCTTTTTATTATATCATCATTTTTCTGGTCTTTTCTGTCGATGCTGTAAATTTCCAAGTTGTGAAGTTATAATTTCACATTTTAGTTTTATCCAGTTTTTACTTGGCTTTTGTGTCTTTTTTTCATTTTTCGATTTTAATCAATATTATCCTGCTTGATATTTTACAATGCCTTTGGCTTTCCTTAGCAATTCTGGCTATCCTCATATGAGTTGGCCTTTGTATCGTGTCATGTCATGTCTTGGGGTTTATATCAAATCATATTATGACCAGCGAAATTTAAGCCCTCACATTTTGTAGATATATATGTTTAATTAATGAGTTCATGTGGGTTTGTAAAGGTGCTGTCAAAGACCAAGGAGAATAATGACCTAACTCAAATTGTGGAAACTCATTTGACTTGATACCGGTTGTATTTGAAAGTTAAGAATAAAGCTAAGTTTGATTAAAATTTCAGAACTTATACCATTTCCAATAAATACAGTTTTTGTTTTAAAGTGACCTCAATTCTGCTTATCTTGAGTTTCTGACATAGTCTAAATCAAATTGCATAAAATCCTTTTCCATGGTTCATTTTGCATGAGACTTGTTGCATTTTAAAGCTAAGAAGCAAGGCTTCTTGCATGAAAAATTTTAGAATTTTCAGACCTTCCCAGTGATACCAGTTTCTGTTTGAAACTAACATAACTATGCTGAAAGCATGTTCTGGACTGCCCATTGTTTTGGCTGCATAGTTTGAGTTGTAAGATTGCAAATCTTTTGCTTCTTGTGGGATTTGAAACTTGACATGCAGGGGTACATGCAGTAACAAATTTCTAGAGTTTAGGATTCCTTACATATTTCCAGTTTCCTTTTGAAAACATTAACAATTATGCAAACTTGAAAGTGTGGCAGCTTCTTAGTTTTTTTTTTTTTTTTTTTTTGCCATTTTGCCGTATTGACCTTCGTTTTAATAAATTGAGAGATTAATAGTTACTATGGCATTTAAACTAGTCTTGTATAGATTAATTTAATCAAATATTTTTTAAGTCTAAAATTAGTACAAATATTAGTTATTATGACATTTTCTTTAGTTACCAACGTAACATTTTATTATCTTTTTTATATGTACTATATATGTGTGCGTAATATATGACTAGAAAGCATAAGTTTTGAAGCTAGATTAGATAATCCATGTGCCCATCGTAAAACTAAATTTTTTTTTTTTTTTGCCGCCATGTTCTATTTGAATAAAGTTAGTACTAAAAAATTTTCAATATTATTATTTTGTTTTTCTGCCCCATGTAACTTTTTTTAGTTTTTCTAACATTCGTAATGTATTTGATATTTTTATTTAAATGTTTTATTTATAGATTAGAGACAATGATTCTTGAAGATAGTTGAGACAATCCAAGTATTTTGTCGTTGGCTTTCTAGGATTAATCATTCATGCTTCCTTAGTTGAAGAGGAAAAGGTTTACAAAAAAATCTTAGATCCAAAAGGCAAACACAAAGCAAGGCTTTAAGGGCCGATTGAGCTTGGAGAAAAGAGGCAAATTTTCTTGAAGAGATTTCAGGTTTGAAAAATCATAAGAAATTATTTTAATTTATCTGAAATGCATTATGATAAAGCTCATTCTAAGTCACAACCATGTATTAAAGCTCATTCTTAGTTTATCATCTTTTATTTTTTATTTTTTTTATTTTTTGAGTTACCTAAACTTGAGTGGATTCATCTATAGATGTGCATACTATAGTTTTGTAGGCAGCATTATTCTTTTATATTTATTCTGTTTAGGAATTAGTTATAAATTTTCAAACTTCGGTTGTTTTTAATTTATTTCAGTGCTTCTAGTATGCTAATGTCAACATATACACTGCACACATGCCTTTGAGATAATGAGAGAAAATATTAACTTAAGGGTGTGTTTGCTGTAGTAGTAAAAATGAGGGAAAATTTTCATGAATTAACTTTATGTATAGTTTTATATATGAAGGTAATTCATGAAAATTTCTCCCTAATTTTACTCCCATACCAAATACACCCTAAAAGTTAATATCTAAGTGTTTTAATTTTCTAAAGAGTTTTCCTTTAATGTTTGTATATGTTGCTATATATGATGAATGATTTTATCTTTTGTTTGAATTGACTGTTCTTATATTGGTTTTAGTGGTCATTAATGATAATATGATTTGAGCAATGC
Organism: Pterocarpus santalinus; assembly: GCA_031439595.1. Classification (NCBI taxonomy): domain Eukaryota; kingdom Viridiplantae; phylum Streptophyta; class Magnoliopsida; order Fabales; family Fabaceae; genus Pterocarpus; species Pterocarpus santalinus. Next base: position 54,105,069 of record CM062524.1, read on the forward strand.
CTAGTGGTATCCAAACTATGCAACATGGTTGCACCTTTGTTATTGATACTATCTTAAACATTGTAGACATGCTGAACAATATAATTATACCTATCTGTCTTGATAATTACTCCTCTGGTTATAGCAAAATAGGTAGTAATCAGTTGTAACTAGTGTTCATATTGGATCATTTAGTTTTGTGTGTAGTGTGGTTTCTACTATTTTTTTTTTAATGAAATTCCTAGTGAGTCTTTGAATAATTTGATTTTGTAGTGTGGCTTTGTAAGTTTTATTTTGTAAATTTAATTTAATTTGAAAACACTTTTTATTGCAGGCACTAGATATAGAAAGTGGGGTTTAGTCGCCAAATGACATAAAAAGATCATCACATGAAAGTAATAATAATCCATCAAATAATCTTTTGAGCCCTCATATATGGTCTTTTTGTTGACTATGGTCAATTGTCCTATGACTTTAGGTCTTAAGTAGTTTTCAATTTATTAGTGTGATTTGCGTACTTGGATTGAGTATTTCTTTTTTAGATACAAGTATTTATGTATTTAGACTTATTATGACTTATTATGTAGAAACTCATTTTACGTTTCAGGAATAGAATTTTTCTGTTGTATATTGAGATATATTGTTATATTTATATCGATATATATTTTGATGTGAAAGATACTTTCAATTAAAAAAAATGGAATAATTATAATCTAGGTTTTGATATTGAATAACAAATTAGATATAACTTAGAGTAATTTAAAATGAAACAAAGCAATAAAAGCATGCCAGATATGAAAATCGCACAATTTCGCCAAAATATGGCAATTTTGACTGCTATAATTCTTAGTAAAATGCGGTGGTTTTGATTGCCGCAATTATAAGTAATATATACCATTATTGATCATAAAATATAGCGGTTTTAACCGCCATTATCTATAAAAAAATATGGTGGTTTAGACCTCCACAATTACAAATAATATATGTCATTATTGATTGTAAAATATGGCAGTTTTAATCGCCATTTTATTCAAAAGAGAAACCACCACATTATCCATGTTAACTGTGGCGGTTTCTGGTAAACCGCTGTATTTTACCAAATGGCAGTGTTAATTATGGTGGTTTTGGAAACAGCCATTTTAATAAAAAACGGCAGCTATAACTACCGCAATTTACCAAAAAAAACGCCACATTTTACCTAGTTTTTTATAGTGTGTAGGACGGAGGTAGTGAAGTCAACAAAATTATAGCTTGATTAATATCTTTTACTTTTATTCCAGCCGCTCCAACATCAGAGATCATTCGATTGAAATCGTCTATGTGGTCTCGAATTGATTTCTCCCCTAAAAATTTGAATATGTACAGTCACTTCTTCTGATAAAGTTTATTTGATAGAGTCTTTATAGAATATTTTTCTTCTAAAGCTTTCTATAGTGAATCAGCAATCTTCTCCTTGCCCTCCAATGCCATTGCTAGACCTTGTTGATCCAACAATGCCTGCAATTTCAGTTTCCATAAACTAAAGTCGTTGGACCGGTTGAACTTCTCCAGTTCAAATTTTGGCACCGACATTTTGGATCCGAAACCAAGTGGCACTATAAATTGTGCACTAGGTAAGTTCCCAGGAAAGAGGGGTGGGTCACAATGGACATGATTAAATACCAAGTCTTTCCTAACCAGAATCTTTCGAAAATAACACTCTCACAGTATCACATTTCTTTCCAGCAACCAAGAATAATTGTCAAAATAACAAAAAAATAATTCTTTTATGATATGGAGGATCAGATAGTGTTGCAACCATAGAGCATACTAAGAATTTAATACCCTACTAAACCAATAGCTCTGATACCACTTGTTAAGGATATCTGAGTAAGGTACACCCCAACTATATTAAACACTTTATGTTTGTAAGCAGAAGCGTACTCAAATTTATGTGAAGAGTAATAGATAAATAAAGCATGTGAATAGTATTTTATAGTGAGACCCACTTATCGCTACTAACACATCAAAATATATCCAAAAAAAACTGCACACCAAATTTAATATGGAAAACCCTCTAAAGTAATAAGGAAAAAATCACGAGATAAACTCTGAAAAATATCCACTATATTTAAAGATAATTGTAATATAGTGTTTCCTAATGAAATTCCCTTCTATTACAATTAGTAGTATTATAGAGACCTAAAAAATATGCCCAAATCTCTAGTGTATACTCACTCACCGCACTCTTAAAATTTCTTGCACACTCTCTAATTTTTCTCACACTACAAGAAGCTTGTTTTGCTTTTTGCTATCGCTGAATGGTGCTCAGGTTGGATGATTTTCACGGTTTGAGCTTGGCTCTATTTATAGAGCCCGAAGTGTAATTGTGCATTAATTGCACTGCTCAAAAAATTCAACCACCCAGCCATATTTTTCGTTTGGTGTTGTTCTACCCAAGGGATGAAAAATTTCTTCCCAACATTGTTGACTTTAATGGCAAATGCAAGACATATCCTGACAAGTAGGGAAAGCAATGGCTCACGGTGGCAACAGCCATAGTCAGAGAGAGGTCACGGACAAGTGAAGGATGTGATTATGCGGTGGTTGGATCAGGGCGTGAAGGTGGCAGTGAGTAGCGGAGAGTGACCAAACTTGGTGGTTCTTGGGGCTCTACTTCGGGCGATGGTGTGTAATAGTGGTATGGGGCAAACAATGGCATGGGTGGAAGAAGGAGAAACAACCACATTGGTGGCGGCAAAAGGTGGCGGCTGTGGCTGCGATGAGGTGGATTTCTAGGTGGTCTTGGCGTTGCTTCTGAAGAGAAGGGATGTTGCAGTGGTAGAGGGAACAATAGAAATGAGAGGGTGTAGCTTCAATAGTAGAGAGGGATGTTTTTATCATACTCAAATGAGAATCGAAGCGAGAACAAAATCTATAAAATAACAAAATTACATGACATGCCACCCTATTTCTCGGTGGTTCTTAAAACAAGAAAACAAAAACAACTCTAAACTGTATTATGGTTTCTATTTTTAAAACTCATATTTTGTTTTTTTAATTTTTAAGACAATATACAAAACACCACATGCCAAACAAGTTTTTTAAGTTTTTTGTTTTTAAAAATTGAAACTTGCTTTCAAAAAACACTTTTCAAACAGGAGTAAATTGCTATCATCAATTTTCCCAAACTTCTGAATCCAAAACTAACACGAAGAGTCATGATGGAATTCCAAGAAGGAGCGTACAGTGCAATCCATTGAAAGAGATTCTCAAACACAATCTTTGCTTCTTTTGTAGTAAAATGAAGCGCTCAGCTTTGCCACTCAAACACTGAAACCGTGGAAAGCTTATCGTACATGGCAGACGACAATGATCAGTCAAGGCATTCCTTCACCTTCCCAAAGCATTCTCCTTGCATCCTTTATTATTATTATTATTATTATTATTATTATTTGGCTAAATTACCACTATTCAAAATCTATTGAGCTTCAATAAAATTTTTTAACGCTCCACAAGCCTCGAATCCTAGATATTATATGAGCAAAATAAGTATCGAACCACTTAAAACAATTAAGGAATAATTTGCATTTTAAGCTTTAAAATATTCATTAGGTAATTGTTTGATAGAAAGTTTTTATTTAAAAAAAGGGAAAGTTATTCGAATATAAAACTTAGATATCTAGATATGTTTTCAAAAAAAGCTAACTTTTATGTACAATTATATTCCTTGAAAAATAATAACATTATATAATTAAAAATTTTAAAACTAAAAAAAAGAAAATGGTGTTGATTAGAGTACTTTATATCTAAAGTTTAGATGCAACTGGTGAAGGGTGCGGTTGTTTCCCCTTTTCAAACAAAAAATAATTTTTTAAAGTGATATTATATCGATAGTATAAAATTATTTTATACTGTCATTCAATCATATTATCCTATTTGCATGACTTTTAGAGTAGTGGAAGTGAGGGTTATGCATATTTGCTTATGTTGCAGCAGGGATATCAACGCCCCCACCCCCCCTCGTGGATAAATATTCGCCCTTGTCCCCCGCCTCATATCCCCACAGGTACCCGTTTTTGACTTTCCTACAGATTTATGAGTATCCATAGATATCCATGAATACCCGTTAAAATATTAAAAATTTAAAAAATTTAAATTAAATATAAAAATTCTAATATCATAAAATACTTAAAATAAGCATAAATAGTAACTTAATTCCACAATTCGAATTCGAAAAACTTAATATACTTAAAATAAAAATAAATACATAAAATAAATATAATAATCTAATTCCATAAAATAAATTTCAACAACTTAAAATAAAAATAAACACATAATAGTAGTCCAACCATTAGTCTAACACATAATAAGTGCAAATAAATCTAACTTTTAAATTTAAACATTAGTCCAATCAATTTAAATAACAATAATATTAGTCTAATTAAGTTAATAACTTAAGGATAAAATAATAATTTCATATCGAATACCCGCGAATATGGGTATAGTGATCGCCTCCTCCGCCTTGTTTAATATACAAGTATTTAAAATTCTCATCTCTGTTATCCGTAGGGACAAAATCTTCCCCTCATACCCACCCCGTTGCAAGTATTACCCACGGACATCTGTGGGGGCGGATTTTTTTGACATTTGTATGTGATAGTATATAATTCAGTATATACAAATTACACCATAATAAAATAAAACATTTATTTTATGTCATTTCATTCCAGATCATTTTATTTACATTGCATTTCATTCTATTCACTATTAAATATTCAAATTTATCTAATAATGTGCTTGACTTTCCATTTGGAAATCCCCAAATCATAGTATTGACAAAAAGCTTATCTCTTGAGGTCCGTTTGGACATTGAAATTAAAATTGTTATATAGAATTTTAATTACAATTCTAATTCTTTTAGAATTATAATTAAATTTTATGTTTAAGATTACTAAACAATTAGAATTTAAGTTGTGATTTTAAATTTAATTTGAATTTTATTATTTAAAGGTGTGACATAAAAAAATAAAATTAATAAAATATAATGATATTATAATAATCTATATACTAATATAGTAATATTTTTTATTATAATTTTTTTGTGAAAATTATTTATATATAAAATCATTAAGTAGGAATATGGGCATGAAACCCAGAGATCAAATTAACACAATTAAGTAGGCATGAGTAATCCATCTTTTAAAACTAAAGACATCCAAATCGAAGAAGCATTGTCTCCTTACATAACAATAGTTAAGAGTCAAAATACTAAGATTATCAATTGCTATAAGGCCCGTGAAGAATAGAGTGGATGTATGTTTCCAAAAGGAGCTATAGGCTGTAGCTAGCAAATGATGAGTTATTAGCGCGGGATCGCGATTGCGAACCGGGCTGATCTTGGCCGTTTGGCAGTGCGAAGAAGACGTTGAGGCTTTGGTGGCGGTGCTGGTTTAGGGATTGCTACTAGCATAATAAGGGTACGTATGGTATACCAAATAGTATAAAGTTTAATAGGATAAGAGCTAATAGTATAAGATTTGATTGTATGAAATCTGATAAAAATTTAATATTATGCAGTGTTTGATATGTCACTGTATAAAATATTATATTATATAATATATAAACAAAAAAAAAGATTATAATAAATATAATTTTTAAATAGTTATTATAATTATTTTAGCTATTTTTTTGTTATATATAAAAATAATTCTATTTTAAAATTATTTATTTATTTATTTTTAATATTTTTTTCATAAATATAAAAAATATGTGTGAGAGAGAGAGAGAGAGTGAAATAGAGATTGAGTTTTTATACATCAAAATCTAAGTAGACTTAATATCACATTCCTATATTTGGTTGTATTTTTTTATTATATATAATTAAATTTATATTAAATATTATTATTTATATATTTTAATAATAAATTTTCATTCCTATACTTTTTATTTTAGTTTGAATAGTTATTTTATAATTATTTTTTAAAAAATATTTATTTATTATTAAATAATATTATTTTTATTTATATATTTATATATTTTTAATATTTATTTAATAATTAATTTTCTTTTAATAAAATATATTAGAAAATAAAAAAGTGAAAAAACTCTTATACATTAAAAGCTTATCCAGCCTAATACGGCCTTTGTAGGCCGTATTAAGATATCCATCATTATAACGTATAAGGGAGGTTTGATGGATAAGTTTATATAATATGTTGACTATATCAAATAACAGATAAGATCATAACATATTGTATTACCTTATCCTATCGTGCCTAACACAATATGCCAAATGCCCCCTAAAATTCAAAGGTTATTTTGCACAATTTTAAAACTTAGCGAATAAGGTGCACAAGCAATATAGTTAAGGGGGTTTTAAATTAGAAGAGTGTCTGCGGTTTGATTTAAATCAGTTTATGGTGAAAAATCAATCGTAATCAAATAATATGATTTGTTGAGATTTGGATTGGATCATTTTTATTTTAATTTTGAATCCAATATAATCCAATCCAATTTTTATCAATTTGAATTGAATCAGTTTGATTGATTTTTTATAAAATAAAATTTTAAGTTTATAATTATAAAATAAAAGTAACTTAAGTCAATAAAATAAATAAATAAAAATAAAAATAATTCATTTAATATTTATAAAATATTATTTAAATGTAAATGATATATAAATAAAAAATTATATAAAAAATTAAATTATTATAAATAAAAGTATAAAAAATTATATTATATAATATTATTTGGTTTGAACTAAATTGGATAGACTTTGAAAATTAAATTCAAAATTTGATCTAATTTATGCAGTTCATTGAAAAACAAAGTTTGAATCCAAGCTTATGTGATTTTAATCAGTTTTTGATTTAGATTGGATTGATTTGTTAGTTTTGATTGGGTTGGATTAAATTTGAATATCCCTAAAAAAAGCATTTTACCCCCTAAACTATATATTATATATACTTTAACCCGAGAATTTTAAAAATATACAAATCAACTTAATATTTTCTAACCATGCAAATTAAATTTTTTATTAATTTTTTCATCTATTATTAATAGAAATAGCATATATTTAAAAAAATTTAAGGTATTAGATTGAATGTTATTTTTTTAGTTTATGGACAAAAGTATATATATATGATCCCAATTTTAAGGGATATATTGCATTAATTTTCTCATAATAATGGACAAAAATTTAATAAAATAACTAAAGTGTACACTCAAAAAAAAATTTAGGAGTTAATTTACATATTTTAAAATATGTGTGGACAAAATATACATGACCTATAATTTAAGATAATAAAGCATTTTTTTCCTAATTTTAAATATGCAATGGAGCATTATAACTTCTATCCAAATGATGGTTTGGAACTTTTTAGATGGATAGATATATATATATAGCATTGATTATGCCACGAACTCAATTAACTAAAAACATTTATCACATATATATCTAAGTTTTATTATTAGAAATTTGACTAATCTGACTCGATCCAATGAAGGGTCCTGAAAGGTGTAGGGGTCTCATCCATTTCCATGGATCGAACCTAAGACTTTTGATTAAGAAACCAAGACGAGTACCACCTTGATTGACCCCAGTGGATACAGTGATGCATATTGAATGAGAAGGAATTATCTATTACTTTCATCTTGTTTTTTCCGCATGAATTGTTGGTTATTTATAGATTATTGTCGTCTTTGGGTCACATTTGTGGTTTTTTATTGTTTTTATGGTATTTGAATTGTATATATACCAAAATATAGGATTTGGGAAGAATTTACGCTGATATGGGATTTAGGAAAATCGGAAATTCCGATTTTCCTAAATCCCATATCAGCGTAAATTCTTCCCAAATCCCATATTCTTGTATATTTTTCATCCAAATACCATATAAAAAAAAAAACACCCCACATTTGTTGCCCATTTTAAATATATAATTATACGACACTGTAATGTCCTTTCATTCATTGGCTGGTTGTGTCGTGATACTTAATAAAATCACCTTTTGTTGAAAAATAGTTTTTTTATTGGCCCTTCCCTTACGTGACTTTGATTTAAAGATATAACATTAAATTAGTTTTTTTTTAATTTTAGGCTTTAATTTATTTATTAATATTTAAAATAAATATTATTTTAGTCTTACAATATATGTTTGATGAGTATAAATACTTATTCAGAGACTTTAACGATCAAAAAATTATTTACTTATTCGTATTCACTTCAAACTAAACAGCAATGGCTAGGTATAGTGTTAAGTGAGCTATATTTTTCAAGGAAATGATATAAGTTCAATTCCTTAAAAAGTCAATTGTTAGGAGAATCTTATAATCACAACAATGTTCAAGGATATAGATACTTAAAGACAAAAAAAGAAAAATTCACTTCAAGCCATAACTAAAAACAGTCTAATAATATCACAACAAGCCTAAGAATTGAATTCATGAGTGATGCCACTATAAAGGAATTCTTGACTCTATTAATTATACAATGATGCGTACATGTAACATACTTGGGAGTTCAAAGATGGCAAAGAACCAACATTCAATGGCCAAAATAGTTATTCTTCACCGATTAAGGTTTTTTTTTTGTTGGAGAGGGGGGGGGGGGGGGCTGGGGTTGGTCTTGATTAGTTACATGTAGAGGTTCTTTTTTTAGTTCTCAGTTACATGTAGAGGATTAATTAAAAGGAAGAAAAAACATTTCAGTTGAATTATTATCATAAAGACAAAAAAGAACTCGAGCTTACGAACATAATACCAAAAACAAATGTTTTTAATACTCTAATGTGTTAGCATTTAGTTTTCCTATATTATTAATATAATTTTTTTAAGATTAATTTTGATACACTATTGCCAGTTAATATAAAAGAGTTTAATACTATTTTAAAGATTAATTTTTATACACTGTCAGTATAAAATAATTTTAAACTATTATTCAATTATATGCTTTTGTTTGTAAAACTTTTAAGATAGTGGATAGTTGAATCAAAAATTGTTACTGATATAATAATATATGATTGAATGTCTGTGTAAAACTTTTTTACATAAAAAATGTATCAAAATTAAATTTATATTTTTATACAATTATCTAATCATATATAACTATTTTATTAAAATTATTAGACTCTTATCATAATTACCCTCAACATTATATTTAAAAGATAAAATATGATTTATTGAAAATATAAAATATTTTACAATGGCAATGTTTTAAAATTAATTTTAATTTCCTATTATCAATGTAATATATGTTTATGATCTCACTTACTATTTTATTTAATTTATGTTTTATTTTGAGAAATTCAATTTTTTAAAGCAAAAAGTTTTTTAGAAGGGTTGTGATTTGAACATCCGTGACGCATATATCAATACGAAAACACTTCATTTTTCAACACTTAAAAAAAAAATTAAGATTATTTTTTCCCACCATCTATTTCCCGTTATCTATGTCTACAAATTATATGCAAATAACATTTTTTCTTTCTTAATCCTTAAATACAGATTTTTCTTTTTTTTGGATATATTGGTGACAATAGAATTTGAATTTATAATTCCGTACTATCCAACTCGGTCCTCACACTATTTTATTACCGGTGGCTTCTTAGATACAGATGCATTAAGTTAAGCTAAACAGTGAAACAGAGATGCTGTTGATTTGCACATGGAGCATACATCACTTTACTCTGAAAATTGTCCTTTCCTATTTTCGTAGTAAATATTTGTCCCCTTCCTTAGTGTCGCTTAACAGTAATGGAAACAAAAATGAATAAGGGACACTGATAAGATAATGAAGACGAAACCAGAATGAACAGTTTAGTTTTGGGAGTTCAAGTTGGGGGAAGAAAGAGAATGAATGACTTAGTAAAAAAGTGGAAAAGAAAAAGAAAACTGACTCCATGAGGAGCAGTGTACTAACAAAGGCTCACCATTGCTCGAGAAAACTATGTAGTGTTGCTTTCATGAGTGAATAAAGACAGTGAAAGAGAGGAAGCAAAAAGGCCACACCCCCCATTTCATATGTGTTATGAGCTCAGACCGATTCCCAATCTGTCTTAACACGTTTGCATGCAAGGGTCATTCGCTAGATTACTTTCAAAAGCGGGAGCATCTCAATCTCGCTCGGTGACCTCATCGATCTTCATCCAGATAGTACAATTCAGCTCAGACGTGTAAATATGAGCACTTATATATCTGGTATAGAAAAGGTTGATTTCATCTGCTCAAAATTAGATATGGATTCTGATGAGAGGAACAGTAACAGAGGAGGAGAAGAAGAGTTAGAATTCGAATTAGAAGAACATGAACAAGAAGATGATAATGAAAAGAATGAGATCCTCAAGAGAAGAATCTCTAGCCATCCCCTCTATCAACTGCTGGTTGAAGCTCACTTGGAATGTTTGAAGGTATATATATGTTCTCTCTCCTTCCTTTAGCTGTCTCTTTGCCCCTAGAGTACTTCAGTTTATATCGAATATTGATTGATGTCAATCTGAAGTGTAATACTATATATGTTTTCTTAGAAAATGATACGAGGTATATATATATAAACCAAAACCAGTTGACCAAAAAAACTGAATTAACTTATATTTTTCTCGATCTTAACGTATTATATAAACAATATGTTCGAGATTAAGGTTCATCATCTTAAGAATTTCTCTTTTCTCTACTCATAAAAGATATAGTGTTCAAATCTTTTAACCTTTTGAATTTTAAAATGATGTTGAGAAGGGGCGCCCATATCATCAAGAGTAAAGGTCGCAAAGTTCAGAGGGAAAGTAAACTTAGAAAATACGTAAGCATCAAAGATAAAATATATATGAATTTAATTTAGATTGTTAGTCAATAAAAATAATAAAAATTGTTAATTTATATAAATAATTATCCATTATAATAAAAGACCTATCATGATTTTTTATTTTTTAATATTTCTATTAGTTGACAGTATATATATATATATATATACCTTTTTTGGGGACATTTAAATATTGATGGAAAGAAAAATTGGGACACAACTATTTAAGAGGCAAGTTAGAGTGTCCCTTCAAGGATATATTACAAAAAATGATACAAATAAAATTACTAAAAATAAAAAAGACTCAAATTTTTTAAGTTACAGGTGAAATGCTTTTGTAAATTGATTTATATTTTGCCAAGAACTTTTGTTGTGCTTAGATGGTGTGAATAACAAATGCTCAGGATTCATACGCTGAAGCGCAGATTTTGTCGTTGATTTTATGTTTCAACTGTGTATATACATATAAAGTTCTCATCTTGCTTTACCCGACTTGTTCCAATTGAAGGATTCAAAGATCAACCACTACTCATATGAAATGAGGTCTTTTTTTTTTTTTTCACTTCACAAACTTTTTAGTATCAATAATTTATATAGTTGAAAATTGTGGTTAGCTTGTTACTGCACTATGTATAGAAGATATCAAGATGACCAGAAACGATATTTATATCCCACCCTCTTAATTTGATTTTGAGGCTTTGAGCTTGAATATGTACGGTACATGCATGACTTAACTGCTAGGCTTTCTTCTGTTCAGGTTGGTGACATTTCCAACTTGGACAAAGAGCAAAAGATTTTACAGATGCAAGCAATGAAGAAACAAGACTTGGGCATGTTTAGTCAGTTGGAGCTTGATCTCTTCATGGTAATACTTCCCTCTCTCTCTCTCTCTCTCTCTCAGCCGCGTGCATTATAAGCATCGTGCGACAATTGAATCACGCAGTACACTTTAGGTTTAGGGTTGTATACAGTATAACTAAACCAGAGATTTTCCACTCCAATTATTACCATTTATGAACTGTTGGCGCTTTGATTGAACCAACTGAACAGGAAGCATATTGCTTGGCACTTGGCAAGCTTAAAGAAGCAATGGAGGAACCACAACTGAAGTCCATGGCTTTCATCAAGAGCATGCATTCACAACTTAGGGAGCTCACTGAGACGACCATGCATGCACCTGCCAAACCAGCCGCTACTGCTACTGCATCTGCATCTTCTAGCGAGTGCAAACTCGGAAGAGACCCTACAATTTAAATGTTGACTTTATGATTGTGGCATTGTAATATCTCTTCTCTTAGGTTGGTTATCAAAGGTTCAAGTTTTGCCATATTGTCAAAGCGACTTAAAGCGCCATTAATTACATGTAATAAATCATGAATGGGAATGACTACTGTAGTATGTAAATCTACTGCTTTCCCCTTTGCATATCCATGATTCTGCCTTTAGTTATTTAATTATTATATGTGCATAGTCATGCAGGCTATTTCTTTTTAATTAAATGAATTTTTTTGCTCCTTAACTTGGAGATAACTAGCTCCTTAGAAAACGAACACTGCATAATCTCATTCATTCAGTCAACTATCAAGATCTTTAAAATTGTATATATAACTACACAAAAAACTGTTTATTTTTACTATATCAGTCTTTTTATGTTTTTCCACTAACCTCTGTAGAAAGCAAAATATTTAGGTCATGATGAATGGACTGGCCCAACGTCTGTGTTATGGACCTAGTCCACAGAGCTCCATGGATTATTTTCGGTCGGTCGTACCATGGCTCAAGCATCCATTAGATTTGATTATTTGAAGGGTTAATCAGTTGTAGTTTAGTGTCTTTACCAAGAAAGATGGTATGAAAAGTTCTATCAGTAAATTTTCAGTTTTAGTTATATCATTATAGTAATAAAAACGCTTTGATGTTGCTCTATTGGTTTAGATTCTGCTTTGTAAGTCGAGCATGTTGAATAATTCAATGATTGCAGCTAGCAACAACAGGATCTTATGACTAACGGATCGGATTGCAGCATCCCAGTGTAATGCTTTATGACATTTTTCTTGAAGCAGCCTTCCTTTTATTAGATTTTTACATCCCTCAGTTCTCTCCCTATGCGAAACTTTGCCTTGAAGCAGAAAAGAAAAAGAAAAAAACTCTCAATTTCTAAGTTAACAGCAAGTAGTATGGTTCATTATTATTATTGAATTTCAAACTGTGGGCGTAAGTGCATGTATCTACGTAGAAATAAAGACAAGAAGGATGGGGCCAGGCAGGCACGATGAGTCATCCTCAACTTGGTTTGTGTTGTTTACTAGTTGTTGATAACTAACAGTGACTAAGGAAGCAAAGAGCTGCCCACATTCATGCATTGTTGCTGAAGGGAGGCGGCTGGGATTTGGACACATGGTTTAGCGTTTTGTTTTGTTTTGTGGTGTAGTGAAGTGAATGTGATACATACATACATACATACATACATAGTATATGCATACGTCCCGCTTTCCCCGGCTGAGGCTGCTCAATATGTGACTGACAGCGCCATCCACCCACGCCCATTCTTTCTCTCCCAATCCTCCTCTTGTCCTATGCGGCTATTCCAAAACCCCTACCACGTACTCTTGCCATTCCCATTCATTTGTCTCTACGCCAATGACTGCTCCAAGTTTGCCATACGATAGATCATGGATATACCTAAGGGTGTTCAAATCCAATCCAACCCAATCAAAACCGCTAAACCAATCCAATCCAAACCGAAAACCGATCAAAACCGCAAAAGTTTGGATTGGATTGGATCTTATTTTTTACAAACCGCATGGATTGGATCAGATTTTGGATTTAATTTTCAAAACCGATCCAATCCAATCCAAACCGCATAATCTTATATAATATAATCTTTTTATTATTAAGTTTATACTTTTACTTATAATAATTTAAATTTATTACATAATTTTTTATTTATGCATTATTTTTACTTAAAATAATATTTTATAAATATTTAATGACTTATTTTTATTTTTTATTTTTATTTATTTATTATATTGGCTTATGTTATTTTTATTTTATAATATTATAAATTAAAATTTTTTTTTTTTAAAAAACCGATCAAACCGATCCAATCCAAACCGCAAATAATTGGATCGGATTGGATCGGATTTAAAGCCTAAAGTAAATCGATCCAATCCAAACCGCTACAAAATATATTATTTGGATCGGATGAATTTTTAACTCAAAACCGATCCAAACCGCATCGCGAACACCCCTAGATATACCTTCGAAGATTCCTAATTCTTTTCTTTTACATATTGCTAATGGTGGCTGCTTCTACGCCGTGGGATTAAGCTTGCTGTTTCCCTTCCCCCAAAGTTAGGTAACCAATAATCTAGTCAATGTCATGTTGTGGTGATCGAAAGTTCCAATCTGCCAAACGTCAATGAGTGAAATTCAATACTGTTCAGTTCTCTTTCACTACTTTTCCTTATTTATAAAGTTCTTATCTAAAAAAAAAAAAAAAAAAAATTGTTGTTAACGGGCTTTAGCCGTAATATAATCAGCATCACAAGTGGACATCTTCGGTAAAAAGTATCTTCTAATTAAAGGCAATCATGCATGTTCGGTTACAAGTAATGGAATGGAATGGAAGCGGGAGAGAAATCATTTGCATCCCTATGATCCTATACATGATTATTAGACGATCGGATTTTAACCAGTCATAATAAAACATGAAAAAACAAATTAGCAAGTCGATTTTCTCCGTTAAAGTCAGGGGCGCATTAATTGCTTTGCTGATTATTGACCAAACCGATATTAATCATGATCATGTTGAGTTATGGACATGAAAAAGGAAAAAGCTAATTAAAGTAGACCCGAGAAAGTTGAGAATTGAAATAAACGAAATTGAGATTCCTTTGAATTGGTCGAGAGAAGAGAATATACAGAGGGAATGATTCATGATTTGTGTGGTGTATACAAAAATGAAATCGGGCGGCCGGGGGTAATATGCATACAGCTAGGGCCAGATAGCTAGCCTAAACCTAATGAAGGAGCGGGTGCGGGAGCCGGAGCCGGAGCCGGAGCCGAAGAAATGAAGAGTGGGCGGGGTGGAGGCGCGAGCAGAGCAAATTAACTTAAGTGGCCGGTGAGAAAGGGGTGGGTGAGGAGCTGAGGGGCTGTCCAGCGCTGAGAGGAATCCTTCTTGAGGCAGCAGTCAATGAAGCTGCGGAAGTGGCGGGAGGCAGTGCGTGGCAAGGTGGGGGGATCCCCGAAACAAATGGCGCACATGAGGGTGGCCCAGTCGGGTCTCTGCCCCGCTGCCAGGAAGGGGAAGTGCCCCACGTACAGCTCAAACAGGGTGAGGCCCAAGCTCCATATGTCACCCTTATACCCGTCATAGTTGCCGCCGTAGGAGTCCGGGTCGAAGCGCTCCGGGCTCATGTAGGCGCAGGTGCCCACGTAGGAGTTGCACGCATCCAGGGAGCGGCACATCACCTTGCTCACCCCAAAGTCCCCGATCTTCACCTCCATCTTGCCATTCACCAGCAGGTTGGAGGGCTTGATGTCGCGGTGTATGATCTTGTGCGAGTGCAGGTAGCTCAGTCCCCTCACCACCTGACGCCCCACCGAAGCCAGCTGCCCTTCCGAGAAGGTCCCCTTGCTCTTGAGCAGGGTGTCCAGGCTGCCCAGCTCCATGTACTCCATCACGATCGCCACCTCGCTGGAGGGCATCTCGAAGAACCCCTCGTACTGCACCACGTATGGGGACTCCGTTCGCCGAAGGATCTCCATTTCCCCCAGGACCTGCCGCCGGGTTGCCGGGTCGGAGTCTCCATGAACCACCTTCAGGGCGTAGACTGCGGAGGTGCGCTTGTGCCGGACTTTGTAGACGGTGCCGCCGTTGCCGTGGCCCAGCACCTGCAGCTTCTCGATGTCGCCGGGGGCGATGGCGTCTCCGCTGGAGGCCTTGGAGGCGGAGGCCGGGGGTATCGGGGGAGGGAAGCGGGGGCGGCGCTCCGAGGGCTCCGGGAGGGGGAGGGGGAGGGGGAGACGGAGGTTGAGGTGGCGCCGATCGCGCATTGATGAATTAATATGAGTGTTGAGAGTGGAATTGAAAGCGGAGATGGCTTATAATTCATATATATATATATATATACATTGATGATTGATGAGGGTGAGAGCGAGCAATTGAGTGGGACTGAGAAGACAAGAGACATACGGCTACGTAAATGGAAGGAAGGAAGCAAGTAAGAAAGAGAGAGGGTGTGGGGTATTGGTGGGTTCCATTTTCCCACAAAAGGTTAAAACTTATAACTTACTAAGGGTGTGTGGCGTCCAAGTTTGAGTTGTTTATTCTTTTCGTTATTTTCCATGTGACCAAATTCCCTGCCTCCCACCAATTGTTTTTCTTCCTTTTTCTCGAGTAAGCGATGACTATGATACCTATGAACATGGTTGGATGGTTCGTCATTATTAATGTAAGTAAACGACTAACAAGGTAATCTCGGCTTAAACTTTAATCCTTCCTTTAACCTCCTTAAAGCCCAGCTCATCCACTTTTAATATTGTCAAGACCTTCTTTGTAAATTGCTCCTGCCTAGATTTTGAGTAGATTGGACGGGTTAAAGTCTTCCATTGTAAAATCTCTGGATTGAATAATTAAGTTTTAGAGTGTGTTTGATAGGGGTGAAAATTGAAGGAAATTTTCTATGAATATATCATATAATAGGCAAAAATAAACATTTTTCAACAATCATGAGGAGGGAAATTTATAAAGGACCAATTTATATGTACTAGGTAGGTTGAGTAGTCATATTTGTATTAAGTGAATGTCACATCTTATCCAATAGCAATAAAACATTTATCATATAGGCTTCATTTAACTCATGGTAGTGTGAACAGTTGATGATCAACGTAAAGCAGGCTGGGAATTGAATAAAAATTAGTGCACTTATGCTAGATTACAGAACATTTAGAGTTTCTTTAATTTTTATTTTTATTTCTTATTTTTTATTATTTCAGTCATAAAATCTTAAAAATAAAAAAAAATATAAAGTAAAAGTAAAAACTAAACAAATCCTTGGTATTCATAGGAACAAACCCTCGACCCTGCCTGAGGCCGACCCAGTGGGCCTAAGGAAGTGGCTCAGTCTATAAATTTTATCGTATTCTCCATGTATGCAAATTTAGCAATTAACTTAGAAAAAAATTGGTTTGTGATTTACATGTCAATTCTAATTATTAATATATAACTTTCATATATGAGAAAAGTAAATGCATATAACTGTACTCTTTTATAAATGGGACCAAATTATAACTGCCACGCAGAAAATAACAAATAGTATCACAATCCTTGGAAGCGCTAGCTTGAGAGAATAGTTATATATGACGACAATGTCAACAAGAAAAATCACTCAACAAATAAAATAACAATAGCGGGGTGTTTGGAACGTGGAGATCTTTTTATTTTCTTGAGAATATTAAAATATTCTAATGTTTGATAGAACGTTTGAAGTAATATTTTCGGAAATATTGTATTTTCAAAAAGAAATTTCACCTCGAAAATATTACCATATTTTTTATAAGAATGTTGGTATATTTGTCATTGTGAAAATATCAAAATACCCACATCACAATTCAAAATCATCCGACATCGATCATCACCAGCAGCCATTGGTCACTGCCGCTGGCCACCCTTTGCCGTTGCCAGCTGGCCACCTGCCAGCATTTCTATCAAGGATATTTTTGAAAATTTATCAAATATTTTCAAAATTTTAAATTTCATACTAAACACTCCTAAAATATACCCAAAAAAGTTATTTTCGAAAATAATATTTTTGAGAATTATATTCCCAAAAATAAAAATTTATTTCATCTATCAAACGTCCCTTAAATTGTTAATTAATTGATAATAACAATTACTATTGTTTGAACTATAATTTGTTTAGGAAAATGGATAGGAATCTCAATAGAAAATTCAGTGAAAAGCCATTAAAAATGGTTTAATAGTAGAAATTTAGGTAATATGTACAATATTTAAAATTTAAATTTTATTATCATTGATGTGAAAAAGGAAAAATTTGGAATTGGATTGAGTTAGTCAGTTTGGATAAATAAATACATATGGATTTTCGGACCCTACGACTCAAGTTGGACATGGCTCTTCAACCTTAATTAATAATTGTCCTTTAAATATTTATTTTTACCTATAATTGGCTAATGCCTCCGCACGCTGCATTTATAAATTTAAAGCTATAGTGGTCGATATGTCCTAATTATTTGTCTCAAGTTTCAGACATAAGACATATATTGTTTTTCTTTTTCTTTTTCTTTTTTTTTTAAGAAAAAGTTTAATTAGGTTGAGGCCTTGAGGGGAAAAGCTCGTCTGAGCGAAGTAATTTTGTTAGGCCAAATATTGTTAATTTGCTAATAAGAAGTATTTAGTTGAAGACAATATATTTATTAGACCCAATTTAATTTAACTCAAACAAAATTAGCCCATTAAAAAAAAATATCTGATACTACCCGCTCAAAAAAAAAAGGTATCTAATAGTATTAATTATTCCTATTCATTATACTCAAATTTTTTGAACAAATCAAGTGAGAACATGCCTTAAGCCTTAATTGATTGTGCGTGCTTTTCTTGTTATTATTATTTTTTTTGTTATATACTAACCCTGAAATTCAATCCATGACATTTTCTTTTTCTTGTAATGATTATTTAAATTTAAAGATTAATTTGTATATATTGGTATTGTAAAATAATACTATTATTCAATAGAAATATAAAAAAATATAAAATTATGTTAGATAATTATTTACTATAATAAAAAATCTATCATAATTTGATATTTTTTAATATTTTTATTAATTAATAATATAAAATTATTTTATACTGTCAACATAAACAAATTAAATTCTTAAACTTTTTTGTTTAGTTAATTTAAACTTGGTCTTTTCTATTTGTTTATCATTGTATATTGTATATATATAATATATACAATCATGTAACCATTCCTTATTACGGGGACCATGTACTACCAACTCTCCAACTGCCGGGGGGGCCCATCACTACGTACCTCTATCCTTTTTGCAATTTGGGTTGATCAATGGAACTCATTTTTGGAAATAATTGATGGTTAAAAACTTAAAATTAACCACTATCTGCTATCATAAATATACGTGCGCCGCCATTAGCGCATGAGTTAATATATATCTTTCATTTTGTTTTCATTTATAAAATTAGAATAATTTAAAAAGCTTTTATTAAAGAACTTTTATAAAACTTTATCGTATATAAATTTTTACTATTAATTAAAAAATAAACTACAAATAAAATACGTGATAGAATTTGATCAATAACAAAAATTTACATATAAAGTAAATAAGTCGGCAAGCACTCGTTACTAATCCACTCTTAAAAGAAGATGATATACCACCCAATGGTCCCTTTGTCCTTTTATTCAGGACAGCTGGCAACAACTTGCATCCAAGCGCTGGAAAATGTATACTTTAACAAGCTCATTGAATGGATGGTGTCTTAAATAAATTGGGCTAGGTTATTAAGGTCAATAAAAAAATATTGTAACTTGGGACTGCGCCTTTTAATTGGTGATCATCTATCTATGCTATAAAATAAAATTAAAAAATTAAAGTACAATTATTGTTAAGAAAAATATTAGTTATATGATGATAAGTCATATAATTAAATTACTTTAAAAGAGGAGTTTACTTTAAATAAAAGGGGAATGCTAACCTTAGTAGCAATGTATAATTTATTAAAGAAAGAATATGAAAATTCACATAAAAAAATTATCAATGAGAGAGAATATATAATTTATTGATAAGAGAGAATGTATAATTTATTAAAGAGAGAGAAAATAAGTTTATAGTTACAATAATAACCTTATCATTAAAATTGCAAAGATAGAAGATAGTAGACTTTTTTGGTTCAAGTAAAAGAGTTAAGGATGCTATCCTTCACCCAAAGAGGTTAAGATTAACATTCCCCTAAATAAAACAATAAAAATGAAATATAAATTAATTATTATTTTAATTTTTATTTAAACTATTAGTATCCATTGGATATTAAATATTATGTCTTAAGTTGAATCAATTTATTATGAGAGTAAAGCATCTTAGTATTAATTTCTTTTTTTTTTTTAATCTATATATAAGAGTCCATCTCGAGACTTTATTTAAATGAGAATAAATATTAAATCACTTAAAATAATCAAATGTTGGCTATTATGTTAAATTTTTAAATGAAAATAATATAAAAATTTAAAAATACAGTAATATTATTTATATAAAAATTAATCAATTAATAGTGATCGTATATTGTAAATTTGTATTTGATATCAAATATCAAATAAATATTATGATATTTTTTAAACAAAAGAGTGAAATAAAAAAATAGAAAATTAACAATATTAAGATATAATTATCCTAAGAAAAGACAGCAAATCAAGTAATAATAATAAAAGAGATTAATTTTTAAGTACCGATAGTGTAATTATCGATGAACAAAATTTGAAAAAAAAATGAAAAAACATGATAGGTAATTGTCATGGTAGAAAATTACTCACCATGTTCTAGTATTTTTCTTAAATTTTATTTTACATTATTAGTTCATATAAATAAAATTAATAAAAATATTTTAAAAAACTTACATTAATATTGAAACAAACATTGATAAATATTAATAAAATAAAAAGTAATAATATAAAATAAATTTGTACTAAAAATATGACTATATGAAAAAATATAAATATAATAAGTATTCAATATAAAATAATTTATGCAACACATAAATAAATAACTACTTGAACATTTCTCCTAGATTTAAAATTGATATCAGATGTACTTTTATTTTCTAATTTTTATAGAGCGCGGCCAAGCTTCACATGTTAAATTGTGTTTATATATATATATATATATATATATATACCCTTTTGGATTTAAAATTGATATCAGATGTACTCTTATTTTCTAATTTTTATAGAGCACTGCCAATTTAGTTAAAAAATATTCAAATCTTTCAATAAGCTCAATAATGTGATCAAATTATTAACTTTTCAAATAGATTTGGCGAACCCATATGCTTCTTAGAATCCATTTGATATGTCTGATAAGATAAGACCTAATAAGATAATACCTAATAGTATAAGGTTTGTTAAGAATTTAATTATATAGTATTTAATATGACATTGTGTAAGATATTACGTTATATAACATACTATTGACTATAATAAATAATTTTAATTAAATATTTAACAAAAATAAAATTGTAATAAAATAATTATTTTTATTAATTATTTAGTTTTAAATTTTAAAATAAATATTATTTTTTAATATTTATTATTTATAGTATATTTATTATAAATTTTTATTATATAAAATGAAATTTTATATTAAATGTAATTATCATTTCAATTTTTAATAATTATTTATTAATTTAATAAAAAATAAAAATATGTTTTAATATTTTAAAATAATAATAATAATAATAATATATTTTTATATTATTATTTATTTAAGAATTTTTTTAATAAAACATAAAAACAAAAAATGAAACAAATATTATGCGTTAAATTAATAACCTTCTTAGATTTGATTAAATTATTTATTATTTTAATATATAAAAAGTTATGATAGATATATTTATATAATATATTATCTGCATCAAACAATCATTCACAATATATCAAGGTATCTACATCTTTACATATATAAAGGGGATTCTCCCCATAAACTGTTTTTAGTGTCCAAAATTTATTATTCCTAAAATGGCACTATCTATTAACTGTTTTTGATCCCCCCTTCAACAATTTGCTTAATAAGGATAAATCTGTATATGTAATTAATATCACTCGGTTTTGCTTGTCAAACTAAGTGAACCCTCACAATAACTTCCATGATTACAACTTTTTTAAGAAAAAAACTACCCATCATTTCTGAACTGATATTCTCCTTTACTGTTGAAAACTTCTTTCTCAACTCACTTTCCTCCCTCAAATGCTATTTCTCTTCCTCAATCAACCTTCTCCACCACTATCACATTTCCAAGCTCTCAACCAAACCTCCTCGAATTATCAGATTATGTGTGCTGCTTCTTGAAAAAGATTGAATTTGAGATGTGCCATCGCTGTTAGAGCCCAAAGAAGAAAAAAACACACCCTGGTATTTCTGCACCTTCTTGACCTTGCGTGCTTCTTGAAACCTTCATGCTCTTTTATTTTTATTTTTTTCTTTTTTCACTAACCTCTTAGAATTATTAGATTATGTGCTGCTTCTGCATTCTTCTAGATCCAAGAAAATTCAGTTTTTGGCCAACTATTTTTACTTATTATGAGAATTAATTTCCAGTGTATATTCCCGACCATTACATATTACTATTCATGATTACCAGATTATATGGAAAAAAAAAATAGTAGCAAATAATATTTACCCTTTTCATTTTAAAGGACCAATGAAGGTTCTTCGTCTTCTTTTTTTTTTTTTTTGACTCTTTGATTGTTTTGAGTGTGAGAGAATTCCCGATTTTCACACTAAAGTTTTAACTTGCTATATATTGGGATTGATTTGGGTCATCTTCTGGATTTTGCATTCAGTAAAACAAGCACGATATGATATTGTATCATTGTGATTATTATTATTTTTCACTTTGTATCATTGTGATTATCGACACTTGCGGTTGAGACAATTATTGAAGTAGGCTTAGAAAAATATGTTTACATCAGTGTAACTTTAAATAATTGTTACATTACTTAATAAATTTTTATTAGTGTAACTTTTTACAAATTTTATTATTAAAATACAAGTTTATATCTTATAGATCATATCCATAAAATTTTAGATTAATTTAAAACCATTTGACATATAGAGAGAGAGAGAGATTTCATTTTGGGAAATGAGCTAGTTAATCTAGGGTAAGCTCGTCAACATACTGAAATGGGTTTGATATTTAGCTAAACCTTGGCAAATTTACTCAAAATTTTATTAATTATTAGATAAAATATATAAAAAAAATTGAGAAGAATTTTTACTAGTATAAAATTATATATTTGTGAACTTTTCTTAAATTTTTTATGGTTAAAATAAAAAAAATACTAACCATAATAATGTCTTTGAATAACATGTAGGGAAATGGAAAATGCTCTAGACATGAATTCACATTATGATTCTCAATTAAAGCCATGAATCGAATTGGACAATAATATGATATCTTATAATATATATTTTTAAACATATAAATTTGTAAGCTGTTAATTTTGACATATTGTTAATGTAGAAGAGTTTTATATTATCATTTAATTATGTACTTTATTTTGTATAAAAAAATATATTGATAATACATAAAAATTAAATTAAATTTATAATATATACCATTTTTTTCTACAATTTTTCTACCATACTAAGAGTTTAGCAAGCATTGACATGCCTGACAATCCTCATGTTTTATTTTTAGAGTATTGGTATAAAATTATTCACATAACGTTCAAATAACAAAAAGGAAAAAATATTCACATAACATATAAAATTGTTTTGGATAAATAAATTTTAAATGAATAAAATGAGAAAGCATTCATATTAACTACTATAAATATTCAAAATTTATTTATCTAAAAAAGTTTGATATAATTTATTTATCTAAAAAAGTTAAATATATTATGTGGATAATTTTACATCAATAGCATAAAAATTAAAAAATGCAGGTTGACAAACTGCTAATATAACATAAAATATTAATTTATAAACTTAATTTATATATATTGATAATATAAAATAATTTTATATTATTAATTAAAAAAATATAAAAAATATTATCTCATAAATAATTATTTATTATAATAAAAAATTTATTATAATTTAATATTTTATTATATTTTTATTAAATAATGATATAAAATTATTTTATATTCTTAATATGTACCAATTAATTTCTTAACTTATTCTATTATTCTTAATATAATTTGTCAAACAGCTCCTCACAATTATGCCCCGAGACAGTCAAATAATCAAGTCCACGCCAGTGAGCCCGCGCGATTCGTGCGTCATCTAACGTATGAACCAATATTTTAAGATTGAAAAAAGATCTGAAATAAAATAAAATAACATGATGTAAAGTCGTAATCTTCTGGGGCACTCTAAGCTGTGGCTTCTTGCCCATTTCCAGTTTCAAGTCCATCCCATCAATTGATAGCGATGCAGATACAGATGCCGGGGGAGTGGCAGCCCAAATTTGGAGAGCTGACGAAAGTCAGTGGACGTCCGGTTCATTGAATAACGATAATATTCACGACCCGAAGTAAATGAAGATTGAATACCTATTTTTTTATTTTTAATTTTAGCTTATCGGATATCTTTATTTTTTGAAAGATTGGAATATGATGCATAATTTAACATCTCCATACTTTTTTTATTTTTTAAATGTAGTCATCATCCAAATTAGTTTTAAATTTAATTTAGATGCACTCAAAATATAAGTATTTAATCAAAATTTTCAATTTATACGATCATTCAAGTAGTAGGTGATTATATCAAAAAATTTTGTTGATATGACAATTTATAATTGGATACTTGTGTAAAAAAATTTTAAGCTGATAATATATTCTAATTAAATCCATTAATTTTTATATGTCAATTAATAGAAATTAATCTCTTATTTATAGATAGTGACATTTGATATAGTAATAAAAACTTTATGACCATGAATGGACATATATCTATTTATTATATATGAAATTAAATCATCGGATATAATTATTTACTTACAATTTATTTAATCGATTTTGTAAGGAAAGTGATAATTTCATAATGAAATTCGTACATCTATAAATGAGGCCATCCTGATTTAAACACGTTCTTTGTAAATCAAAATGAATATTGTCGTATTATTCTCATAAACCAAAAAAGGAACCTTATATATTTACAAATTAGACCCTCACAATTTACAAATTATACCCTTATGATTTAACCGAGATACGTGCTAATCAAAACACGCAGCGCCAGATTACCTTCGGGAGCTAGAAATTGTTCATGTCTTTAACAATGACCGTGCTAATCAATGATAATTAGAAAAATAAACACATCAAGTGCTGCAATTAAGTATTTCCAAAGTGCAACGGAATAAGGTAGGATATTGAAAAAATATGGTGTATCGGTGATAAGATTTTAGAGAGTAAATTGTTTATTTGATTCACATAAATGATATGCTTTCATTATTTAGAGATGGCACGATTGATGTTTAAAAACAATTGAGGTGATGATGATACACATAACAGAACACTTGTTATTTTAAGCAGGTTGTATGTTGGTTTTAGAAAAAGGTTTGGGCAAAAATTTCTATTTAGTTAACAGAGAAAAAGTTGGTGATCATTTTTGGTTAAGGGTAAAAAATGGGCCTAGTATTTAATTTTACAAAAGACGAACGAACTTGTTCTCTCTCTCTCTCTCTCTCTCTCTCTCTCTCTCTATATATATATATACATATATACTTTTTGGTTTTGTTTTACGTAAGTTATTGTCTGGGGCAGAAAATTGATCTTACAAAAAAGTGGGTCAGGTATGTCATGTATTTCTGAACTTCGAGCCGAAAAATTTGAATGGATTAAGCAGAAAATGAATGGGGGAACCAAGATTGATTGGAATAGTTGCGACCAAAAACAAAAACAAAAAAATTCATTGGAATAGTTGGAAAAAAGAAAAGACAAGAAAGAGATTGATTGGATTATTAGTGCAATTGAGTTGCAGGAAATTCTCAAATATACTCTCAAACTAAGGGAAAAATTTTATTCTATGCTATTCATATTTTAATATATTAATTTTGTAGCCATGATTATTTTTTACTTTCTTTACATTACTATTATGATAGTTGATGTATCAATTGATAAATGGTACATAATAAAAAATTTTTCTTATTCTAAGAGTATATAAAAATTTTTTTGAGCTGCATAAGATGGTGACAAGTGATGTGGGCGTCCAATGAGCCACAATTCACACAGCGTTGCTCTCTCCCTTCTCGTAACCCTAGCACCACCCTCAAACCCCCCTCACCCTAAACTGTCCCTCTCTATCTACCTCCACCATTTAGCTGCACTTTGGTCCTTTGTTGAGTGGCAAGCTCCACCTGCAATGATTAAATCTTGATAATTTATTAAGATTAATTTAGTCACAAATTATTAAAAAATATATCGGATTAGAAAATGAAGTTAATTTGATCACTTTTAAAAGCTGTTATTAATATGCTCATTCAATTCGGATGAAGATCCTTCATCATTTGGTTAAATAGACAAGTCCCAATCAGACATCCAATCTGGAAAATTTGTAGTTACAAGTAACCAAAGCTCCTACGTGGTCTTTCACCCATTTGTGTAAGTTCCCTCGGATGCTGATTGTTGTTGACCCAATATGCCCATATGCATCATGTTGGTATCATGATGGCATAGTGCAAATTTTGTGAGAAAACCCTGGAGTTGAGTTGACAATTGAAAAATCCTCACAGTTGAGTTGAGTCCATGTTGATAGAGGATACTTCTGTTGCAGCCGAAGGTCTATAGCATTATCAAACGGAAGAACAATAATCACCCTGAGAGGCGAAGAAGCTAATTCACTTTTCTGTTGCATTTTTGTTTGGGTATGACGTCAGTATTGACGTTTGTTGGGTACATAGACGGGCGGAAGCCCAAAAAGAAAAACAGCCAAGCGGCAACGCTACCCCAGTATCATCGTTTCTCAGAATTCCAGCTAAGCCCTGGGGCATATATCAAGCAATGCTTGGTGTGGCTGTTTTAAACCCCATATCAAGCCCAACCTATAGTATTTCCTTGATTTTAACCTCCCTGTATCGGTGATTTAGGAGCAATTATCTGGATGGGCCCGGCCCATGATAAACCCCAGCGGGCTATATTTATTTGCCTAAACCAGAGCCTTGGATCTGACCACACCCCCCCCCCCAAAAAAAGAAAACCCAAAAACAAGGCAATAGCTATTGCCACACCTTATTGTCAAATGTCACATCTTTTTTATTGATATTTCAAAAATGCCTTTCATTAAAAATTAGATTAAATATTTGCCTATTACCACATCCTAATTAAATATTAATATTTTTCTCAATACAATAATTTTACAGTATTTACCTCCTTCTCTCGCGACTATCTATCTTCTCCTTCTGCTTAATTGGTGATGTAGCTAATCACATTTTTGCTTTGCTTCAAAGATTGTTCTCTAAAAGGCGTTTGCCACTTACCTTCAAATATTGCTAATCAAACTATACTGCCATGCCACTATAGCTCTTCCTCGTAAGCCATGCTACCATTGTACCCCTTTTTTCTTATACAATATTTTCAATTTTTTTATTGTATTTCTTTTATATCATGAGTATTAGGTTTTTTTTTTTTTTTCAAATTTTCAATTTCTAATATTAGTATATCATTTGAGAATTGGCTTCATAGAGATAAACATTTACATGAGATTATTTATTATTTTTTTAATTAAATAAGCCTAGCTTTTCATCATCATTCATTTACTATATTTTTTTAGATTGTAGTAGGAAATATCGCTTGAGGACTTCCAATGAATTATCTTTTTGATGGAGTTGCAAAATAATACATTTTGGATGTATTTTTTCTTATACAAATATGATATCAAGATAGTGTTATGTTTATATTTGATCAAACTTGTTATTTAATTGTTATTTGACTATTTTTTATATGAATTAATTATTAGATTTTTTGTGTTGGGTTAATAGTTTAATTATATCAATTTTTATATTTAATATTAATTAATATGAACATTTAATATAATTTTGGACTATGAGAGGGGTAATAGATAAAAATTTAAAATAAGTTTTAATCTCAAAAATTGAAAAATAAAAAAATACATAATTTAACATATTAATTTTATTTTAAAATTATTAAACTAAAAATAGTTATTTTTTATATTTTATATTTAATATCAATTAATATAATTATTAAATATAACTTAGAATATGAGAATAGCAATAGACAAATGTTTAACCTAACTTTTGATAAATAATGTTTTAGGAATTTCAAGATGAAAGCAATAAAAAAGGAGGTGCGGCATTAGACAAAAAAGTGTGGCAATAATCACTCCTCAAAAACAAATATGACTAGCAGTTATTTAACTCTAGCATTTTATGCAAATTCTCATACTATTTTGAGTTAGTATATATGCCTTTGGATTTTTTAAACGTTTATTTTGTTCATACTTTTCTTATATTATTTATTGTCCTGATTTTTTTTTTCTTTCGATTCAGACATTTTTAGGTATGAGATTACTTTTTGGATATCGTCCCGACTAAAATGCCTTTACAATAATTACTCTTTCTCATGATTAAACTTTGTTTATTTTTTGAAGATACGAAACTCAATAACACTCTGTCTAGTCTTTACTGGTGTTAACTGTCATGGTTAATTGCTTTAACCAGCATCTTTGCTCAATCTTGCTAGAATCTTATCATAAGGTCGTGTCTCATCTTTGTTTTAAAGTTCAAAACGTAATGTATCTTACATAATATGGTCACTTTAATGTATTATAACTAGACCGAAATTGGTTTGTGAGCAGACTAAAATAATTAAAATAATGAATCAAGAGTTTGGAGCTATTTGACACATGATGACCAGTCAGATATCTGTAGTGGTACTAGTGGATAAAAACCTAGTCCATTTATAGGAGGAAAATTGCCAATACATAGAAGCCGTAACGTGGACACAGGATTTACAGCTTATTTAAAATAATAGTATTAGACTATTTGCTAAAATGGAGGTTGAATAGATAACTTCAAAAAAAGAAAAAAGGAAAGAAAGAATATATGATAGTGTAATATTCACAAACCAGCTATTTATTCGATCACAGATTCGTAGTGGACTGCCCTGTCGTAAAAGTGACATACCTTTGGAGCTGAACTAATGCTTTCGCGGTTCAATAATATATTCCTGTATAAAAAGAAATAAAAGCAAGGGGGGAACTGTGCAAATTTAGGATTCCAAATTCTCCACAACAGATCGAAGTCTAATGTTGAAAATTTTCACGTTAAATATTTACAACCTGTATTTAAGTTTTTATCACATATCAATGAAATCTTTAGGGTTAGACAAAGGAAAAGAATTGAAAAACTTTCCGTGATTTATGACCCAGATAATTGATGGGAACCGAAAGGATTAAATTAAAGTCACATAAAGTTCATGTTAATGTGCTAATCTAAAATTCTAAATTCTTTGACAGGATTCTGTTTGTCACCACTAAGCTCACACTGTCAAAGGTTCTGATTGACAGTGCGAAAGTGGGTGCGTGTTACGTTACTCCCTTTCAACTTTGGGAGTAACGTACACCTCTGATTTAAGACCATAAGATTGATAAGTTAATATTACAAGTTTGGGACACTTGACATTTGAATTTGCAAGCTTGTCTCGTGGTCCGTATTCACTCTCTTTCTTCGTCCAAATTGCATCGACTACAACAAAGAAAGACACCCGCAAAACCCACTTCCGCTTGGATTGAGGAGCCCCCGTGGAGCATCGCGCGAGCCGTCGTTCAGTTCCTCTGCGTGGCGGTTTCAAGAACGAACTAATGTTCGTGAGGGCTATTGAAGACACAACCATCATTGTCATCGAATCCATCGGTTCGCGGCGCTTACACCGCACCAAGTCCACCACCCCGCCGAACACCGGCTGCCGCTACGCACATGAAGCGCAGAAGCCCCTCAACGCCACCGCCGCTATATCGGCGCCACGCTCGCCTTCGCCACCACTGCCACGCGTTGCAAAGCTTCATCACGGCGACAAGGACCCCATCCTCGTCGACATCGATCCCCACCGGAGATGCACGGCGGACATGAGGCGCGGTTGGGGACGCGATGGGGTTCTCGCAGATGCGGCCGGGTCACGCTGTCTCGTGACTACCGGAGCTCGACCAGCCGGGTGGCGGTTCACTGGTGGGAGGAGGACATCGACGACACAGATGCGCAACGATTCGCAGTGGAACGAGATGGGTGGTGGTGTTGGCTAACGCAGCAGAAGATGATATAATTTTTCAGAAAGAGGGTGTGAAGAATCTGGCTCGGGAGCACTCGATGCACTGCCGCGTATGGTGGCCGGAGATGGTGCCGTGAGAACACGGTGGATGAGGAGTTGGTGGAAGAGGAGGTGATATAAGGGCAGCCATTTGCAAAGTCCCTATTTGCAAAGAAAAAATCAAGACACCCATTTTGTAATATAAATTCTTAATTTTTTATAATTTTATATATGGGAGTAACGAACTCCCAAACTAAAAGCGGAGCAACGTAACACGCACTGCGAAAGTGAGGTGAGCGATGATAGCACGTTGGGCAGGCCTCACCTTTTCGGTGCTTATATACATATACATATAAATTAATTAAATAGAATGGTCATAACATAGGGGTAGCGTAGCCTATTTCTGTTTTTGGTCGGGGCAGAGCCTATTTCTTTAGTAAGACAAAATTTCGATTGAAAAGCTTGTGGGTGCCGGTTATAATCAGTGTTTGAAGTGGTGGAGAGTGGGAAAGAGGAGCAGCATGCATGGCGGTGAGGGTGAGAGTGAAGGAGGGAGAAGGAGAAGGAGAAGGAGAGGAGACGGCGACGATAGTTCGAAGGAAGAGAGGTTGCGGTGGAAATGCTTGGACCGTCGGATGGTAGTATGCTACGGCGAGCCTGAAGGTAGCTCCACCACACGCGGCGGAGATGTATGGCGGCAATATCTGATTCATCCTGATAACCGGTACGTACACATCACTTCTATGTTCTATCCCTTTCTCTCCCACTCTTAATACCGATAAGCCGCAATTAAGGAGGGAGGACTAGTACAGAACACATGAATTGACACAACACGAGCAAGACACACCACCTATACCCACCCATCCTGTCTTTTGAGCTCTTCAACATATAATTTATTTATTTTTGGTCCCCCTGTAGAGTTGTAGTTGTATGTCTGTCGGTCACGTTACCGTGTTTATTATTAGGAAAATATTACTGAGTTTAATCGCAATTTTTAATAGTATAAAAGAGTTTTATGATATTATTTAATTAAATATTTATATTTGTAAAATTTTTAAAATAATAAATTATTAATTTAAATATTTTTATTAATATAATAATATATAATTAGGTACTTATATAATTTTTTTAAACTAATAATATATATAAATTAAACTTAATATTATTTCAACATAGATATAAATAATTAAAAACTTTAGTTATATTTTTTTATATATATAATAAAATAATTAATAATATATAACAAATTTTTTTAATAAGAGTCTTGAATTTCAGCTTATTGAATTTTTATTTATTTATACATAATTTGATTTGAGATTCATATTTATACATTGATAATATAAAATCAAAATAATTTTATACCATTAATTAATATAGTTATATGAAAGTATCAAATTATGGTAGGTATTTATTATAATTTTTTTTTGTATTTCAATTAATTAATCATATAAAGTTGATTTACACTATCAATATATAGAAATTAAATCCACCTCATATATGCTCAAAAAAAAAATTATAATCACTATATACAAATAATAATACTCTTATATATTATTGATGGTATTGTTTTGTTTTTATGAGTTTTTAATATTGAATTATTAAACTCCTTTTAGGGGTTATTTAACATTTATATTTACAATAAAAATTTAATTAAAAATATATATTATTTATTTGCAATTTTATAATTTAAATTAGTTTGGTTTTTATTTTTAACTAATATTTACATTAATTGAGACTAAACAGTAAATTCAATTCAAGAAATCTTTGTTATAAAATATATTTAATAATTATAGTAATGTATATAATAATTAATAATGTAAATTAGTAATAATTTTATTATAGAATATGAATAGATTGTAATTACTTGAGGTGTACCGGAAAATGACAAACCTGAAAGTTCTGGACATTTCAAAGACTAGAATATTATTTGACGCATGCCGTTTCAAGAAAAAAAGATTCTCCATTTTTCACATTGGAACCATGCAATTGATTTTTTTTTTTTGGTTGGATTTAATTAAAACATATTTTGATTAAAGATTTAATTAAAATCTAAATGAATAAAATGGGGGTTCGGTGATACTATGGAATCGTGTATCGGTGTATGTATAAATGAAAATATATAAATGATGATAATAATGTTTTCATTAGACCCGTTGCATCAAAACCAGTAATAAAAACAAGAGATTGATTAATGGTCAGGAAATTAGTTAGTTTATTATTGATACGGTTGTTATGATATGAGCACGTTGATAAAGTAAGAAAGTAGGAGATTTTTTATATTACATCAACAAAATATACGGTAATTATAACTTATGCATTGAATAATTTAAGGCAGATACCTCTTATTTTCTCAGTTTATATTTATAAATAAGGGAGACTTTGCACTTTAACACTCCCTCTATTTTAATTTATTTATCAATTTAAACAAGTTAATATATTCTTATAAATAGTAATAAGTATATAATAGCAGTAACAAGTAACGAAGAGAAACCGTTACAGGGATGGCGTTGAGAAATGGGATTTTGGCGCGAGGGGCAGAAGTCAGAAGGGGAAAGGGCATTGTATGCGCGTGGGGATGTGTGTGTGTGTGTGTGTTAAGAGTGTTAGAGAGTGTTAAGAGAGTTGGAAATGAGAATGGGAAAAATGCAGGCTGTACGTTGCGTGGAAGCATTTCATACTGATATGGGCGGTGTACTCCTCCTTCTTCACCCCAATGGAGTTCGGATTCTTCAGAGGCCTCCCCGAGAAGATATTCCTGCTGGACATAGCGGGGCAGTTCGCGTTCCTGATCGACATCGTCCTCCGCTTCTTCGTGGCCTACCGCGACACCCACTCCTACTGCGTCGTCTACAACCGCTACCACATCGCCAGGCGCTACCTCAAGTCTCCCCGCTTCACCCTCGACCTCCTCAGCTGCCTCCCCTGGGACTACATCTACAAGGCCACCGGCAGAAAAGAGCTCGTCCGCTATCTGCTGTGGATCAGGCTCTATCGGGCCCGCAGAGTCACCGAGTTCTTCGAGAGGCTCGAGAAAGACATTCGGATCAACTACCTCTGCACCAGGATTGTCAAGCTCCTGGTTGTTGAGCTTTACTGCACCCACACCGCCGCCTGCATCTTCTACTATCTGGCCACCACCGTCCCCCCCTCCCACGAGTCCTACACTTGGATTGGCTCCCTCAAGATGGGCGACTTCGCCTATTCTGACTTCCACCAAATCGACCTCTGGAAGCGCTACACCACCTCCCTCTACTTTGCCATTGTCACCATGGCTACTGTTGGTAAACTCATGGCCATTCCCATCCTAATCTAATCTAATCTAATCTAATCCTCTCATTTTAATTCATTAGTTATTAACTAAATGCTTCCTGCCACTTTTTGTGATTTATTTCTTGTGTCATTCATTTTGCAGGCTATGGAGACATTCATGCCGTCAATGTTAGAGAGATGATATTCATCATGATTTATGTCTCGTTTGACATGATTCTTGGCGCTTATCTTCTTGGCAACATGACGGCCTTGATTGTCAAAGGATCTAAAACTGAGAGGTTTAGGGACAAGATGGCTGAAATTATTAAGTACATGAATAGAAACAATGTCGACAAGCACATAAGTAACGCCGTCAAGGGCCATTTGCGCTTGCAGTTTGATCGCAGTTGCACTGAAGCTGCTGTCCTCCAGGATATCCCAGCCTCTATTCGCACTAAGGTATTCCTAATCATCTATTTCACTCGGCTCTCAATTCAATTCACCGAAATTAGCTGCTGCTACTGCTATTTTTTTTTTTTATTTTTTTTTATGCTCTAATATTCAAACGTTCTTGACCATATATGGAAATGTTTTCACAATCTGTTATCTCATATTTTAGTATCTAGCTCTGTTAGTCACCCCTGCACTCTAAAGAGGAAGTTTGCTACTGATGGTTTCATTTCATCCCTTGCCAACTACACTAGTGAGCAGTGACCCACAAATATTATTGGTTGATGCCAATTAGATGTAATGTGTACCAGACTTTCGAAGTATGCCAAAATCTAACTATGAGCCAAGGAAATTTCATCTCAACCATATGTCTGCTATAGTATTGAGATGGTCACTTACCAGATATATATTTATGTGATTATTAATGCCTGTTTGCAGATTTCAATAAATTTGTATGAGGAGTTCATTCAGAATGTTCCTCTTTTCAAGGGATGCTCTTCTGGATTTATAAAGCAGATTGTAAGACACTCTTTACTTGTTCCTGAACATTTCAGTTAATTGTCTCATGATATTGTTCTTAATTGGATTTGCTTAATTATCATACTAGTGCATATTTCATTTGTGAAAATTGGACTGACTATTGAACCACTTCAAATTCTAAAAAATCCTCGGGGTCTGAAAATAACAAAAGATCCACTGATTCAATTGGCAGATAATGTCCTAATCACTGCCTTTGATCACCCATAAAAGTTGATATGCCTTTCTTGTATTCCATCTCATTTCATGTGCTCTCTTTAAACTAGCCGTATCTGATATGTTGCATTTATTTACACAAAAAAGGAACAACATAGAAACTTAGCCCTCTTTTATGAAAAATATTTGATTCAAAATCTGCTTTGATAGGCAACCAGAGTTCAGGAAGAGTTCTTCCTCCCAGAAGAATTGGTTATGGAGCAAGGAGATGTAGCAGATCAACTTTATTTTGTATGTCATGGTGAGCTGGTATGAATCCTGGTAACCCATTGATTTCTGATACTTTGTATGCATTTCTGCATTACTTTCTCTTGACATCCTCAGTTCACTTTCACTATTCTGTGTTTCTAAGAAAATATTTCTACTCGTAACTACTCCTGACTCAAAACAAATTATCATAGAAGACGATGGTCAGATCAGAATAGTTTACTTTAAAAATGATAAGGAAACATGAACCAGGGCTTTTGTGCAAAGCTAATCATCAATTGAACTAAATATTTAGTATCTAGTGCCCAGTCTTGGATATTAGGACGAAAAAAAAGGCATTTCTCATGGACAATTACAGAATTATATGATTAGACCCAGCAACAGGAAGTGATATATTAATTTTACTACATCACGGATATACAAAATAGGCATTGTTATTTGTTAATGATGGATTATTTTATTTTAAATGGCCATGCTTCTATATTTGAGAAATATGTGTCCACGTTCCTCTCCTGGTACCAGTGAAAGCCTTACATCTCATTTTTAAATATGGCTTGACGGCTTTTCCTCTTGTCTACAGCATGAGATAAGAAGCAAAGATGGTGATGCAGACGAGATAATCAAATTGCAAACCTATAGTTCCTTTGGCGAGGTTTCTTTCCTTTGCAATATGCCTCAACATTCCAAGGTTGTAGCTCATGAGTTTTCCAAGGTTTTGCGACTTGATAAGCAATCCTTTAAGGACATACTGAAGATATACTTTGTAGATGGCCGTGTTACCTTAAACAATCTCCTTGAGGTATGTTTGCTTTGGATTATTATTATTATTATTTTTAATAATACTAGTTATATTTAAGGCCATGTTTGTTTACCAACGAAATTGGGGATATGTTGTACTAGAAATATTTTGTCTGTAGTAATGTAGATTGTCGAGTCTCAGGGAACAGATAGCCTAACACTTCAGCAACCTTGTGATGATTTATGCTACCAAGTCATTTTGAAGTAATCACTGTACACTTTTGCTTATGATCAGGGTTTTGATCATAATAACCTGTGACACATGGGACGTTTTAGGGAAGAAGAAAACATATGGATGTTTTTTCAGTCAAGGAAGTTCATAACCCATTTTCTTTGGCCTTTGGATAGAATTTTGACTTGATAAGATTATAATTCATGGTTGTGCGTGGCTGACAGGGAAAAGACTCCAGTCTGCAGCGCAAGCTGTTGGAATCAGACTTCACCCTGACTATTGGAAACCAGGAAACAGAGGTGGCTATGCGGATGAACTGTGCTGCATATGAGGGTGACTTTTACCTTTTGAAACGTTTGATTGCATCGGGGGCAGATCCCAATAAGACTGATTATGATGGTAGATCACCCTTGGTATGAATGAACTCTATGCATCCAACCTATTCTTCCATGAATGCAAATTGCTCTGTAATCTGTCGCGTTCCTTCAAAATTAATTTGGCTCTACGGGTGATTGAAGCTTGTCCACATTGATGAACTATGAATCAAAACAGTTAGTGGTGGGCACCGGGTTGGGTCAACCCACCAACCCATGGGTTTTTTCCCAACCCTACGTTGACGGGTTGGATCGGGTTAAAAATTTATAATCCATAAGATATGGGTTGGATTGTAGGTTTGAAAATTTTAGATCTACACAACCCAATCCATCTATAAGAAGTTGATGGAGCATCTTGTGGATTATTATTGCATTGAGAATCTAGTGGATCATTTAAATGATACTGAATATCTTGAAAAGATTGAAAATAAAATTAATAATTATGTCAATCCATATACTATATGGGATAACTGATTTCAATAGGCTCATATAATTTGTTTTGTTTTTAGGGCTTATATATATATATTATTGAAAACTATTAGAACTTAAATATATTTTTTTGAAAGCTTCTAGGACTTATGAATTTTTTTTTTAATTTATTTATATTGAGATTGTTATGTTTATTAAAAGATTTGATATTTATGTTATATTTTTTATTATATATATTTAGATTTACTATATTTGATTATATATTTTGACATATTTTACTATGTAATTTTTTTTTAATATATATAGGACCCATGAGTTTGACCTAGTCCAACCCACTATTTGGATGAGCGAATTGGATCGAAAATGCCCTCCAAACCCAGCCAACCCAATGGCCCACCCCTAAAAACAGTAACGCCTAACATATACTAGTCTATACTCCATATGTTAACATTCAGTCCCGGCGGTGGCTCTTCTTCCTGCTTCCCTCTTTAATATAAAAATAAATTTAAAAAAAAAAAAACGAAGAAAGGACATAGAGGAGTCATATGGTCAAGACTTTGACACAAAATACAGTGGTGACAAAGTGCATTTTATTAACGTGTTTTTATGTTTGCTATCACAGCATATCTCTGCATCAAAAGGATATGTAGATATTTCTTGCTTTCTTGTTGAGCAAGGAGTAAATATCAATTCCACAGGTTAGCTTTTGAACTTTTCGCATTTTGAGTAATCGCAGACAATCTTTTATTGAATGTGCTATTTTGAAGCTATACATAGAGTTACATTTAAACAACCATTTGTATCAGATAAATTTGGGGCTACTCCCTTGCTTGAAGCCATCAAGAATGGACATGAAGAAGTAGCATCTTTACTTGCTAATGCGGGGGCTACCCTCACCATTGATGATGCTGGCAATTTTCTCTGCATGACGACTGCAAAGAAGGAGTTGGACCTTTTAAGAAAAGTTGTGGCTTGTGGAATCAATCCAAATGTCAAAAATTATGATCAGCGTACACCTCTTCACATTGCTGCCTCTGAAGGTTTGTATACGATGGCTGAACTACTTCTAGAAGCAGGAGCAAGCGTGTTATGTAAGGACAGGTATGATCCAAATTTTGAGTTTGCATTTCTTTCATATGCAATTTGCAACTCTTATGATTTGCAAAATTAGGTCATTGCTAGCTTGAAGAGATCTTACTACCTTAGAATAGAATTTTTGTCTTGTTCATTGAAGTGCAAAATTATATCCTTCACTACTTTCTACTGGCAGATGGGGAAATACACCGCTTGATGAAGCTCGTATGGGTGGAAATAGAAATATGATCGAAATGCTTGAAGTTGCGAAAATTTCTCAGTTGGCTGAATTATCCAATAGCATTCAAGAAACTGGAGGTATGATTGTGGATCTTGAGCATAGAATACCATCTTATATTTGATTATCTTTTAGGCATTTGGTGCTATCACATTTGAACTGGGGAGGATGAGATTCTCTGTATTTTGGATGCGGGGGTATCAAGATTCTTATGTACGGTACCCAATTAAAATTCATTCAAAACATGCGCATGATGTCCTAGAATGTGGGAATCTTGGATTCTGAAGCACCATACATTATGTTACCCTTAGTTATTTTTATTATTTATTCTTTTCCCTTTTCATGTAAGCATTCTAACGTATACTCACACTGAGTTTGCAGCAGCACGAATATTGGCATTAACAGATGAAATCCCCAAAAAGAGATGTACAGTATTTCCTTTCCACCCATGGGATCACAAAGAGAATAGAAGAGAGGGAGTTGTCCTATGGGTTCCGCAAAGCATTGAGGAGCTGCTAATGGTGGCAATGGAACATTTGAGAATTTCAAATGGTTCCTGTATTTTAACAGAACAAGGTGGCAAAATTCTTAATGTGGACATGATTAGCAATGATGAGAAGCTATTTCTGGTGAGTGAAGCGCAGAATGAGGTGCATAAAGTGATCGAATGTTCCGGTTATCCAAGTGATCAGGCACAGCAGTAGGGACAAGTAAGTGGAAACGCAGTTACCAGTGCCACTATCTGGTTCCATTCCAGTATACTTTTCCTCACTCCTCTAGTTTTTCTATTTCACAGATGAGAACATCTGGAAACTAGATCCAGAAACAAGCACCTGTCAAGCGGAACGGAAATGAAGGACTGTTGGCGCTAATAAGCTATAAATATTTCAATCAATTTGCATCCATTGCATGTCACATTAGATGTATGGCAGACTACTGGAAATGTATTTTACGGGCACCAAGAGAGAGCAATTGTTTTGTTGCAAGTAAACATCCTCCTGCCTTCACTCCCAGTCTTTCTTCTATCGCCTCTTTCAACTATGGTACGTGGCAGCTGACGTAGGTAATTTCGCTATGTTATAATTACAAGCAATGTTACACAGTTAGAAAAATATGGTCAGAATTTTTAACAAGAATTATGATGATTTTTAAATGAAATAAAGTGATATGACTTATTTATTCATAGAATCAATAATCAAGGCATATTATTCTATTAATTAAATTCTTTCAAAGTTTATGGCTTTTTAGCATTTATCATATAGGTATGATGAACATCTATCTCACCTGCAAGCATTGACACGTACAATGTACAAACATGCAAATGTTTTTGTTGTTGTCGTGAATCTCCGGGCCTGGTAACAAGGGAAAGAGAATTGCAACGAAGTCCAAATGTTTTATTATGTCATATGTGCATGCAATTGAAGGCAGGATGACAAAAAGATCTAAACTAAAAGGAAAATAAAACAATGTACCCAAAAAAAAAAAAAAGAAATTAAAACAGAATTAGAAAAGCTGGCATATGTATAGTATTTTATGCTATCTTAAAAGAGATGAGATGATACACAAAATTTGCGACTAATGTTAATCTCGCCTGTCGTCACATTCAATTGGAGATTTGTCCGTTTTATAGCTTTGTCCAACAGTGAGTAATGATAATGCATACTCGTGGTTGAATCTACAGCTTAGCGGTTATCTTCTGTATATCTTATCTGAACTTGTGATGTCTTATATTTGACTCTTATCCCTCTCCTAAAAATATTTTATCAGAATAATTGTTAATCTTACTACCTTCAGGCCAAAAAAAAGGGGAGTTAATGCATACTCATGTTCATAATAAGCCTTAACATGATATCATACTTATTATTGATTTGCATAATATCTACATATTTATAAGTTGAATTATATTTTAAACAATAAATATGTTACTATATATAAGATTTATTATCAACCGGAATCAATATTAATATGGCTCTCGTACAATGAGATTCGAAAAGAAATTTACTTAATGTTCGATGCAATGAAAATATAAAAGAAAAATAATCTATAATACAAATCAACGAGGTCTGTAATCTCATCTACGTGGCAATGACTTAATAAGTAAAATTGATCGCGGCAGAATGCAATGGCTTAATTGCATAAACGAGAACAACGAATATTACAAAAATAAACTGTATAGAATCTGAAGTTCAGTGATTTAAATATTTTATTAATTCTTATGTGAATTAGTTTTATTAATGTTGTGGTAATTAATTAATTATTGATAGTATGTAGAATGTGAGGCAATTCAATAAAATAACCTTGTCCGCAAGCAATGTGTAACTCAATGTTGGAAATTCTTAACGACAAAGAGAGCCCCCAACTGCCACATGGTGAGTTCTAAAGTCAAGAAAACGACGAAGACAGCTTCCCTCTTTCCCTCCATTAATACCAAGTGATAACCCGCTCCCACAATTTTCCATTGTTTCTGTTTGGAAGCAGAGAAAAATCATTTTCTACTTCCACACAGAGCTACTTTTTTTTATGCATTTGGGAAAAATCTTGTGCATAACTGAAAGGTGGGGAGAATGAGGATGGGGAGAATATTGTTTGGCTTGAGATGGCCACTCATCCATAAATTAAAAACCTTGAGTTTTTGACAGTTTTTCAGACCAGACTTCACTCCCCTCACTCCTTTCCTCCTCTCCCGCCCTTCTTTCTTCCCCCATGCATATTGCAGGGATGTATAAATTAATGCCTCATCCTGTTCCAAATATTTTTTCAAATGCTTATCTTTAGTTATAGAGAAATATTTGAATGGTCTGATATTATCATATGGCTGTACTACCAAATCAATTATGTAAATATATTTTACATAGGACCTATCACTAACACACAATCCTATGCACAATGCATTTACATGATTGATATGATTGATAGATAGTACAACCATGTGGTGCTCTCGGACCATGCAAGTATTTCTCTTAGTTATATGCCTAAACCATTAATGTGATGTTCTCTTACTTGTAAAATTGAGGCGCAGCAAACACGCGAGCCATTGATGGATACAAATTTGGAGACGCTTGGTTAGTGGTTTTCTTTCTCTTTTCTTATCTCACTTCATTGTTGAAAGCCAACCAAATGGCATGCTACGGAGATATTGAATGCAAAAGGATTCCTTTCCACAAAAAAACTCCCCCATCAATTAATAGGTGGTACGTAGTTCACGTTGAAAATCCTATGTTAATGGGCAGCGAGGAAGAGATCCCTTCGAGCAAGCCAAAAGTGAAGGGAAAATATATTTTGAACTTGGGATGTATAAATATTATATAAGATACCATATATTAATATAGATATAGGTGACTAATAAGATGTGTATATATCGAGATATAAGTAAATATTAATCTTTCATTTCAAAAATAATAATCAAGTAAAATTGTTTAAAAAATATGACAGAAGAAAACAATAAATTGAAGTTTATTAAAAAAATGAAATTAAAGTATTATTAAAAGAGTAATGCTATACATTATAGAAAAACTGTTAGGTTTTTGACAAAAAAAAAAGTATAATTATTAGATAAAATAAAATATTATGATTTACTTACCCATCTAAGAATTAATGTGTTTATCACACACCATTCTAACCAATAAATTTGAGTAAATATTCTAATTTTCTGACATTTTCCCCGTTAGAATTAATAAAGTAAAATAAGATATTTTTGTTAACAAGTACGAGTATTTTTTTTTCTGTTAACAAGTATTTAAAAAATAAAAAATTAAAAAAATTAACATTTAACATATCTGATATATAAAAACTTTTTAAAAAATTATTTTTTTATTTTTTAATTAAATAAGTATAACATAATTAATCCAAACACAATATAAAGTGATTTTCATTGATTTAATTTTGGAATACATATGTAGCGCATTTAGAGAACAAACTTTGCAATGAAAGTTAACAGATGTGAGTGAGTGAGAGATGTACGTGTTAGGTTAGGATTTAGGGATGTAGAATGTGGCCAAATAAGAAAGAGTGACGAATTACTTCGTCATTGTGTGACGAGAAAATCGACGAGAGTAGGCGAGGAAAGAGGGAAGGAAGGAATTAATTATTAATTATATCTCGGAGGAGCGAGAGATCAGAGATCAAAGATCAAAGATTTGATGGCGTTGCAGTGGATGATAATGGCGTACGTGGTGGCAGCGGAGGCAGCCGTAGCGTTGGTGGTGACGCTGCCGTCACCCGCGGCATTGAGGAAGCGTTTGGTCTCAGCGGTTTCACTCATTCTTCAGCCCGCGCTCTTCGTTGTTCCCTTTGCTGCCTTCCACCTCCTCGGTCGGTACTCTCTCTCAGTTATCTCTTCTTCTGTTCTGTTCTGTTCTGTTCTGGGTAATGTAATGAATAATTATTAATTGGTAGAATGAGCATCCATATAATATAAGTATAATTTGCAGATATATATTGGAAGAATGAGCGTCGCTTGATGTGTACTTCTGAGGTCTGTACTGCCGCTGATACACATCGATATCACAAGTCTGTAAGTCTCATTCTCATACGTCACACTAATATAATTAATGGTAGTGGCTAATTAATGGGTAAACATTAAGAATTTATTGGTGTTACTCAGATATACAAATCTCAGAGAAATGCGATATTGTGTGTTGTAGCATGTCTTCTCTATTGGTGAGTAACAAGTGTAAGCTTGCGTGGTAAATTGCTTTCTAACTATTTCCTGAATTTATCCATACATACATACATATGAATGTGGTGGCAGGTCTATCTACCGAATTTGTAAGTATCAGAAGGTTATCCAAATTCTGGAAGATGTGGAAAAGAGATACAAGGCCCAGTAACTTATTTAGCCATCTCTAACTCTCACAGCTGATGGTTAATAGAGGGTCCTAAAGCTATTTGATTAGTTTCGTATATATGGATATGCAAACTTGATTTACGAAATGATCTTGTTGGCATTATCTTTTGCAGTTCATGTCTTCTGGTTTATAATATGTTTTCAAACTTTAATATTCCACTTTAATTTTTTTCTTCCTTTTTCCACTTCTATTTTATTTTCTTTTCACATTTTCTTTTATAAAATACAAGACAAAGACAACAGAAAATCACCCATCATCCATCGATCCATAGGCGCGATGATTTCCTTATGTTACATTAAGCTTATTTACTATTTAGCCATGTTAATTCGCAGCAGAATCTCGTTCCCTGAAGTGGACGAAAAGCATGTGCCTAGAGCTTCTATTGACAATTGGACGGGATCAATCAACTTAATGTTGAAT
Source organism: Pterocarpus santalinus (assembly GCA_031439595.1). Classification (NCBI taxonomy): domain Eukaryota; kingdom Viridiplantae; phylum Streptophyta; class Magnoliopsida; order Fabales; family Fabaceae; genus Pterocarpus; species Pterocarpus santalinus. The sequence continues at coordinate 54,147,852 of CM062524.1, forward strand.
GTATATAAAAATTTGCATGCAAAGGTGATCCTTGAGATAGTAAAAGTTCTAGGGAGAATCAGGATCCATATCCTACGTAGTTGACATCTAAAATTTGTTCATATGTTGAATGAGTAATTCTTCTTTTGGTTTTTTCATCTTAAATTAGAAAAATGTTGCCATAATTATTGTCCTACACAAAGCAAGTCATCGTACAGATTAAATGAGAATATCATGACGGAAAATCATTCCCCGCTATTTTTTTTTTTAATATATGCTCACTACAACAACTATCTATAACTATAATAACAACTATAATAATGACTTCGTCCAACTTCAGGTCACCTACTATCCAATTAAGGGGAGTTCTCTCATGCACATAGTTAAAAAATCTGCATATGAAGATCTTAGCTGGATCAAATGAATCTATGACATATAGAACTATCTAGCGATATAATTGTTGTGTTTTATCGGTTAGTGAAATGAGATGCAAAACTAGAATATTTTACAATAAATCTTATTAAGTAGTGACTATAGTGATTCATTTCCCCATTCACAATTTTTTCGATCTTCCCTTTTTCCCAAACCACTAGCACTATGCTACTCCTGCAGAGAACATAATGCAACAACATTTCCACATAACCTCCACTTCCATATTCTACCTTCCTCAAATATCACAATCTCATTTGTCATTTACTGAACTTTAAATCAAACAAGAAAATTTTAAACCAAAGAAAAAAAAATCTCTAATAATAAGGATACTTAGAAATTTGTACAAAGCAAAACAAATATTGTTCATGACTAAAACAATACTACAAAATTTCAAACCATAATAACCAACTAACATATGTTTCTATAGCTAACTCTAGTTTTTTTTAAAAATAAAAAATAAACATCTTGAGAAATCAAGAAAAATAAGTAAATCTAGTCTCGCTTCTTTTTGTTTGTACTCTTGTTTCAGATACGTCACTACCGCACTAAGTCAAGCTTGCGTTCAAATTGGTTTTCGGCGGCTTGTTCACCTTCTCGGCGACATCCCTCTATTTGTTTGGTGGTAATGGCAGTGATGGATTTGAGCTTAAGGAGCTTGTTAGTGAAGGGTATAAATTGTTGGAGGTGTTCAATTGGAGTGACCATTTTCCTCTGCTTGGGTGGTTGGATTTGTAGGGTGTGAGAAAAAGTTGCAGGAGCTTAGTGGCAAAGGTGAATACTTCTGTTGGGAAGATCATAGAGAAGCATTGCATGAAGATGATTTTGGGTGAGTATGTGACAGGAGAAAATAAAGGGGATTGCAATGGCAGTGGTTCAGCCAGAGATGAAAAAGATTGTAGGAGAGAGGGAGACCGATCTGTAGCAGAGAAGCAACTAAAAGAAAAGGGAGGGAAATAAGGATCAGATCATTATGGTCTATTACTAACAGTGGCCACCTAAATATTCTCTATTCATTATACAATTAATATCTTCATATATAGATTTTTTAACCATTTGCATCAGAGAACTCCCCTTCAATTAAACCAAATAAAGTCCACTTAGTTGTGCAGGCAGTAAAAGTTGTATAGTTAGTATTAGGAGAAGAGTAATGCTAGTGTCTCATAAAAGATTCTCAAAATTTTGTACACAATATGAGATAAGTTGTTATATGAAATAAGGAATATATTTGAGAGTGAAAAAGTTTGCTCCAATTTATTTGTCAAAATGATATGACATGCATGTTAACTGTCTGATAAATAAGTGGACCATACCATTTTATTTTTGATAAAGAGAATTAAAGTTCAACAAAAGTTTAAAAGATTTCTTCTACTTTACTTCATCAAAGTGGTTAGTTGTAAAATGTTCTGATTCATTGTTAACTTGCACACAACTAAAATCATCATTGGTTTTTCGGCCATTCAGAATCATAGACATAGTCATAGACCAATTACACATACAAATCATTCAAATAAGTTAGGAAAGTGTCCTGTAAAGAATGTAATTTGATAGAACACATACAAGACTACACTTAAGAGTTGAGAGTAGAAAATGAAAGGCAATCTTAAATTGATCTCTTGAGGTTCTTGAAATCTGAGTCTATGCATTCGGCACCAGGCCTGTAAGGATTCAGCAGTTTGAGGAGCTCAGTGGCTTTGTCCTTGGTCTTATCACCGCAACCAACCTGCAATACTAGCAAGAGCTTCTGAAAGGCACCGACTTGAAGGGCCTCAACCAGAACCGTTTCTTGGTCCCTCTCTCCAAATCTGCATAGCTTCCAAATAGCAGAAACAGAGTAATCTGTGGCCAACGCCGAAACTCGCAACAATTTCTTGACCAAGAGAGGAATTGTCAGAGCATTGCTATGAGCTATCTTCCTGCCTTCTTCACAACTGCAGAGGGAGTCAAAGATAGCCAAAGCTTTCTCGCACAGGCTCCTATCTGAGTCGATGACAATGTCCAGCAGCGAAGGAACTAAACCCAATTCAATAAATGCCAATTTCATCTTCTCACTGGAAGGAGAAGGAGATGAAACCAAATACCAAAGGACCGCCAAGGAAGCTTTTGTGATGGTTGGACTAAAGATCCTTTTGTCGAGGAATTCCAACAGTAGTTGATTGAGTCCTTCAAATTGTGCTAGCGCCTCCACATGCCGCTGATCTCCGAAAGAAAGAAGCTCCTTGAGGGCAACGATGGACTTGTCTTTCCCTGAGAGATCTTGTTGCTTCAAGAACCAAACCATGCAACGCAAAGAAGCCCACGACCCCAGAGACTTGTGTGCTTCCGATTGACACTGAAGTGGAAACATCCAATTGAGGGCAGACAAAATGTGGCGCAGGACGCCCACATTGACATTCCTTTCGAAGGAATCATTTGCAAATGCATGAAAGGCAGAGGCTAATGCAGCAGGAGCTCCATTGTCCACTATGCAGCGCCTGTTTCTCTCGCTCTCCGCACTCCACCTCTGTATTCTCTGCACCAATTCCACGCACCCATATGCATCCCTACGCCTTGCTGAGGCCTCCACGCGCGCAACAACATCTGCCGCCTCCACTGGGCTAACGGGTATTCTCGGGGTTGGGATTCTTTCAACCCCGTGTTGTCTGTTTTCCACGCATCAATCTTGGATCATTATCCTGAGCGCATGGTTGGGAATGAGATCAAAGTTGTTGACAATCTGGTTGGTCACAGGGCATGTGCAGTTCCCATCTTCAAACCACCTCTCAATGCTTTCTCGATCGTAGGTGTTCCCAGTAGACACTGTGACGGGATCCTTCATCAAGTCCAGAGAAATTGGGCACCGGAACTGGTTAGGAGAGATCACCAGCTCCACCTTTGCTTTGCGGAGGCCGCTCTTCCTTCTTCTCCACCCGAAAACCATCGATCTGCACTGCATGCAACAGATCAAAAGAGGCTATATGACTATGGATGGTGTTGTGTGAGTTTTGCAGACCAAGTTTGAGACTTAAGTTGGTGGGGTGTTCAAGTGCGTCTTGTTAATATATACAGAAATGATATTTGGCACGACAACATTTTTGTGCTTTTAATATGAATAGTGTTAAATTTTTCTCACTTCTAAATTAACTCTCTCTCTTCTCCTTGATTTCTATTGAAAGAACAGATTTTATTGGTTGTCAAATGTTTCCTACACTTTCGTGCTCTTGGTATTCGTATCAAGTAGCACCTCTTATATATATATATATATATATATATATAATTGGTATATATTGACAGTATAAAATAATTTTATATTATTAATTAATAAAAATAAGAGAAAATAAAAAATTATAATAAATTTTTAATTATAATAAATAATTATTTATATAAATTAATATTTTTTATTATTTCTATTAATTAATAATATAAAATTATTTTATACTATATTAATGTATTTAAATTAAATTCAATAATAATTAGTATATCGTACGTGACACAAGTTCTTAGGTCTTTGCTTTTCAGACAAAGTGTGCTGGCCTCAAAGATTGGACTTCGAAATTGAAGGGCATGAGAGAAGGAGCGACCATATGAGAATTTGAATTGAATATTGACCGTTGAAGATTAATGTGAAGAACTTATACATCTAACCGTCAACGGGGAGAATGGGTAAAACAAAATTGCGACTTGGGCTGTTCCTGGCTTCCCTTCCGGCTGTTGGACCAGCCTGCTTGATTTATTTATTTATATCTTTTATTTGAATTGAATACGTTTTCCTTTGCCACACAACAATACAACATCATTGTAACAAACGAGGTCGGTGAAAATACGCACCATATGCAACTATCATTGAGTTTATGACTTTATGTACATATTTTGATTTATTTGTAAGGATGCGTATAATTTTAGGACAACAATGGACATTGCAATCACCTTTTTTTTTTTTTTAAAATACATCAAAAAAAGGCAAATCACGTTTACAAAAATAAAGAAAGAAAGGAGTTGATGAAACAATAACTTTCACCGTTCTTTAACTTTATCTGATCTTAATTAATTACTTTCCTGTGCTTCACATATCTCTCTCTATGTTGTTCTTTTTTTCTTTTATCCTCGACTTTCTTTAGTTCAAAGAACTTTGATCATAATTCATAAAACCTCCTTAATTGCGGCTTTGTGACCATTTTTCAGCATCAATACCCTTTTATGTCAAGCCGCAACAACATAAAACTTATAACAATTACACTAATGAGAACATAAGTCAGATGGCGATAGATGTCTTATCTTAATTAAAGATTTTAGATTTAAGTTTTGGGTATAAAGTTACATTAAAATTCGTAAAGAAGAGTTTTCTGCTCAAGTAATTCAACTCGACTTGAACAAAATTACTTCTAGTAGCAGGATATCTATGGTTTTTGATCAAAAAATAAAATTTATAACAATTATGAGCAAACCATCAATTTTATCATTAAAATTATAAATGTAAGTCATAATAGTATATGAATTAAAAAAATTTACTTTTAAGTTTTGGGAGTTGCTCTATTATCCCCAGTTATTTTAAGGGTACAGGTGGCTCCTAAGAGTTAATAACTAATATTAAGTCATATGTTCTATTTGTCTACAATAGAAACATCAAAATTATATATTTAAATTAATAAATTTATAATTAAATACATATTAATCACTCATTAATAAAGGATATTAATACCCTTACAATTATCAAAGCTATCAAAGAAATTAAATCTCCTTTAAGTTTTGATATTTTTGTCTCGTAGTTAAATTAGTCTCAAATATTATAAGTCTCCTTTTATTAGTTAAATTGATCTCTAACATCGTATTACTATTAATAAAATAGTTTCTATCAAGAATATAAAAGTAAATTACTTAAAGTCAATAATTTAAAAGTAATTCTTATAGTTGAAACATTGGCTCACGAAGCTCTCTATCAAGAGAGCAGCCGCACAACAATGCAAAGACCAAATAGTAAAAGCATCCTACAGTGGAAACACTTGACTACCCAAATCAATCAAAGATGTTCAGTTAACCAAAAACCAGGAAGCATTTGCAATGCTTACCTCATAAATCAGAACATTGGATGCTTACCCTAATTTTAATTATTTTTTAAGGAAGGAAATAAATCTAATAGTTGATATTATATAGAAAATAATTATGGGTGCTCCATATAATGTTGAGTATGGGCACCCTTACATATATACTTTTGTATATTGTATTCTAAATATACGACTTCCTTTCCTAACAAAAATACAAGAATGAATTTTCTCAAATAAAAATTTTATATAATTTTGTTATGTGTTAATTTTTGTCCTTTACTAAAACGTTAAAGCCAAATATAAGATATATAATAGCATTTAATCAATTATAAAAATCAAACATATAATAATATAAAATTATATGGGATTTTCATTTCAGAGAATCTATTTCGAAGAAAGTACACACAATCAATGTTAGCATTAATTGCTACACATTTCTCAATTGAGACTACGTGAGAATGGTAAAACGAGTTGAGAGGAAAAAAGAATCAACCACTTGAAAGAGTGCTCTTAGAACTAAAACTGAAATCATGAATTTCAAATCTAAGTCCATATGTACACCATACAAGAGTACATACGTGAGGATGAAGATGTGCTCAATAGATAACTAACAAAATCATCACTCTAGCTGATTCCAAACTAACTTCACTTGAGAAGTAACTGACTATTAACAAATTAACTAGCTCTTCTGCTCTTGAGGCTTTGAGTCTAATCTGGTGTGAGCAATGAAATCAAGTAACAGCCTCCAATTGTGGATCGTTGTTCGCTGCTCAGATTGTTGCTGCTCTGTGGTCGCCCCGCCGTTGCCTGCCATCCATCGTCAGACTGTCGCTACCTGTCCTTGCGCCCCAATGTCATTTGTCTTCATGCTGTCGTTGCCTTCTCGGCGTTTCCCATGGTCGCTTTTTCCATGAGATAGAGCTTGAAGTCATGGAGGAAGGACACTGTGCACCATCGAGAGACTGAGGATCACTGGCGGATGTCGAGGAAAATTTTTAGGGCCAAATAATTTACAACATAAATTAGACGATGACGGTCAAATTAAAACTAACAATATATTACATATATAAACTTCAAATCAAATAAATAATATAATAAATAATTTTATAAAGAAGAATTAAAAAATTAATATTTTATAATATCAGATATATTAACTTAAAAGTAATTTTAAGGTAGTATGCTTTACTTTTGTATAAAAATAATTATTTTGCACAATGAATTACCAAAAAAAAGTATCAAATGAGTTATTTATATTTCATAATATTTGATATTTAAAGTTATTTTGGTAAAAATATTTTACTTAAAAAATAATTAGATTTTACTCATGATTAAAAGCTTCAAAAATGTGTTTTTATTTATAAGTAAATTTTACACTTAAAATTAGAATTTTTACTTATCATTTAATTGAAATTTTTATCCAAACATGTTAAATTATTTTAAAATAGCTTTTATTAAAAAAAATTATTTCCTTACATTCCCAAACTAATACAGACACACACACCCCTATCAATGTGAAAAATTTTATAAACATCCTTAAGAATTAAAGTAGAGCTTAGAGTTAAGAGATTCATTACTGATTATTGAATCTGGTATTCAACTTTTATAATTACTTATTTATTGTAATAAAAAATATTTTCATTCTAAAATAATATTCATTTTTTAGTTTTTAGTTATTTTTAATTAAAAATAAGTTGATATACTTTTAAGTTGAAGAAACTTATTTATATAGAGTAGTATATTTAAATTTAACCTATTTATCAAACAAAATTTTTTATATATTTTTCTCTCTCTTATTATATATATATAAAAGTTAATTTTTAAAAAATTTTGGGAGGCCATAGGCCTCCATTGCCCCCAAAGAAGCGCTGCCACTGCTCAGGATAGCAAATTTGTCTTTCCACAACTTCATCATTCCAACCTAGTGGAGAATCTATAATTTATGGTGACGTTTACGGTGATCCAATCAAAAATCTGGACACTAATGATCCAACTTTTATTCAGGTATTAGAAATATTTTTTTTTTTTGAAAAGATAAAAAAATCCAAACTTAAATGGACCTCACATTTTCTCTTTCCCCCACCTCGCCACCCTCAACCCTTTGCCCAATCGCTATCTCTCTCTTCCAATCCTAAGCTTCCATGTAGACAAAATCCCACCAATCTTCCCCTTCTCATTTCTCCACCCCAAACCAGTCACCCTTCGCCTCTCACCCTCACCCCCTTTCTACCCCATCCTTCTTCTATTATGGTCCTTCTTCAAGGTTTGTGATGTTATCGGTAGAGAAAAACAAAGCTTTTTTATGGGGTTTTAATTGTGACTATTTTCGTGGATTTATTTGCTTTCACATTCAGACTGGTGTTTCTATGAGAGCTCTTTCCTTAAGTTTCATGTAGGTATCACATCTATCAGGAGGCGTTAAAACTCTGCGTATAGAACTGAAGAAAAGTTTTAATATAATTTGTAAAGACCAAAAAATGATTTAAGTTAACGTTTTTTTTACACTAATTTAAGAAATCATGATCTTCAACAAAATTAGTTTTTTTCTTAATGTCTAAAGCTGAGTCTTCAAAACAGAAACTGATAGCTCAGTCTTCTTGCACGGCTTCTTCCGCAATATCAATGTCTAAAGCTAATGTCCATTTCCGTCATTAGTAAAATGCAAGAGGTTTTTATTTTTTCAACTCATTCACCCATTGACCAACTGTCTATCCATGCACCTTATGTATGTGTTATCACTTGAGATCCTTTTGACTCTTATAGACCTTTAGATTGACATTTTGCACATTTGGACGGCCCAATCTCTTGGATCATCAATGTCCAGTTTTTTAACTGGAGCATTGTATACGCCACCATAATTTATACGAACATCAACCCAAACATGGAAACTTTTGTCAAATGGCAGTTTCTAATTCAAAGCTTGGAGATATTAATTTTGGAATATATCAATCATAACCTAAAGAGATTTTTTACTATTGAAGTAGGTAGATATTTTGCATATCCAAGGATATAAAAGAGAAAAAAATTATAAAAAAAATAAAAAGAGTGAAATGATTGATAAAAAGAAAAAAAAACTGAAAAAAGGATGTTGAAGTATTGTGATTTTAGATATATATAAATAACATAACCCTAATCCAAATCTATAAAAGCTATTGCCAAGTGACAGATCCTACTCCAAAACTTTTTCAACACACTTCTCAGGTACACTTATGCACTTATTACTGTAAAAACAATTATTCAAAATTTTTATTTTAAAAATTAAACCATTATTATCTAAATATCTACTAATAAATTGCATCTATTGGATAGTTATCTAAGACCAATCAGAATAAAAAGATGGGGAGATTATAACTGTACAACGAACTATATTCATTTACTGTGCTATTCACGAGTTGGACTAATTACCTTATCTTTTCTTTTCAAATTTCAAATTTATGTTACAGTTTGTTTAGAATGGTAAAATGAAATGAAATTGAATTTAATTCTATTAATAATTGAATTCGTATGTTTAAAATAAATTAATAAGTTATAGAATTAAATTTATTTATATTATTTGAAATGTATATAAAAATAAAATAAATTTTTTATCTTAATTATTTTATTTTTTATTAATAAAATATTATATTTTAATAACAAACTTAATTATTCATTAGATAATATGACACAATTAAAATCAAATCAAATATGCCCTTGATTGATAAAATCAAATCACTTCACAAAATAAATCAAGTCAAAGATTTAGTTTTTTAAAGTTTTTTTAAGCATGAATCTTATGTCTCAATAAATCAAAATTCACCCAAAAATAGGGGAGAAGGTAAAGCAAAAAAAATAATAATACATAATAAAATAACAATACCAAAAAATAAATGAAATTCTAGAAATTAAAAAAAATAGTAGCACCAAAAAAAAATTAATAAAAAGAAAATATCGACATTAAGAAGAAAAAAAAGGAAAAAAATATTAATAAATTTGAAAATATTTTAAATATTTTATTCTTAGTATCAATTTTATTAGGTTAGAAACTACAAATCGAACTAATTTTAATCTAATTTATTTTTTATCCTTTTAAAAGCATTGAATTCTTTTAAAATTTTAATTTTATGTTATTAATGATACTAAACTAAAGAATTAAATTCAATTGAGCGAATTGAATTCAATTTCCATTAGCGTTCTAAACAGGCTGTTAATAAATCATGGATTTTTTTTTACCTTATCTTCATTTATTTTCATCAATCATCTCTATGTCTCTTTTCTACTTCCAGAATATTTTTTAAAAATTTAAACAAACATCAAAACCATTTTTACTACCCACACAAGTGACTATTCGTTCTTAGTTTTCAAACTCCAAATCACTCCTCTACGCCCAAATTCCCCTTTTAGCAAATTTCTTTCTTTTCACTCAAGGTTAGATTGAAGTAAAAGAAAAAGATTTTACTCTGCCTTAGATGGGAGCAAGAGCAAGTAGCGATCTTCAAGTTGCAATTTTTTTCTACATCTTATAGAATCATCTCCATGCTTTTGATGACTCTTCACTCTCCAATGACTCTTCATCCTTCTCTTTGTGCATGCACAAGGAATGCTTTAAGAGTTTGTTCGATTTTCTTGTTTTCTTCATCTGAAGTTTGAAAGGTTAGTCTTCTTATAAAATGTTTGATTTTTTCTTTTTTATTTCCCTATATCCCTGTATTTTTTTTTTTTTTTTGTTTCTCCTTGATTCATAGATTCTTGCATTTCAACCTTATCTTTGGAATGATTTTTTGTTTTCTTGGACCTCGACTCAGCCTTTTTTCTCATGCTTATGAAGCCTTTGGTATGTGTTTTTGTTTTTGGTTTCTTGAATTAAAGGTGGAAACTATTTTTTGTTTTTGCTGCTTTTAAACAGTTGAAATAATGTTTTTCATTGTTATTTTGTATTTCAATCTTTTAATTTGATGGCTTCTTGCACTGACTTCAAGTTTCTGGGTTCTCCTTATATATATATATGTGTGTGTGTGTGTGTGTGTGTGTGTGTGTACTGCGAACCCAGAAAGCTGCAAAACAAAACCCATATCGTAATTTGCAATTTTGGGTTTTATACGTTGCATAGTGTAGTTAAGATTGTTCCTATCAGTGATTTTATTATTAAGGCTATGTTAATTAGTTATTCGTGGAGCTTGGAGCTGAGTAGTACTACGTGAGGCTTCAGGGTATTCCTAATTCTTGCATTGAAGTCTATATCCATCAATCTTATGTTATCAGCTGATAAAGTTAGCTTCAGGTTCATACTTCATCATTCACTTCGCAAATGGAGTTTCACATATCCTCTCAACTCACTATGCTAACGTTCGCTTCCATCAAAATTTTATAAAATACTGTTGATTTGATACTACAGAAAGAATATGATGTTACATACTAACATATGAAGAATTTCTTTTTCTGCACAGTTATTATAGTCAGTCACATATGACCGTGCACTTTATGTTTGTTGGAAAAGAGGTTCATGAATGATAATTTTTATCACACTATTTTCTTTAGTTTTTTGAATACTCACAGTGATAGTATTTGGACAGATCTTTTCTCCTTCAAGTGTAGTGATCAGATCTATCATCTGTCCTAAAGCAGTTTGAAACTCAATCTAATAAAAAGTTGACATAGTCAAGTTTGATCATTTTGGAAAGATAAAATCTACTTAATCCAACCCTTGATATTTTTACAATCGCATTGAACAGATCAAGAAGATCAATGTGATGTATGGCTTTCCCTTGAAGTGTTTCCTAGAGATACGTGGAATATGATTTCGTAATACAACTACTTTTTTTTTAAAAAAAAAAAAGGAAGGAAGGAAATCGTTTTAATAGCTTCAATTTGGTTTAAATTCCTCTCAATTATTTTGATTTTGGAGTGCTTTTCTCAACAGTTTTATCTTATGAAAAATTGTTTAGTAATTTTTTTTTTTTTTTGTGGGATGTTCATTAGTGTTTGAATGTTCAAGCAACACCAAGTAGTTAATTACTAAATTAAGCATTACCTTTTACTATTAGATAGTAAGATTCATTCTTATTAATATTTCATTTTGCTTGATTAAGTATAAGGGTTTGAAACTGTTGTATAAACTTTCATTGCCAGGATCCTGTTAGAAGTGCTATCGTAGATTCCCACATTTGTATCATGGATTATGGGAAGGAGAGCATAAATGCTGATTCTTTGCACATCTTGCATGTATTTTTCATATTCAAACTCTATAACTCCTCAAATTACAATGATTAATTAACAATAAAATTTTACTTGCAGATTTTTTGGCAGATTTTTTTAATTTCAATAATGCTAGATGATAAATGGGTGGATTTTGCTTGCAATACTTCTGAATTGCTTAATGAAGTCAATTGTTTACGTCCTATTATGTGAGGGAACATAAGACCAAATTGGGCTATTTCTGTGATGGTTTAAGTTGAAGCCATGGTATAAGTCCAAAATCCCATTGTAGTTGTATCAATACTAGCACCAAATGCTTTAGGTTATGCACTTCTAACCATGAAATACTTGCCAGTTTGTTGATTTGCTTCTAATATAGAATGTCTATTGATTGACCTGGTGTTCTTTATAAAAATGGCTTTTTGAGCCTGTTGTTCCATGCATGCTTCTATACTAAGCTTTTATAACTATATACCTTTTATTTTATTTTATTTTATTTGTTTCTATGATGTAAATATTAGTTTTTGTCATCTTAAACCAGCTCCTTTTTTTAATCCCTGATTTTTAAGTTTTTGTTTTCTTTTTTTTTTTTTGGATATATTTTGAAGTTTTAATTTATTTTTATTCATTCATTTTACTTTTACATCATAGGTTATGGACCCTGCCATAAACCTTCTAAAGGATGAAATAACAAAGCATTGTTCAACATACCTGTAAGTTATGTTGACTATTTATATCTCTTAGGAAATTTATATCGGCAAAACTGTTGTTACAATTTTTATCCCAAAAAGTAACTACATTAATGACCTTTTACATGTTTTATAATTTTCTTTTGTGCCTTAAGATTTTGTTCTGATGGGTAGGGAACTGTATATAGGTTCATCTTTTTTAAATTTATATTGACTACCAAATTCAATCATTTTTCAAGTCAAAACTTGCTATTGTGATGTATTGTCATTAACCTTATTAAGTCACAGCATAATGTTTCGGATTAAGTACTTCTAGAACAGCTTACGAGGTCCAGGTTACAGATTACAAATCCCGGTGCATCCTATAGGACTATGTTTCTTTAATATCTTGGGCTGATTATATTATTCTTTGAGTGAATATCAGCCTCATTTCATGGCTGTAAATTAAGCTTAAATGACTTTGTTCCTTTTCATTTTAATTATTTACTAACTCAGACTGTTGGTAAATATTGGAAGTATTCTTTCGTTTCTGTCTTGCAGTCTTCCTTAATATTTCGCTATCCCCTATTCCAAATTTGCTTCCCTTTGATCCTTAGTGATTCGTTTTTTGATCTTTTTTATTTTTTGTGTTTCTGTCTTGGTAAATATTGGATTGTGCTTAACGTTCAATGATAGCGTTTTTCATCTTAGCGCATCTTTTTTTGGTTTAATCTACTACCTTCATTTATAGTGACAAGAACTCTTGGTGTGAAATTTTGTCAATTGTGTTGCATCATGGCATTAATTTTTGGTTTTGTTTCGTTTAATGTTTGATAATTTTTTTTTTTTAATTATACTTGGTCTTTGTATGCTGCTTTAGAACATTTTTTTTTTTTTTTGTGTGCGGCATTTTTTTCTTTCTTTTCTTAATATATTTACCTGATCAAATGTTTTCTTTTCTTTACAAGAGTCTCAACTTTATTTCATGTCTGTAAACTAAGCTTAGCTGATTATGTTCCTTTTATTTTATTTACTGTATTTTGGACCCTTGGTAATATTGGAAGTTTGGTTTTGTTTGCGGTATGCTATTTGTTTGGTTATAGCTGAACTTAGTGCAAGAATCTCGCTGAATCTGCTGATGGAGATGTTTTACTGATATCATGATACATGATTAATATATGTATAAAATATTTTTATACCAACAATATATTAGAATTAAATTTTAATTTTTTATGTTAAATTTATAGTAAAAATTTGTATACTGTTAATTATGCACTAATACTTTTCATTAACTGTTTTTAATTATATTTTAATTAGTTTTAAAGGAGATCGTGAATTTGGCGCAGAACGAGAAAAGATGAGCTGAAGTAAAAGCAGAGCACAACGGACCCAAAATCAACCCGTCTTCAAGGTGATTTGCTGTAACTTGAAATAGGTTAAATAGATATTTCTTCAATTTAAATATAATAATCAATTACATTCTTATTTATCTATTTACGAATAATCAAATTATGCCACACGTTTTTCAGGGATCTGAAATAAGGAATGCTCATACAACAAATCTCAGTTAAATCAAGTATCTAGGGTGAATTGAGCGGCACAAAAAAAGCATGAGGTTGACGCAACTTTGGGCGCAGATGTTAAAATACCGAAGGTAACATGAAGCCACAAAATTAATTGCAGCATCAATGGCCAATTGTGCGCCACAAAAACACTTGCAAGTTTGATGTTTGGACAAGTAAGTATCTACTCCTCCTCACTCTTCAGTTCCTTGTTCTCACTTCTCAGCCACATGAATGAGGCTCAGTGGGTCAAGGGTCCCATTTTCCTCCCCACCAAACCCATTTCGCGAACTCTCTTCTGCTTTCTATCTCTCTCTCTCTCTCTCTCTCTCTCTCTCTCAGCCCAAAATATCTTCTTCTCATCTCTAATTTACGTGCTTGCACCTCTATTCTTCTCGCGTACTATTCTTTATCAATTATCATCCATGTTATTAAATATATGTTTCTGAATGTAACATATTTTACTGGATTTTTAGTGAATTGCATTTAAATACTTTCAAAATTTAAAAGCATAATAATAAATAAACAAATACATATAGTTGATACATATATGATCAGAAGAATGCACGATCTAATTTTATTAATATATTAAAATCAAACGAAACATCATAAGAAATCCTAAATTTATATGGTATAGGTTAGCTACCATTTGAAGGAATATGATTAACTATCTTGAAACGATAAGCTATTAATAAGTTTCTCGACTCATGTAAGGTGCATATGATTAACTTGAAACTAGTCTGTGATTATTATTTATCACCTGAATAACAACCATACAAATTCATGTAAAAATAAATAAATAAACATGCAATTCAAGATGACGTGAAGATTTTTTGAAAATAAATGATACAGCTTGAATGTTGCGTTACGGTCCAACAATATGGCTTGCAAATCAATGAGACATGATATCAACGTGGCATTATATAAATAAAGAAATAAATTAAGTAATATAAAAAGAAATATATCATTTTAATATGTAAATTTTTTTTTTGGGTGATACTTTAACATGTAAATTTGTAGAGTCAGCATAACTTTTGCTAACAAAAATATTATTACTAACACATTTTTTTTCAGATATTTTAAGAATGGATATGCAAATAATTAGAAATTTTAGTTATATTTTTCGTAAATATAATAAAATAATTAATAATATATAAAAAATTATTTTATTAAATTTATCATTTACATAATTAAAATTTTTATATATTTATATATAATTCTACAAATAATTTGTATAAATAATAATTATTTATTATAAAGATTATTTATGATAAATTTTATAAAAATTGAATATCAATAATAATATAATCAAATAATTTTTTATGTATATTTTAAATGTATTTATTACATTAATTTTGATATATATATATCAAATATATTTAGATTAAGATCAAATTTTATAGAGATGATTTATAAAAGAATTTAATTTAAATATACTATGTAAAATAGTTTTACACTGTTAACCAATAGAAATGGTGGAAAGTGTCAACTCATCTAAATAATCACCCATTATAATGAGAGACCTATCATGATTTCTTATTTTTTGCTATTTTTATTGGTTGATAGTGTAAAACTATTTTATACTGTCAGTATATACCAATTAAACTCTTTATAAAATACAAGTATTCAATTTAATAATAAATTTTGTAAAAAATTATACTATTAAAAAATTATTCAATAATATAATAATTATTTAAAGTTATATTTTAAAATAATATTTTTTAATCCATGCATTCCACATGTCACAAAAAAAAAATGGTGTATATATATATAAAAGGTGGGATGGGGGTTTGTGGGAAAAAAAAAAAAAACGTTTTGAGCAGAGTAGGGGTAGAGCGGTCATTTGCAGAGTAGTGGGCCGACAAGTGGCGGAGGAGACGCCGTATAAAGACTTGAGGCGCCTACCTAACTCTTGCGATTAACAAATAGTAAACGACCGTCGGAATCGGAGTACGACAAGAATAAGGTAATCCACAATTGTAGACATCTATTACCTAATCTAGGGTTTCTTGCTCACATTCACATTCACATTCAGAGTGGGAGGTATGCACGCAAGCTTGTCTTGATTAATATTATGAATCAATTTGTTATCTGTGTGTTCAGTTTTAGGTGAATCTGTTTGTTGATTCATTCAACTTATTCTCAATTCATAGGCATACGCATAGGCATATGCAAATGGACGCGGCGGCCACCGTGGTCCGATCACCGTGCAAGGCGTCGATCCTCCTCGGAAGACCCACCGTATTGGCGGCCAACGGGACCTCCTTCGCCCGCTTTGGTTCCAATTTTCGCTTCTCCGCTATCGGTAAGGTATGATATCAAATCTTAGCTGCTTTCCTCTCATTACGTCTTAGGCTTTATGCTTTATGCTTTATGCTTTGGGTTTAAGGCTTAAGGTGGGTGTATCATGTATGCTGCTTCAAAATTGGGGATCCCGCTGTTTGGTACGACATAGCCATGGAATTGCAACGACTTCATTCCAAATCAAATCATTTTCTAATCCAATCACGAATAATAAATAATTAAATAAATTAATAAATTAATGCTTTGTAAATGAATTGCGTTTTTAAATAATTGTCTGGCCAAATGAGTCGCAGTTTCATGCATGAGATAAGATATGGAGATTAGTTCCGTTCTTCCTTTCTGACTGACTGATTGATTGATTGTTGTTGATGTTTGGCAGCTATGCAATTCTGTAGCTATCCCCAAGCAAGGTCAAAGGAGAGTCTGTGTTGGAAGCAGAAGAAGCTTTGTAGTTAGAGCTGCATCATCTCCGGAGTCCGAGTCATCTGAATCCAGTACCAAGATTGCTCCGCTTAAGCTGGAATCCCCAATCGGCCGGTTTCTTTCTCAGATTTTGATAAATCACCCGCATCTTGTGCCTGCTGCAGTAGACCAACAGCTTGAGCAGCTCCAGACTGACCGCGATGCTGATAATCAGAATGAAGCTCCTTCTGCTTCAGGCACCGATCTAGTTTTGTACAGGTTTGTTGCATACTTGACAATATCTCATATTCTGTTATTTTCTGTACTGTATTACCGTGTTATTGCTTCGTTGCTAATAAATATGGCTAGTTAATTTCTTGCTTATTGGTATAATTTTGACGAAAGGTAATTCATAAGGAATCTTCTAAGATACAAAAATGTCTTATGCACTCTATGCTTTATATTTCAGTATGAAGTACTATAAAACTTTTCTGACAGTGCATATTCAATTTTTGTGCCACTTATTATGTTTTAATTTGATCAGTGTAGTAATCTGAGATATATAAGACTTTCTGTTAAAACTACACACCTTATTATATTTTCTGCACGAGTTGTCCATCACCAGAATGGTCAGAGTCCCTTTTTTTCAAATGTTAACTTTATGTCATTTAATGTGCATTTCAAATCTGATCAAATGATATACATGTGCCTTGTGTTGGGTGGAGGAAGGCTATCTATTTTCTATTTGCTTCTTCTAAAGAATTCAATTTTCTTCAATGAATTCAATTTGCTTATTCTAAAGAATTGAAATTACTGTGTAGCTGAGCTGTATTGCATTCAACCTTCTTTAATTTCAATGCAGAAAAAAACAAATTTATAGTATTAAAAGGGAAACTCAATATAAAAATGTATTCAGTATTCACTAATATCACCTATAAAGCAGAAAAGGGGTTCCAGGGGCAATGCCTTTGGAACATGGAGTTCTGTCTACTTTCCCTTGCTGCTGTTTTCTAAATCTGAAACTTTTTTATAGTTTTAAACCAGTGAGTTGTTGACCACTGTGGTTGCTTCCAAACTTTTCCAGGAGAATTGCGGAGGTGAAGGCTAATGAAAGGAGGAAAGCTCTGGAAGAGATCTTGTATGCGTTGGTGGTGCAGAAGTTCATGGACGCCAATATTTCTCTGATACCCTCCATCACCCCAGATCCATCTGGTAGAGTTGATTCATGGCCAAGTGCAGATGGAAGACTTGAGCAGCTTCACTCTGTTGAAGCGTATGAGATGATCCAAAATCACTTGTCTCTCATTCTGGGTAACAGAATAGGGGACTCAACATCTGTAGCTGAGATCAGCAAACTAAGGGTAGGGCAGCTCTATGCGGCATCAGTGATGTATGGGTACTTTCTTAATCGAGTTGACCAAAGGTTCCAGCTGGAGAAGACACTGAAAATTCTTCCAAATGCCGCAGAAGAAGAGAAAAATGTTCATGAAACTGTAATGGACGATACAAGACCCGTTGGTGGAGAGGACACTTCTCACGTTATGTCTCATCCTGAAGTCTCTGCCTGGCCTGGTGGTGATGTCAGACCTAGTGGATTTGGATATGGGATAAAGCCAACCAGGTTGCGTAGCTATGTGATGTCATTTGACAGTGATACACTACAGAGATATGCAACAATAAGATCAAAAGAGGCTGTTAGCATTATCGAGAAGCACACAGAGGCATTGTTTGGAAGACCTGAAATTGTTATAATGTCTGAGGGGGCAATCGATTCTTCAAAGGATGAAAATATCAAAATTAGCTTCGGTGGTTTAAAGAGACTTGTTCTAGAGGCTGTGACTTTTGGTTCTTTTCTCTGGGATGTTGAGAGCTACGTGGACTCAAGGTACCATTTTGTCTTAAACTAAGTTCTGCTTGCTCCCACATTTCCTAAGTGGTACTCACTAATGGAGTGGTGTAATTTAATATAACTTTGGTGTTGGAAGTCCGAATATTGTTCACTTATTGGTCTGTATATAATATGTAGTGGTAATTGCTCTGCAATTCCCTAATGAAGGAAAGGTTGTCATCATTTGTTACCAAAAACAAATCCTTGCACGAAATTTTATTTATCCTTTTTGTTACTGACTATAAATCCTTATAGGAAAGGTATCAGCTTTTGTTTGATTATTCTATTGTATAATGGTTAGGTGTTAGCTCTTGCACCTTTTTCTGCCCGTGTTCGATCAGATGGCTGAATTTGACTATTTAGGTATTGCACAATATTGTGTATTTATGTGAGCTTCTGGGTTTACTTGGATTCGGAGATGGTAAGAAGGAAATTAGAGGTGCCAACGAAAATGATTTTCAAAGTTATGATTCAGAGGGGAACTGAGTTAACTTTATTTTCTACTGTTTCATAATTTTATTATATCAGGCAAAGTATAATCTGATTTATAATTTTATTGCAACTTTTTTAACCTTACACTCTCTACTAGCTTAATCGAGCGGCCCGTATGGCCTGATGCGGGTGGTTTATGGTGCCTGCGTACAGGTTATGCGTTTTACACTGCGAAGCCAACCCCACCCGTGGTAGTTTCGCTAATAGCTGTAGCGTTCAGGGGCTTCGCAACTTTAGCCTCTGATCGGTCACTTTGTCTCAACCTTTGACTTTGAATCGGAACATACAGTTCAAATATTTTGCTGTTTTGTTTTGGTGATTGCTCTGAACAAATCTAAAATGCTTTATGGCTTAAGATTTCAAGTAGTACATTACGGTGGCATTAATCACGGGGGATTTGGCTATGGCTAACGGGTTAATTAGAAGGCATGCATCATGCATGTTGTGACTTGTGATATGCACTTTGATGGTGAGACATGTTGGAGATATGCATCGATAAGGTTGAAAGCGGCCATAGGCATTGTTCGGAAGATTACTGACATGTAATGCACGCTTCTATCTAGGAATAGCAATATAGGCAGTCTAATGTCTAACTTAAAGCCTTGTTACAGTGGCCTTATTTCACGAATTTCCCAATCTTGCTTAGTTAAGATTTAGGACCTTCCCTTAAATCCCATATAGTATCCTCTTCTTTTCAAGTCTAGCTCTTACCCTTAATCCAGGCCTCGCTCCTCCTCATCCGAAGCTATTAAAAGAATTAATGAGACAGAGACTTTTCTATATGGCAGAATGTAACCCCTTGGATTTGTTCAGAACATGCAAAACTTTGCCAAAAATATCATAATAAACAACTTTGGCATTAATGTGGCCAAGCTCCGCAGACATAAATCCTTGCCCATCATAGTAAAACTTGACCCCATCTCTCTTACTTTTATCAATGTCTCCTTTCCATGCCTTTGAACCTCCGCCACTGGTTAAGAACTGGATTTGGCTGCAAGAATACGCAATCTCATCAAATATTTGAGTAATGATTTATAGGTGATACACTTAACATACAAACCTAAGCTAATACACACCTGCTGGTGCTGCTTATGTGTTCCAAACAATGGTCATGCCCATTGATGTACAAGTGAACATTGTTTGCCTGCAATTTTATCAGGAAATTTTATCAGTAAAGGGTGCACCTTATCTTTCACTAGGCTTGCATAGGATTTTCTTTGTATGCAGTATATTTGGCTAAATGACCTCAAGGATTGGCAGGAGCTGTCTTTTAAGCTCCTTGGTGTCACCGTGGTGTCCTATGCTTCTTACTGGATGATGCCCGACAACAATCTTCCAGTTGGCAGTGGAGCCTTTTAATGCTAATTCCAGATCCTATGTTCACAACCACACAAAAACGGCAAGGAAAAAAATCATAGATTGCCATTTCTTCTTTATTTGGTATATTGATGATGATAATGAAGAGATTTGCCTTTAGGAGCTTTGATAAATATTTCTCCCTTGGAAGCACACCTCTCCAATCATATTTGTGATCCTTTGGCTTAAGAAAATACTTGTCCACAAAAGGAGTTGTATCCACGAAGAAGAACTCGGCAATTTCTGGGAAGTTTTAAGATTAGAATAAAGCAACACTTAACTGATGTCGATATTTTTTTGTCCTGGGTATAAGCCTATATTGAGAAGTTAACTCACCTGTATCAACAATAAATGATCTTTGGCAAATCCATCTATGATCAATATTCTGAAGGATTGGATTTAATTGTGCTTCGACATCTCCCCTGTAGTCATGGTTGCCCAAGACTAAAGCCAATGTAGTTTATATTAGAAGGACGTAAGAATGAAAGACAGGAGGGAGGAAAGATTTCTTACGTGTAGCATGTTTGGTATTTTTGGCCTAAATCTATTGTAGGTGTCAGAACTCACCATTATACCATTGCTTTTGGAGGCTCTTTGCAGTGTAGATTTTTCTGAAGGAATTTTCAAACGCGGGGTCGTCTATACCTGTCAATCCATCATCATAGAAATTGTCTCCAGTAGATATCACAAAGTCGATGTTTAGCTTTTCAGCAACTCTTCCCATCTGATATAGACGAAGAGATGAGTGTCTGGAGGCACCAACTTTGGCTTGTAATTAATAAAGCATAAGCTTCCTTGCAGAAAACCATAGCTCCAAAAAGCAATAAAATTGGTAAATACAGCCATGCAAATGTTCTAAATTTCAATTAAAAAAAAATTATTGTGCACATGTGCTTCCGTGGCTCCAAATGGTTCCCTGCTACTTCAGATGGAAAAAATAGAGAGAAGGAGAGGGGAGGGGGGCGTGGATGTTAAAATTGTTGTAATTCAAGTTGTTAAGCGCTATGACAGGAAGCATGCATGTAACAAAGACCTGAGTAGCAACTTCAGATTGGTTGTATGTGCCTTTCCTTCCCCAATCTCCAATGACCACAAAGCTAAGTGTGCCATCAGCTTTGACAGGGTGCTCTAAGCGTTGAAGAAGAGCTGATACAGACAGAAAACTCAGAATAAAGAAAGCCATCCATAGCCATGGGGAGCTAGTGCTGAAACCAGCCATGTTGGTGTTTTGTGTGCCTAATCCTAATGGACTGGACAGGAAGCTCAGATTAAGACGAGTGTTTCCAACCCTTCACTTGTAGTGTTGGACAATTTAACTTTATATTAAGAAAATGAAAAACTGAAGGAGTGGATGAGCAACAAGGATCATGTGGGCAGTTACTATCAAAGTTGATATAGATAACTTGTATGCTAATGGCGCATCGGCTTGGAATGCATAATTGTACAATCAATTGCTAATGGACGAGCCGACAACATGAACTGCTACTACGTGGACGCAAACAATAGGCTGTCACTGGGCCCCGTATCGCCATATTATTGTCAGTTCCTGCAGCTTCGTGGCAACTTCCCACCTCAGTACGATCTTGCTCTGATCTGATGATGTTGATGTCTATGTATACTCCATTTGATTAGAACCCGGAAACTCAAATGCTGAAAGCTGAAGCAATGTTAATGCAGATTTTGTAGAAACGTGTGGGCTAACTGATTTCCCTAACTACTTCCATATTCCGGGTGTTCGGTATAAAGTCGGCGTTGCCAAATGCCAGTTTAATCATTTTGCCAGAGCTGACGTTAATAGGTTCAAGGGAGGTTTGAGTATCGTCATTCTTCACGGCTAATGTTATTTACTAGAGTTTTAGACACTTTATTGAATATTTGGAGATCGATGTATAAATAACTTACGCAGCTAAAATTTGCAATTATTAACACAGTTTTTTATATTTTCTTACAAATATATTCACCACTTATATAAATAAAATATTCACTTATTGGATGCATTTGTTTCAAATTTTAAAAAAAATAATTTTGAAACTTAAATTTTATATATAACAGAAAAAATTGAAAATTGATTTTTTTTTCAAAAATTATTCTTTTTAGCTTTTCTAAAAAAGTTAAAAACTAATTTTTTTTAAAATCTGATTATTTTTAAAAATTTATCTAAATATATAAAAATTGATTTTTTATCAAAAAAAAAATGCACAAACAAACACACCTATTATATATGATACCACATATATCCAAAAAAGGTATCCACCATCACGATATGGAAATAATATTACTCTTTTCTTTGTAATCTTCTCTTGAAGTTGTTTGGTGTACACAAGAACATTTTACATCAGCATTGGATATTGGATATTGGATATAAGATATCCTGGGATGTTGGATATCAGCACCCCTTGCTTGCAATTTGGCTTTGCCTACAAATAACAAGTCCCTTGTCCTCCCAAACCTAGGCATCACATTCCTATCCAAAATTGAAAATTCCATGAGGATGCAAGACTTCTTGGAAATATTGGATATCTCAATAGATTCTTATATAAAGTTTATACATAACATATTCCAGCAAATATTACATAATTGACTCTGAGATGTTGAATTCTCATATCTCATAACAACAAATATCTTATTCTCTTGAAATGAGCAATTTAGTATCCAAGGCTTTGAAGCAACATAATACTTTGGTTGTTCTGTGATGAAATTTAAATAGTTCTTGCACTCTTGACGGTCAGCGAAAATACTTTCTGATATAAAAAGAACATTTTACACAATTTAGACCTTAATAAAAAAGGGATTGGCTTCAAAGCCTTTACAATATAAAACTCCTTATGTTTCCAATTTCCAGACTAAGGTTAAGTGGCAATGAAGTGTGTACATTTATTTCTGACATTTCACCCCCTGAAATTCCGAAGTCAATAGTATAATAGCAATTCATCACTGAGCTGAATCACATTGAAGAATGGGAGTTGCCCCTTCGTACTTTCATTTCTCGTACAGAGGCTATACCAGTCTTGATACATGCTCAAACATGACATCAAGAATTGGTTTCGAAATTTCGCCTACCTAC
The DNA here is from genome assembly GCA_031439595.1 of Pterocarpus santalinus. NCBI lineage: Eukaryota > Viridiplantae > Streptophyta > Magnoliopsida > Fabales > Fabaceae > Pterocarpus > Pterocarpus santalinus. The sequence continues at coordinate 54,171,185 of CM062524.1, forward strand.
CAATTTCCCCGGCCTTGCCCATCTCAAATGCTGAATATCTACTATCGAACTCTAAACTTTACATGGAAGAATGTAGCTGCTTTGAAGAAGTCAATATGTGCAAAACCTTGCCAGAAACATCATAGAACTCAATGTTGGCATCCGTCTGAGTCAATTGCACGGACATGAAACCTTGTCCATCATAGAAGAAATTTACGCCTTTTTTGTTCCCTTGTTTAATATCTCCTCTCCAAGCCTTTGACCCTGCCCCGCTAGTCAGGAATTGAATGGGACTGCAAACAAGTTCCTCCATTAGACAAAGATAAGCCTCTTTTAACTTTCTTTTTTTTCAGTGTAAATATTTGTGTGATTTTAGTTTTACCTCTCTGTGTCACTGATGTGTTCTAGACAATGATCATGGCCATTCATGTAAAAATCAATATCATTTGCCTGAAATTTGATAGTAAAATCAGCAGAGTTAGGCAGAGGAACTAGGAAATTTTTCTTCATAGGGAGAAGTGAGGATCCTTTGCATCCTCAGCTTTATGTTTACCTGAAGAATTGGGAGAAGCTGCTTTATAAGTTCTTGAGTATCACCATGATGCCCAATACTTCTGATTGCATGATGACCAACAACAATCTTCCATCTTGCTGTTGATTCCCTCAATGCCAGTTCTATATCCTGGAACATAATAAACTTAATTTGAGTATATCACTCGCAGTTATGTGAGATGAGGAGCTAGATCGATGTTCAGCATGGAACAGAACAAAAATGGTAAATTTCCAGCTTGTAAGTTTCATCTACTTTAATTTGTCCAAATGGTTGGTTTTATTGATAAAATTATGATCATTCAGCTATGAAAAAGTAAGTATGGATTGAAAGAAATATTTATTAGCATTTAGCAACCAATAGAAAATTTAAAAATTTTCGAGCTAGAATTTCACAGCAGAAAACTGGCAGCTGCAGATTTAGATATCATGTGCCTAATAACGAAACGTTAGATACTAGATTATGACAATAAGGGCCGATTTTGCACAGTTGCACAAGTGCAAAAGCAATCTATGCAATGCATACCTTGAGTAAGTTGGAAATATAAGACTTTTGTGGATTAATGCCCCGCCAATCGTACGTGTGTCCCTCTGGTTGAGTGAAGTAATCTTGAACGAAAGGAGTGGTGTCCACGAAGAAAATCTCAACCAGCTCTGCAGAAGAAGAATACATCAGATAACTACATGGAAGTAATGTTTATAGATGACCTCCAAAGAAGAAATACTTGAATAAGAGCAAGAAAGTACCTGAATGTACAATAAAAGACCTTAAGCAAAGCCATCTGCTATCAATTTCCCTTAGGAATGGGCTCAACTGGGCCTCTGCATCACCCCTATAGTCATGGTTTCCCAGCACTGCATGCATGCCAATTATTCAATGTGTTAAAATAGTTGAAGATATATATATCTATATATATATATATAGATAGATAGGGTCTAAAGTAAACGGGTCTAAAGTAAACTTAATTGTATATTATGATTTATGAATGATGTGTGGAGGAACTTACCACTGTACCACTGCTTTTGGAGACTTTTAGCTGTGTAAATTTTCGTGAATGAGTCTTCAAAGGCGGTGTCATGGTCGCTGGTGAGTCCATCGTCATAGAAATTGTCCCCAGTCGAAACTACAAAGTCGATATCAAGCTTCTCTCCAGCCTTTCCCATCTGCAATCCAATCAATCATGCAATGCAAGTTCGTTCATTCATTCATTCATTCTCTCTGTCAGTTATAGCAAGCACGTAAACTTAAACATCGTTTTTTAAACCCAATCCAGAAAAGGATAAGATCATGCATATGTAAACACCAATCCATATATATGAACGAAAGAGAGAATTACGAGACCTGGAAAGCAACTTGAGATTGGTTGTAAGCGCCTCTTCTTCCCCAGTCACCAAGCACCAAGAAGCTAAGAGAACCATCATCATGCTTGGAAGGGTGTGCAAATCTCTGGAGCTCCGCAGATGCATAAAGAATACAAAAGCCAAAGCTAATGGTAAAGAGAAACGACATCAACGTGACACTTGCCATGAACGCTCGCTCTACTGGGAGGGACTGACGGACTCAATCGGAACGCACAACAACCGAAAGCTACAACCAATTTATTTATAATATAAAAGCTCAATTATTTAAAATATTATTATTATTTTTTTTTTACCACTAACTAACCCACTTCTTCTGATTCTATTCAACTAGAGAGAGAATCCAGACACACAGGAGATAGAGATAGAGATAGACACGATCAATTAAAGAAAAGAACAGCTGACAGGATGAACCAATCCAATAGATCCTTGATAATGCATAGGTCTTAGATGACGACTCATCATGTAACACCCAACAACAGAAATTTCTTATTCTCTATATATATGTATATAGTTGGCTTACATTGATCAGCAATTTAGCTGAATCCACATTTAGTTATCTCTCTTTCTTTAAGAACCCGTAAGAATCTCTCAATCAGTGCTCAAGAAAGTGATCCGGATAAGGAACTTAATAACTCACCAATGAATGGATCCTAGGTTCTGGAAATTTGTAAGACTAATGTTATTCAATATGCGGATTTAATTTAGATTGGCTAAATTTAAATTTGTCAGAAAATACCGTGCATGGTTCACGGTGCCAAAATAGCGGTGAGGGGTGCTTCGTAAATTGTAATGCAAAACAAGTGTCCTGTTGTGTTCTGTTGGCAGAAAATGGGCAGGTGACAAAGTTGGTGATAATATGCGATGCGAATATTCCAATATGCCATGTGGTGGCTGCGGAATAAGCACGAATGCCACAGAATATTCGAAGCCTCGCCCTCTTAAACAGAGGAATATGTATTAGAATATTCGGATGAGTGTATGATTGATAATTGGTTTGGTTTACTACGCAACCAACCGTAAAAATAGAAAAGAGAGAAATTAAGATTATCAATTTTGACCACTTGTGTGTGAGGTTTGGTGACTATTTCCTGACCACATACATGTGACATTTATATATATCGTCGCCAATTGTGTATTAGTTTTTCACTTAACTTGGCTCAATTTCCTAAATAAGGAACGCCGGTGGAGAGTTTTGTTTGTTTTTTTTTCTTTTATTTAATCTACTCTCAGGGTTAGTTCTGATCACACGAGCTAAGATAGCTAGCAATCTAATAACACCAATATATTCACTGCGATAGCTGGCAATTGAATAACACCAATATATTCACAGTCAAAATTTAGATATTTATAGTTTTTAATTATATTGTTTGCTATAGAAACCAAATTTAATGTAAATCATCCTTATTTAATCTTGGTCTTCTCTTTAAAAATTATGATTCGCTTATTATTGCACTTGATGCTTGTTACCATTTTTTATTTGCCTTTTGATTCGCTTGTGGATATAACAGCTGTCATATATAACATTTTGCATTTTAAGAAGCTAGCCGTCCTTGGAAGCGATATAAGTTGAATTGCCTTCACTTGTGAAATTTTTTAAGTATTGCTATTGAGTACGGATAGATTTTTACGAAAAGATATGAAAGGGATATGAACTGATTGTGAGTAGATGAGAATGTAAATAGTGGTAGAAAGTGAAAAGCTATGTCTCAATAAACAAAAGGCCACGAATGATATGCGAAATTTTGTTAAAGCATTGCTTTTTTCTTTTTTTGTCGACAGTGTTAAAGCATTACTAAATAACAAAACCGAATTCACATTTTAAAAAAATCAAAGCACTTAGCAAAACCCAATAGGAGAAATTCGGATATTAGAACCTAAGACCAAATGCAACACAAGACTAGGAAAAAAAGAAACAGTCATGTTATTCCCATAAGTAAGGAAACCAGAGTATTGAGTTTTCGAGACTATCAAAGTCCATTTTGTTTCTAGTTGATTAAAAGGGCTGTCAATAGTTGAGGAGTCCTTTACGGAAAAAAAAAAAAAAAATAGTTGAGGAGTCCACCCTACATTCTTGTCATACTTGAAGCATTGAATCAACCTGACCGTCTATAAATCCAGTAACGTTATTTGAATATAATTTTTATAGACATCTATTTCGATCTTCAAAAAATTATACTTCCTCTGTTTTAATTTATTTATCTATTTGGATAATTTGGTATATTCTTCAATTAATATATCTTAAATAAATAAGTGAAGATTTTAATTACCTTGTTAATGAATGTACCTATGAAGATATATTGGAAATTATGTATTAAACATTAAGATTTCAATTTAATTTGGATACATTAATAGTGTAAAATCTATTTATACTATCATCCAATCATATCTTACCATAGTAAAATAGCATGTTTGGGAGCCTGTTTAGGCTCTCCAAAATCAATTTTAAACCTTCAGAATCAATTCTGGGGTTTTTTTATCATGTTTGGTTATCCACTTTCAAAATCAATTATGGTCTCTAGAATTAATTTTGGGAGAAATGAGAATTTTTTACTTTCTGTCATAATCACTTTTAGAGGAACTATCAAACATAAATCACTTTACTTCAAAATTAATTCTATAAAATCAATTCTCTCTAGAATTAATTCTACAAAAATAGAACCAAACACGCTATAAGTCCCACACCCACTATTTGAATGGTCATGCAAATAAAATGATATAATTGGTTAATTGTGTAAAAATTTTCTATACTATCGATATATCTAAATTAAACTCAAGATTTCCAATTATCTGTTGAATTCAGTAAAACAATTATTTATCCATTATTAGTTGTTTATCACATCTAGCATATTCATCATAAACGTAACTATATGGGGTTAGACATATGTTCAAAACACATTTATTTTCTTAAAAGTCTTACTAATAGAAACAAGTGAGTAAATAATAGTGTAATACTCTTTTATACTGATTGTGCATTTAAATTAATCTCTTAAACTTTTTATAGAAAGAATTTAGACAAAAATAAAAGAGAGAAAAAATCTTGAAGAAAGAAAATATTGCCATCACCACACAAGCTGCTCTCACGGTCCATGCTGCCTCCCCTCACCATCCTCACATTGCTCGGGTTTTGCTTTTGCTGGACTGCAATATGGGTCCAGTACTAGTCTTTGTTCTTCTAACCAATAGACTGAAAAAAGAAATATTTAAAATTAAAGAACGTGGCCAGTTCTGAACCTTGGAACTCAGGATAAACGTTCCCCATAGCTGGCTCTCTCCTCCAACTCTACAGAAAGGCCATCTCTTCCTCCTTCTCCTTTCAATCATGATCATTTCAATTATGCTATGCTAATTGTAGAAATATATCTTCTTTTTGGTTATGGCACACGGTTAGCCCCCCATAAGCGTATGGTCTGTTTTCTTTCGCATGAAAGAATGTCTCGTAAGTTATTGACTATTGGGAGGGGCAGGCCCATTACAAACGAGTCACGTGAAACTGCCAATAGTTTCTTAGCCAAAAATTTGAAAACGAAAAGAACGAAAACTAAAGAAATTACCAATCTTTGATAGCAGCAACAAAAGTTTTTCAACAGTTAATACATACACACAATAATCCTTCATCTGTACATTATAACGACAAGCAGCTACATGAAGGTCCGCAACCGAAACTGAGTTTGTATACACGTCACTTACGAAGCACCACGTACTACCTAATTCAGATCATCAATTAAGAGAAGTTTGGAACTACTCATATATTCAACATCATAGGGTGAATTTATTCCATTTCCACGCAAAACATCATTGATATTTTGTCTACTGGTTGGGGCCTAAAAGTGAGAGAAGAAAAGCCCTGTAGTGACCGGATGTTTCTGAGTGAACTGCATCGTTCAGCGTCTTCTTGTATTTCTTCAAATATTCAGCTTTGATATACTGTAAATCAATCTCAGTCCTTGTTACAATCACCCTTATAAGTGTGCTGTCATTAGTCCCCAAGCCTTTCATTGCCTTACGTAAGACCTGCATAGTCGCAAAAGTGAAAAGATATCTCCATGTCTCGATAGTAAGAAAGTTTAGAAGGTTCATTCTATGCGTACAGAACCAACGCCCACCAAATCAGTACAAGATATTGGCTTTTTGACCACTGGAAGATGAAAAAGATCTAAAGAATGGGGACATCACCAGAATCAACGACTTATGCAAACACCTTTCAGGTTAATGGCAATATATCATATGCCACCATTTCAATCACCAAAAGATACACCTCTACCAAATGATACCTATTCAGCTATTCCTACATAATGGCCTCAGACGATCGAGCAGACACTGATCCACAAAAATTGCAGAAGTCTTGTCATCCAAACACTTAAGATTGGCATTTCAGAGGATATCTTTAGTTGCTCTAATCACATATGAAAAACTTATAGATAAGCTAAAAAATAAAAGGAAAATTTGTTGATGCATATTGCATGATTATCAAATTTCTCACATTATCAATTATATAATTAATTTGTTTTAAAAATTCTTTGCTAATGTCACTAACAGATCTCCAGCATGTTGTGGCACACACTTCATACAAACAATAAAGCTAAGAAAAATTTAGGCATAATTTCAACTGATAGGGTTTTGGTTTCAGTAAGACGGGTAGAAGGCACAAACTGGTTAAGAAAACACTAAAGAAGTTTTAGAGCGACCTAACTTTTCCCTGCCTTGTAAACACAAGCATACAGCTAGTTTAGAGAGAGTCAAATACTTCTGCACTACCCAGCTCTTACAGTTAATTCTTTAACAATAAGTTCAGCTTAAGGAAGTTTTGGAGCGACCTAACTTTTCCCTGCCTTGTAAACACAAGCATACAGCTATTTTAGAGCGAGTCAAATACTTCTCCACTACCCAGCTCTTAAATTTAATTCTTTAACAATAAGTTCAACATAAGCATCTTAAGTTGCACCAGACATCTCATGATTCTCACCTCTCATCCTCGTTCTTATAAAGAATAGTTGTCATTGAATGCAAATATTGTTGCCTCCATCCAAGTTTAGTGACATTACTGGAAGCAATTACGTAAAGTTGAAGTGATGGGAATACCTTTGTGAAATACTTTGCCGGATTCTCAGCACATTGGACTATTGTCAAAAGTGCATGAGCAAAATTCCCTGATGTTTCATTCTTTACTGCCTGACATAAATTCAACTAGGATAAGCACCAGAAAAAGACCTTGAGAAAGACTATATTTAAAGGAAATAAAAGTGGTAAAGATACCTTCTTCAGTGAGTGTCCATACATGCTATGGTAATAAGAGCTTACGGCAGCCAAATGTGCTGCACTCTGTTCACTGAATATTTGCACAAAAGTCTTCTCATCGGTTCCCAGTTTCTTCTCCCCTGCTTTGTAGAGAACTTTTGCATCCTTCTCAGCCATTTCTCGATTAACTTCAGGGCCCTCATGACGTGGCGTGCTTACATATGCAACCAAAATCTGAATCAAAACATAAAGGAATTAGTGATGTTTGAATCTTATGGAAGGAAGTAAGGAACTCATAGATGCAATTATTTAAGAGACCAAATGTTCAAATGAGACAGGATATTTGCATCCTATAGGAATAACTCACAACCCAAGATATAAGGTTTCCCTCAAGAGACATGCATTGACACAGAGTTGCACATTGGAATAAATGGATATATAGACCAAACGATTAGTGCAAATCATGGTTCTGAAAACCAGGCCAAACCGGCCAGTCCAACCAGTTAAATCGGGAACTGGTCCCTTGTCCGGTCCAGCTGACCTCTGAAACCAGGAAGTTAAAAAACCAGTAAAAAAACCGAAAAACCGCTCCAAAAACTGCTGAACCTCTTGAACCGTGCGGTTCAACCAAAAAAGCCTAAAAACAATGCAGTCTAGAGCCACTGCATCACTGCACCAGTAGAGAAACACCACCAAGGACCAAACTTTGCAAGTTGTGGTTTCGTATGGGCGAGAAGGGAGGCAAATGAAGCTTTTTTTTTTCATTTTGGTCTTTGAATGGAGTGGAGATAGGGTCGCGCAGGTCAAAATGAAAATGATAGCGAAGAAAAAACCTGCAACAAAGGGCCGAGATTATGGTTTATTTTATTATGGTTTATTTTCATTGTCTATCGAAGAGGGAGGGCAGAGTGAAGTTTTCTCATTGTATTTAAGCCTTACATCTCTTAGGAAACACAAGCAACAATGACAAAGGGGAAAACATACACAAGTATCATGAAGACTTATCTCTTAGATAAAGTTGTGACCAATGAAAATGTTGCATTGTAGATTTCCTGCATGCTGCCTAGGTACTTGTGTCTTTTTTTCCTTTTTCTTTTTTTTTTTTTTTTAAGGCTTTCATCTAAACTCTTGCGTTGGTTTGCTACTTTTTTCATTAACTTCTTTATAATTTTTGTTGGACTTTGCTTATACTTGATCTGTCAATAGGTTTATTTTAGTATTGTACCCATGGTTAAGTTGGGCTTTCATGCTTTGGACACACTTTCAACCCAAAAAAGAATATATATATATATATATCCGGTTAGACCCCAGTCGAACCGGTTAAAACATTAAACCTCTAAACCAGTGCCTTGCTTGATTCAATGTCTGGCTCGGTTTTCAGAACCTTAGTGCAAATCCAACCCATAGTTGACTTGTAATGGAAAATTTACAACATCCAACGGACATTCAATCTTCTGTGTGGATCAAAGAGTAAGTTTCCAGGCTTTATGATTATGAACTATAATATTGAATGGAGTAACTAGAGTATAGAGATGCTTACCCAGAATGACTTAGCAAAGTCATTCAGCTAAGAATTAGACCACAAACAGTTATATATTTGCAAGAGATTTGAAGGGCATTATGAGAAATAGCAAATGAAAGTGGCATGAACTGAGCATTAGACAAAGTAGCATACCAAAACCAAAGACTATGAGATACATCACCTAAAACTACCTTTCTTTGACTTTGTCGCACAAAAAATGATAGTGAAAGTTATCAACTAAGAGAGATTAGAGAGAAAGCTTAATGTGAGTAATTGGTGATGGTGAAGGTGTGTTTGATGAAAGGAACGGCACACACACAAAGAGAAAGAGAAAGAAAAAGAGAAAGAGAAAGTTGACCTTTTTATGATCCCCAGAGGTGTGTCTTTCAATATCATGCTCAAGATAAACGCCAAACTTGGAATGGTATATGTGCCTTAAATATTGTAGCTGAGAAGGGGTTCGTGAGCATATTACTTCAGTTGCGGCTTCAAGGTTCTTGGCCACAGTTAGAGACTGCTTAAGGATTATTGCATCACGTCCGGCAGGGTCATGCATCCAAAGCAGAACTGCAGTCTGACAAACAGAAACCAACCACAACCACAACCACAACCAGGTACAGTTAGGAAAGCGAAACATGGCATGGCATGGCCCCCTCCCTTCACTTGTCTAATGTGATGATCAACGGGTAGGGTATATTAATACAATTCATGAACTAGAAACTGGAAAGTAGAAAGGGGGTAGGTGCTACCTCCAACTTGCCAGTAAGCTCGGAAGATAAGCGCTTGAGAAGGTCCTCGGAATACATTGCTCTGTATTCTTGTTGGACGTAGGCACGCTGCGTGGCATCTCGATGAGCAAGGATGTTGATAACAGCGCTAGTATCACACCCAAATCCTGCAAAAGCATTGATTTGGATTACAAGTTAGAGGATGAATCACAGAACAGTACGTTTTCCTTTGAGTTTGAGCCTGAGGTGTGCATACTTCACGACGAAACGAAGCGCAAAAAATGAAAAAGATTTGGGTATACATACCATACGATACCATACCATGATCAAATCAATTGTATGTATGGTTTTCGTAGTGTGATTGATTTAAGTTTTAAGATAGTGAGAGGAAGGAAGGAAGGAAGGAAGGCAGTGCAAATGACATGAAATGACTTGGATTATGGTAAAATTGTCAATACTGTTAATGCCGAACATCATGATCATGTTCATGTTCATGGCCAACGGGCAACTTCAAATTTCAAACAAATTAATGATTATTACCCAGCCCAGACAAAAAAGGCAAGTTACCACTATTAATCGATTGGAAGAGAGAGAGAGTACCCTTGAAAGCAGCGTGAAGTTGAATGGCATCGTCTCTGGGGGAAGGAGGAAGCGGGGGTACATTGAGGGTAGACATGTTCCGTTCCGCTGCTTTCTGATCCCAATCCAAATCCAAGTTCCAAACACCAATTTGTAATTTCTTCTTCTCAATTTCACAATCAAAATCACACTTTAATACAGGGTCAGAGAGAGCAGTTGATCACATTCATGGAGTACCTTATAAATACATGAATGAGAGATATAACAAACAATAAGAAAAAGGGAAAAAGGAATGAATGGCACGAAGGTAGACGCCGACGGAGGCACGAAGCCGTGAATTGAAATTAAACGCAACCTTAGGAATTTCGCGTTTTCATATGTGTGTGTACACGCGGGCTATCTTCTCCGTTAAAACCGAAAGAAAATTGATACACGCGGCCTGCTGTTGCTGTGGCGTTGGATAACTATTTTTTAAGTGCAACGATAACATTATTATTAACAACTTTTGTATTCATGTATTGTAGTCTACATCAAGGTGATTGCCCTGGTGCTGAGAATCTACTCTTCATTATGATACAGAAAAAGTAATGGGAAACAATTTTGAAGATAATTTTAATACATTAGCAATATAAATTAATTGTATACTATTAGTTAACAAAATTAAAAAAAAATGATAAATTAATAAATAATTATGTATCATAATTATCATACATTATAATTTAGATGATAATATAATATTATTTTATATTATTAAATTTTTTCAAATGATGCATAAAAATTATTCTTAACATTTTTTATATGAAGTTATTTCGTGTATGGAGCATGCTTTTTTGGCAGTCCGCATTCACACCTTGCTTATTTCAAGAGAACAGGGAGAAAAAGAGTAGAGAGGGAAGAAATTGAGAAGATTTTTTTTTTTTTTTTCTGTTTGAATATGAAAAGAAAATATAAGAGAAACAAAATATTAGTGATAGAGTCTACAAAAAAATTTTCTTTCCATAATAATTGAGAAAACTAAAGTGAAAGAGAGATTTTATACAAAATTATTATTATACCCTATATATTCATTTTATATTCATCCAAATAATAAGAGAGAAAATGAACTTTTTTCTTTATTTTCTCTTCTTTCTATTTTCTTTCTTCCCATTTTCTTTTATCATCCAAGCAAAAGGTAAGAGATGGTCCCATGGAACATACGGATTAGTTTATGATAACTAGATGCTTCACTTCACTTGCTTAAATAATTTTAAGTCAATGGTTTAGAGTCTATTTAAGTTTATTTTAAATCAATAATTTTTTTTTTGGAACATGTACTAATAGTTCTCCAAATATATGGAATATTTGTTTTATAATTTGTTTACAATAATGTAGGTTATTTTTTTTTATGGACAATAATGTGTGGTTAAACATTTATAGAGTACTAATTTTCTAATATGTTCAAAATTGGGTTAAATATAACCAGCAGCTAGTGAGCCACGTTAGAAAAAACAGAAAAAAAAAAAAAAGGAACTAATGAGCCACTTGTAATTCACTCTAAATCTAATAACGGAAGTAATGCCTATTTACAGGTGAAATGAATCCTGAGCCATGACATGTAAATATGTGATTCAACCCTGCACACGTTTATAGGGAGGGGAAGGATTCATGTATCATAAATTAGGCTATACCTAAAATCGAACTCGGATATAGTTGGTGAGAGGCAAACAAATCTATTAATAAATCAACGCCTCAATTTTCAATGCCACCTTAACGAGACTATTTCACTGCAAATGGGCCTTATGATCAACGTACAGTATAATTAGATCTTTTTTTCTTTATATAACTAGCAAGAGCATTAACCCAAAAAAAAAGAAAAAGAATCGTGGCAAAAATAAATAATTTATCCAAAATTATGATGTATTTGTTTTAATTTTTTAAAAAAATAATTATGAAGCTAAAATTTTATATATAATTCAAAAAATTTTAAATTAATTTTTTAGAAGTTACTTTTTTTTGTTTTTATAAAAAATGAAAATAGGCTTTTTTAGATTCTTATTATTTTTAAAAAATTATCTAAATATATGCGAACTGATTTTTTTAAGTGAAAAAATTATTTTTGGCCCAAAAATCACAAATAAATGCATCTTATATGACACTTGCATTTTTATTGAATGGCGTGTATAACAATTAATCTTATATTAAAATTTGAATGACACTGCATGTAAATAAAAATTAGTGACATAAAAGAAACATTAGTCATATATTATATGTATGTCATATCACTATGCCAAAGAAGACAATAACTCTATATAACTTTAGAAAAAATAAAAAAAAAAAGAATAATTTATATACACTATAGGATAAAGTAATTTTATATTATCAATTAATAGAATTTTAAAAAATTACTATATCATGATAGATGAGTATTTATTATAATAATTATCTACCATGATTTGTCATTTTTTTGAAATTTTTTTTAATTAATGGGATGAAAAATATTAATAGAATTTATCTTTTTTATTTGTGAAGTGGAATAGAATTTATCAGTACCCAAATGAAAAACATTAATTGAAATTTTGCCGTATTGTAAGAGAGCTAACGATGGAAGTGTACAGGACAAAAGTGCGTATGTCCACATGACACATCCTCATGAAACAGAAGAAACTGCAATGGTCCACCAACGATGGCCAATCCTGCCTCACTCGGCCTTTTCTGAAGAGCTTAACAATGGCGATATTCCCCCTCCCCACAAAAAAAAAAAAAAAAAGGCACAACGATAATATCATAGGTGCCCGTTAATGGCTAAGAATAAAATTGAAAATAATTTGGTTTGAATTAAATTGATTTATAAATTAAATATTATATTTAAAATAAATTATAAAAATAAAATTTGAATTAATTTAAAAATTAATTATTATGTTTGGAATTTATTAAAATTAAAATTAATTTGATTTGATTTATTATTTTATATTTTTACCTCCATTCTACTATCTCTTTTCCCCTTTGTCCTCCCTACCCCTCTTTCTCTTTCTCTCTCTTGATTGTTCATCTAAAAACTTATTTTTCCTGTATCCTCACACACGAAAAAAAAAAAAAAAGAATTTCGGCTATAGTATAAACGTTGAAACAATATCTTGAACAAAACAAAAAAAAAAAAAAAAAAAAAAGAAGAAGAAGAAGAAGCATGAAGCAGCGGTACTCAACATCTATATATAGTAGGACAATACAACCTAGGCCGTCGCTCAAAACAAGATTTGTACCTTTATATAAAATTTGCAAAGCTAACTAAAAAAATTAAAATTGAATTATCTAAATAATGTTATACATTAGAACAAGTACACAGGTAAAACACTGGTAGCTGCATCACGAACTAAGGTTCCAACCACTATAGTGTCTAGGATTAGGTTTTATAAAATTAAGAGGGGCAAGACAATCTTTTTAAGTATTTAAAATTGAAATCAATTAAAATTTTAACAAAAATGATAGGATTTTTTTTTAAAAAAAAGAATAAAATTTTATTAGTTTGAGAAATCAATTCTTTTTTTATTTTACGTTAAAAAAAATTTCCTTTTTAATTTTTTTCAATTCCAAATATATGATTTGATTTATAAATCAAATCATTTCTTTTTTTTTTTTTGGTTTAATTCCAAACACACTCTTTGAATCGTTTAAAGCAACTCAACACCGACAAAATTAGCGGAGACAGGAGAATCGAGGCAAGCTAATGCGTCATACTGCTAATAGAAAATAAGGGCGTGCAAATTTGTTATATGAATAGTCATAGGCGAATGACGATAAATTCAGAAAATGAGAAATTTTTATGTAGGCATTGCCTACCAAATCAGTATTTAAATACTTCATTTATATTTTAATACATATAAAAATAGTGGTTCACTTGTCTCTATTTTCATTAATACTAATTAGCTTATTAATGATTATTTATTCTATAAATTTATTATATGATTTAATTTATATGTATTGATAATATAAAATTTTTTTATACTATCATCCAATCAAACTTTCTTATTTACATAATTTTTAGAATAGTGGATGTGGGAGCCATGCATATTTGTTTATATAGTAGTGAAGGTGAGAGTCATGCATGTTTATTTATGTAGCAGCATATGATTAAATGACGGTATAAAAAAATTTTAAACTATTAGTGCATATAAATTAAACCATATATTATATCCATATTACATGTAAACATTAACTGCGGTAATATTAAAAGTAAGAGGATTACAGTTTATAAATTGTCATTTTTTAAAATTACATTCTCAAGGATTTTTTTTTTTTTATATAAACCACCAGTATCTGAAGGTTCACTGATGCCAATTAATCTGGTTCAAGGCAGGTCAATCTATTATGCGGTAAAGCTCTTATAGCACTAGTTTATTTTTTCATTCACAAAACTTGAACCTAAAACTTTATTTAAGAACAAGAGTGCCGAATTATTTGAACAAATTAAGCGTCGGTAACTATTCATCTTTTTAAGAATGTCATTATTAATTAAATTCAAAAAATAATTAATTAATTAACTTTTAATAACTTTTAATAAATCTTAAGTATTGTACTTGTTTTCGGTGCCGTTGTCATTCTTTAATCATTATCAATTGTCAGTTTAGACATAACTTTTTTGGTAAACTTTTTATGAATATTATTATGAGTTAAATATTTGCACTCCCTATTTTATATAATTTTTTCCAAACATGTTAAAATTTAAACTTTATTTTAAGCTTTTACAATTTTCATAAAAATATTTATCGACTGAATGAGATAACTTTTTTTTATGATTTTTAAATTAAAAAATATTTATATGAAAAGTTAGGCACTTTTTCAAGAAATAGTATAAGAACTTGTTTCATTTAATAAAATTGAAGAGTCTTTTTTTAAGATATGGGATTTGAATTATAGATGTACTGAAATATGGCAATTGAGGTCATTTTACTTAAATGTGAGATTATAAAAATTGGAGACACTGACTTATGTTTAAAAAAAAAAAAAACAACTTGTAATTTCTATTTTTAAAAGAAATCAGAATTTCCAATTTCACTATAGTCTAGAACATCATTTCTGATTTGTGATCAAGTTAGTTTATTGAGTAAAGTAAGCTTACAATAAAACTTGTGTTAAATATTCCACAATGTGCACATCAAGAGATTATACAGGATTATTTCCGAGTGCATCTTTGTATTAACGTTATGAACAGTATAAATGAGCTCCTATCATCCTGGTAGCATTTGGTATATTATCTACTAAAATTGTCAATGACGTAGATTACTACTTAAAAAAATTGATACCTTTTAAATTGTTGGTAATATTAAATACAGTGTTTGATATGTATAGGTAATCTAAGTGATAATTCATATTACCATGTTTGATATATTAAAAAGATTACTAGATAATATATATACATTAAACCAATATTATAATAATAATAATAATAAATATTTAATTATTATTAATTATTAGTTATAATAATAACATTATAATATTAATAATTAGTAATAATTATTAATTAATAAGAATGAGAAATTTTAATTATTAATTATTATTAAATAATAATAATTAATATTATGAATTGTTCGGGAGTGGGTTATCTGATGGGAAGTCTGAATTAGAATTGGAACCCAGGTTGCTATGATCCAATTGATAGGCTATTAGAGTTGAGATCCCACGGCCGTGAGGGTACCTGCAAGGACTCCGACGCTCAAGTCAAAGAGTGCAAGAGGTTATATGAGAGGGTAGAAAAGTACCTTACTTCAATAACGAGACCTCTATTTATATAGGTATATAGTTGAGAAGATAGGGGGTTGGTTCCATAATGATAAGGGATAACTCGAGACGTCCAAAAGTTAGAGGTTGGTGGATGGGTTCGAGTTCATCGACAACACGCGAGGTGAATACCGCTTCGCCGTAATGGGGAACTCTGTTGTACGTAATTTCAATTTGAGCCTTAGCTTGCATGGGGGCTTGAACTATGTGTTGGATAGTGGTCAATCTGACATTGTATTGGGCTTCGTTGTTGAGCCAAGTCGAGCCTGTTATTTCTAGTCCGGAATATGAATATTAATTATTACTTAATAATTAATCATGATAATATTAACAACAACAACAACAACAATAATAATAATAATAATAATAATAATAATAATAATAATAATAATAATAATTAATATTATTTTTAATAATAACAATAACAATAAGAATAATAATAATAATCAGAGGATTGTTATATTGGTGGTAATTCATATTACTTTGGAAGTTTGGATTGTCAATAATGTTATCCAATCAAATAAGATATTGTTCTGGGCCTAAGCAATTTAATCAAATATTACTAGTAATTCAGATGAATTACCCTATACCAAATGCTATCTAAGGGTAATGTCCAATTTGCTTGTAAAAAAATATGCCTTATCTATGGTCAAACATCTAAATTTGGCTTAATTTCCCCGTATGCGTGAAAAAGCTAATTAAGATCACCTGTCTTAGCTGGGATAGGCTATACTTTTGACTGATTCTATCAGAATTTCTTAATATCTCTTTTCTTCATTAAATATTTTAAGGAAATAAAGGAGTTGAGCTAGTTTGCATGAACTTGGTGATAGTGAACATCCTTTTAGTTTCCTATTGCTCTAGGAGTTTTTCTATTGTCATTTTTGGGGATGTACTAACATGAGAAAGACTGTATATATTTCATTGACACTTATCACCCCCTGCATCATCTTTTTATTCTTTTGGAATGGTCTTTTTTACCTTGTTTAATATATAGAGGAGGATTTACTGAGTATCGACCATGGTTTCTGTAGTTTCTTGAAAGTGATTTTCATTTCCTGTTGAGTTTATCAAGGATAGAGTAATGGTTTTGTGAGCAACAGTTTTCTTGGAGTTCCTCATTTTGCAAATGGAAGTGCTATTGATCTAATTCCAATATGGACCTTGGTGGGATAGGGAAGTTTTATCAAGCTCTACAGTAGGTGCCAATATGCTAATCTATGTTTTTATCTTCCAATAATATCCTCACTGGTTCGAGCTCTTCATGAATCCATAGCTCTGATGGAGGACCTGCAAGGGACTCCCAACGCTCAAATCAAAACGTATTCCATTCAGCTTCGAGTGAAAAAGAATCAATTCCTTACCTTCGCCTCTAATGAGATTTTCTATTTATAATAAGGTTAGGTCTAAGAAATTAGGTGTGGTTACAATCACTTTTTCTCTCCTTTAAAATCTCTCCTTCCTCCCTTTTTCAAGGGATTCTTTGGTTTCAGTTTAAATGTGCTCGGTGGTTGAGATTTTCATGGAATTCTCTCCTATCACGAAAAACAAGCTCAACCCTTCTAGATGAGTTAGAGGTGCTCATTAAGCCAAGAAACAAATAACTAGTTTCTGAAATCTGAAAATGAGTAATCTAATACATAGATTGAATTGTTTCAGTGTTATACATGTGTGGTGTACAACTCTTCCAACACTTATGTACAAACGATAAACTCTGAATCTGTTACAATTGCCAGCTAACAATTAACCAACTTGTGCTTATGTACAATATATATATATAATCAACCATGTGATTATAAGTTAGTTACATACTAATGCTATGATATTTTTTTTTTTTGGGGGTCCGGTTGGAGGGGAGTGGGGTATATATATATATATATTTGGCCGGGGTCATGCTATGATATTTTTTTTAGTTGTGCTAGTTGCACTCATTTCTGGACTCATGTTGGTGCGCTTGGGCTTCACCTGATTGGGTCAAGTCCTAGGCTGAGTGCCTTGAGTCCTAAGGTTTCAACAAAATCCAAGTTTGGATCATGACAAAAGTAACAAGAAAGAAGTTTTTGTTTAAATTACCCACACATATGTTAATCTTTATATATTTGTAGGGTTATTTTCAAATAAAAGTATAGCATTAGTATGTATACTATTTCTGACTTAAATATGTTTGTAGCTTTTATAAATATAGGTTATTTTATTTTTAGTCTCTCTTAAACTTTTATTTTGCTTTTGATTCCTTCTTTTTTCCCTTTTTTTTTTGTTTTTGGTCTTCATCGTTCAAATTTTTTGTCCCTATAAGTAAATTAAATATGTATTTAGTCTTTACAAATATTGAAGATTTTGTTTTTGATCCTTATAAATATTTTAAGAATCTTCTTTTGGTCATAATAAGTATCACATTTTAACACAAGGGATATATTTGGTATTGGATAAAAATAGGGTGTAAAATTTTATGGATGAACTTCATGTATTATTTTACACATGAACTCGTCCATAAAATTTTACCCCATATCAAACAAACCCTAAATCTAAACAATGAGGACCAGAAATCTAACAATGAAAAAAAAAAAAATCTTAAACCAAATCAAAAACTTTAGAGTGATCAAAATCAAAATGACTCATATTTATAGGAAGTAAAGACATTTAAGTTTATTATTTTTATAAGAGAAGATAAAATTGCTAAGCATAATATATATAATATATTTTTATTGAATATCTGCATCACAATTCCCTAAAAATTTTCTCTAAGTTTTGTCCTTGTGTTATATGAGCTTAAAAAAAGGTCTAGGTTGAATTTTTATTTTTTTATTAAACTGAAAGACAATTAAAATTAAAATACAACTACAACTAAAAAGGTCAATTTAACCATGAAAAGAAAACTATGGAATTCTTTTTTTTTTTTTTGGAGGGGGTTAAGTACGGAATTCTATTTTTGGTAGATGTTGTAGACTAAGGAATTTCATTGGATGTGGACGAGCCCGCTAACGTTGCTCTTAACTTCGCATGTGTTGTATTTGTAAATCGTGAAGCTTGAACATGTAATGACAAAGCTTTGACAGAAGCAGACACAACACAAGGTGAGCTGAGCAGGATGATTCCAGAAGTGGATGTGGATGATAATGTTCAAATATTTTCTGATGAGTTCGTTGGAATGATGTAAACTATATGCATGGTTGTAATTGCTCTTTTATCAGATTAGAGAATAATATTAAATTATAAAAATTAGTGGCAGTATCACATGTCAGCCCTATCCTATTCGATTGTCCTATAGCTTCTAGCTTCACGGCAAAAATGCTTTGGTGATATGCAAATATGCAATATGTGAAGAAGGGAAAAATAAATAAAGAAGAAGAAATGTTAATGATCAATGGCCTTTTGTTATTTCTAAAAATGACCTAAGACTCATGGCCTCACAGTTGTGCTGGCAATATTCTATGAAAGGACTGGAACAGATTCACAAAATATGCATAGCAGTGCAGTTCTTTCAAAGTTCCAACAAAAGCAATCAGCGTGATAGATCTGTCCTTTTCTTGTCAACGTGGCCATTGGAGATGTTAATAGGTTTTGAATTTGTGCATGTATTACTATTTAGCGTTCCCTTCACCCGCAGCTGAATAAGACACGCCCTGCAAAGAATCTGTTGCGGTATCATAGTGTCGTCTCTTTAAACATGTGCGTCCCGCGAACTTCTGGTTTTCATTGATTAGATAGAGGGGCCATTCTCAATCCATCACTTCACCTAATTTCTTTTCCTTTTTTTTTTTTTGCAAAAAAAAAAAAGCCGGGGGAGACAAAGAAAGAATAGAACGTTGATTGTATTTTCAGCTGGAAGGTTGAAAATTGACCCTCTCTGCCTAGTGGTGGCACTGCAGCTATAATATACAAGGGCTTGAAAAGAAAAGCCACCCATTTTTTTCTCCTCAAAGAAAATGAACAATTTTCATTAAGCATCAGAAAAATGAGTTTAAATACAATTTAACCATCAATTATTGAGTCCATCCTCATTCTAAAATAGCCATTTGGATATATAGGGATCAATCTGCCCTCACCTCAACATCTTTTGTAGTTAAGTTGCAACTTAAGAGCGCATGTGGTGTCTATTCTTCTGTCCCTCATTGGAGTGGCAGCACCTGTGTACTGGCAACATGCCAGGTGGTTTCACCAAAACCGTGGTCTTGTCTCGGGGGTTCTTTGCAGATGCTTAAATTTCATCTTTCATTGATACTTGATTGCTTTTTACAGACAGCGCGCGAAAGCAAGATCATCTCAAGTTCCACATGGTGTGATAGTGAAAGTTAGAAGAGTGGGAGCCATTAGCCATTGTAATATTAACCTCCTTTCTTGTGGAGGAAGGGACATGATCAGTAACTATTTGAATTCTTTTTGGATTTGCGTACAAACGAAGGTTAAAATTGCGTCCTTAAGGGTCAGTGTGGTCCTGCAATATCTGCAAAAGTCTCATTACATCGTATATTCGTATTGATCTGACAGTAAGCCCCACCTTCGATTAATAGTTAATAATGCGATAAGACTAACAAAGAATGAGGGATCTATATAATTAATGAATAATGATTAGGTTCCATTGGCCTTCAAAATGAGTCACTGGTTTGGTATGTTGAAATCGGACCATTTAATCCGCATGTGGTGATCGGAGCTTAAATAAGTATTAAATCGAGGCAGTGTCTTCAATAACAGTAACAATATATCTCTATTAATAGTTAATATCATGTTTAATACTTGCATAAACTTAATTTCACACTTATTACATGTCAATCGATTTAAATGTCTCAGGATTATGCCAAAAACATGTCTCTTTATCGAAAATACATATATTTATACAGCCAGTGACTTTCTAGGATTTGGGTTCTACGAAAGCCTGATGTCAAAACACAGCTTTGTGGTCAATAACCAGATCACCTTGCCACCGTTTTTATATACGAAAATAGAGGCACACAGCAAACTTCATTCATTCATGTTGTGCACAAGTATTCAATATTAATTATTTCACTATACAAAAAATCCTAAGAATTGATGAGGAAAAGAGAATACTTGTCGCCCAGATGCGATGGTGTGCTTCTCTGTTACACGTTTGAGTTACCCTCATGGCACCTATGTTGAGGCCAAAGCATGCCAAAACATAGGGTATTTCCACCGGTGGAGTTATTTTATGATGTGGAAATACCACCTCGCAGGGTTACAAGTGAGATACACCATCCGTTTGATTAAGATTTTGGGAGAAATACCTTTTCAAAAATAAAATTAGAAGTAGTAATAAAAAATTATTTTGTGATTAGATGTAATTATGGAAGTATTTTTTAATAGAATCAAAAGTTATTCAATTATTTAGATGTGATAAATATAAATGTATTTTTTCAATGTAAAATTACAATCTAATAGATTGAAAATAGTGTTTTTAAGAAAAAAATTGAGGATGGAATAGTAAAATAATACAATAAAGTGATACTTTCAAAATTTGAGACAATTTTCTCTCTCTTCTATTATTTTTATTTTTAAAAGAAATAATTTACTATTTACTTATAAAAAAAAGGGAAAAATTGTACTACTTTTTGTTTTGAAAAAAAAAAAATACTTCTTTCTATGAACAAAGCACAAATAAACTGGCCTATATATGAACTTAAACAATGAGTAAGGTTGGCAAACCCACTTTGAACCAACTTGTCCAGCTAGTAGGTGTACTACTTGTGGATTCAATTAAGTCTTAACATAGTATTAGAGCTTTTTTTAATGGAACAAACAATATTGTCGGAGCTTTCTTTACTATATTGGGAAGCTTGATCCCCATCCATCACTCTTATTTATGAAGCACGGACACACCAATTTGATAGTGTGTTCGTGTGTTTGACACAAATAGTATACCGATGTGTGTTGGACATTAATATGATACGTATTTGATATGCGGTCTTATGTATCTTACTTAAAAATTATTATTTTTTGACTTGGACATGGCTGGGCATAGCTCGAACACATGTCAGATCGGCTCGAATACGGCCAGAACACAACCTAATACTTTTTCCCAATTATTTGATGAATTAAAAAAGAATTTAAAAGCCCAAAAACTCAATTCATTTAGGAATTTTTTTTTGAGATATCAATAGAAATAATACTTCATATTTTTTGCGAAGGGTATAGAAAGTATATATAACATATATTAATTATACTCTTTTTTTTTAGGGATTTAGAAAGTAATAAAAATTAATAGTTTAATATTTATAAATATCTAAAAATATTATAATATGATATTATGAATTATGAATAGAAATGATTAGGAAGAAAATAGGTTTCTTATTTAAGAGTTTAATATATATGCCGTATCATGTCCATGTTTGTGTTTCCTAACAGTTCACAATATTCAATTAAATTATTGTAAAAGTCAAAAAAGATGTGCTTTGTCAACTCTTCCGCAAAGAGTTGAAGACGTTTATATTAATTCATGAACTTTTCATATCAAGTTTATCTCCTGATAAGTAATGAGAGGGTGGGAAAAGAAATGATTAGGAAGAAAAAAAAAAAAAAAATATATATATATATATATATATATATATATATATATATATATATATATAAAGAAAATAACTCATGGAGATATATTCTTTTTTTTCCCCTGAAAATCCCACTTTTTATTCTGCAACATTAGTGCAGAATGAGAGAAATTAAAATTTATAACTTTCAAATAATATAGTGTTTCCATTTTATTTCTTTACAATATAAAAATTGCAAACAAGTTTTGATAAAATTATATATATCTAGTTTCTTTATTAATTTCCCAAATAAAAAGACATGTAACTTTGTTCTATTCTTTCCTTTTTCTTTCTAATTCTTTTTTTTTTAATTTTTGGTACATCTATGGTACTGAAATTTAAACTTATAATTTCATATAAATTATTCAAATCTTTTATCAGTAGTTCACTCCTAATAACTTATTTCTATTACTTTTCAGTTTATTTATATTACTTTCAGTTCATTCCGTTTCAAACACAGGATTTCTTTAGGTTTTTTTTAGCAATAGATACATTTTTCGCGGTATATCGAAAAGTTTTATTACTTAATTGATCCAGGACTTATATCTTAATCCATCCGACTATAAGTACATAAGTGCCTTCATTTTGGTGGTAACTAGATTACTTCTTATTAAACACATGACGTTAATAATTTTTGCTACCATTTGGGTTAGTTGTATAAAACTAAGTAGTGCCTATTTGGATTTCAGTTTGCAATCTTCTAGGAGAAGGAAAATGATTTTATACAGTAAATAATAGTATTTGATTTAACTTAAAGAAAGCTTTTTAGAAGAAGTATCTTTAAAATTATTTTTTATTATAGAAAAAGATATTTTGAAAAAGAATATTACTATTACTCTCATATCAATAACCAAAAGTAATTTTATTTTATCCTATCAAATCAAAAGATTCAAATCAAATAAAAATTATTCTTTTAAAAATAATTTTTTTAAAAAATCTCCTTTTAAAAAGATCTTCTTTCAAAAGTTAAGGTAAACAAACCCGTATATGTCAGTCACACTCTTAAAAACCTCTTCTCTTTTTCCGTGAAAATGAAACTCAACGAGGCGTTTGGTAAAAGTATGACAGTGGAAAATGCAATATATCCTTCAAACCGTAGATCTGCCGGCCGGCTGGAAAATATTAAGAGAAATATTATTTTATATATCCCACAAATTAACATATTTGACATCATTTGTCTATTTTTCTTCTCTCTCTTTTCTTTTTTATTTTCCCTTTTTTTTCATATATATATATATATATTTTTTAATTTTGTCTTTGAGTATCAATAATAAAAAGTGGTACAAATAATATTCGTTAAAGATTAAACAAGTTAGAAAATTTGGCTGCCATTATTGTTTTTTTTAACTAATTTTTTATAATAAAGAATCCTCGCAGATCAGTGCTAAACTGATAATTGAATCCACATATATTGCATGAATAACAACCAGAAATTAAAGTAGACATGCATATTTCCAATGGATTTGAGGTTATGGCTGAAAAGATAAAAAGAATTGGAGTTGAAGTAATTACGACCACTCAAACACAAACAAATACTCACACAGTAGGGTTCTTAATTCAAATGAAATAAAAATAATCTTGTGGAGCAACTATATGTTATCACTTATCAGCTATATATATAGACATGTTTATCAACACTTACACCTTTCTAGTTATATATTAGGTGAATAATTCAAAAGACATGAAATGGAAAAGGTTATCCTGATGCAATGAAGATAAATTACAACGGCAAGCACTGAGAAAAAGAAGAGAAATTAAGAAAGAAGAAAGAGACATAACAAGAATGAAATAAGAAGCAAGCGTGATATGATATGAGTTGGTGAGTGGAATTAATATTGAATATATTACTGGGTGAGAGAGGAGATATTGCCAGTAGATGCAGAAGAAGAGGAGGAGGAGTTCTTATGGTTATGCATCCACACCTTGAAGACTTGCCTACTCACTCCAACACTTCTGCAGAACCTCTCAATCTCATCATCAAGATCCTTCCTCTGCAGCTTCCAGCCCAGCTTCTCGGCAAAGGCCAGCATCTTCTCCTTCTGATCTGCTGTGAACTTCGACCTGAACCGCTTCTTTCCGCTCCTATCCGACTCCACCATCATATTCATGGTGTTGGCTACTCTGCCTTCGCTGCCGCCCCCATACTCCATGTGCTCAGGGGTGGCATCTGCAGGGTGGGTGTGGATGTGGTGGTTGAGGTTCATGACATTGACCCCTCCTGCTCCTCCTCCTCTCCCATGGCCATTGCTTGGCGGGTACTTGACCAATTTGCGGTGGAAGTTGCGGTGGCAGCCGCACGCCGCGCATTGTAGGCCGCCCGGTGACATGTCGTCTACTGTAAACTCCCCGCAGCCGTCGGTGGCGTAGCTGCCCAGGCTGGCTGCATGGTTTCTCAAGCATTCTCTATAAACACAATTCGAGTTCTCTGATCCTCCACCTTCCATTTCCCTTCTTCTTTAATTTTTTTCCTCTTAGTTTATTTCCTCTCTTTCTCTCTCTGGCCCTGTCTATCTCTTTAGGCTTCATATATCTATCTGCAACTGCAAACTATATAACGAAACCATTAGCTTTGCAATGACTACAATGGTCATTGTTGCATAGGATATTTACGGTGTCCCCCCGTTCTGTGGACACGCTAGCTAGCATTTTTGACAACTTGAACTAGCCAATATTATCTCAACAGCATACAAATCTACGTACTGATTATAAGTAAACGCGCGGAGAGAAAGACCCTCCAAAAAAAGAATAACAAATTATAGCATCGAAGTTCGAGTAAATCTATATAAAAATACACAATATATTTCTCCACTTTTACAACTACGTCAGTGTTAATTATAGTATTAAATTAAAGTGTATATATATATATATATATATATATATTAGGTCTATATGCTATGCTATGCTAAAAATGCCATATTTGGAAAATGAAAGCTTTAGGGCCGGGGCGGGTTAATATGTAGATAAAACAGTGATGTGATGCTGATGGTGAGCTGAGTTGTATCGTCATGAGTCGTGAGCAGTTGAAAGCAAAGGCAAAGCAGGAGATTGATGGAGGAGAGGCGAGCACTAGGCAAGTAAGTAATTCAGAGGGCGTGCGAGGGACATGCGCGTCCGTGCAATTCCAATGTAATGAGCAAAGAAAGGTTCAGAGCCAGCGGGACCCTCAACAGTATGGGCTTTGTCCAATAATTCACTTTGGAATGCAGAATGCAAAGTCTTCGGGAATTTCATAATTTTGTATGCACGCACAGTCCCTCCTTTTGTACATTTGCACCGTCTCACAAAACCCACTGTGTATCTCGTTTCTGCCAAAAATATATACACAACCAAAATTAAAATGAAGTAAGTAAATTATGTGAAACTCTCCTAATTCTGTCTTTAATTACCAACCCTGCCCGCTCCTCTCTTGTTATTTAGTTTTTTTAAATTGCAAATGCCAGAAATATATTGAATTATATATGCATACTAATGTTGTGGTCAATAGCTCTCAAGATCTTCGGCATACAGCGGAGCCAATTATGGATGCTTTGTTTCAAATTTTGAAAAAAATAATTTTAAAATTTAAATTTTATATATAACAAAAAAAATTAAAAATTAATTTTTTTCTCAAAAACTATTCTTTTCAATTTATTCAAAAAAGCTGAAAATTAATTTTTTTAAAAATCTGATTACTTTTAAAAATTTATCTAAATATATGAAAATTGATTTTTTTCAATTAAAAAATATTTTTTTTGTTGAAAAAAAGCACAAACAAACAAACCCTATATCGAAGCTTAGTGGCAAGCACATTGGGCATCACAAGTGTAATGAAGACGTTTTAAATATTACGTTCTAAACAAATGAATTTTTTTCCTACATAATCGCGTATGATCATATTCAAGAGCAAGAAATATTAAATAATCTATTATTTGGTTGACAAATGATTCGATATTGATTCAAAAGTAATTGATCTAAGTGAATTTTACTTGCAGTGTTAACGACTTGAATTGTTAAGACTAAAAACAATTATATATTGACTAGGATTAAAAGAAATTTAGATATTTTTTAAATTTTTCATTAAAAAATTTGAGGAAAAGAAGAAGAAAACAAGAGGAATACATCCTCATCATAAACTTGAACTATTTCCATACGATTCCATCAAATTAAGGACAAAAGATTAAAGAACATTCACTCGTTGTATTTAATTTAGAGAACAAAATAGGGGGGTGAATATGATGGAGATCAATCACAAGGATTGACTTAGCAATAGTGGCATCGGCTTGATCGGGGCGATAGAGAAAGTGAGCTGTATGAGAATGGTGTAAACATAAACAATTGTGAAATTAATGTTTACATGTGAATTAATCGGAGGGTGAGAAATTGAGAGGGGAAAGGATGAATTCACTTGATGTGTCGGAAAATGATAATGCTTTTGTGTCTTTTGGGAAGCACCTTGCTTTGTTTCCTTTTCTCCACTCAGTGTCCAGTCACTGTACTAGGTGACCCTTCCTACAGTACCCCCAACACTCACAAAGCTAGATGGCACTTTAGGTGCAACGCCTTGGTCTGTTTCGCTTTTTTCGGTTAAGGCTGCAACCAAAATGTGGGTGGTCTATCTTCTTATCATTATCAGAGATTATATCATTCCTTATTATACTAAACAGGAAAAAGAAGATTAGAAATTAAACATAACAAAGAACAGAAATTAGAAAAAGGAAATGCTAGAGCATAGTTCTAATTTTTGGTTTTCAAAGAGAGGAAAAAGCCTGCTGAATTAGTTGGGATTTTATTTTCGACGAGGCTTCCATCTTCATCATCTAATGATCTCTGATGGAACTTATCTATATTAGAGCTTGCTAAATGTAGCTGCTTTGCAGGCTAGACGTTAATTTGTGCTGCTTTACTGGATTTTTCTTGCATAAAAACTGCGCATGGACCAGAGCAATTTCAGAACTTCCCTGAAATTTATTTTCGTAATTATGTTGGAAAACGTCGATATCAGTTTAGAAATAGTTTATAAAATTCTAGCAAGTGCGACGGGAATTTAATATACATAGCAGATTGAAAAAGAAACTTTACTATGTACGATAACAGAAATCTTCCTCTTGTTTAGACTGTATGAAATTTCCACTTCTGATAGTGATATGTCTTTTTTTTTTTTCAACAACTTCTTAGACTCCGCTGCTCTAGAAGTTAACGTACTTCGTTGCATGTTTCGAAATGTATGTTTCAAGATCATGTGTCGAAAAACTACCATAATTAAGCAAATTGATTGTATTCACAATAAAAGTTGCATGTTAAAGTGGTGACATTTTATTAAATTGATTTGAAAAAATAATGCAGCAGCAGCATGCATCCCTTTACTTGAATTTTACATTATTCAAAATGCAGCAGCAAATAATTCTTGGGCAGTTCATGTAGTTGAGACAAACAAAAGTAAAAACCATGTTTAAATGTGATAAGTCTTGTAGGTCAATTGACATCCGTCCAAGTCTTTAAGCTTTGGTATGATGTTGATGTTCGGGGTTCAATTCCCAATTATGCCACTTTCTTCTCTCTTCTGTCTAGTGCTTGCATCTCCTATGTAAAAATCCTCCCTAACTAAGATGGTCGGTGGTTGATTATTCCTATTTAATTTGTCCTTTTAAGAAATCCATAAATAAGTTGGCATCGTCATATATAGATAACAGGGGTGAAGGGTGTATTTCTAAGTCAGAATATCATGGAAGAACTTCCTAGATATGTAAATATATTATGCTTCAAGGCAGGTAGAAAGTGAGGAGATAAAGATTGTTCTTCTAACCGCAGGGAAGCTTTAAATGATCATATCATGGTGGCAAACTAGATGTATATTCCAGATACGAATATTTCTTTGTCCTCCATTAACCTCCATCCATGTTTCAACTTACAACGTGGTCAAACAATGTGGACAGCTCTGAATCCAAGTTCATGAACCAGCCAAGCTTTTTTCCTTTTTTGTTTATCGCTTTGATTTAAACAAAGAAATAGAATATAATTATCTGTACGTTTAACAAATTATCCACCTAACAACTTCGACTCATGAGATCATCGTTGTTCTGCGTTCTAAATTCTAAACACCTCAAAACAATGTCATCAGCACTTCATATAGCTTTTGCCATTGATAATATAATTAGCTTGTGTATATAACTCTTGGTTGTCATAAAAAACTGTTGGGTTATGATTTTAAAGGGAATATTATAACAAGTGCATCTAGCTTCTCGTCGTGTGATGTTTTTCATTAAATAAAAGTGCAACAAACCTGGAGCTTGATCTAGAGACTTTTAACTTGGACACATATTGTCTCTAATAAAATACATAGCCAAAGTTAATATGGGCTTGTAGTGTATTTTTGTGTCTCATCCTGTTGTGGCATCATTAAACAAACCAGGCGTGTCATGGTTTAAATGCATGTGTACATGTGCTTCAAGCTTCCTTAATGATTCCTTTCATGCATCTAACCCTTTATTTGGCTTCATGCACATGTATTTTAAGCAGATAAAGCTTCACGAACACAAACACGAAGAGAAAGAGGCAGATAAATTAGGGTATTTAGAGTTGAGACATGTCTAATCCACGTTTTGTCAGAGCTTCAACAAGAGTGAAGTGCTACCCAAATAAAGGTAGCATCTAATTAGATATCAACCGGCAGTTATAAGAATCAAAATTATTAAAGCGTATGGAGATACCACTGCTGGTCAGAAAACTTTGAGAGGCAAGCTCTTAATTCTAATTACCTAACATCTACAAATTAGAATGACCGCATCATATATAAATGTCAAAAGGGAAAGGAGAACCAAATTGTCCCATTCGTGTAAGACATTGACTCATATGTTGGCTGGGAAGCTATAATTAGTCTGTGTACCCGGTTACAGAATCAAACACTGTTCTGCTGGCACACCGTTCTTACGTCCAACATTGCATCGTTGTTTTAAGTCAGATGTAATAAGATCCTCAGGGCAGAAGAATCTCTATCATTGTGATTTTCTGCAATGTGGGTCAAGTGTTATGTGGATACATGGTACTCTCAAATTTAAGAGATGGGCACCACATTTTACTTCCCCTGGTTTTTGAAAGCGATTAAATTTGATGATATTTTAGTTTCAACAATTTGCTCCTCCCACTTTGTTTCAAATTGCTGGGGCACAAGGGAGTCAATTAACAAAACGATAGTATAAGACAAGAAACACAAGTATTTAACATGGTTAATTAAGTCATTCGCCTACAACATCCATGTTCACCATGAGAAAAAAATAATCCTGTACAATTAATAATCATGAAGTTAAAATACCAAACCCCCAAGCTCCTCGTAAGTCACCTCCAATAACTAAACTCTTTTCACTCGTAAATGCTTGTATTCAATGTTTTTAAAAATCAAATCCAACTATCTGGTTAAAATAGTTAGACCATAAACTGATCATGCCTTTGATTTAAATATTTTTCAATTCAGCCACGATTTATTTAGACCATAAACCTTTCTACACAATTTTTTCATTTTTAGCGGTTGAGTTGCTTCTCAATCTGTTTCTGGAAGAATCACCTCAGAATGCGATCTGTGATGCTACTGGATGTTTAGTTGATTCCAGCAACCATATCATATGCTTGCTATGTAATGGCATACGATTGGGCGATTCGCAAGCAACTAAACGTATTTGTACCAGGTGTTACTAATCTAGATTCTAATATAGTTTGATAATTCAATTTGATATACGGTTTCCAAAGATGATACAAGTTTACTCTAATCCGAGTGTATATGTCGCTATATTTGTGTTTAGTCAAGGTCTGCCCAATGCTAATTGTTACTTGTTTGGCAGTCACCCAAAATGTGTAAGCGCTAATTGATATTCTGAGACATCGCGAGGGCTCCAATCTCAATTATATCGTAAGCGGCCAATTGTTTCCACGTTTGGCGGAGCAAGTTTTCTAGGACTCAACTGAACGTGCACTGACAAACAGCTTTGCACAGATAACCGTCCCTGAAGAACCCTACCAATGTAAACTGTTTTTTTTTTTTTTTATTGGTCGGGTACCAATGTAAACTTATTCAGCGACAGAAAATCACAATGAGCTGATAGTGTTAGAAAAATCAATTTTTTTTTTAGTTTGTCAAAATATCTCGTCACCCAACAGATAAAAAACCAATCTCCCTCACTACAGCCTGAGCACCTAAAACAGAAATTTTATACACAAATTCCGATATCAAATTCAAAATGATATGTTTAAAGAATCTGAACCTCTTTCATTTAAATTAACACCTTATCGGACAGACATAAGATGTTTAACAAATAAGATATTTAACCCCCAAAAAAAATTTAAAAAAAAAAAATCAAGAATGCCACCATTATCAGATGGTTATCAGATCACTCCCAAACGGGAGACAAGTCATCAGTAGTCAAACATATCATTACTTGTACAATTTCCACGTGAGAAGATCCTTCTCCCGTTCCAGACCTACATGATTACTACAAACACATCGCTACTACCATCAGTACTCAACATATCACGCTGGTCTGCTAATCACTGCTTTAACAATCATAAATCTCAATTTTGATGAAACATTGCCAATACCTTCATTTCACCATGATCTCTACTCTCTGTTAGTGTCATAGCACCAACATTAGCGTTACCTATTAAAGTGCATACAAATGGATTTCAACATCCACATTGTGACAGAATCAGATTTTTGCTTCGAATGCTTGATAGTATACACTTCAATTTTCAGCAACCACCTGAATTTGGGTTCTCGGGTTGAATTTTTATTTAAACAGGGAAGAATATTAAGGGTTACCTTGTGCTTCAACAAAATTGAAACAGGCAGTGGTGGTAAATGGCAATAATCCTGAGATTGCAGTTTACGGAAAATTTGCTGCAAATCATAGATCTTTAATTATTAACTTAAAAAAACTCTAATCATTACATTTATTCAGACACAATGCAGAAAGTAGCATCTTTTGAGACCAAAGATATTATGTCTAAACCAGATGACAAGGCTCTAGCCATATCATCGAGCAAAACCATAATTACAGGACTAAATATAACCTAACGTTGCTAGTAGGGCACAAATTGATGTTACATAAACATATTAATTACCAAGATATTCTAACAAGTCCAAAAAATCTTAAACATCCCTCATAGAATCCCTAAAAAATGCTACCTGATTAGCAACTCAAACAGTATTAATAACCAAAAGATATTCTCAACTTTCATGTTCACGCTTAACAGCCTCTAGAACACCCAAAAGTTTCCCCCCAATTCCAATTTCTTGACATCCACAAACCACATTTGTGTTAGATGGTTGAAAAGCAACTTTTTCCTTCTGTTTCAAGTTTAAACCTTTAGCTATCAAATTGCTTAAAGGGAAATTGTCACCTGGAAACCCAACAATCCGTAATTCCACCTCCA
This sequence comes from Pterocarpus santalinus, assembly GCA_031439595.1. Classification (NCBI taxonomy): domain Eukaryota; kingdom Viridiplantae; phylum Streptophyta; class Magnoliopsida; order Fabales; family Fabaceae; genus Pterocarpus; species Pterocarpus santalinus. The sequence continues at coordinate 54,202,828 of CM062524.1, forward strand.
AAACCAATTTAGCTACCCACTTACCCTAAAGATTATACAAAACTTTTGGCTTTTCCTCCACTAGAACATGCACTGTCCCCTTTCTCCAATAATATTTCAAACAAGGAAAACGAAAAAGCCCAATATGTATTTTCAGCTTCCAAATAGAGAACGGTTTCCTCATTTCCATAATTGCCTTCACAAAATCTTGAAAAGAGGAAATAAAATGAACACAATATGATATTTTTGTAATTATTGATGGAAAAAATATCAACTTAAAATGAAAAGCGAGAACAAACCAAACACTCCTTCATTTTTCATTTCAGATAAAACAATACAAAGCTAGATAAACAGACTTGCTATGAATGTATGCTAATTTGCGATATCTATATGTAACAGCCAAACAAGAGTCTACAAACACAAGACAGATGTGCAATTTATCTCAACATACACATCATTGTAAATTATGAAATTTATACATCTGACATTAGAATACTGCAGACATAATGATCATCCATCAGTAATATGGATTAAGCCATCACCTTAAATGTCTAATTAGTATGCATAGAAACACGTAAGGTACATTCAGATAAACTTTTAAAAAAAGTGATTTTAAGAAAGTACTAAGAATTTATTTTTCTAGAATTCATTTTATTAGAAGCAACCCTTACTAGCTTCTCCGAAAAAAGAAGAAAAATGATTTTTTTTTTCTTGTTCTTCTTTTTTAAGAATCTCATCCAAATGATCTGCAAAAATTTAGGAAGTCATTTTTTTATCAACAAAATAAAATGTCTTTCTTCCAAAACAAGCGGCGACAAAGGCACCAATAACCTGTATAGCAGTCTGCAAATAAAAATTGGCATTCATCATCCATTACTATATATGCAGTTTTATTCTTCTTCTTCCTTTTTTCTTGCTACAGAATTTTCTTTCTGAACGTACTATTCAAGGATCCTTGCCCATCTGCATTTTCTCACTTTTCTGGTTTACTAATAACTGTAAGTGAGAATATGAACTTTTGAGGTTAAACATCATACATATAGTTTAGTCTCAAAAGTAGTTCAAATAACTGAACACAGTTTCAGACTGAGTTGAAATTGACTTTTCTGTTCCATGTGGCCAAACAATCTTTGTAAGGAGCATAAAGCACACAATAGATAACAAATTTAAAAGTCACTATAGGATAAACTTCTTGTGTTGTTAGATAATTGGACATGCAAGTAAAAACATTTCATTATAATGACAGCCCTTAATTACCTTCATGAAATGTTGCAACACCTGTTACAAGAACAATATCAGTCAAAGTTTTTTTTTTTTTTCTCTTTTCTTTTTATGATAAATAGATTAGAAGCTTTTTTGAATTTTCACAACATATACTGTTTTTAAGGTGTTATTTCCTTAATAGTTCTTAAACAAGATGAAATTTAATGCAAATATAACATCTAGAAACCCACTACATTTTGTAATTAAAAAAAAGAAAGAAAGAAACTCACTACATTTCAATAAATGTTAATGTTTCCCAGCCCAAGCTTTGCAGGTCCTGAACTGCAGACAAATTCCAATTGAGTGTGGATTTACAAGACACATAAATGGAGCATGAAAGTCAGCAGGTACATTGGTGTATTTAGTTGGAACTTGCCATGTACTTTTTTTTTTTGGTGTACAACTTGCATGTACTTTGTCCCTAAAAAAGGGTTGGAAGTATCATTTAGAGATGGCAATATGGGTTGTTGGACCCATCGAGTCAAGCTGTCTAACATGTCAAAATGGTAGGCTGGATTGCATTTCTCAACCCATTTTTAGAATTCAACCCACATAACCTGTCATGCTCAATTGCAGGTTGTGTGGCATGGCAAGGCAGGTTGACCTGTTGGGTCAAGGTTTTTTCTCTTTCTTTTTTGCTTGTTAACTGTTAAGTTAAATATTATGTTTGAGTTAAGAGAATTATGTAGGCCAGCTCGCTGTAAAACAAGATGGGTTGACTTTTTCAATTCATTTTTCAAAATAGTTCAACCCATCCTGCGCGTTTTTAGGCTGATTCATGTTGGGGCAGGGCGTGTTAACACACATTGTCATCTCTGACAACATTCAATCAGTAGCAGGTTTATGGATAGACAGAATTTCCTGCTAAATTCCATTAAAACCAAACCTCATCTGCTAGTCCTCTTCTCTATCAGGACCAACCAAAAACAAGACTGAATTCCCATGTACTAAATCCAGAGAAGTGATCGAAACAACATAGTAAGAGATGGAAGAGAAACGAAAATGCTGCATAAATTTAAAAATTCTTGAGCTACAAGGTACAAACCATCTAAGAAGCCTCTATCTCAAACCAAAACGAAACACACATATACATACAAGGCAAACAAGCTGAATGGAGTAAGAGACCAGTTGTACCTTCGAATTAATCTATCTGATAGTAACAAACTTGTTGGTGCCATGTTTTGCCCAGTAAGTCCTCAAATCAATTGGATTAGAAAAGTTATAACCCTCAGCTGCAAGTTTCTCTAAAACTTTCTTAAATGCTCCTATACTCATTTTTCTTCCAGCTATCCTTGCTCCGCGTCGCTTGGTACTCATAGGCAAAGGATACATTGATATGCCTGTTGTGCAACACGCAGATTGCCACCCACCAGAACCCCATCTATAGCACTGTTGAGGTGTCCCAGTGCAAGAACAAACTGGTGTAGGAATACTAGAAATATCCATATCAATCCCGTTTATTACAATTTCAGTAGTTTTCTTTGCCGTCCTTGCTCGTTGAACTGAAGGAGTATTCTCATCCTTTGGCACCCCAGGCCCTCCCTTGGGCTTCTTTGCCTTCGGAGACTTGGGCACCTTGGGTTTCTTGGGTCGATGCCTTTTCTTGCTAGTCCTGTTGACCTTCTCTGAGGGTGGCTCCTCCATTGGTGTTTCTTCCTTGGACAATTCAGGCGGCTGGATCATTTGCATTTGATGTGCTGAAGATGTCTCGGGAATAACAGCATAATTTGGGTTTGTAGGGATCATATTCATAAACTTGTCTCTATGACTAATCCACGCATCCCTCATGTAATCCATAGGGTATGTTGGCTGGGGCATCCCAATGTCCCTGTGGTGAAATGGGGCATTTGTTGTGCCACTGCCAGATAAAACTGTAGCATTGCGTCCTCCAAGCAGAGGTTTTTCAGGCATAGAGGACATTAGCTGTAGCCCAAGATGGCTCTTAAAGGACGTTGTGGCCTCATAGTAACCCCAATTACGTATGTTAATGCCGTTATCCCCATCCATTGCAACACAAATTGAGCAAGACGATAATGTACTAGTTAAGTTTCCAGGCCATTGTCTCCTGCTCACATCACAACTCACAGACCTATATTATATAGAATCCAAAGGACAATAAATTCAATGTGAAAATAGAACAAAACACGGAATAATGCTATTGGGTACCAAAACCAACCTTTGCTTTCTGCGTCAAACCAGATAAATTACAGAAACCAAGTTATGGGTTTTGTTCTTCAGACCAGAACAAAGACAATTAAATCAAAAATTAGATGTTGAGAGTTGAATGAACAAGATGAAAAAGATTAAAATTGATTGAGAGTGCAGTGTAGCCTTCTTAGTTGTTGAGATTCGAAGGAACAAAATCTGTACCTGTTACTGCTAGGGTTCTTGGCTTCTACGGATGGAGAAAGAAGACAGCACAAGATTATATGCCTACACGCCATCCTAAAATATAATTGACATTTTTTTTTTATTTTTTACGTGAAGTTTCTATTTTCAATTGAGATTAATTTTGATAGATCAGTGCAAAAAAATTTTCAGATGGTTACTCAATTTGTCAAAATAAAAAATTTCATGTTCTTATCCAATTATGTATATATTTGCAAGACTTTTCAAAATATAAAGTAATAGATGTTTAAATCAAATATTTTTATTGATAGAATAATATATAATTAAATATTTATATAAATTTTTTTTATATTAATAATATATCACAATCAAATTCTTTTTAATATTCTTGCTCTTATTCTAAATATTAGTATTAATCCACTGAGATTTAGTCTAGATATAAAAGAGTTAATCTACCATAATACGACAAATCAAGGTTGGCAAAGTCCTCTAATTTAAATTTAAAATAAATCTATATTTTAATCCTTAAAATATTTTTGCTTTAACATTTTAATTTTAAAAAAATTAAATACATACAATTTATTTTTCAAAAGATTTCACACCAACCGCATTAGTCTATGTAACATGAAAATGATACACATATTAATCCGTGAAACACCAATTTTTAACATATTAGACCTTAAAAAATTAATTTTTAATATATTAATCTTTAGTCTTTAAAAAATTGGTTTTTGAAATATTAATCTTTTAAAAATTAATATGTATATGATTTTTCTATGAAGAGATTATCGTATTTATCGTATTTAACGTAAAAAAATTTTGGCATTAAAGTGTATGCAATTAGTTTTTTAAACATTAAAATATTAAAACAAATAAAATAGGAATTAAAATGTAGATTTACTAAAAAAAAAAGTATAATTCATCTTTCCTTTTCTCCTTCCATTTTTTACAAGCAAATAAAGTAATTTGAGATTAATTTTAATATATTATTTTTAATAATATCTTTTATTTGTAAAATTTTTAAATTAGCAAGTAATTAAGTTAAATACTTGTGTTAATGTGATAATATATGAATTGATGTTTATGTAAAAAAAAAAATTTTACATTGATAATATATCAAAATTAAATTCAAATAATTTAAAAAACTTCACAAAAATATATATGTCATACTATACATTATTAAAAACATAATTCATTTTATAAAGACATTTTAGTTCTATTTTTTAAGTAAGGATCAACCAATTTTTTTTTTTTAAAAAAAATCATCTCATTTCACGCATCATTCCGTTTTTCAACTTCTTAGTAAAATAATTCTGAATAAATAAATTCTATAAAATCATTATCGAAAGTGTTAATGAAAAAATTATTTAAAGTGTGAAATAATTACTTTTTAAATAGTTTTATTATTTATTGTAATTTTTTTGTATGTTTATGTTTGTATATATAAATCTTTTGAGAAATAATTATGTTTAATTTTGATATAACGTTAGTGTAAAAAAAATTTTATACTGTCATCTAATTACATATTTCTATTTGTAAGACTATCAAGATAATAGAGAATTGAATTATACACTTTTGTTGAGATAACAATATATAATTAAATATCTATATAAATTTTTTTTATACTGACAGTTCGTCAAAATTATTTTACAAATATGGTTTAATTTTTTGAAAGAGTTATTTTTTATTTTCACTTTAATGATACTTTGAGCTGGGGATGGCAAAAAAAAAGCCCATTTAAACTAGTAATCACAGGGAGTGCTCGTAATCAGGGCCGGTACCGAGATAGGGACAAGGTTCTCATTTACTAAAAGCAAGGGTAGGGGATGACATCCCCATCCCATGAAGACATGTCAAGTCCCCATTTATATGTAAAATTATTTAAATAACTTTATATGTACACATACACACACACACACACTAATACACACATACAAACTCTAGTAAAGATATTTATAATTTGATTTTTTGCAACTGTCATTTGTGATTACAATTGTTGTTAAAACTATTGGATTTTCGCCATATATTTTTATTGTTAATTTGGATTGGGTTGTGTTGTTAATATCATAATAGATTATGAATGCTTTATTTAGGTTAAGAGTATTTTTATGAATTGTTCTTTTTTATTTTTATTTTTAAAATTTTTTACATAAATATATAAATATTTGCGATGATTTAAATCTCCACAAAAAATGATAACTGGGGACCTATAACAGAGATAAGGGCAAATTTTTAAATTGGGACAGGGGAAGGGAGCATGTCCTTACCCGATAGATACTAATTGTTATCTCTACTTCAAGATCTAAAGTTATATAAAAAAACAATATAATCATAGATTTTCTATTTATATTATTTATGACTGAACAAGAGTTCCGCTTGTGCATTCCAAATAATGGTTTGTTTAACTATTTGAATTATTAATTTGTATCCACAAAATAATATAACAACAATGTACCAGATAAATTTCTATTTTAAACATATAATACACAAGAACATCAAAGTTTCAATTTAATTTTACTTTATCTTACAATTTCTATCCCTTTCACCATTTCATTGAAATAAATTGAAAATAATTTTTAGTGCACTCTATCAAAATTTGAAACACTAAAAGCCAAAATCTTTTCATCTACTTCTATTTTCACTCCATTATTTTACTTCATTATTTTCGTCCAATCATGTTCTCTCTCACTGATAGTATGGAATGAGCATTGCTATTAAGTATAAATAACAACATATTCGGCCAATAAAATGAAGCTATTAGCAAAAAACATGGAGAGTTATGGACGAAAGAGATAATTGAGAGATAAAACTCACTCCCTTTATTAGTGTTCCTAGAAAAAGTATGAACAACGTCCATATGGAATAAAACTTGAGTTATTTGACAATTTGAAAATCAATTATACAGTACAAAATAGAAGTAGATATGTTAAATTGTATAAAAATAAAATAATTTGTAATAAATAATATTTGACTAAACTAACTTAAAAATTAAAAAGCACAAGGTAATGCACATGGAGAGAAAAAAAAAATAAGATTGAATAAACTAACTTAAAATTATTTAAAAAAAAATTAAGCTGAAATTAGTTTAGATAAATATCAAGTTTAAAAAGCATTTATTCAATACCTAACCCATTGCATCTTTCAATATTATAAAACAGCCATTAACTAGATTTAATTTTGAGTTTTGCACTTGGCACTAACTCAAAAGAAACGAAGGTTTCAGTTTAGCTTGGCCAAGCTAAAAGCTATAAATAACTAGGATTTTAATTCTTTAAAATGAGTATTTTTGTAAAATCAGAAAATGAGAAATTACTTATCTTTAAATTAATAACTTTCATCATGGAGGTTCAGAGAAGTTTGACCAAATGATCTAAAGTTGAATAACTCCCATATTCTCACATTATAAATACTCACTTTAAAGGATCTAAATCTAACTAACTACATCGCTAATGTGTCACCATGTCTTCAACACCCCCCCCCCCCAAAAATTGCTACTATGTACCTGTTTTTCTTTTCGAGCCTCCACCCTATTATAGCTTTATAGCACCTAATTTTTTAAACGCAGTATACATGTTCACTAACCTAGATTTGATTTCAGTTAGCCTAAGCAAGCTAGAAACATTAACACTATTTAATATTGGGAGATTTAACACTAAGCCCAAAATTTGCCAAGACTGATTTTTTTTATCTGGCCCTACCACTTTCATGATCCAAGCTATTAGTGCTACCAAATTTAAGGAAGGTTGGGAACAAGGAGTTTTTGGTCAGGGTTGCTGGTCATCTTACTAGAAAAGACCAGAGTTTATAAAAGAAAGTTGTCGACTTGCACATTAAAAGTTTTAAGAATGCAGCGAAGAAGATTAGCAAATTAAAAAAGACCCTTATTAATTTGTTGAATGCTAGAAGGGAAGAAATTTATAAGGGAAAAGTTAAAGAGGTTAGAAAGGAAATCACAAAGTTGTGGAGCCAAGAAGAGAAATTTTGAGGCCAATGCTCAAGGCTGAAATGGCTGAAATAGGGTGGTAAAAATTCAAAGTTTTTCCATGCCATTACAGTATAGCAGAGAAAACATAATTGAATTCAGAGGCTGAAACTCCAGGATAAAAGTTGGAGAGAGGGCCAAGAAGATGTTACCCAAGTCATCCTAGACCATTTTATTGAAATTTACACGTCCAATGGGGTGCAGGGTTTGGATGAGTGTACTAGGGGCATCCCTAAGTTGATTGCTAATGAAATGAAAAAGAGTTGTTGAAACTTGTATTTGCCATAGAAATAAAGAAGGCTGTTTTTTCTCTTGGAGCTCTCAAAGCACCTGGGGGAGACGGTTTGAATGGCTAATTTTATCAGAAACACTGCAATGACATTGGGCAAGATATGAGTACTGTTGGTCAATGTTTTTTTTCAAATTGGGGATTTACTAGAGGAAGTGAATGAGACTCAAGTGGTATTGATTCCCAAAGTGCACAAACCAAAACAGGTCAGTGATTTCCACCCTATTAGTTGTTGCAAGTTTATCTATAAAATTATTTCCAAAATTATTGTTATGAAGCTGAAACCATTTATGCCTAATCTTATATCGGTAAATCAAAGTGCCTTTGTAAGGAGGAGAATGATTCAAGATGACAAAATTATTACTCATGAAAATTTTCATTGTCTAAAAAAGAGGAAGGGACCTATTAAAGATGGTTTTGTAGCTAAACTTGATATGAACAAGGCATATGACTGCTTAGAGTGGAAATTCTTGGGAAAATGCCTTGTAGCCTTTGGATTTTGTGATACTTGGGTGCAAATGATCAAGCATTGTGTTTCAAGAGTATCATGCAAATATAAGGTTAATGGCATTCTATCAAGGAAATGAATTCCTTAGCTGGGCCTTAAACGAGAGGACCTACTATCCCCTTATTTATTCATAATAGTTGTGGAATCTCTGTCCTATTTACTTTCAGAAGCAACAATTAATAAAAATTTAAGTGGTATGCAGGTAACTACTAAATCTCCAGCTATGACTCACTTCTCCTTTGCTGATGATGTTATTCTATTTGGGAAGTTAAGAGATGAAGAAGCTTATGAGTTGGTCAGAATTCTAAACTTATTCTCCCTTGCCTCCGGCCAGTGGACTAGTACACTGAAGTCAGGTCTGGTTTTTGGCAAAAGAGTAAGTAGAGCTCAAAGAGACCAATTCAACCGTATTTTATCCATTCAAGAATGGGAGTATCCAGGGAAATATCTAGGGCTTCCGACTCAATAAGGTAGATCTAAAAGATCCTCTTTGTCTTGGGTTAAAGATGCAGTTATGAGGAAATTGAAGGATGAAAAAAAAAATTGCTAAGTCCAACTAGGAAAGAAGTTTTAATCAAGTTAGTTATTCAAGCTATTCCTAATTATGCTATGTCCACCTTATTATTTCCTAAGGGGTTCTATGAGGAATTGATGGCTAATGTTGCTAGATTTTGGTGGTCAAGAAATGACAGAGATAAGAATATTCACTAGAAAAGCTAGGAAATGATGACAAGGAGTAAGAAATATAGAGGCATCAGATTTAAGGAATTTTATGCAATAAACTTGGCCTTTTTAGCGAAGTAAATGTGGAGAATCTACTCAAACCCGAATGCTTTATGGGTGACTTTTCTAAAGTCTATCTATTTTCTTAATGAGCATATTCTCACAGTTAAGAAAAAATGAGGGGCTTCCTGGTTTGGAATAGTTTATTGAAGGGCAGGGATATACTGATAGAAAAAGGAAGATGGATAGTAGGTGATAGATGTCTGATAAGAATATGGTAGGCTATTTGGTTGGGAACAAAAATTTCCCAAGTGCCACATGGATGCAATCATGACCTCAAAGTTAGTGAACTAATTAATCCTTCTGATTTATAGTGGGATACTGCCAAATTAAGGTAGTACCTTCTATCGCGGGTAGCTATTTATGCTCTACAAATCCCAATCAGTCTTACAAGTAACCAAGACAGATTTCTTTGGCCACACATAAGAGATGGGCAATGTTAAGTCCAGTCGGATATCATTTTATTAAGTAGAATTGTAGAGATAAATAGGTAGATAATCCTTACACCTCAAAGGCCATTAATCAATCAGTTTGGACTCTGATCTGGAGCATTCCTTGCCCTTAGAAAATTATATTGTTTCTGTGCAGAGCCTGCCACAATACTATTGCAATCAGAGAGAACATTTATAAGAGGAAGCTAGTGGACTCACCTTTATGTCAACTCTGCCATAAGCAAGCTGAAGCCATTGAGCATGCTTTCTTACTGTGTCCTTGGACTGCATCAGTATGGTTTGGATCCTAATTGCATATTACACCAAATGAATCAAATGTCCAAAGGTTGGACTCTTGGATTTGGCAAAATGTTGAAATTTGGAAGGTATTCCCAAAGGCCCTGTAGTAGAGGATTGGATTCATGGCTACTTTGCTATGGCAAATATGGAAGGACAGAAATGATAGTGTTTTCAGTAATAAGAGTCCAGACCCAACGTCTACCCTTTGCACATCAACAATGTTAGCAGTAGAATACTTACAGGTGCATTTAGCAGAAAGGAAACACTTTTCATTAGTTCCATGGAGTCAATCCCATGTATCCTGGCGTCCTTCTCTAATTAGTATGTTGAAATGTAACGTCGATGCAGCATACTCTTCAACAAGATAAGTTGGCGCAATATCAGCCATAATTAGAGATAATCACAGACAAGTTATCACAGGGAAAGCAAAAAAATAAAAATAAAAAATCATACCTCCTCGAGTTTGGTTGCGGAAGCCCTTGCCATGAAGGAGGGTTTGATTTTAGCCAGGAATTGCTATTATGATTGAATACTAGTTAAATCTGATTATTCTTTGCTGATTAAAGCTTGCAAAAATGCATGGACAACTCCAGACATTGTAGTGATAGTTAAAGATGTTGTCAGGCTCAAAAACTCTTTCGATCATTGTGGATTGCTTTGGACCATTAGAGAAACTAATGATGCAGCTCATTGGGTGGCACAAGCAGCACTGTCAAGAAAGCTCACCATTTCTTGGTGCCACAAATTCCCTCTTGATCTGAAGGTAATCTTAGCTAATGACAAGAAGGGTTTCTAATAGTGGGCGAAGGATACTGCTCATGAGATACCGCAACTTGCTATCAAAGAGTGCCTAATTTCTAATTGGTGTGCTAGATTACACTAGGCAATAAATAAGATTCCTTTTTGCTGTCACTATATTAGATAAGTTTCTAGTTTCTAATGCTCATCACTCTTGAGGTATTATCCATCGAGTAGGCTTGGTGGGTACCACTTCCCTTATGGTGTGTAGTAGCATGTGAATGTATATTGCTTTCTTATTGGTCTGCAATAGCATGTGAGGTGTATCAGCTAGGTAGGTTGATTTGTTTGGCCCATTTGTTGGCTTGTACTCATGGAATTTTGCCGTAGCCTTCGGTCTTTAGGCGGTGTTGCTTCAATGAATGAATCTTTCGACCAAAAAAAAAAAAAGCTTATGAACTAGAATTAAGGCACGTGAGGCATTGGTTTGGTGGCGAAAGGAGTTAGCCTTACAATAGTGCACCCTAGGACCAAGAGGGATCGTGTTCGATCCTTGGGGTCAAAGACCTCATATATGTCCCCCTTCTAGTTAAGGATGGCAATGGATATTTGTGGGGCGGGGGCCCTATCCCGTCCTCATTTAGAATTTCGCCCCTCATCCCGGTCTTCGTCCCCACCCCCGTTGTAGGTCCCTACTCTACATTCCCATAGGGATTCAAATCCTTATGGATATCTGCAAGTCTCTATAAATTTTTTTAAAAGATCTAAGAAAAGAGAAAAATCTTAATAAAATACTCTTAAATATAAATAAAACATTCATAAATATTAAAATCATAAAGACACTAATATTATAACTAGTTTTTTAAATATATATATATATATATATATATATATTCCCATTTACTAAATTGAGATTTTTTCCCCATCCCCATAGGGACCAAATTTGTCTTTGTCCTCATCACAAGTAATTCTCGTGGGTACCCACTTTAGCAAATTTTTTTGCTATCTCTGCTTCTAGTATGACCAAAAAAATACTAAATTCAAGTACACACAAGGCATTAGTGTAGTGGTCAAGTTGTTGGCCTTACAAGAAATGCATTTCAAGGGATACGTGTTCGATCCCCTTTTGCTCTGATATCCATTTATCACTTAAAAAATTTATATCTAAGAAATACAAATTTGACCCAAAGATACAAAGAAAGAGCTTCCAATCGCTACACATTGCATCCCAAGCGTTGGATAACGGTTAGAAGCATATACTTCTGAATGAATAGCCTATCACCCCATCACACTATTTCTTCATTCTTCTATGTCTATATGCAACACTAAAGTTTGGACCACTCGCTTTTTCGTTTGGGTCATCAACCCATGGAATTCGGTAATAAATGTAGGCCTAATACAAATTCATGACAGTACGGAAACCACTTGAATGAAGTAGGTCCAGTTTACAATGATGATTCCGACAGTGGAATCCTTTGACCCTTCCTTCAAGGTACTGGCCCACTGAAGGTCCATGTTGATGTGTGCTTCGGGGAGTAACTATGGCCTAATTAAAGTGTAATGATAGATTATTGACCAAAAAGTTCTAAGTGTAAGGGTCGATTTGGATCGCGCGTTAATCAATTTGGGCCTTACTTGTATGTGTAGAATACGGAGACAAATATGTCCGCTACACCTAAACCTGAAAATTGTGCAGTCTACCCCCACATTTCGGTAATCATTTGTCTCTCGTGGTCGTGGCCAGATTTTGAGACTTACTTTTGTTAGGAAGTAGATCTTTTTAATTGAAAATTTTGTATAATAAATTTATATATTAATTTTTATTATTAATTAGATATTTTTATAGATTTTATATTTAATCTTATATTCTTAATCAATAATAAAAATTTAATATATAATTTTATTATATAAAATTTGAGAAAATCTATTCCCATCTTGTTAGCTTGCAGTGTGTGTTGGTTAACTAAGTTTGATTGGTCTTCCTTTTTCACAGGCTTGTCTGTCTATCTTTACCTCATTAAAGTCAAATGCCTTTTTTTTATTTTATAAAGCTTCATTTATCTTTTTCATATTTTATTAAAATTTTGATTTAATCTCAAAAATATTTTTTATTTTATTTATATTCTTAATATTTTTAAAATATTTCAATCTTACCTTTTCAATGGATAATGTTCAAATTATTAATGGAAAAAAACTAATATTAAGGTTAGTAATGTCCAAATACCAACAACGGAGGTTATTTACCTTCAATTCTCTAAGAAAAAATTCTAGGTATAGATTTTAGGAAGAAAAAGATTAATTAAATGTTACACGGGAGTATTTACATTCGAGAGGGAAACCTGCAAAAATATGGGGGGAAAATAATGTGAATTTCATCTATTGAAAGGGGAAATATAACCTAACCACCACATCAGCCTTTTCTATTTGTAATTTAAATGTCATCTACCAAAAGAGCAATATTGAAATATTTTGAAAATATTAAAAAATAAACAGAACCACAAAAAAAAATCTTTGGAGGACTAAATAGAAACTTTGTAAAATATGAGGAATGTAAATAAAATTTTACCTAGGTGTATATGAGGGAATGGATCACACCTCAATTGAAAATATCACAATATCGTCAACACATGACAAAGTCATGTAAAATTTTCAATTAAGAGAATCCATTCTCGTGTGTTTGATATGAGTAAAAATGTGGGTTAAAATTCCACGAATGAATTCCATGTGTAATTTTATACATAAAGTTTATCCATAAATTTTTTTTCTTATTTTCACCTCCATACCAAACACACCCGGGTAAATATTATTTTTACTCCTAATATTTCAAAATTAATATCAATTTGGTCCTAAAAAAAATTTGATAACAATTTAATTCTAACACTGTAAATTTTAATATCAATTTAATCATTCCGTTAAAATCATTAGTAATTTTCATTATAATTCTTTAATAATTTCAAGTTGATAAAGTAAAAATTCTCTCTCCTCATAAGCAAAATAAGACAAATAAGTAATATAATAGTGCACTAAAGTGCCAATGGAGATCAATGGTAATGAAAGTTACTAATAATTTTGACAAAAAGATCATGAAATTGATATTAAAATTCAAAATATTAGGATTAAACTAATATAAAAAATATTTTCAAAACTAAATTAATATTAACTTAAAAATGTTAGAAAAAGGTAATTACTCTTATTTTTACTTCTCTCAAAAGCTACCAGTCCAGCATCAGGTTGTATATGGAAGGAATGTTATGATAGAAGGAGGGAGTGGAGTTTCATAGGGCACCCAAATCCCTTGATTGGGAGATTGATATAAGGGCTTATTGGTTTGAATTTTTTTTCTAAAATATTTTTCAATGAAAAGAAAGGTATAAAATAATTTAAGATAAATAATTTTTTAAAAATAAAATCTCCAAAAATTTATTTTGATATTTCTTTTAGAAACTAAAATGAATAAATTACTTTTATTAAAAAATAGTAAAAAAATTATATCTTAATTTAAAAAAAAAAACACGCCCATAATATGACGGATAAGGAGAAAGAGAATGGAAAGGAACTAATTCCTTTATTTGACATGACAATTATGTATAGAACGTGTAAAACTATACGCGAGTTATTTTTAATTTTAAAAATTACAATGTTACTTTTAAAACGCTAAATAATAAGGTGCTTGGCGTAGTGTACAAGAACTCAAGTTTTTCATTCATCTTGTCAAGGGTATTTAGTTGGAATTTTTTTTCCGGTTGCTATTAGTTTGAAAGTTTGCTTATTGAAAAAGACTATAACTAAACACGGCCGTCATAGTTTTCAACCAATAACAAACTACTCTAGTTATTCTAATCCTTGAACAATAAAAGAAAAAGTAGTATTTTTAATACATAATAGTTCAGTCTTGTGTCCTTAGAATTGATTTTCTCAATTCTTGATAATTTTAACTTTTCTCCTGGTAGAATTCATGGACCATAGTAAAATTTAACATGCTATAACTCCTCTTCCATTCCACTTCAATTTCCCTCTTGGTCTTTGAAAAAGGTTATGATATAAAGTTATTTTGATACAGGATATTGCCATCCTATTTAAAGGCCCCATGGCATTTATATGTCAGTTTCTTAATAAAAATATTAATATTATAGACATAAGTTTAAAGAAAAGTACAATTCAAAGAATTAATTTATTAGATGGGAGAATTGACTTAAATACCATACTTAAATAACATAGCTCTCAGGACTTGTAACAGGTTCGTCTTTCATTTCTTTCTTCAGTTAGCATCCAAACATGTAAAAGACAATTTCCTATCTTCCGCCTCTTCCGGAATCCATATTCCATATGATATATAGAGATTTCTGATGTATGCAGAAGCTGGAGACGTTAGCATTATCTGTAGTGGCAGCGGCTTGGTTCTCATTTATTTACCATTACGACTGTGAATGTGAAGGGCTGAAATCACATTTAATCGGATATCCTTGTTTTACGGGCCATGTCAATGTGATGCCAGGACAATATCCGATGCCAAAGCTTTATCCATGGAAAGGTCTTTTTCCGTCTCCTTCCTTTTTATTTATTATTACTTACCTTCCCCCTTTTTCCTTCTAGTATATCGTTGGTGAGGTCCATATAAAATGCTCATTGTTGTTCTTCTTGACTACATCTTTATCGCATAAGCTCAATCGTATCAAGACTTGTCAAAGCAAAATATATCTTGCTCGTCAGCAAGATCAATCATTTTGCAAATTTCTCTCTATTTTAGGAATAGAAACTTTCATTGAATAATCAATAAGCAATGATTGATAAGTTGAAAAATAAAACAGATCTAAGCGAATAACATACAAGTTTTTGAACTGGCTTTGTACACGTAGCATTCAGTCTTATTCGGTAGGTTTCTTGTTTTGTATATATCCTTATCCTTTGGATAGTTTCTTCTGATAATAGGGCTATTCACAAAAATAGAGTGAGACCCCCACTAGACTAAATCAAGGCATCTACCAAAGTTTTTTTTTTTAAAAAAAAAAATTGAGGAATTTACGCAAGTTAACACATCTACTATCCAAAATAAATAAAGAAACAGATAAACAAGTAGTGCACCAGTTAACCGCAAAAGAAACATGACACAATTGCACCATTCATCTTTCTGAGTCTATCACTGTTTTATGGATTAACTAAAAGAGGTTACAGAATATCATTTACAAAATCACTTGCTATATATTCTTATATAATCAATAAGTTTCGCGTCGGATTATGTACAATATGAAAGTTTTAGATTAGATTGTATTTGCAAGGATTGACCTCTAGTACCATATCATCTAACTTTTTCTCGTTTTAGCAAATATCATACATGTATGATTGCATTCTTATACTAAAGAACATATAGAACCATCAATGTTAATAAGACTTTTAAAGTTATTTATAAAAGAAAATGGGCATTGCTTTGTGGTACGAAAATTTTACTAATTACGTGGCTTGTTTTTATTCACTACCACGGCCTAATTTCCGATAATTTCGCCCATTTAAAATCTATTAACAGTGTAACAAGTCAATTTGTAACAACTGGGGCACATAATACCAAAACAGCAATGCTATATGTCAACCAATAAGAAAACAGATGAAAATGGAAGAGAGAGAGAAAAACTTGGCAATGAGTGAAAATTATGGTAGAGTAACCAATTAAATACATTCGTAATGGAAACACAAAAACACTATTTGTAACAAATAGCATTTTCCATACCAAAATGATATCATTTACCCAGTATTTTTTATTTTACTAACAGTTAAGCGTATTCAATAAACAATTCAATCTAATATATGTACCTTCTGCATAGTTTCCTTAACACTAAAAAACACGGGCTTACTTTGATGTTAACACGGCATATAAGTATATATGGGCACGGAATTTCTGAAGATTTGCATTTTCAACACAGCAATGAAAAGAACAATTTAAGTAACCCTGGACCTAATTAATGTTCTGTGATTATAGTGCAAACTCATTTTTCTAGCTCAAGCAATAGCAAGTTTATTAATTACGTCTCATAATTCTGTTGTAAAAACTAGTTAACATATTAAACTACCTTTTTTTTTTTCCCTTCCTTTTTTCTTTATTGGTATACAAGATGGGGATTAGTGAGCTGATAAAAAAGGGGTTCGTAAATCGGACTCAACACACGCCCACCAGTTAATACGAAGGAACCAGCTTACAATAGGATAGGACCCCTCGGTCAGACGACAGTGCAACCTCCACTTGATAATAATTGTACAGCAATTTTGTGCGTCAGGTAAAAGTGGAGACTGAGGCTGAGTCTGACGGTGAGGCTCGCTAGCAATTACAACGATACATAGACGAGGGAGAAGAAGCACATGGTTCAAGGAAAAAAGCTACTAGCCGAAGAAACTAAAGAAATTAAATACTACGACCCTTTAAGCTGCTCATATCTTTGGCCTTTCTACGGCTTTTTTGTATTGTTTCTAGTAATGAAAGATAACAGGACTAAAGATCAACCGCACACAGTGCGTGTGCTGGTTTTTCTTTTCTCCCTTCCATTTTAGTGTCACAAGTAAATTCCCTTCAAACCCCAAAAGCTTAGAATGGTCTCTGCATATTTGGAAAGATGCTGCTTCTGGTTCTGCCTTCTGTTTCTGCGCCCACTACTGCCATGGCCCTGATTCAGATGCAATAGATAAAGAGACGTTAAGGTGATATCATGAATAGAGTGAGTTTGTGTCTGTGTGCTTTCAGACCCTTGAGAGGGACGACTCAGTCTGTGACTGTCATTAACCCCTCACAACAGTGGCACTGAAAAACATGGTGCTTTTTATGCACATTTATAAGTCACCAGAATAGCAGTCTAAAAGGAGGGACTATATCTGATTCCTTCTCTCTCTCTCTCTCTCTCTCTCTCTATATGACTAGTGCATCTGCAGCGCATTCATTTCCTTTTTGAAAAATTTTTGCTTTATTTTTTGTTTTATTGTGGTCAGTACAGTTGTTTAATGCTTGTGAGAGAGTCCTCTCCGGTTTCTGGCCTACTTGACCACAACAATGATTTTACACATAGTCCAAACAGAAAATCCAAAACAACCAAAACTAAAGGGCGGGGAATTCAGTGTTTTCTGACTGTCATTCATTGCAATGCACAAGAGAAAAACCTAACGAGAATATATCCATTTTATATTTTATAAATGTATATATGCACAACGTCAATACGCCACGGCCGATATTATATCAGAATAGGAATGGTTTTTGATCATGAAAAATAGAGATTATATACATATAAGAACAGAAAAAAAAAAATACAAACATAACGTATTCATTATTTTTTTTCTTTTAAAATTCACAACCTTTATATCTTTTTCTCTCTTTTTGTTTTTTATATTTAAATAACATTCCTCGTATATATCATAATGGGCATAGATAGACGCATGCACTATTTAACCATCAGCAAATCCCTTTTATCATAGTCTGCATTTATACCAAAGTTAACAAATAACATGGCAACAACTGAGATTTACATGAATAACACTCCTTTTTCTCTCCACCTCGCTATTAACCCCACTTACATAATCAAAAGAACTCGCTCAACTTCGTATACCAATTCAGAAAGACATTAATCAGCTAGGATAGAAAAACAAAAATGAAAAGAAGCTATGAAACCATAAAGGTGGAAAATATAGAGAGTGGGTCGGTAAAGACGATCTCTAAGAGACGATCTCTAAGAGTTAGTGGTTTTGGGGTGATGTTTTCCATAATGGTTCTCTACTTCGCCACCTTCAGTAGTTATTGCAGAGGACATGTAGCTTAAGACCAAAGAGTTCTCGTCGGGGGGACGAGCGGAAGGCGCTTGAAATTGGTGCTTGCAAGCATGGCAAGTGATTTGAAGCATGGTTGAGTTGATCTGTTTGATGGCATGCTGTTTGAGGGCATAGGCTTTGTCGAGCTCCGCCTGCGCCTGCTGTCTGATCCTCTTGGCGTTGGAGAACTCCAGCTCCGCCAGCTCAATCTGCCTCTTCGCTTCCCTCCTTGCCTCCTCCGCATACGCCTTCTCCGCCGTCGCTATCCGCAAGTGCGACGATGATGATAATAACGATGACTCATCGTTTTTCTCCCTCGACGACCTAATGGACAGGTGCAACTGGGTCGAATGGTTGCCCTCGCCGTGTCTCTTGGGTTTGGGTGTAGCAACTACATCAACATCAACGTCAACGGGATTGGACGCGGTTGCGGTGGAGAGTTGAAGTTCCAAGTTTGGGTGGAGTACTACTACTTTATTGTTATTATTGGTATTAAGGTTGTTGTTGTTGGATGAGGTGTACTCAGCAGTGGCAGTGGTGGCTGCGGTTGCAGAAGCAGTGGCTGTAGGGTTCAACAAAGTGGCCGGCCAAGGACCTGTTTCGCTTGAAGGGCTGGGGCTTGAAGCTGTTCCAGACAAACAAGCTTGCAGTTGCAGTGCATGCGGTTCCCCCCTTAGCCGCCCCATACTGCACGCATCTTGGTGCTCAATAAAGCTCTCCACCCTACACATGACAGGGCAAACAACCACACCAAAGCCTTCACTACCTCCATCAGTTAATTATATATGATCTATCAACATGGGCATTGCACACACACACACACACACACACACACACATATATATATATATAAAGGTAAAGAAACCAAGAAAAAGTGGATACAAAAGGTGCTCGGAGAAGAAGTCAAGAGGTGGGTAGAGGCATCAGTTCCACTAAATAAAGGACAAACATTTCTAATAGCTCATGTCATTTTGAGATTTATTCTTAGCAGGTTATTGAATCAAGAGACACAAACAATATATAGATGATCGGACAAAGGGGAGAAGGTGATCAAGACATTGGAATGCCGGAAGGTATTATACTGAAGGAAATATCGACCAACGAAAGCTCGGCTTCGGGAACTGTTCTCCCCAACTATCAATAAACCGCTTTTGTTTAAGATTTTGATTAATTAAGGTTCCATCAGTCCAATATTAAACTTTTTTTTTTAATTTGAGTTTTCCTTTTGTTTTTCTCAGTTGCTTACTTTATATTCCATTCCAAAAAATATATTTCCCTTTTTTAAAGTCAAAACCTAAACAAAACAAAAGAGCTGGAAGTTTTGGTAAATTCACAGGCATGGGATTTTAAAAAGGCAAAAGAAATTCTTGAAAACACATAAAATAGAGAGAGTAGATCATCATCATCAATACCCCGGCCCAAATTTTGATATAGTACTTATATATAATCATATAGTCTGTGAATAAAGAAGCAGAGAAAAGAAATGGTTGTGTAGGAGGGAATTGACCTTGAGAAAACGCGGCCACAATCGCAAGAGTGGCCTCGGGTGCCGCAGGTTTTGAGATGAGCTTTGTAATCAGACTGCACTGCATAGGCTTTGGAGCATCGATGGCAGACCCATTGCTTGTGGGTGCTGTGTTTCCTCCTGAAGTGCTTCTTGATCCCGACAAGATCGCCGAGAGCATGGCAAGGGTCGTGGTGCAAGCAGGTCGGCTCCGGGCACACGAACACCCGCTTCCTCACCAGTGGCGTCTCCCTCTTCAGCAACTTCCACGGCACCTTGTGCCGCCGCCGGTGCATCTGAAGGTTCTGATCCCTCTGGAATCCCTGGTTGCAGATCTCACACACATACCGATCCGATTCCAGCAACGTCTTCGGTGACAGCGACACCACTTCTGCGTCTGGATCTGCCCCAACCCCCAACGCAATAAACAAACTAACTCAATACTCAATGAATGAATGAATGAATGAATTGGCTAGCAAGCTACCATAATCATATCAATATCACACACACACACACACACACACACATATATATATATATATATATAGCATATCCGATCAAATAAATTAATTAATATTCAAAGAATTGATTTTTAACAAATTATATAAATTGGATTAGATTCGTGCACCTGGTGTTCCTGCAGGCCTTCTCTTCCTTTTATTAGAAGCACTAGCACTCCCACTCCCACTCTCAGCGCAGGAAAACGGCTCTGACGAGGGAGATAAGTTATTGGCTAACATGGGGAGGGATTAATACAAGAAATCCTTGATTAGTACTCACTCTATCTCTACCAAGTGTGTGACTGATCATATGTAATAGCCCTCTAATTAAGAAGCTTTAAATTAAGTAAAGGACGAGATCCTGAGGAGAATCAAGTGTGTGTGGAAAAGGATCGGAGAGAGAAAGAAGATGATACAGCCACAAGGCCTAGAGAGGAAGAGGAAGGGGAAAAAAAGCTTTTTCATTCTCTCTTTCGGTTACCTCAGCTTTCTTTTAACTTGCTTTTAAACTTTCAGCTTTTTCAACAGCTCTCTCTCTCTCTCTCTCTCTCTCTCTCTCTAGGTTCCTATCGTCATTCCTGCCCTCATCTTCAACAGGTATTGTCTGTATAGCCCTCCTTAATAAACTTTCAAAAAGAGACAGAGATAGACCCAATCACAAAACTCGAAACTTGATCCCACAAGCAGCTCAATGGGCTCCAGAAGAAAAACATCCCCACAAAGAAACAAAACCTTCTCATAATTTCATCACACAGTAAAATTTTGCTTTGCATGCATAAATACAGACCAAGCCTCTAAATACACACGTAAGCTTCCTATTTCTGTCACTCTCTCTCACACTACCTTCCTCATTTTCCATTCTCTCTCTCGTCCAAGTTAGGAGATTAAGGCGCACATATATCTTTCTAGACCATTCTACCCACACTAGTAACACTGCTGGATCTCTATTTAATTTCATTTGAGGCAGCTTTTACAAAAAGGTGATAATGAGGACGTGAAGTCACCCTCAAGGGTATTCTAGTCAGTGGGGGTCATTATTTTTTCCGTCCAAGATGCTTTGCTTTTCGGTAAACTTGGGGCATCGCCTTAACAGTTGCGAGTAAAAATTGGCAAGATTGTCTTTTCCGCGTGAGGTTCGTAATGCTGGCAGTATTGCCGGAAGTCCCCAACGTATGTAAATTTGAGGTAACCCTCGAATGAGTCCATGACAATATATTTGATGAATAGATTAGTACTTAACAAAAATTAATTAATTTTTTAAATTTTTTTTATAATTATAAAAATTGAATATTTATAGTCTTTTACCTATTTATAACTAGTAAAGACTCCAATGTAAAAGTAAAATAATGACGTAGATTTCTCTAATCCTATATCATATAGTACTCTATTCACAGTATCTATTATTTGAAAATATCCCCAAATATATCATTTTAATCTATCACACTTTCCTTTGAAAATAGTTTGTTTAGGAGGTTTTTTTTTTTTTAATATAGATTGTATGTTTAGAGGGTGACGCATGGAAGGAGATTAGGAAAATTATAATCATTATTTTATATCCGCATCAAACTCTTTACTTTTACAAGTGAGTCAATAATTATGTGTGTCTAATTTTTGCAATTATTAGAAACCATAAATATGTAATTTTTGTAATTGTAATAAATTATGAGTGTTTAATTTTTGTAATTGTCAGAAATTACAGGACTAATTATTTGTGTTCAAGACCAATGTGTCCACCAAAATTGTTGTCAAGGACTAATTTAAAAATTACTCTATAAATTATATACTGTCAAGAGGGGCAACCACAAGAAAACAGGATCACACAACGAGTAAAACTTTATTTTAGTTATTAAAAGATATAAGTATAATTACATTAGTTTTTTAAAGATCATGGTTATTACACAAGTATTTAAAAGATATAAAAAATTAGATAACTAGTTCTTTTATGTTGTCACAACTTCAATCTTCAATAGGATTTAATATTAGGGTGAATTATATTGACCTCCCTTAAGGTTCAGTGTAATAACACTTGGTACCCATCTGTTTCACTTTGCTCAATGTATTATCTATAACCAGAGGAGTGCCGAATGTAATTATATTGAACCTCAGAGGAGGTCAGTGTAATTCACCCTTAATATTATAGTGGCATTTTTCATTTTTTAAAAATTTATATAATGACAAATATTTTTAAAAGACTAATGTAGTAATGCATGTAAATTTTGAGTATTAAAATAGAATTTTAGTTATCGCACAAATGGTATCGATGTCACTCACTTTACAGCAACTAATTATAGAGGGCGAAATTTTTTTACACATTAATTAACTACATATTAACCCACAAGAATTATATGGAGGGCTCATCCTGGAAATTTTTTTAAAAAAAATGAAAATTATAAGCAAGCACAAATGAGCATTGAAGTTGCAGCAAAATAACATAGACTTTTTTATTCAATCAATTTCATTGTGAATTTATATTTTATTTACGTATTATTGATGAAAAAATTATACTTAGTTATTTAATAATGTATCATCACATCATTAAAAATATGTAACTTTTACTAATAATGAGTTTAAAAATTATTCATATAAATGTATATAATTAATATTATTCATATTAAAATTATTCAAATTATATATATATATATATATATATATATATATATATATATATCAAAATTTACATTTTGTTTTAATATTTTAGCATTATGTATACTGATTAAGATTTTCAAAAGAGAAGAAAGAAATATTGATCAGTTATGATGAGAAAACATTGAAATTGAAGGAGTTACCGTTTAAAGATGAGAAACACATTGATAAGTTATGATGAGAAACATCAATTAAAGAAATTGAGATTAATTTTAGTATATTGTCAATATGAATTTTATACTATCATCCAATTATATGTCACTATATGTGAGACTTTTAAAATAGTGAATGTAAGAGTTAGACATTTTTGTTGATCTAGCTATAAATGACTAGATGATTGTTTAAAATTCTTTTATGCTACATGAAAATTAAATCCAATGAAAGTACTGTAAAAAAATACGAATAAAAAAGGACTCGCTATGTACAGTTATATTCTCAACAATCGAGTAAGACTATTTGATTAATCCGAACACTTTGCTAATTATAATTAAATCTTCTATTTAAATTTATGCTCACCTGACCGATCAAATTAAAATTAGTTAAAATTTAGTTGAATTGACCAATTTGACTAGTTGAACCAGCTATTCATTAATTAAAAAAAGGGGCAGACCACTTGGCACTTATAAGTTGTAGGTTATGTCCACTTTATCCTCAGAATTTTCATAATGTACAAACCAACCTCTGAAATTTTTTAACTATGCAAATCGATTATTCTGCTAACATTTTTAATGGAAATATTATATATTCAAGAAAATTTAGGGTATCAGATTATATTTTTTAAAAAAAATTTAAGAATTAAAGTATATATAACCCAAAATTTAAAAGAGTATAATACACTTATTTTCCATTAACAATAGATGAAAATGTAAAATGATGTTTCATTCACATATTTAATTGAAACATTTTTCTTTAAAAACTCAAATAAGTACATGCTTAATTATAATTAATATAAAATTGAAATATTTAACAATATACAAAATATAAATAAAAGTAAAATTACTCAAGCATAATCAAGAAATAAAAAATGAAAGCAATTATGGGAAGTGTAGATAAATAAAGTGTGTGTTTAGGAAAGTTGAAAGATTAAAATTATTTTAATAATAGCTTATTTGTATAATCGCTTTTTTATATAATCGCTTATATGAGAATCAATTTATATTTGAATACTTTAGCTGAAAAGTCATTTTAAAATAATTTGTTTTGTTTAAATTGTATGAAAAAAATTACTTTTGCATACTAA
This sequence comes from Pterocarpus santalinus, assembly GCA_031439595.1. Lineage (NCBI taxonomy): Eukaryota > Viridiplantae > Streptophyta > Magnoliopsida > Fabales > Fabaceae > Pterocarpus > Pterocarpus santalinus. The sequence continues at coordinate 54,227,116 of CM062524.1, forward strand.
AATTACCAAAAAAGAGTATGGAATGATTGTTTATATTATATAATATTTAATACTTAGGTCAATTTAACAAAAATATAATATTGTGTATACGATACAAATACTTTTAATAAAAAAAGGTCCAAATTTTAGCTTTAACTTTTTCCCCCAAAACAACTTAAATTCTTGAAAATTGATTATAATCTATTTCAACAGAAACTATCCAAAAAAAAAAAAAATTTCTAAACAATTTTTTTTGGGAAAATAGCTTTTTTTTGCTATTATCCAAACATGCACAAAAATGAGTGTCAATAGTCCCCACCTTTTTTTATATTATTAAAAAATAATTAAAAAGTATAACAAATGCCAATTCATGTACAGCACTCTATTTCTTTCCTATCCATTTAACATACTATTTTTTTTTAAACATTAACGATAATGAAATTTGAACTCCTAACAATTATATATGTTATCCAAATTTCTCACTGTTAAATCACTCTTGATGGCTTATTTAACTTACTAATTGACTAAGTAAGTAATGCTTTTTTTACTTCATTCTCAATTATGAAATATTTATTTTTTCTCTTACAAAATAAATATAGCACTTTAATTCCTACAGAAAATATTTGAAATAAATTTGAAGTAATAATGCATACATATAGAATTGTACCAACAATTGGTTATTCAAGTTGTTTGAACTTGTTTCTTTTAAATAAGATATAAATTTGGGTTTTGTGAATAATAGTACAGAGAGAATTTAACCTATAAATAGCTGACCCAACTCAAAGTATGTTAACTTTGAATTTAATTTAAATATACTGATAGTGTAAATAATTTTATATTGTCAGCCAATATATATAATAAAAAGTGTTAATTCATACAAATAACCACACATTATAATAAGGAATCTACAATAATTTTTCACTTTTCATTGTTAATACATATCAATTAAACTCATTAACTTTTATCCAGTAAACTCTAAACGCCAATGTTTTACAAAAACAAAAAAGTACTTTTTTGGTCTTAGAATTGTAATTTATACTTGATCAAAATCTAAAAGATTATGTTAATTTTGAGAAAATAAGTTGGCTTATCAAAATGATCACATTATTCAATTATTTTTTTAATTTTTTTATTTAACCAATTTAATTGGTCAATTATACCGTCAGATAGAGTCCTAATCCGGTCCTTGCAAATGTGCAGCATAATTCTCCCTGCCTTTTTTTATATTTATATGCAATTCTCGTTACCTATTGCCTTAGAAAATAAGCAGATTAAGGAACAGTGAATTTTTTCTCTTACTAAGCGAATTACATTACATTTTCGTACATAAAATTAGGTTTTTCTAATCTGCATGGATTGATTAAGGAATTAAAAATAATAACAATTGGAAATTTTTAACATATTTCATATACTGAAAACTTAAAAATTATATATTTTTAAAAAATTGATCACTTTTAATTTCTTATCCAGTACTTTAACACTATGCTTGGAAAGCAAAAAAAGTTAGAAACGAAGAAAATAAGCAGAAAAAGGTGTTTTCCTTCACTTGGAAGATGCAAGAAAACCAATTGAAAGAAAACAAAACCGTGGATTCTATGGCTACAAGTTTTCATCGCTAATATAAGGAGAAGAGGTATGTTATTTGTACATACCAAAATCTCCAATACCCCAACACCCTCTCTCAGCTTTTTCTCTCTCCATCAATCATTTCACTCTTTTCATTTTCTTTTATAATTTTTTTTTCTCCTTTCTATCTCTGGGTGTCCAAGGTGTCTACCTACCCAAGTGGTATAAAAAACATTTCTCTAAGGAGAAACTGAGCTAGTGATGTTTATACGGAGAAGTTACTATTTTGTCCATATAATTTGTTCTTTTATTATAATTGATAACCATTGAATAAGTTTTTTTCTATATTATCATATTTTTTTCAATCAAATAAAAAAATACATTTTTTATATTTCTTTTATTTTTTTTCATCCAATAAGTGGGTAAAAACATGTTTGAGAATTAAAATTTAAAAAATTAAAAAATAAAGTAAACTTATAGTTATCCTTTAAAATTATTCCTTTCCTGCTTTTTCTTTTAAACTCTCAACTTACAATAACGCCCCAAAATAGTGGCAAGGAAAATCCAAAGAGAAAAAAAAGAAAGCGAGATGCCAGATCTTTGTGCGTCAGGTTCCTAGATGAATGGTACACGTTGTCAGTATTAACGTGCGGAAATCATTAGACAACACGTGGCAGTGCGTAATGCTGCACGGAAAGAATTCATTCGCTCAGGTTTGGCGGTGTCCCGAAAACATCAACGGACAAGATTGACTGGACGGCCATGATTCGTTTTGTGCATTGAAGTATCACACTGCCGCAGCACGTTGTGGTATCCACAGCAGTTAAGCGACGAAAGGGAGATAAAGAAAAGAAAACAATAAAGGAGAGGGCTCCCACACCAAAAACAAGGGCTGCCTCCGTTTGGTGGCTGCCGGGTCCAAAAGCAGTGGGCCCCCCCCCCTTTCCTTCGCACCTTACTTCCACCACAATTTTCACAGCTCTCACCTCTCTCCACTCTTGTCTTTTACTTCTCCATTTTTTTAGATAAAATCCATTAGCTAAACCAAATTCTGTTATTAAAAACCTGATTAATTTGGCTTGATATGTAAAAAATTTTAGAGGAAGCTTTATTTCTCAATTTAATATTATACTATATAGGTTCCTAAATGTTGAGATAAATTAAAGTGTAATGGCAACACTGCTCAAGGGAAAAAGTAAAAAAAAAAAAAAAAAAGGCCATGTAAACGATGAGAAACGAAGACAATCTCTTGTGAGAAAAATCAAGGCCGAAAATGAATATTGAACACAATAAAGAAAATTAATATAAATTTATTTTACTCTATTTATTTTAATTTATCTATTAATTTAAATTATTTGATATTTTATTAAACTAATATATCTGAATATAAATTATATTTAAATATATTAATTTAAAAATATATAAAATTATCTAAATTGACAAATAAATTAAAACGAAGAGAAAAAAAAAGGGGAGCCAAGAATTGATAATTTGTGAGAAGGAACAAGTTTTATAACGAGTCACGCATAAGCATCGAGCAATAAAGAAACTTATAGCTTTTATTCAATGTTCTAGTTACGTAATAATCGGTATTACTGGACAGTAGGGGCGCCCTCGGAAGTGAACCTGTGTTCAAGGGAAAAATATCTTGCTTGGTTGGCCTGGTATGCTTTGGTTCATTTGGTGCAAGTATGATTGGTTTCGGGAGCATAAACACGGGAAAGATTACTGCACAGGAAATGCTCTCAAGTAATTAAGGGTAAATTTGATTTTTGTTTTCATTTTTTTATTTTTAATTATATAAAAGTTATATTGTTTTTAGTTTTTATAAGTTTAAAAAAAATAGTAAAGAAATAAAAAAATTTATATTTCCTATTTTTTAATAATTTTTTTATTATTTTCTTCACAAAATCTTAAAAATTGAAAGCAACGTATCATTTTTGTAAAAGCGATGCTAAATAGTGCAAAAATATTGAGTACGAAAAAGTTACGAACCAATAACTGACCAATCGCATTTAAAGATAACTATTCTTGGGTGGGTAAAAGTTACAATCCAACTATTGATATAGTTCATAAACCATTCGTACTTCACTTTTTTTTGTATCACTAATCATTTTCATTTAATTAAAACTGAAAACAAAAAATAAAAACATAAAATCGAAAAAAAAAACACACCCTAATTTGCATATGTTTGAGAATCCAACGCAGATTATCTTCCCATTTCTTCCAAAATCCAACGAATTCATTAATTGAACAAGTATCAATTGAACGCTAACACCAACCCTTAATTAAGCGGCTTCGCTTTGGTACGTTTTATCATTATTCTATGCACATCGTGAACAAGTCGTGCTGACATCTCTCCCTCTCTCTCACTCATACGTTTGGCTATGAGACTATGCTTTTAAAGCTATTGATTATTTGAGAAAGGAGTGACATGGGGGTCAACAACATAAAGGCCTGATTAATTATTATGAAAGTATATAGACGTATCAAAACTAAGCATTAATTTATGGAAGAAACTTAATTAATAGAAATGACCCACCTAGCTCGTTTTGTGTTTGAGATCATATATATGTCCATATTCTTTCTTTACAAAGAAAAATTATTTATTCAAATTGTGGAAAGAAGAAAACAAAAATGGATTATATTCAACAGCATAATGAATTGATCGAAGGAAGTAGTTTCGTGCTTTGCAGTCAGCATTGATTTATCAGGTTGAGCAGTATTGTGCGTGTATGTACACGAAACTGTATTGAAACTAAGCATTATTTAAGTAAGAAACCTAAAACAGTAGAGGATATGAAACAATACAATAAAATTGATCTGGGGAAGTAGTTTTATGCGTTGCAGTGAGCTTTTTAAAATATATATATATATAAAATAGCATCTATTTTTTTATAAGTACTGACAACAGATTTTTGTTTTTTGTGCACACATTCTTTTAAAAAAATTTTAAAGAATTTTTACTCACAGATATGATCTTTCTATTTTTCATAATAATAATAATAACAATAATACTCGTTTGGTTAAGGTTTTAAAAGAAATATTTCTTCAAAAGTAGAATCAGAAGCAAAAGTAAAAAATTATTTTGTATTTAGATATAATTGTAGAAGTATTTTTTATTATAATAAGAAGTTATTAAATTATTTATATGTAATAAATATAAAAGTATATTTTAGTATAAAATTATAATTTAATAAATATAGAGTGGTATTTTTAAGAAAAAATTAAAGATAAAATAGTAAAATAAAATAATAAAATATTGAGTTCAAAATTTAAGGTTATTTTGTCTCTCTTCTACTGCTTCTGCTTTTGCGTTTAGGAGAAACAACTTTTTATATACGTTTCAAAAAATTAAAAAAATTATTATTATCTACTTGTACTTTTTTTAAAAAAGCACAAATAAACAATATTTGAAATATTTTTTTCAAAATTTTTTAAAAAAAGTACTTCCCCCGCTAGAGAAGCACATCCCATCACACCCAATATGCATAATCTAATTTATCTTGGGGCTTAAGGAGAAAAAATTTTCCACAAAGTTTTAAGTAGCCACTAAACATATAATATAATCACTATTTTTTTTTATCTAAATTATCAATATTAAGAGTTTATTAGATCTTAAATAATTTGATTTGAGTCGAACTTATCTATTATGGGGATAAAATTCTTACAATATTAACTATTTTTTTTTCTATTCATAAGATTTAAATATGAAATTTTATTTTAAAGAACCCAAAATTAACTCGAGTCACCATATATAATAATAATTGCAACCAATTTAAATTAAGTGGTTTATCTTGAACCCTCTCTAAAATAAGGAATTTGAAATCCATCCTTATTAACCCAATACAATTTGACCGTTTCTTACATTTTTGTCTACTTAAGTATTGAGCTGTCATTATTCTTTAATTTATATTTAGACCCACATGACTTTTTTTTCCCCCCTTTCAATTTTAACCCGGGGCCTATTTTAAGAACTTAAATTGTTTTATTCCCGAACACCTAAACAAGTTTTATTTTTAAAAATCTTAAGAACCCCAACAAAAGATTAGAAACACCCTAACTGTTTTCTCCTAAACCACAAATCCTAGAATTGGCAGCCATAACACCATCACCCGTTGTAATTGTACCGACACAATGCTGGCTAGAATTGTACCGACACTCCCAATTTACACAGCCCCAAAGTTGTATTTAGCTTATTTCGATAGAGTGAAACTTATGTGCTGTGTAAATGTGGCTTGCTGGCATGAATGCATTTTAATTGTTTTTAGGTATTTGGGTGCAAAAAAGTTAAAGCTGCAGACTTCGCAGTAATATGGAAGGAGTTTTCATTTCTGAGCTAGTTTGCTAGATGCCCCTTTGGTGTTTTGTTTTGGCCAGTTTTGTTATCTTTGATCTTTGTTTGTTTTGTATCCCTCTGTACTCTTGTTAGCTCCCCTGCAGCTTTGTTGAGTTGAGCAAGTTCCAACTATCGAAAAAAAAAAGAGAGGACGTTCCTACATATTGGAACTAATAAACACAGATTTCGTTATGGTGTACGCGATTGGATCTAAACGGGTGATGATGTTAATTATCTCCCAAGCACTCCACGTTACGCTTTTAACATGGCTATCATTAGCCCAATGACAAAGTAAAAGACACCAATAAGATGCATGCATGCATTAATTTCTTATGAAGTACTTGGTTAGCTCACTAGTAGCTAGCTAATACTATAAAATAACCTTTTAGACATCAGCAACGTCCAGGACACGCATCCTTCGGTTTCCGATCTATGAAAGTGAAGAGCAATGGCAAGTGAGAAGAGAAGGTAACGATTGATATAAAAAAAGAACCATTTCTTTACCCTATGATATGATATTTTATTACGAGAACGATTTCATTTCATGAATTATAATTGGCTCACAGGATGACTGAGTATTTTCTTTCTTGATAAATTGTCATAGATGCGTATTCTTGATTCAGGGTAAGTTTGTTTCAGCATTTTTTTTTTTTTTTAAAAAGTAATTTTTTAATTACTAAAAAAATTATTTTTTGATTAAAATAAGCTGAACCAAACACATTTTTAATTAAACTACTAATAATTTCGATAGTCAGACTACTACTTGATTTTTAAGCTATTTCTATCCCGAAATACTATCTTGTTTAAGGGATCCTAATTCAACTATTTCTTTTTTTTTTTTCTTTTTTTCTTTTTTTCTTTTTGAAATAGACTATATCACCCGCTGATTGAACGGTTGATATACTTTATCTTTGTTATTGATTATGAGCATGGCTAGATATATATGGGTCAATCCGATTCGTATTGCCCCGCAATTTAAATGGGTCGGATTGGGTTAACCCACAATTTAATGGCTCGGATCAAATTAGTCTACATCTGTCTCGTATGGCTTTGTGAACTTGCTGGTTGACCTACTAATCTATTTATTATTTGTTTTATTTTTTCATATTTTTATAATTCTCATTTTTGTTATAAATTATTTAAAACTTCAAATTCTATTAAGACATGTAAAACATTAGAGTCAGTTGAATATAACTTGTTTTATTATTTGATAATAGAGAATATAACAAGCTAAGATACTGACTCACAGGCTGAACGATCACAACTTGTTTAAATTGCGAGTTAAATGAATTAAATTAAAAAATTCACATTTATATAAGGGTGGAATTCGCCTGATTTTAACTGACGTGGATTGCGGGTTATATGAGCTGGCACCCTAGCCCTGAGCTCGTTCCTACCTCTACGAGTCATTGGTGGATAATAAAAGAAAACAATTTCTACTAAACGTATATAATACAAGCAAAGTAGTTATGAATAGTTAATACGATGTAACTTAATTATTGAAAGTTTACTCTGCCAGTACAAGCAAGGCTAGGGTAGTTGATGCCTTGTTTGAATGACGAAAAAACAATAATGGATAACACCACAGGATCAGGGTACGTGTTACAAACTAGTCAATAGACCCAATAGTCATAGATAGGTCGACAATACCTAAGGTTCGGATTAGAAGTTTTGATTTATATATGATTCTATATTCATTAAAAAATTTTATTTTATTATTTTAGGAGATATCTCAAAACAGTTAATAAGAATCTTAATCGAAGGAAAATTTCATAAAAAGAGGAGATAATTCCCCCTATTCAAACTCTTATATTTTTTTATAAATAACTTTTTAAATAGATGATTCATGTATACTCCTTTTCTTATTTATAGTATTTTTTGACCTTTACTAACTTAAGTACCGAAATCTTTGCAGATATACCTTTATTATAGAATATCAACAATAATTTCTTCATAAAAAGAGGAGATAATCTCTCCTATTCAAACTCTTATATCTCTTTATAAATAATTTTTTGAATAGATGATTCATATATGCTTTTTTTTCTTGTTCATAGTATTTTTTAACCTATACTAATTTAAATATCGAAATCCTTGTAAATATACCATTATTATATAATATCAACAATAATTTCATATTTTCTACCCTACATTAGAGATGAGATAATTTCTATCCGATTTTCTAATTCTTAACAGTACGTATATCCTTCAAACATAAAATAAGAGTCCTTCTCTGCCCCTTAGCGCACGTTTATATCGTGATGTGATGGAAAATTTTAAAATTTTATTTTAACTCATGCTTAATATTTTTTTATATTATTATATCATTATGCATTATTGTTATTAATTAAACAGTTTGATTATCACAAATATTATCTAATTAGAAGTACAACTTTTTTAACGTATGACATGATGACACCAATATATCATCGTATGACATGGTAACACAAATATGGGAATCATTGTTTAACGTTCCAATGTTGAAACGAGTTTGGCCAGCTGTGCCACTAATGTACGTCGACGACAGATAAATGCTTTATTATATATTATAAACAATGTATCCAATATTTTATATATTTGATATACGTAAAGTTACAAGGATAGAACATCAACGTGCGTTTGGTTCGTATGCTCCTCTTCAAGAACTTATAGAATTAGATCGTATAATTGTGTAAATTGGATCAGATATCAGAATGCGGAGAAGGTATGAATGTTGGGTGAATAATGGCATCTCTGTCCGTCAAATAATTTCATGATGGGAACGCAGAAGTTATGGGTCCCCTTACCACACTATTCACTATTGCCCGATGCTTATTTGTCTTTTATGCATTTGTTTGTATTTGTAGGCCTGTACCATACAGACATAATATCATGCTCACTCAGAAACATAAACTCTCTCATTATGGAAATCTTGAATCTTACTTCGAATGATTCAAGTATCAAATGCAAAAATTCTTTCCGTTCAAATTATAAGTTTCGTCATGGTGTCAATTTGACAAAATGTTGATAACGAGCATGTGGAAATAGAATAATGATTTATGATTACAAGTAATTTTACATATTAAGAAAATCAAAATAACACAACATTGAAATATTATTTTAATTTTGTATGTTTGCATGCACACACACGAGGATGATCCCATTCAGTTTTAAATTTAAGGATTCATGAAACTTTTTACTTTAATAATTACTTGAATTATTTTTCATTATTTCTTCTTTACAAAGCATATCCAAATTTAATCATAAATTAACCAAAAATATCACTAAATTAATACCATATATGCATTGTATTTTCATTATTGTTTAATATTCCTTTTATCAAATTATATCGACATAAGATTTAACGTACTTATAAAAAATAAAAATTTATTAGGTGCTATAATAGAATTATACTCACTCCACTCATAAAGTTACATTTTAGCTCTAATTATCGTTAAGACCTACTATCAACTTATACATATTTATTGTTTTAATCATTTTTTTATTTTTAAAAAATAAAAATAATAAATATATAAGTTAATAGTGGATAAATGTCATCCTACAAGTAAAGTGAGCACAATTTTATATGATACTATGAAAGTATTTAGTAATTTCTTCTTACTTATATTATCCAATAACTTTTCATAAAATATATTTTTTATCGATTGATAACTATTGAATTATATTGCCATCATGTCAATTATTTTTTGTCCTTTTTAAAAAAAATTGAACATAAAAATTACAAACCAAAGAGCTCTTATTTTATAATTTTAAAAATATATATTGCATTGATTTTGATCTATATAATAACTTGGACTAATATTTATTTTACATATACGAATTCTCAATCTAAAGAGATAGATTTGCAGAAAAATTTCGCCAGAATTTTTTTAATAGAATAAGAATTGTTTAAACTTACACTGTATAAAACAAATATCTATGATCAATAATTGTAATTCAATAGTTTATATTTTATAAACGGTACGATTAAAATTATATTTTATAAATGTACCAAATCTTATATATTAATATAAATTGATTCTGACACTAGTGTACGACTTGATATATCTACATTTTCAATAATTTTTTACAAAATATAATTTTTATCAATCCAATTGTTGAATTATTGTTACTTACCATGTCAATAACAACCTAATCAAATAGTTCTTACTTATATATATTTAAGAAATATTTATTAAGTTAATTTTGATGTATATGAAAAATATGTTAAATGATTTTGAATTAATGAAAAATTTTAGAGATATAACCATGAATTTAATTATTATGCAATGACAATGTAAAAAAATTTTACACTATCACCTAATTAAATATTTATATTTATAAAATTTTTAAAATAATGAATAATTTAATTAAACACTTTTGCTAATACAGCAAGATATAATTAGATATCTATATAAAAAATTTTTATACTGATAATGCATACAAATTATATCTTATAATTAATAATATATGAACTTTCAATCTACCGATAAATTTTCTAAAAGATTTCTTCAATCAAAAATTATTCTGTGGTATAAGATTTGTATTTGAGAAATATTTATTATATTGATTGTTATGTATATAAAAAGTATGTAAATGGTTTCCGCATTAATGTAGAATTTTGTAAATATAATTTATAATATATAAACTTTCAATCTAATAGTGAAGCTTGAAAAAAAAAAACTTTGCATAAAAAATTCTTTATAGATATAAATAAATCCGCAACACTCCCTCCCCCCCCCCCCCAACATTCTCTCCTCTCTCTTTTTCCTTTTTTTTTTTTATTTTTTTCTCCCTCTCTTTCTCTCCCTGGTTTTCGATTTTTGTGACAAATGTAGAGGTTAATAAAAGAGGGTGTGGCAGTGTCTCAGGAGTCACACAACAGCAATCGTGCTTGTAGCAAGACAAGCCTTAACGAAGGGCCGTGTCCGTAGGCTGCCCACTGACAATGTTTTTGACATTAACTTGTCACCCATGATCGGGGTAATGTCCAACCAAAAAACAAACATCGGGGTAATGGGGCTACATATACATTCCGGCCAACAATTTCAATTTTGCCTCTCAAATAATTTTGGTATTCTGTAAAAAGAACCGAAATTTGTGTGATCCTATTTTTAGTGGCTCCAACTATTCTGTATACTTGGAAGAAATTAGGGGTGATAAAATAATATAAGAAATTTACTTAATTTTAATAATTATTAATATAAATAATTTTTTTATACTCGTTATATATTATCACATTTACAAAAGTATCGACTTTCATAAAAGTCGGCACTTTTGCGTCGAGAATCAACCTATAACAACTCCGACAATATGATAGCGAGAGTTGGATGAGCAGGGCCTAAACTTTTCGACGTGAAAATCGCCCATTTAAGGCTGGAAGTCATCCAATGGTTGTGCTTTTACTTTTTATGCAGGGTGTGACTATTCTAGTGTAATTTTAGAATACTAGTCCACGATCCGATCTTTAATTTGTTCATGTTCCCGAGAAATTATTATATATTTTTAGAATATATTTAATATCAATTTTTATATATATTTATTTTTTAAATTATTATTTATTTATAATAAATTTTATATTATTAATTTAAAGTTGATAATTAATATTAATTTTTTAAAATATGAATTAATCGTGACATAAAAATATAGGCTAAATTATAGGTTATTCTCTGCAATTTTAACTCGTGCATTTTATCCTTTCAAAATTATCAGTAGAACTTAAAATCTCTCTCGACTTCAAATTATATCTAAACTATTCACTCTGTCACTCTTTTCATCCTCTGTAGACATAGTTTGTTAGAATTTGGTGTAATCAATCTCAATTGATGTAGAAGTTTGACCATAGTTCAAGTGATGATCAAGAGTGATTTAGTTTAAAGTCGTGACAATGGAGTTCAAATGATAGTTCAAGTCTATTTTAGAAAAAAGATGAACAATCATCTGTCACTAATTAATACCTTAAGGTAATGCAACTAAATTGATATCTAAACATGCTTAACGTAATGCATCTAAATTGATATCTAAACATGCTTTATTAAGCCACCCAACAAACATATGATTGTGATGATTAAACCAATATGGATATATAATAATTCTCCATCATTTCACCGTAACCAACATGTGTGTCAAAGATCAGGGAATAGATCATTTCATATCAAATTCTCATATAATCTTATCATATGTTAATTTTTATCATTGATTAAGAAGGTAAGCTGAAGTATGAGACTTACAAAAGTATTTAATCAATGATAAAGATCAATACATGAAAAGATTATATGATGTTTTCATATGAAAGGATTTATTTATCTAAAGACCAGCATATAAAAAGCTTTTAGGTTAGTTTGGATTGATTTTTGAAATATTTTTAGCAAATTCAAATCAAAGGTGTAATGCTTTATACTGAGATACTTAATAATAGTATTAATAGATAAATGTCTTAAATAAATAAGATAAAAAGCAAGTTAATTATTAAAAGTTTAAGAACAAAACTTTGATAATTTAGAATTAAATTTAAAAATATAGTTGATCGGGTGTTCAATTGGGTGTTTGGGTTTTGGATTAAAAATAATAAATCTGATAATCGAACTAATAGGATGATCCTATTTATATTTTATTTTTTTTAAAAAAATAATATATTAAAGTAAATGTACTTTTAATATTCTTTCTTTCTGTTGTCAACCAAGTAGTTGTTATTTTTTTTTTAAAATATCCCTAAAATCCATGTGAGATAAAATTAAAAGTATGTGTGTAAAAGAAATATTACTACTTTCTGCAAAAGTGTGTGCGCGTATATATGTATAAGGTAAAAAGGAATGATTTATTGGGTGTATTTGGATAAGCTCTTAAAAAAACTTATTTTTTGGTATATCAAAAAAAAAAAAAAAAAGAAACGTATTTTTCATATAATAAAAAATAAATGTGAGAAGTTATTTTGTATTTAAATGTAATGGTATTCCATGTCAATATTTTATTCCATCATTATTAGATAGAGTGTCGCCTCTATTTAAATATAGGGGTCACATCCTAAAAGATAGGGGTGGAATATTAACATAAAGTATAAGAATATTTATATCAAAAAAATATTTTCCGATCAAATATCTATTGCCTTTTTTAAGGGCATTTTGGTGAAAATAAATTGTGTTGTGCTTTTAGGTGAATTTCTCTCTCTTCGCGCATATTTCATTTCATAAAAAATCGTAAGTATGTTACTATCTGCTTTGCTTCTTAAAAAAAAATGGAAAAAAAAAACTTTATGCCTCTTTTGTTAGAAACTTATCCAAACATACAAAACATTTTCTAAAAAAAAAAAAATTGAGGAACGCAAACAAAAGCATCCCTTCTGAGTACAAGAGAATAAATTCTTAATTGTCAAATAAGATATACAAATAATTAAGATTAAAACTAAAAGTTATATACTTTTAATTTTTTATCATTCACATATATGGTTTGTATGTTGTATAATTTGAATGAGATAATAACCTGTGTGGTGTGGTTCTTCTGCATACATGCAAAGTTGAAAACAACTTACATATGGGAAAAAATAACGTCTATATTAAAGTTCATAATGATCATAGTAACAATAATAGTCAATATGTTGATAATATCGATAATGGAATAATCACAATCATGGCAATGGTAATATGCAAGGTTTTGGGATTTTCCTAGTGTGATAAGATGATAGTATCAATGACAGTGAGCTCAACTATTTGTTCTTAATTATATATTTTACTTGTTCAGCTTGAATTGGACTTCTAACAAAAAGCATCCATCTTTTAATCTCCTAAGTAATTCCGATCTCTGTAGTTTGTTGTTCTGTCTTTTTCTCTGAATGTTGAAAAAGGGAGAAAAAGTTTACTTCAGAGGTTAATCTCCATGTTTACGATATATTACAACTATCATGCTCCTTCGAAATTATGGTGAAGTGATCATCATAATATCGAAACAAATCAAACAATCGTATATTTCCCTATTTTGATATATTAGAAAGTACATTTAAATTAGTGATCTCATGCAATTGTCTAATTCGTCTCTTTTTGTATTGAAGAATAATAATGGAAAATTACTTAAAGCACGAGTGTTATTGCATAGCTTTCTTGATCTCGTTATAGTTTCTCCAAGGGAAAGAATTGCGGTTGTGTGTATATAGCAGCCGTGATTTTGAATTGTCAACAAAAATATTGTGATATAGTAATATAAAAGTACTAAAAGGATAAGCAACCCAAGGTAGTGGGGGAGAAATTAAAAAGTATACGTTCAAGTTATGTTTCCAGGCGAATTTGGATCTCTATGGCAAATAAAGTAATGCCCGAACAACGAGAGCATCTAAAAAAGAGAGGGAAAAATGAACGTTTCGTGAAAATGTAATAAATTTATAGAGGGAAAATAGCTGCATGTAAAAGCAAAACCAATTGATCATTTAAAAAAATGTTTCAATGACTTATATATTTTCAGAATCTATATGTGGTCTTAACCAGTCAATTATTAATGATCCCGAACTGTTTCATTTTCGCTCCATTCTAGATTCATATCATTTTGATATTGCAAGACAAAAGAAAGGAACGAATAAAATTACAACAAAAAGAAGAAGACACTGAGTGCATTATTAACTTGAATGAAATGCGCTACATTATACATATCGTTAGAAGAAATACACGTGTTACATAATCAAAAGGTGAACCTTTAGTTCAACTTCCATTGTGATATTAATTATAGGAAAAGTATATTTGTACTCATTTCTCCTTAGATTGCGAGCCGACACACACTTTAAATTTGTTGAAAATGATAAAAAAAAAATTAAATAAAGAACACACACTTGAATGGTGGATGTGTTACATGCGTTGTATATGTGTCATATATGTGTCAGGAAGAGCGTAAATTCTTTAAATATTTTAGGTGACATCAAGTTAATCCTTTAAAGACTAATGACATCAAATAAATCCTTTAGAGATTTTAAGTAACATTAAGTTAATCTTGTTAAAGTGGAAAATAATATGACCCAATATAAATGAAGTTTGCAACGTGAGGCAATGATTTGAACAACATAGAAGTAGAATTCTTTAGCATCAAGTGGCATACATATAGACGCTGGATAGGGTGTTGAGTGTTTGTATTCATTCAAGTTGTAGGGAGAAGGAGAGGAGGGAGGTAAAATGTTAATGGGGCCGTGTGGGTGAGGGTTGGCCTTCGCCTCCCTCCTTTCAAAGATGAGTAATAATACATTTTTCTAAAACATCCTCTTAATTAATAAATATGAAAAATATTGAATGTTTTGTAAATATATTTATTATTTTAAAAATATGAAAAAAATTTAATATTTTGTTTGTTAAAAATTAAGAGAATGATTAGGAGGATGTGGTGTCAATAACTTACGCTGTAGTCCCACATGTGGTGTAAAATATGTCTTCGTGAATATTATATTATAACTAAAGACAAAACCCATGCGTTACATAAGTTTTTTATAATTATATTTAGTAATAGTATGATAACTTATAAAAATATATTATTTTTATCCCATAGTTTTTCATTAATTTTTCTAAATTTGTTCTCAACATACTAATTTTTCTAATCATTTTCAAAAAATTTAATTTGAGTGCTGTCAGTGAAAATATAATTCTATTATACTTAATAGATAAAGATTCTCACCAGATTTATTTGGATATATGATAAAAATAGTATTGGTGGATGAGAAGATAAAGATAATATATTCTGATGAAGATTTGAAAATTTGAGAAAGATTTGGAAGAGGTTGCAAAAAGATTTGGAGTAGATTTAAAAAGAAAATAAATATTTCAATAAAAAATAAAATAGAAATCAAGAAAATATTATGCTTATTTTAAAATAATTCATTATAAATTTGTTGTAACCCATTTCTAAAAAGGGACCGGAGAGAGAAGGAAGTATAACTTTTCTATGATTGAGGCTTTTTTTTTCTTTTTCCATATTTGCTTAGTATCTTTAGCAGATAGATAATGTTATTTTTAAATTGATCACCCATTAACTGATATATAGTTTTATGATATCGAAGGGAATTTCACTTTATAGAATATGCCAATCTAGAAATTAAAATAGGTTATAGTAGCTAGAAATAGAAGTACTCATTTGTGTGATTCTTTGAATTCCTGTTCTTCATTTTTAGAGTAGATTTATAAAAGTCTAAGGAATATTAAACTGTTCAACTTATCTTAAGAACGTCCTAAGATCAGGTAATTGAATTTTGACTATTAATTATGAGTAAATTGACCAACAATGGCATTGTCAAGAAATTAATTTAATATTTAGATAATGCAAAACCAGAAAACTTAGATGAAATCAACCTCTAACACCTCTCTTTTATGGATTGTTTTACTTTCTTTGCATATTCTATTTTGTATATTTGTTCTCAATTTTAGTGCTTTCTGCCACCCAAAAAATGATTGGTATAAATGAATAGGTATTTAATTTAGAATCCTTATGGAAATGATACTTTATATTCACTTTTTATTACTTTTGATCTGTATACTTGCCGGAGCTAATTTTATAAATTGATTAAATCGAGTATTTTTTATATACTGATAGTATAAAATATTTTTACACTATAAAATATTTTTATACTATCATTCAATAAAAAGTTAACAAACCATCCACTTTGTGCAATTTTTTTAAATTTGAATTAGAATTAGTTTTAAAATGAATTGTACTGCATATTTTTATTGGCTGATAATATAGAAATATTTTATGCTAGCAGTGCATAAAAATTAAACTAAAAAAAAATTGATAATACATGATCAAAAGTTATATGTTAGAAAAATTTATTAAATTTGTTTTCTTTAATTATTCTACACAATTAAGTGAATAGAAGGTAATTACCCTAAGGGAGTTCATCGAACACATGATGGTAGATAATATTTTTAGTATAGCCTATGTATTTCTCATTCTCCTCCACTATAAAAACTTTTAACTCTTTTAATTAGCAAAGTCTTTTTTGGCAATATATATATATATATAACTATTCATGACAAAATACTAGTTTTGGCAAATATAACCTCGAAATAGTTCAATAATTGTCTTGATTCTTATTTATTGTCATTGCATAACACACCTTTATTGAGAATTGCTTTTTTCTCAAAATAGAAGGTTACTTTGAATCTTTTACCATCAAAACTATTGGAGATAAGTACTTTTGCACCAATTTTGTTTTTTTTTTCTTGAGATATAATTACAACTTATTAGATTTGCAAATATGTCAAGAACCCTAAACAATCATTTTTTCCCCAAAAATCTCAAGAACCCTAATACAAAATCTTAAGAGCACAATCACCAGCCAACATGAAGGTTTCGCTTGACGTTTTATCAAGACATAGCTAATAAGTGTATCCCTTCGAATCTTCAAACTGCCTACATAGCCATTCATATGTCGTTGATACTCAAAAAGCAATTTTGACACATCTTTCATCATGACATCTACTATACGGACCAAGAAGCTTCTTATTGCAACACGTAAGCGAGTTCTCTTTGCTGAACCATTGAAAGAGGTGGTTCGATTTTCTCTTCCACTTGCTTCAGTTGCCTCTTGGTACCGTGGTGAGGCTCCTAACCAAGAAAGGCATGGGGGTTACTTTGCCTCTTGAAAAATTATTGTTTTTAAGATGGTGTTCTTAAGATTTTGGTTTTGGATTTTTGAGATTTTTGAGGGAAAATAATTGTTTAGACTTTGGGAATTGGAATAATAAAATTAGTTTGAAGTTTGGAATTTAGAAGTTTTTAGTTTTTTTGAATAGATTCGGGGAAAAATTATAACAAAAAAATTAAAGGGTTCAAATCTAAGTCTAGAAGTGCTGATACATCATTATCTACGTGGATAATCTCTTACTGTATGTTCAAATATAATTAGGCCATATAAAAAGAGTTTTAAGTAAAAGAAACACCTTAATTAAGAGCTTCTATTTGTATATGCGCATAGGAGCAGATTATCATCTAATTTATATGCTTGACTCATGAAGAGCAATATAAGGTAGGATCTGCATATTAATAATGAATTTGTTTTATTTCAAGTTTTCTTGATTAGTTTTGACATATCGGATTTGTAAAGGATATCCACAAATGAATTGGTAGTTGAACATAACTAATCATCATCCCAGTTTAATTATGCAGCGTATCACACTCAATGTCAGCCGAAAAAATAAAATAAATTTTGTAGACAATTCATGATTCTGTCCACCATTAGTGATGAGTTTGGTTATTGACTTGAAATAACTGGGAAAGGACATATTGAATATTGAATTTGCTTTTGAGTTAGCAGCAAATAGGGTCATTAGGTAGCTAGCTTTAGTACTACTATTGTATAAGAAAGACAATCAGGTCTAATCAATATAATAATATCGCAAAGAATAAATCCTGATTACTGATTAGTGTAATCTAGCTTCCAAATCAATGCATAGCAGCCCACTATCTAATGAAGTAGAAAATAGCATTATTATGAAATTGACTTCTGAATACTGAAAAAAAAAAAGTGTGGACTTCCATCATCTTAATATCTAAATTTCCTCAAATGAGTGACAATACCTCGCCCGGGCATTCAAAGTTTCATATCAAGACAAATATAAGTTTGCGCAGCTAATCTGTGCATGTTAATGCACGGGCAAGCTACACAAGAAATCTATAGGATATGCAATAATATTTAAAAAAAAAATTCTGTGACATGTTAATTTCACATTCGGGTAAATATAAAGAAAAAGTTTCAAATTTACAAAAATACATATTAAAGAATTAAAGTGCCAATGGAAAAGGAAAAAGGTGCTATATATATGCTCCATATAGGGCAAAGCAGTTTGACTGTCAAATTTGTTTAAGAGGCAAGCCACCATTTCAGGTAAGATAAGAGGCATCATGATTATGCTATCACAGATTATCATGAAAACTTGTGATTGATGAAGAGAATAATTATTACATCCATGAGAAAGGGGGAAAAAATAGGGACATGAATGAACAACCTTTATTTATCCTATAGATTACATGTATATGTTTTCTTTCTTTAGGTGATCTATCAAGTTTTGGCTTGTCATTATCACTAGGTGAAAGAAATAATTAATATTGGTAATAAAATGAATGGGTAGAAATAAGAGTGTGGTGGGGTTCTTGAGTGGGGTTGAGATCTTTTTCAAGGCATTATATTCTTAAATTGTCTTTGTCTCAACGAGGGGGGCCTCTAATAGTTTTTCTCATTAATTATTATAGCTCTCCTGTGTGTATTATATTATTGTTTCTTCCTGGAAGGATGTCCTGGTTTGAAGCCATATGTCTTCTCATGTTGTCAGGTTGATAATATTCACTAGCTGCCTACTCCTATCCCCTTTTTTTGTTTCATTTTCCTTGTTTGAAATGCATGGACAATATTGTAGGAGACCGCTTTGAAATCCACTCAATGGTCTTGGATGTTTCAATCACTTTGCACACGACAAACATATATTGTTCATCGTTGTATCATAACCCCATGACAAGGCAGTGAAGGAAGGCGTGAGATGTTGGAAACATAGCGATTGAGTTATTGTCTATGTGTCCTAATGAGGGAAGTACATGTTTGTGATTAATTGAGGCTGATATTTGCGCTTTTATCATATAGGCAGGGAGCGGAAATTTTTTATTGAAATAATTAACTACTGGATTTAATCAATCAACAACGTGTAACTAATTAACCCGTATGGTATGTGGAGAGGAAATTATTTATTTGTTTCGGAATGTCAGGTGGTGCAGGAAATTAATGCAGCCATGGTTGTTTTTCAATATCATAAGAATAATTCCGAATATTCATTAAGAAACAAGCCAAATGGAATTTCTAATATGTTGGTGCTTCCCTATTTAATTATTTTGTGGGGTAATTAGGAATAAGGGTAGGATGAAGCAGCTGTACGTGAGCACATGATGCAACATTTTATACGGAAGAACTGTAGCAAATTCTAAATGACCACACGCCTTAATGCTGGCTAACACTAGCAGTGAGGGCCGGAATATTTGAAGAAAATGATGAAAATAACTACACGGGTACAAAAAACTTGGAAGATAAGTTTAGGAATGATTTCTTCATGAATCTAACTTAACTTATTGTGATTTAAGTTGATCCTCTCCCTGTATGTATATATATACACACAATGGAATTCCGGTTAATTCCTTAGAAATGTTAATTTGTCACTTGTGTTAGCAAAAGTCAGTTCTACTTGGAGCCTTTCCAACTATGGTTGGTTTTCGTTAATGCCATTACGTTAATTTTATCATCATCTCTGACCAATCTCTTTTTTCTCCCTTTCTCTGTCTGTGTCACTCATAGCACAGATAAAAACACAACTCAGGGCTTGATCCCTTCACTGAGTCTGAGTGTTGAGGATGAGCATTCTCTAGTAGGACAGGGGAGCGTGGGTTGTTTCACCATTCTTTTTTTTTTTTTTTTTTTCTTTTTCTCTTCTTTTCATCCCCTTTTCTCTTTATCTTTTTGGACGCATTGTGAACTCTTTTCTGAGAAGATGACCTTTTAGTCTCCATGTGCCTCTCCATCACCTTCAAGTTCAACCATGATAGAGGCAGAATCATCTCACATGAAAGACAAACACCCTAAAAGTATGGGCTTATGCTCACCCACAAGTGCATGGAACTCTCACTGAACGAACATCACATCGCTGACACGCAATTCGGGTACCCGGTTCATGTTGCATGGATCGTAACACGACAGCAAATGCATGGAGTTTCCATGCTTTCTTGTATCTCAAAGCATTTTCAGAAAGTAAAACAAACAAAAAGTGACGAAAAAGAAGATATAAGTGGTAAACATGTCACACACAATGGAAAGAATAAAGATAACGAAGTTATTTACAACACAAAAGCTTCCATGAATTGACATGTGCTTTGCAAGGAAAGATCTAAAGGTTCCATGGATAATGAATTTGTTGAGCTGTGTAAAATTTTTTCAGTTGTTAATTTTTAGATGGTACAGTTATCTAATTTGTAAGGAAAAATTTGGCCAACAAACCCTAATCATCAATTTGGGTGTTGGGACCCTCCTTAATTTTTGGGCATCTTTTTTGATACACAATCCTTCCCTCGGATTTTTCTCTTGCAAATCGAATAGTTATAGCTCAAGAAACAAACCACGTGAGTGGGGAAGACCTATCTTTAAATCCAAAAAGAGCAGTTTCCTTGTGTCAGTCCAAAAGTCAAAGAATCAAATCCAGAAGATAAAAAGTCCCCTCCTTTTGTAAAAGAAACCGGTGATCCAATTATATATACATTGTAGACTTCGTTTTGCACATACAGTAAAATATATAAAATGAAATTCCCTGGACACGGACAAAGTCCAATTTCGCGAACCGTTAAAAAAAAAAAAAAAACTATAAATATGTACCCGTCATAATATATTTTTGAGAAATATTTTTTTTTACATACTACTAATTGACATACTTTGACACCCTATATCTATCTTTTTCCTCTCTTCTCTTGCTTTTTCATTTTTTCTTCTTCTTTATAATTTTTTTTCTAATCTTGTCTCTGGATGTCTGGGTGTCTACAATAAAAAGTGATACAAATAACACTCCTCTATATTTTTTTGCGGGGATGTACTTCATAACTAATCTTTTACCAAAAGATATGCGCGTTACACACACTTGTCCTAAACAAATAATACACTTATCATAACCAGCGGCTTAAGCATTTTTTTAGGTATTAATACAAGAATTTAATTTTAATGTATTATCAATATAAAAATATTTTATATAGATATTTAATCATATATTTTTATATTAATAAAAGCGTTTGACTTTCACACTGACTATCACAAAAGTCTCACATATAGTGGCATATAATTGAATGACAGTGTAAAATTCTTTTACACTGACAGTATATTAAAATTAATCTCTTAATACAATTAAATATGTTTGTACATCTATATTTTTATACTTTTTAGATTTTAATGTAGTTAATAATGAAATTAATTTCTATATACTGATAGTCTAAAATAACTTTATAGTATCGACCAAATAAAATTGCAAGAAAAATGCCAAATTATAGTGGGTAGTTGTAATGATGGGTACTTACCTATAATGATTTGGTATTTTATTGTAATTTTATTAGTTGACAGTGTAAAATAGTTTTATACTATTAGTGTATAAAAATTAATTTCATTAATAATTGCTTAATATGCATGACAATTCACATATGAGCAAGATAAAAGAAAAATACAAAATAGACAGAGATCAATTTTAATTTGATACGATCATCTAATTAAATACTTCTATTTATAAGATTTTTAAGATACTAGATGATTGAGTAAAAGACATTTGCTGATGTAGCAATATATATTTGAATATCTGTGTTAAATTTTTTTACACTAATAATGTATACAAGTTAAATCTAAATAGATATTATGTGTTTTATATATGTAGTAGAAATATAATTGAAAGAAAAATGTGTATAAATATTTTATATTAATATATATGTTTACAAAAGTAAACATATGTGTTTAGAGTGAACATGTATTTTAATCTTTAAAAGATTAGTGTGATATCAATTTAGTTCTTGAAACATTTTTAACCTCAAATAAATTATTAAATATTAAAATATGTTATTACATTAGCCCCTAAAAATTGTTTGATATCAAATAGATCCCTGAAAATCAAAATATGACATCACTTTAGTTCTTCTGAATGTTATTTGACATCAAATAATTGCTCAAAAACTCACACTCTTATCGAAAAGAATGGGACCAAATAGCCTATTACTTTTTCCAAAAGTTATTTAACATCAAATAGATATTTGAAAACTCATATTTATCAAAAAAGGATCAAATAGTCTTTCAAAATAACTAAAATGGTGTCATATTTAATTTAAGGATTTAATTTAAATACACTGACAGTGTAAAATAGTTTTACACTGTCAACCAATAGAAATGGTGGAAAGTGTTGACTCATCTAAATAACTACCCATTATAATGAGGGACCCACCATGAATTCTCACTTTCCTTTATTTCTATTGGTTGACAGTGTAAAACTATTTTACACTGTCAGTGCATACCAATTAAACTCATAATTTAATTTATAGGAATCTATTTGATGTAAAAATCTTTCAATGACTAACATGATATTACATTTGATTTTTAGAGACCTATTTGATATAAAAAATATTTTGATAACTAAATCGATATTACACAAATATTTTAGGGACTAAAATATATATTCACTCTATGTATTTATAAATACTTATAAAGTGATTTATGAATGAATAAAAAAATTTCACACCTTATTATAGGTCGATTTTTTCCGATTTGAAATTCTAACTGAGTGTAATAAATAAAAAATAATTATATAATATGAAATAAAAGTTTAATATAAAATCAATGTATACCTTATAAAAAACCTTCTCAATTCATGATACATCAATGTATTCTTTAGCTTTAAAACAACCTACAGAAATAAATTCACAATGAGTCAATGATATACACTTCACATGTTTGAAACAAATACTAATAAAATCATTATTTAAATATAGTAGGCACCTAGAGTATGCAGATATCTTTGCATTGAATTTCCTACTTAAACAAATATCAATAGTACGTTGAATATTACATTGTTTGGAGTAAATTAACTTCATACCTAAATGAATATAATACATGTGATCAAGATAATAAAACATCTTTAAAAATATCATTTCTGGTGAACTCCACATCTTTTCCTTCAATTTTTCTTGTTTAATTGAGATTCTTGTACTTGCATGAGAAACCTCTATTGAGAAAGTAACATATAGTTGCCCACAACTAAATATATATTGTGATAGATAAATCCCAACGTTGGGGATGGCCTATCCATATGACTTAATTATTTACTGTAATGTTACATCTCCTTTCAAAAACACATACATCTTATGTTGTTTCCAAAGCGGCTTTGTATTATAATTGCAATTATTGAAAAATTTTAGGACTAAGTTTTGCATTTTTTTTTTTTTTTTATGGAAGTTTTACTTGAAAAATTATACATTAGAAAAATTACAATTTTGAATAATATCATTGGCTTGGCTAAGTTGAGTCGAGTTCATATTTTAATCTGGAAAGGATTCATGAATCTGACAC
Organism: Pterocarpus santalinus; assembly: GCA_031439595.1. Lineage (NCBI taxonomy): Eukaryota > Viridiplantae > Streptophyta > Magnoliopsida > Fabales > Fabaceae > Pterocarpus > Pterocarpus santalinus. The sequence continues at coordinate 54,251,058 of CM062524.1, forward strand.
AATCCTTTCGTGCCCCATCTATGGTTTCTGTCTCTTGTTTTTTGTGGCAAGCATACATAATAATAATATAGAGAGAAGCAGAGATATAATGCATATACATACATAATTCATCAATAATTCAGCTTCTGATTTCAGATATATACATTAGATATAGATATATCGCATTTATTTCTCTGCTTCTCTTTTGTCACTCCAATTACCAATAGCTACCAATCATTTTATTTACTTTGGGTTTCAACTTCGGTGGGATACAGCTATTGATACCCGAGATATAGCTATTGGTGTCCATAATTCACTGAGTAATTACATGATGAAAGAGAATTATATATATACATAGAGAGAGAGAGAGGTAAAATTAACAAAATCAAAAGTTGCAGCCACAACATATGTAAAGGAGTAAAAGAAGCAGAGTGTGAGAACCAGCACACAATGGCTTCAATCCTAAATACTAAACACGGACGCAACTTTAAAACCCTTGAATTACTATACACCATCCACATAACGAAAATACATGCGCCGTCCATGAGAACAACATTCAACCACTGTCTTCCATTCTCCTCAACTATTCATCTACTGTTTCAGCATTCAACCATGTTTACAAACTAAGAGGCGCGATGAGAGAGACATAAGGAATGAGAGAATGAGTAGAGAATGGATCGAAAAGAGAGAAAACGGATCTAGTAAAAGAAAACTGCATTATTGGAGTCGTAGGCAAACTGTTCAGAACGTGGGGCGTCGAGTTTTTACAATTTGGTCCTAATGTTCGAGTTATTAAAAAAGAATGAGTACAATTTGAAGTATAAATATACACAACTAATATGGATAATATTAAAACATACAAACGTGACGAAGAAGCAGATAAAGTGCATCAATTCTTTTAATATTTATTTATGGATTTAATTTATATATTATGAAAAAAAATTTATGTGGATATCCAATCACGTATTGTCATATTAATAAAAATATTTGACTTAATCATCTATGATTTTAAAAATTTTACAAATAAAAACATCAAATTAGATGACAGTATAAAACTTTTTTATATTATCAGTACATTAAAATTAATTTCTTTATCTATTAATAATTTTGTTAAATTTTATCCACCATATATTTTAACTTTAGGTTAGCCTAAGTTATAATTATAGTTGAGAAACAATTTAAAGCAAGAGCAAAGGTTGAAAGGAAAAAGAAATCGATATTGAACCCTTAAAGCGGGTGGCTCAGATGTGCTGCTTTTATTTGATATGCTTTGGGCTGAAAGTTATGCATTCTATACATTTATAAATTTAATTTGAATGCATAATCATCCAATTATATCTTATCATATTAATAAATATGTTTAAGTCTCATTACAATTATTTAAATGATTATGCAAATTAAAGGATATAATTGATTGACTGTATAAAAATATTTTATATTATCAGTACATCCAAATTAAATTCTATTTTCATATCCATATATTAAGTTAGTTAAGCTACCCAGAAGCTTGTGTCATGACTCATGACCATTTTGATGGGATCAATTCCAAAGATTTTACATGCGCAAGTATTGAGGAGTACTATTGTCATTATGTTCATTTATTTTTATTTATTTATTTTGGTTTATGAAATTCCTATTGTCTATCTTCCTATATAGAGTAGTTTTATTATCGACTATTTCTTGGTTTCGTCTTTTGGGTTTTTTTTTGGGGGGTTCTTTGTTATCTATTTTGATTAGACACTGATTATTTTGGATTGAAATGCTGATTTTTTTTTAATCAAAATCATAGGTATCCTCGAGACAATTCTGTTTGAGTTGAGTAATTTTAATGCAACTACATATTTAAGACTCAAATTCAAGACCTTTAGTTAAGTTAGGATAGCCTCCAGTTGACCTACTTGCTCATTGGTGAAATGCTAGATTTATTTAAAAGAAAAGAAAAATTTGACACTGATACATTTATTATTTAATGTCTCAGCTTGAGAGTGAACCATTTCTCGCATAATAAAATGACTAAAGTGTCAATTAATAATTGAAACAAAACAAAACCTTTTTACTGTAAGAATATCTAAGAATATCTCCTCCTTATAAACAAAAGATGGGTATTATTGAACTCTTCAATAATAATAATAATAAAAATTACAAGATTGTATGCTCATTTTATGAAGTTGAACTTCCATCTCTGTCCAAAGTATTTACTACTTGAAATATGCTCCCTTTACTTTACTTTTGTTTCATATTACTTTTGATGGCAGTGAAAAATATTTTGTAAAAATTGGCTTCATGCAAAGTATATATTATAACATGTGCCATCATTATAAACATGTTGCCCAGCCCAAAATATTTTCCAGCCATTTGAAGTTGAGGAAGGAAGATTGAACATTTACTCTTTAGATAGTTTACATTTTGACTATATTCTCTAAACTTGTATAATATTTGTTGGTCATAATTTTAGACTTAGCTTATGTTTGATTCAAGTTTGTTTTCGTAAATAGGGTTGATGGAATAGTCCATGAATAATTAGCTCAAACAAATATGTGATAAAAAGCATATAAAATTTGATATCTTGTACTATAAATGTAGTTAGGCAACCAAGTGTAAGCCCAATGGGCTATGTTACTAAATCCTGTGATAGAAGGATTCGATAACTATATAAAGGTATTATATTTGCAGTTGAGACATTAGTTTAACGATGGATCTGTCTACCTTTTACTAACTATACTTGGATTCAATATTAGACAGAGATTAGTTTGTAATATATGAATCCTCCCCCCTCTCTATAAAGGTGTGTGTGCATTGACAAGAAAAAAAATGGTGTTAGATCCCCTTTAAATTTTAACTATACGAAAACATATTTGAAAACCAAGGGTATGTTGCCAATAGACACATGTCCTTTTATTTTCTCTAGTTGCCCCATTGAATAACCGCCCAAGAAATAAGGTATAGAAAGGAAAATCTTGCACAAAATCAAGTAATATCAACTATAGCACAAATAGGCATGCTTCCATTTATTACTATTCATGAATTGGTGTTCTAATATCATATATTGAAGACCTATGGGAATCGGATAAAGTCTATGGATATAAAATTTTCTAACAAAACTAACTATGGCCTTTGATCATTAATAAATGAAAGTTTTGTTCATCAAAAGCAAATTTGAGGACGGAGGTTTGAATTTTTAGGGCTTAAAATTTAGGGTTTGGGGAGAGAAAAAAAGAACCTACTTTACCTCTTGCTCTCACATGGTCATGTCCAAGCAAAACTATTCATGCATGCAGTTCTGCATCTTCGTTGTTCTCTCAATCCCCTTATGACCTTGTCCTTTAAAATTAAAACAAGGGAAATATGTTTTGAATTCATAAAATATAGGTATTGTATAGATATCGTATATTCGTGTGAGATTGTATAAGCATCGAGGTGAGATAAATACAATATATGTTTATGCTAGAGTGATGTTGTATGTACGATGTGCCATAATGATAGTAACACTTCTCTTAAAACAACATCAGTAGTTTGGTACAATACAAACACTTCAACCACTGTGATCATATAATATACTGAAAACAACGTTAAAAAATAGTGTCTGCAATTTGTAGTGACATTTGTGGCAGACTTATAAGTAACAAGCAGAAAATATTGTTGCTAAACTCAGGCCAAAAAATGCCAGTTCCTAAGCATGGGAACATCAGTATAGCCTCCTCCGCCAAATGACGCTCTTGCATTGATCTTAATTTATTGACGCCATTTAAGTGAGCAAGCATGGTCATTTTCAAGGTCCAGACCTGGAACCAGAGCATGAGGGCAGCCCAATTGCTATGGGTGGAGATATGGACCCAACAGAGAGACCCATGACTTATGTGTCAGCGACAGGCAATAGTGGGCTAGTTAATGGTTCTGTGAGGCCCAACAGCATAAGGGGAGCTCTTGCTTGGGCGCGTGACTTATACACAGGAGGCTGAGTTCGCTAGTTGGTTGACAGATCTAGGAACTGAGAATAGGAATTTGTAAACTGAAAAAATGAAATAGCATTGAATTGAAATTTCTGTGTGATTGTATTGATGTATTTTCTGTGTATAATTGCAGGGAAATGACAAGCAAATCAGAAAGGAATGGACAACAAGTTAAATTATATGAATAAGAAATGACAAGCAAACCCCACTGTTAGAGTCTGAGGTGAACCTCCAAAATCCCTTAATAAATTATACTTAATTCACACTACACTACTCATTCCTCGCACCCAGTTTGTTGCAACCAACTAGCCAACTTAGCCTCCAGTGTAGAAGTCACGCGCCCAAGCAGGAACTCCGCTCATGCGGTTGGGCCTAACAATCTCATACAACCATTCACAGGCCCACTATTCTCTCCAATTGACTTATATATGAATAAGGCAAAGTTTGCAGATCTGAGAACACTGAAGTCGAGGGCAGGAAATGATCGTCCCGCTTGGCCCCTTCCTTAACAAGCCAGTCTACACAGCAATTACCTTCACGCGAGAAGTAGCCAAGGTGAGCTTTCCAGTTTGTAGAAAGAAGCTCCTTAATTTCCCAATCTAGGGTTGCTTACATGTAGGAAAGAAAATAGGCCAAGTGACTCATGGGGAGCCTTCAGCCTAGCTTACATTAGGCCTACCTTAACTTAACCTATTTAGTAATTAAGTCAAGTCAATGTTGATATTACAAACCCATGATATAACTCTCAAAATAATTTTCTCACACTCACACACACGGAGATATAGAGAAAGAGGAGCTTTTATTCACAAAAACACACTTCATTGATCATTCTCTCAACAATGTACGTGGTGGCCTTTATATAGGCATAGAACACAAATAAAATAATCATTCTTAATGCTAAAGAAAGTGCTTTGGAGGTGCCCATCCAAGTTGGAGCAGCAAAATTTAATTTTGCAACTTTCCATTGACTATTCAAATGCTAAACATCTTGAATTCTCTAGCAACTATAATTATCCTCCATCAAATATGTTGGCAAGATAAATTCTATAACTATCTCTTTAACTTTTCAAATCTTGATTAAGAAACAACTTGGCAAGCTTATTAGCTTGGGTATAATTGGTCTTCAATTTGGCCACAAACTCTTCGATTTGGGCTCATGAAACTTCTAATGGATAAATAAGCTTATTGGATAAATTTAGTTTAACAATTTCTAACAGTCAACACTTTTTCAAAAGCATTTTTAACCAAAAGGCTAGACTACAGGCTTCACACAAAGCCCATTAGGGGTAATAAGCTAGCCTATTTATATTATATTTTAGAAAATCTAATAAATATTGTATTAGATTTTAGAAAACCTAATGGGCTATGCAAAAAACCCATTAAGTCTAACAAATTGGCCTATTTGTATTATATTTTATTATTATTAAATAAATTATATTATTATTTAAAAAATCTAATAATAATTCAAACTTTTTAATCTATTTAAAAATAGATATTTCGACATATTTAAAAAACTTTTTGGTCTATCTAATTTAGGAATATATTCTTGACCTATATAAGAAAAGGGTTTTTGATCTATTTAAAAGGCTTATTATCAAATAAGTCTCTAAATAAGTTTTCGAGTCATGCAAGACTTTTAAAAAAGTCAAATTTAGCCTTTTGAAAAAAAAAGCCTACGTTAGGTTATAGGCTCGAGCCACATATTTGAAATACAAGGTAGACCCTTTTAAGCTAAAACCTAACCTATTTCCACCCTTACTTGCAGATGATTCACTGTAGTTCCTAGCCTCACTAACTCAGATGCTAGAGTTGGAATGACAAATTGGCTCCCTTATACCCAATTCTCACGCTGAATGATGAGTGTTATTTGGACACATATTTTGGGTTACATATACTAGAATTTACAGGGAAAAAAAAAAAAAAAGAAACAAGAAAAAATTGTTTTTAACCACTTTTTTATTCTAATCTAGAGAACACACACAAAACAATAAAAAAAACCTCAACGTTCACTTAATACTACCTTTTGATCTCCAAAAATATCTCTTTTTCCTCATTACAATGTGGTGGATGCCACATAATGCAGTTGGGTTTGAACCACACAACCAGAAAGATAAAAGTGAAAGTGGATTTACACAACTAGACTCACTCCCTTATAGTTTTAATGGAAAATAGTTAAATAGGATGACCTTGCCCCAAACTGATGTAACAAAATATAATTCAGCTATATACAATCATTACAAAGTAGTACAACCATCGGTTTTATAATGATTACAAAATTGTATAACATTGTATGGCTCAATTAACTATATTTTATGTCACGGCACCTAAGGATACAAGTACCATTTAAAGGCACTGTAGAGTTACCCAATTTTAATTTAGGGTAAATAGCAACTACATCCCAAGGTTTCATGATATAACAAATAACCCTAAACTTATCCAAATATTACCACTTGCCCCAACTGATTAATGATTTAACGGTCAAGTGGGAATATTCCAAACGAAATATTCTCACTTGACTAATTAATGTCACATATTAGTTATCCAAAAAGAAAAAAGATAAAAAAGGGTGAACGGTTGGGGGAAAAAAAATAGCCCGTAAAGGCCGTTGGATAAGAAAGCTTAAAACTGGGCATGATGTTAACTCCATGAAGGAAAAGAGAGCTATAAACTCCTCCATCACACACACACGCGCACACACACACACACACATCCACAACCCTATTCAGAAACCCATCATAGCATATAACTGAAAGCATTTCCAGCAAAACCCAACACAATTTCTATCAAACCCAACAAAATTTCTGCCCAGTCAGCACCAAAACAGAGCATCATATATCAGTATATCACAAACCACAAACCCAAATTACTCTACATAAAATCGAACAGATTACTCAATGAAGCAATAAAAATATTTTTTCCTTCCATCCCTAACAGAAAATAAAGGCAAAGGTAGATACTTTAACTTAAAAATCTCTGTAACTCACTGTGCTCTCAACTGGGCATGAGGCCTTTCTTCTGCTGTTATTCCCACCATGCTCTCACTCTGCTCCCAATCTGTGTCCTGCAAGTTTATTTGGGGTGTTATGGCGAGATGGAAGTTGGTTGATGGGTCTGTCAGAGAGTGAAATTCCAAACAAACTATGAGCCTGTTCTTCGTTCTTCATCACAATGACAGCCCTTCACTTCTTTTTCCTTCCATCTACAGTCCTCAGGAACTCGCTCTCCAAACTGGCAACAACTCAGAACCCAATTCAGCAAAAAAATTGCACCTTGGAAAACTCATTTGCTCAAACCGTGAGAAGGATCTTCTCAGCAGCTCGAAAATCATGTTGACTTTGCCAGGCCCACAGAGAGAGAGAGAGAGTTTTAGTTTTCACAATGGAAGTGTGGTACGTCAGTACGGTTTGTTTTTGTGAGTGAATTTGATTTAGCGTGGTTTACAAATTTTGACCATGTTTTAGATTGTGTGATGGGGGCTAACAGTCAACATTAGTCTCTGCATAGAGCTGGAGCGGAATGCAATATTTGTCTAAGTTTGGGTTATCTACTATATTATGAAATTTCAGGGGGTATAGTTGCTATTTACCTTTTAATTTACTGCTTTCTCTTATCGTGTTACCATTTAGGAGCACGTTATTTAATATTAAATATATATAAAGAACACCCTTACTCATGTTAATTGTGTATTTTGATTTATATTATCTTATTATTCAGCTAAAAGAAGTTATACGAACTGAAAAATTCTCAAAATGCACCTATCCATCATTTTTCCTTCAGTCATTTAAGCAGTACAGGGACAGGATGCCAACAGCCAGAGCAGAGCAGAGTTCAGACAAAGCAGTTTGGAATAAATCATTTCCAACGTAACATGATGCAAGAGCACTTTTCATACGGAAAACCCATCATTCTGAAGCAACACAGGTTAGAGAATAAACCAATGTTCAAATCCAATCAGAAGAAGAAACTGTAGCATTATGCACGACAAATTAATTAGTCCCTCTTTGTCTAATCTACTACAAGTCAAAATAAATCTTCAGATGAAGGATATAGTTTGGCAGTAAAACTATTTACCTAAACATGACATTCCTCCAATGCCTCAATGAGGCTCAAATCCATGAAATAAAACTATTCATCAGTAACATCAGCTGGCAGTCTATACGTGCGAATGACTCGAATCTGAAGCAAAAACAAAGTGGTAGTCAGAAAACTAGCGAGTAATGCTTTTTGGCAATACTAATTTTGGCAATAATACATGATAGTTGACTGTGATTGGTAAAATAACCATGTTACTTTTTACATGGAACAAATAGTTATGCCAATATCATTACTTTGTTCCATTGCTCAAAATTGATCTCATGTTTGAGAGATAAATTAAAAAAAGAAAAGCGAAAAAAAAAAAAAGAGCAGACCGAAGATGACAAAGGAAATAAATAAATCACCAAATAAGCACAACATATTAAGCAAATCATATCAAGGTGGGCAGGCAGATAAACCCAGGATATGGCATGGCTAAAACCCTAAAATGGAAGAACAGAGCATATAGATTGCCTGAGCCAAAGCATAAATTGTATGCAAGATTCTAGCATAATCTGTTCCAAGCATTTGAATGACCAGATCTGCCAAAAATGTTCCCCATAGCCTGTTCCATAAGCCAAATAAAATGGTCAGAAATACCCACTAATTGTGCCTCAGATAGTCACAAAATCTGAAAGCAAGGAGGAAATGGAAATGCTGCTGACAGGTGTTAGTGGTGCATTGTATCAAGAAAGAAACAGTTAACAGAGTTTGCCAATGATTTAACAGAAAGCTGTCTAATGACTGCTGATATTAATGGAAATTGAAAAACGGTCCCATTGACCATTGGACAACGAGAGAAAAGACAGAAGATATAAGGTAAAACATAATCTATATAGAAGCACCAGATTATATCTGACACTGGCAAGGACTAAAGGAAAAGAGTTTGAAGCTTTTTCTTTCACTTTTAGTTTTAGACCCACACCACACCAAAAATGAATATTGCATACGAGACCATGACCACTTTGAAAAGTTGCCAATTTCTCTTTAAGTGAAAAAAAATAATAATAATAAAATCAGACTCTGGAATTCATAGCAGGGCAAAAAACATGCACACCAAATTATACAAAGAATGCTAATTTTTCCCTCTTTTTGGTGCTATAGAGGTAAACTAAACTATCTACAATAACAGAAATCACAGAGCACAGAGTGTGTGAGAGAGAGAAGGCGCAACACAATGCCAACTAGCTTCTTCTTCTTCGTCTTTTTTGTTTTCTGAGGAAACTCAGATTCCTACATGCATATTCTTATAAAAAGAGAACCTATGATGTAGAGTCTGATCCTTTCTCAATTCTCAACTAAAACACCACCACAGCCATCATCAAGAAGGAAGTGCTACCATCTTGAATAAAGGAAGTGAAGACATCGATTCATATGGTCAACAAAAATATATATAATTAATTCTTCAGTCTTCCATCTAGAATATGAGCAAGAACTGAAGCTGGGGTTTTTCTTTAATCAACATCTAAATATCTCTGATTTATTTTATCAGTTAACAAAACACTCCCCCTCCCTAACAAAGAATTTAAGAACGCAAACATTTTGCAATTCATAAAAAAACAGTAGTAACAGAGAAGCAAATTAATATTACAAAAATACAAAGCTGAAAGAAATTTATATGTTGAGGTCCAGGACATACAGAGGTCCAAATAATGTGATCATGCTTCTAAAACTGAGATATCTTGATGCAGCACCAAGAAAACCCTGGAATATCAAACTTCATATAAGAAACATAGTAACATACAATAAATAAACAGAAACAGTAGTTTATTTTTTGCACAAAATCCATGTACATCAGAAAGTCTGTCAAAATAAAACAGTAATAAAATTATGCTTAAGGTGATTTGTAAACGTCAACATAAACTCTCTGAACCATAGAATCACATATTGAATTTAATTTTGATTCACATTCACTGTCCATGTAAGAAATTAACACTAAGAGAGAATTGATGCTCCCATATATTAGAACATTTGTCAAAATCTATTACTACAAAATGCTTTAGCTACTCTATTGATATAACTAATGGCGTATACTGTATAATGTTAAACATCGACCAAGAATCAATGAACTCACTTCATATTTGGCTATTTAACTGATGTATATCAGAAATTCAATTCTATCTGTCAAATATAATAATTTCCTACCACTTCCTGTGAAAGAATTAATTAGAAGCATATCAATTTGTGCTGTTAGGCACCTGTTTTGCTGCAAGCAAGGCCGCTCTGGATTCTAGATTCATAATAGCAAAATGTCCCCCCTGGAAATCATAAAGAACAAAATGCAAGTTTAAGTTATACTTGAGAGATATTACTCATGCTACCAAAAGGCCCCCCACCAATACCAATCTGTACCTTCTTGATTAACTCTCTCTTAATCTGGTACTTAGCAGCTTCTGCAAGCACTTTCCCAGATAATTTCCTTGCTAACTACAAGTCAGCAGCTAGTCATAAAATGAGAGAGAGAGAGAGAGAGAGAGAGAGAGAGCAAAATGAAATCTTTTGGAGATAAATTAAAGACAGAGAATAAACAGATGCAGGTATCATTCAGTTACCAATTGATATATCTTTGCCAATGTGAATACACCACTTCCCTTTAAATGACAATGAAGAAATAAGGAATTAGAAAGAACACTTCACCTAAAATTTAAGAACAAATTAAAAATAGTAACATGTAAAGTGAATCATATACTAGGTAACGATTAAGGAACCTTTAAAATAATAGATCGAAGGTCTTCTGCCCCAACTTTTAGAGCAGCGAGAGACTGCACTTTCCATTGACTGAGTCCAAATTGTAGACTGCCCTGACCGCCAGATGCCGTGCATATGTCCAACAAGCCGGGATAGTTTTCTGATTCTTCTCTACAAGAGTATTGAAGCTTTAGACCATCACCATATAAGTATAAAAGATTTTGTACTTTTTTTTTCCCGAAAAAGAAAAAAATAAAATAATAAAAACAGTTACAGACCCTGAGTTGTAGTGCAACAGGTGGAGGAAAATTTCTAGTTCAAGGTCATGAGTTGACAATTTGGTTGAGCAAGTAATATTCAGTTTGCTCCTGAGTTGAAGCAATACACTTCTATAAGATGGCCTCCAGCCCCTGCGAATAACAAATGAATGTAGAATTATTAATATATAATGTAAAAAGAGAAGCAGAAAAAAATATAAATAAATAAAAGAAGCAACCTTAACGTAGAGCGGGCATCGGCGGCCAGGAAGAAAAAGCGGGACTCGAGAGCAGCTATGAAGTGTTGGCGTTCTTGAAAGTCGACTCCAATCATGGCTCGGTCGACGTCCTCCACTCTATTTGAGCTTGTGATGGATTTTAGCAAAGGGCTCAAGTAGCTACTTGATTTGATTTCATTTTCAATTGATGATGCACGATTACCAAACATAAACATTACATTACATATAGTAATTAATATTATTAATCAATCTAAAGCTAGATGAGAATCAATAAAGGGAATTCAGTTCACCTCACCTGGGGCCGAAAAGTATTGTTTCAATCTCACACAACTCGGACTCAGTGGCAAGTTCAAGCACCGAGCGAAGCTCCGGATCAAAGGGATGGCTGTCTCTCGAAGAAGAAGAAATTGCATTTGCATTTGCATTTGTAGCTTCCACCCGAAAGCTTAACCTCTGATGAAAGAGCTTGCCAGTCCCACCATTTACCGAATTACGATTGGGTGTCTAAAATAATTGAATTGAGATTAGGGTTACGGAAGGCTCTCTCTCAGTTCACTTGAAAAAATGACTGATTATGATTTCGAATAGAAATAAAATTAGAGAGAGATACGCTGACTGACTCCTACTACGGCAACACTTACTGGGTAAGGGTAACCGCAAGTGTACGCGCAAAACAATTTGGATCTCTGTCTACAACACCCCAACGACAACAAGGACAGGTTCAACGCCACGCTCATCTTCTCCACCAATTTCTACCTTCCTTAAATTCTCATTTCTCGAACAACAATGCCCTGCTTCTGCTTCCCTCCTTGTTGTTTTTTATTCTTCTCCTTAAATTGAATGCTCGTCAACCACACATATTGATGCGATTAAATGATAACACTCTTTTAAATGGGACATCAAAATTTAATTCTAATTAAAATTATTTTTTTTAGAGTTTAATTATTATGTATTAAAAGTATAAAATAATTTTACACTGTCAACCAATTGAAATAGAAGAAAGTGAGAAATCATAATAGGTCACTCGTTATAATAGGTGATTATTTATATGAATTGTCACTTTTTATTATTTTTATTGACTAACAGTATAAAACTCTTTTATATTATCGATACATTTAAATTAAATTTTTTTATAGCAACAAAATAAAAACTTTAATTCACATCAATTCTTTAATAATAATTAATTTATATTATTATTATATAAAGTATTTTACTACTCTACCTACTTTTTGGTGAAAACATATTTTTATTCCTTTAAAAAAAAAAACCAATATTTGGCCATTTTAAATTAGGATTTAGGATCAATTTGAACTATTATATAAATTATTAGAAAACAATTTGTCTTATAAATTCTTCAAAAATATTGAAAGTGGACTAATTTGTTTTACAATTTTAATGATAAGAAACTTTGATATGTGTTTTTTTATTTTTGAGGGACCAATTTATCTGGTTTTTTTGACAAAACAAGAACCAATTTGTAAGTTTTATCTCATTTATATTTAAACCAAAAATTATTTCATAATTCTTTTTTGAAATTGCTGCTCTTTTTTTCTTTTATTGATTTACATAAATTTTAGATTAAAGGAAAAACTTGTTGTAATTTAAAAATCAGGACATATTTCCCTAATTATTAAAAATTTATTTACATATAACTCACTAATAAAATAAACCTAAAAATAGAACCAAAGTTATGACCATATGTTATATATTGGTATCTTCCCATTATTTTGCATCTCATTTAAATATTGCATGTTCAATTAAGGAGAGAAGTTTGGGATTCAAAATTTTATGCTTTAAAACACTCGTGTTTAAAGCGAATAAGAATTGAATTTAGTAGAAGAAGTGGTAAAAGGAGATTCAAATATCAAATGAGAGAGATATTTACATTCGATAACCAATTGTATATCTTACAGAATTACTTCATATTTGTGGGAAACTAAAAAAAATGTGATTAGGGAGTGAATATTGCCATAGTCTTTTAGTTACATTCATTTTGATATTCCTAAAAAGTCTTTAATTAAAAATTGTGTTAAAATTTTGTTTATTGCTACTTTCATGTTCTAAATTATATTTAAGAATAAAACCTCAAATTAGCTCTTAATAGAGCTGTGGGGCATTAATTTGGTCTTAAAAAAAGTTATGAGACATCAATTTAATTTTCGAAAAATTTTTAATATCAATTTAATCTTTGAAAAATTAAAACTTACTTCAATTTAGTCCAAAAAATTAGAAGATATTTGGACTAACTTGAAATGAGCTTTAATATTTCAAAAACTAAATTAGTGTTACAAATCATTCAAGAATTAAATTGATATCGTGAATCTTTTGAGGGCTAATTTGAGGTTTTACTATATATTTAATAATAATTATGCTAATTAATATTAAATATAAAGATAAACTATTTTTAATTTAATAATTTTGAAATAAAATTAAACAATCAAATCAAGCCGTGTTATGCCAACTTCGTTTGCAAACTAAATCAAATATTTTTGTAATAGAATTGTATTTGATATTTTTCTTAATACAATATTTCTAGGTATTTACCTTTATGTGGCTATATGTATCCCATATTGTTAGTCTTATAACTTCTTACCCCTTACTTGGATAGCATGGAAATGAGAGGAAAGAAGTGGGAGAAAGAGAAAATAGGAATTTTGTATTACCTGAATAGCAGAGAAAATAAAAAAAAAGAAAAAAATATGTAAGTCCCACCTCAAAATGTTTTCTCTCCTCCATTGATGAGAAGATTGGAGAAATAAGATTAATGATTTAAATTTATCACTTTGCCCTTTTAATTTTTTTTTAGTCATATAACACAAATTAGTAAAATTATCTTTTATATCCAATTATATTTTTTTCCTATTTTTTTTCTTAACCAATCAACAGGAAAGAAAATATACTTTTTTTATTTTCTTTCTTCTTATTTTCGCTTCTTATCCAATCAAATGGTTAGTCTCTAATAAATTTTTTTTCAACTTTTTGAATGCTTTCAATCACTTTTTTGACAAAAGCAAAACAAGAACTTTTAGATATTATATTTATTATATGTGTCAAATATCATGTATTTTTATTTTTCAATTTTTGAGATTAAGACTTATTTTTAATTTTTATCTATTGCTACGCTCATATTTCCTACTTATATTTAGTAATCATAGTAATTGATATTAAATATAAAAATAAATATGATCAAACTCTTATCTCAACGCGCAAAAAATCCTAACCAAATCTAATAATTAACTTGTATAAAAAAATGTAGTAAAATAGGTGCTGCAAGTGATGTATCATCATGGACTTTGACATCCAATGGTCAAGATCAGTCTAAAGCATCGATAGACCAATTGCAAGAATGCACTATAGTAACTCTTTTTCAATTTTCATCCTCTTCTTCCTCATTCTCCTCCCCTTTCCTCTATCATCGCCACTGCTCGCCTACCCCCTGTGTCGCTCGTCCACCTACTGAAACTCCCCAAGGCTCTAGAGGAACACCACTGCTCCTCCCCATCCTCAAATGATGGTGACAGTGCTGCTGGCCTCGGCCTCTGAGAATAGGAAGATCTTGTGGAGGCTGCTGTTGAAACTTGCAATGTTTCTATGGATGTTTTTTACGGCCATGAAGAAGGAGAAGGCGGTGTTGGCGGTTCGATTTTTGCAGTGGTCACCGGTGAGGAGGTTGCTGAGGAAGGCGCAGCAGGGACCTGGAAGCATGTTGTTGATGATGTCGAGGATCAGGAATCCAATGACGAAGATGGCAACAACGCATGGGCAGGTCTTTTTTGTAATTGTAGGGTCGTCACCGAGATCAGGGGCGTAGCTGATGAGAAAGATGGCGTCGGAGAGGATGGAGGCAACGGTAGTGGTCGGGGAAGTTAATCAATCATGATCAAAAGGAGTTGTCAAGATAGGTTTAGGAAGAGAGAGGCACATTGTCACAACTATAGAAAACAATTATGTGCATCAGCATCCACAGAAGCACCCAAATCTAATGGCTTAAATTCAAGGTGCATCCAGCATTATAACAAGAAGCATCACAGTTTTCTCTAGTAAAATAAAATTTAGAAAGTTTGATCAAAGAAAAATATGATATTCTCTTCTTACCATATAAAATATAGGTAATTTTTAGAGTTAATAGGTTAATTTTATTTTAAAATTTAAAATTATGAAATTTAAAATAGTTAATTTTTGTATTTAATATTAATTCATATAATTATTAAATACAAGTAAAAGTATGGGAGTGATAATAAATAAAAATTCAACACAACTTTTAATTAAGGATATCTTAAAAACATCCAAATGAAATCAATAAAAATGGTAGGACAATAGATATAAGGGTGTGATAATAGCCACTTCCACATGATTAAATAGCTAAAATCTTTAAAAATAATATAATAATGATAATTTAAAAATATAAAATAAGAGGTAGGTAGGATAGTAATAATAATAAGGATAAATACCAATTACACCCGTTAAGATTTTATGATATTACACATAGCCCCAAAGATGTTCAAAAATTGCGCTCTACCTCAATTAAGTTTTAACTTGACAGCTAAGTATGAATATTTCTCACTAAACTAACCTATCCTTATTAATTCAAAATCACCAAGAAAAAAACTATAGTAACTTGTTGGTTATATAAAACAAATGGCTTTTAGTCCCTATAAATATAGGTAATTTTAATTTTGGTCCCTCTAAAATTTTTGTTTTGGTTTTAATCAATCTATTTTTTTCTTTTTTTTTAATCCTCATCATTTTAAATATTGGTCCTTATAAATATTTTGAAATATGCATTTATTAATATCAGCATATAGTTTTAAGGGAATCCAAATTAACACAAAGTCAGAACAAACCTTTTTTCCTTTTTTCTTAATTTGCATTGTGCCTAAAAACACAGAGTTGCAGTTCATCAATTTGAGAACAAAGGAAAATTACAAGATATCCCATAAAAAAAGCCTTTATATTTCAAAATGAAAATTTCTGACCATCCAATGAAATTTATATACTTACTCCACTTACAACATCAAGGTCCCAAATTAATATTGAGTTAAGATATGATAAGAATGTTTGAACAATTTTATTATTAAAACTGAACTAATCGATTTTCATAAAATAGGAATGAATCAAAACTAATTTATTTTGATTTCGAGTGGTTGTTAGTTTTTTGGTATCAATTTTTTATTTTAATTTGGTTTGGATCGATTTTAAACACTCTTGACTGATTCTTATTTGCCTTGTACTCTACTCTCTCTTTCTCTCTTCAAATTCATCTAGATCTAGCCCTCTAACATCACTTTTCTTAAGAAACATGACATATTCATTGCCAGGTCTTTAAATAGTGAAATCAAGAACATGGTTGCAATAACCAGGGTCAAGGAGTACTCGGTCCGCTACTAGTTCAAAGATAGTTTGGTATAGTAACCAAGTGAATACAAGATTGGCAAGGAACATTAAGAAGGGTTGTCTTTTTTTTTTTTTTTATTGGATAACTAACAACTTATGTAATGTTAGTTAGGTGAGAATTAGCTCCTAAGTCAAAACTTAATTAGGTTACAGTGCAATTTTTGCATAATATTTGAATTATGTGCTATATTATGAAGGTGGTTGATCTAGTGTTCTACCTTTTGAGAGGGTATGTTACGCTTCCACATAGCTACATGGTATAAATTTGTCGATCTCAGCCTCCCAAATCATTCCATACATGGCCCAATCTTAGCATGCCACATGGAACCACTAAATCCACATAAGATTTCTCAAGTTAAAGGACTGAAACACCTTTACTCAATTAAATTTGAAAACTAAAAGCCATTATCATTTTTTTATTATTATTTCAGCTTATTAACATCTTGAATCCACCTTATCTTAACCTTTTCGGATTGAACAAAACAAGAACCCTTACTCCACCATCGTGCTGGTCTGTCAGGGTAGTGAGAGAAAAGTAGTCCAAGGACACATGTCATACAATTTGTGCCACAGCCTAATTCTTTGAGATCAATGCGCAAATTAAGTTGGAAAAAATAGTAACACCAGTGAAATGAATTAAACTTAGTGTGGTCGGGTACAGGCAAGCCTTTTCATGATTCACAGTTATTGACACGAAAGACATGCTTATTTGTTGGGCATGGTAATCGCAAGCACTAACTCAGAACAATAGTCGAAATTCAAGTTTTAAATCCAAATCATGGCACCAACGAAACAGGAACTAACCAAGCTATAGGGGTCAACTATGGATGCTACACAAACCCAGTGAAACAGGTTTGAGCCTAGCTATAGTGGTCGAACCTACACAGTGCGTGTAAGATGAACCAGCATAGTGATGCGCAGAAGACGAACCAGCGCGAAGAAAACGATGCGCAAAAGATGTGAGAGGACAAGAATAGTGGTGGAGTTTGAACGTGTGGGGAGGTTGGGTGAAGGTGGGATTTGATTAGGATTATTGTTTTATATTAGAGTTCTTGAGATAGGGCTTTACTGTTTAAGAGTTCTTGTTCAATCTAGAAAGGCTAAGATAAGATCGATTCAATATGTTAATAAGTTAAAATAAAACAAAAAAAGAAAATGGATTTTAGTTTTCAGATTTTAATTCAGTAAGGGTGATTCAGTTCTTTAACTTGAGAAATCTGATGTGAATTTAGTGGTTCCATGTGACATGATATGATTGGGCTATGTATGAAATGGTTTGGGAGGCTGAGGTGGACAAGTTTATATCATGTAGTTGCATAACACTGGTCCTTGCAAGAAGGGTAACAATGCCCTCTCAAAAGTCAGGGTATTCGAGCAACCACCTATTATGAAACCTCAAAGATTGTAATTGCTATTTATCCTAATAATAATAATAATAATAATAATAATAATATTGATATTAAAGTAAGGTGTAAACTAAAGTATAAGATAATTTCCACGGACCCAAAAAAAGATGATTTCATATATATATATAAGAAAAGTATAAGGCGATTAGTGCGCATAAGATGAAAAAGAAAGGTTTAATTAGATGGTATGTGGTATAATTTGACTAAATTTTTTATTAGATCTGTATTGTTTAAAAGGTTTTAATCAACTTTTTGTATTATATAAATTTTGTAATCAAATCCTTGAAATAATCTAATATTACAAAAATTATAGGTCTTTACATAATTTTATAAGCTCAAATATAAAAATTTATTCAATTTTACAAAGAGTTTTATAATAATAGATTGCTCCAAAAACTCTATTACTAAATTTTATTTAATACAAGGATTTGAATAAAAATTTTTAATTTATAAAGACTAATTAAAAATTGGATTAAGTTGTAGAGGGGTGTTTGTTAATCTCAAAAATCATGTTAACATGGTATAAAATAAAACTAGTTATGTTAACTGGTATAAAAATCAACTAATTTTTTATTAAATATTATTTGATACAACAATTTAAAAATTAGTTTAATATACATCTTTTTCTTCTTTTTTATTATTACAATTCTTATTATTTTATACCTCATTTTTTAATTATATTATTAAAAAATAATCTAGCTGACTATGACGATCGACAGTGATGGATGGTGCTAACTAGTGGCGACGAGTGGTGGAAAATGGTGGTGGTTAGCGACAACAAAAGGTAGTAGATGGGGTGGCTGCGGCAGCAACGACAGACAATGGTAGACATTGGTGGATGATGGCAATTAGTGGCGACCACGATGGTAGTCAGTGGTAGGCGGTGGCGGCCACGATGGTAGTCAGCGACAAACAATGGCGGCCGGCGGATTGTGGTAGACTGCAGCAGTGAACAGTGGTGGACGATGAGGGTGAATAATTAATAAGATCAATAGATAAAAAATTAATTAATGTGAAATAAAAGAATAGTAGTAAAAAAATAAAATAGTAAAAAAAAATTGAAATGAAATAAAATTAATTTAAATTTAAATTTTTAAAAATTAATTTTAAATTTAAATAAAAATTAATTTTAAAATATTTAAATAATTATCAAATAATATTTATTAAAAATTAGACCACATTATATTTAATTAGCTAGTTTTTCTATTTTGACAAGCCATATATTTGCAGGTTAATTAAATAAAAAGAAATTGAAATATGGTTTTGAGTTGGAAATGGGAAAAAAT
The DNA here is from genome assembly GCA_031439595.1 of Pterocarpus santalinus. Lineage (NCBI taxonomy): Eukaryota > Viridiplantae > Streptophyta > Magnoliopsida > Fabales > Fabaceae > Pterocarpus > Pterocarpus santalinus. Next base: position 54,270,331 of record CM062524.1, read on the forward strand.
AAAATGAAGGTGTTGGAAATGAAACGAGAGAATATATGCGCAAGCATCTTTTGGTCCACCGGGCCACCACCATCGCCACCACCTCCAGAGCATAGCATAGCATAGCATAGCAGGGAGCACAGGGAGGCAGCAACAGCCAACAGCCAGCAGCCCTGCAGCAACCAGCAAAGCCACCGACCGACTACTACTCACATTTACATTCACAGCAGTGCACAGGTCATCTTTCTTTCTCCACTCCCTCCCGCTCTCTGTTTTCTATTTTTATTTCTTCGAACCCATTTTCTTCCTCCAAAGCCCGCAAATAATAAATTGTTCTGGAATGAATGAATGTAAATGTCAGATCTTGATTCTCCATTCCCTCTTCGTCGTGGAAACGAAAACCCCCGCTTTGCAATTCTATCGACATTGGGATTTTGGTGGAGAAACCAAATATTTGCGTCCCAGATTCTCATTCCATTGATATGGGAATTCGATTGTCGTTTTTCTGCAATACTGCTGGATCGCTCTGATTTCCTCCTCTCACAGCTTGTCCACCGCCTTGTATTACCGGCTTTTCGAACCTAGGTTTCGTCGTTTTCCAGAAATTTAATACATAAATAGGTGTTATTTGACAAATTTCGTTCTCGTTGGTTTCTGGAGTTTTTTTTTTTTTAAATAAAATTATTTTGTTTGAAAACAAACAAGCATTTAAACTTGTGAGGTTCATTCCGTTTAATCAGGTACTACTTCTACAACTACATACAAGGACACAAAATGACGCCACTTGCTTGTGTCTGATACGTGGTAAGCTTGAGCCAAAATATCATCTTTTTATAGGAAGAATGACGTGATGACAGCTGTTTTTTTGTTGGTTTTCTGAAGCCGTTGTGCTCTGTTTCTTTCTGATTTGCGTTCTAGGTTGGTAGGGCCTTCGCTTGACGATGGCAGACACTAAATCCATTGATGTGATTTTGGACTTTCTGAGGAGGAATCGGTTCACTAGGGCCGAGGCAGCATTGCGCAGTGAGATCAATAATCGTCCCAACTTAAATGGCTTCCTTCAGAAACTTACGTTGGAAGAAGACACCTCATGTGATATGCCACAAACTGATAAGGGGAAGCCGGTGCTAGAGATTCAAGGGGCCAATTATCATGATGGTGTTGAAGTTTCTAAAGAACCAATTGTGAAGGAAATAGAGTGTGGGACTGGTAGAAATGCTACCGAAAGCAAATGGAAAACTGCTACTCCATATATAGGGGAACAGAATAAATCGAATGAAGTGGTTGGGACAAGTGACAAAAACTTCACTTTCTTTCAGAGTTTTGAGGACAGTATGCTTGATTTATACTTATGGAAGTTCAACCCCAGCAATGGTCCTGTGGTGCCTCACCAAAATGATGGTGGTAGTAGGGCTAATAATACTTTGAAGGCCTCTGTATCTCAACAATCAAAATGTCAAACTAATGAAGCTGTTGTTGCAATTGCAGCCAACACCAATGCAAAGTCTGGAGAGGAAAATACTGTGCTTCCTGATAAAAAGCCCTTTGGGCTTGGAAATAGTAGTAAAACCCTTATGGAACCAAAGTACGAACTTGTGCAAAGCAAAGAACCTAGGGAACTTGATCAGCAGCTTAAATTTAACAGCACATCTCTTAAAGTGAATTTTGCTGAAAATACCTGGTCAAAAACTGATGAGAATGCAAATTCATCTTCAGACTCATGGAAAGATTGTTCTATCAAGACTGTTTTCCCCTTCTCAAAGGGGGATATATCTACAAGCTTTGATGGTGCAACTTATTCTGACAAAAAAGGGGGAAAAAGAAGGGTAGAAATTAGTGATATTAGTGATATGAACGCAGCTATGAAAGAGCAGGTGGATGAATTGGGGGAAGCTATGTGCTTGGGAAACTCACAGGGCAGTGCTGAACAGAAGAACATTGGCAGCTTAAGTTTTCCCCGTGCACCTGAAAACCAGAATGAGGAGTTTCCTAGGCTTCCTCCTGTAAAACTCAAGTCAGAAGATAAGCCCTTGGCTGTTAATTGGGAGAAGTTTGAGCGAGATGGACCAACTTTAAAAATCGCTTGCGCTGATAACACTTTACTTATTGGTTCGTATCTGGATGTACCTATCGGACAAGAAATTAACCCTTCAGGTTAGTGTATCTAGAAATAGTATTAATTTGTTCATATGATCACATATGTTCTCTGCATTGCAATTTAGTAGTTTCCTTTTTGGGGCTCAAATTATCCGCTGCATTTGTTGGTTGGTCAGGGTGATAGCTGATTTTGTGTGCTTGGTTCTGGGCTTGGAATCTAGTTATTAGTAGTTTCATTTGTTACTTTATACCCTGAATGATTCAAGTGTTCCTGCACGTGTGGGTGCCCAGAAAAAAAAAAAAAAGTTTCTATGTTTGACAATTTGGCATTTAAACTGCCAGTTGAACCACCACACGAGAATGTTCTGTAAATAGCTAATAAGAGATAGGGATTCATGTTGGCTTTTCGCATATGTTTGAGATCCTCCTCATGGCTGTACTTCCCCTCTCTTTCTGTCAAAAAAAAAAAAAAAATCCATGAAAAAGAGATAGGAATCAATTGATAAGTTTCTTGTAAGAAGGGTTGGCCAAATTTCAAAAGTTAAATACATGTATTTAATTATTTATGATATGGTGAATGTTATATAAAGGTATTAATTTGAATACAAGGAAACAGTGCTTTCTGCTAGACTTCATGCAGATTTTCAATTTCTTTTTGGTCTTTAGCCTCTGCCAATATCTTTCATATTCTAATAGCATCTCAATAGTACAAGACAAGAAGTAAACAAGGATTGGTTCTTGGTTCTCCTCCACTGTTCATGTTCTATTGAAAAATAAAAAAGTGTTACATAAAATGTATTATGCATAATTTGAAAAAGCAATATTAGCCCCACCTACCCCAAGGGGGTACCATTGTTTTACCCATTTGATGGTAAATGTTTTCCATGGGTTGAATAATCCATCTGGAATCTGGAATTGATCCTAAATCTGGTCAACTTTCTGGTCACATATCAAACTACAACTGATTGCTGATTTATTTGTTAGTAACTCTTGTTGTTATGAAACTATTTTTTTTTTCCTTATTTTTGAATCTGATTGTGTATGCTTAATTACTTGGATGAAGCACATGTTCTGGAGGCTGGCTATGACTTTTTCATATGTGCTTCAGGTATGAGGAGAGCTGCAGGGGGCAGTTGGTTATCTGTAAGTCAAGGGATAGCGGAGGATACATCTGATCTTGTATCTGGTTTTGCAACAGTATGTGATGGGTTGAGTGAATCTGTTGACTATCCAAATGAGTATTGGGACTCTGATGAATATGATGATGATGATGATGATGTTGGGTACATGAGACAACCTATTGAGGACGAAGCCTGGTTTTTGGCGCATGAAATTGATTATCCTAGTGACAATGAAAAGGGGACTGGGCATGGAAGTATTCCAGACCCTGAGGAAAGAGGTCCAGCCAAAGGTGAGGATGATGATCAGTCTTTTGCTGAGGAGGATTCTTACTTCTCTGGAGAGCAATATCTCCAGGCTAATAATGTTGCAGCAGGTACAGCTTCTGATGATCCAATTGGTCCAACGGTTTCTGAAATATATGGAAGGACTAATGATAATGATTTAATGGCTCAATATGATGGACAATTAATGGATGAAGAAGAATTGAAGCTGATGCGTGCAGAGCCTGTCTGGCAGGGTTTTGTCACTCAGACAAATGAATTCATCATGCTAGGAGATGGGAAGGTTTTGAATGATAGTGGAAGATCACAACTAGAGGATATCTGTATGGATGATGATCAACATGGCTTGGTTAGGTCTATTGGGGTTGGGATCAATGGTGATGCTGCAGATATTTGTAGTGAAGTGCGCGAAAGTTTGGTTGGTGGTAGTAGCGAAGGAGATTTAGAATATTTCTGTGATCGTGATGTTGGGCTTGGTGGCTCTAGACACTCTCATCATTATTTGGAGAAGGATTCTATTAAAAAATCTAACAAAAATAAGAAGAAAAATGGCAAGAGTGAGTTAAATAAATATGTCATTAGGGGTGATAAGGATGCGCAGTTGCAGATGAAAACTCACAATGATGGGAATGTCTCATTTCCCCTATCTTCAAAAGATGGCCAGATGGTGCAGGCTGCCTCCAATAAATCTTTATGGTCTAATAGCTGCAATGCAGATGAAACTGATGACTGTCTTATTGCATGTGGGGGATCTGATGACATGCTTGCTTCATGGAGGCAGAAGAGCGGTGATTCTTCACCTGTTAAAAGTTCTAGGGATAAGAATAATGCTAATACAGCAAGATCCACAAACTCTTCTCCAACAACAGTGTCAAATTATGGATATTCTGAAAGGGAGCATGTCAAGCTAAAAGAGGATGAAAATGGTGGCTTTGCAAGGGAAGATGATGTTGGGGCATCACTAGAGGATGAAGAGGCTGCTGCAGTGCAAGAGCAAGTAAGGCAAATAAAGGTGCAGGAGGAGGAATTTGAAACCTTCAATCTGAAGATTGTGCACAGAAAAAACAGGCATGTCTTTGGGGTGTGTGTATATATATATATATATATATATATATATATTGATGCAAATAGTAAGCATGTTTATTGCAGATGTATATCTGGACTTTTAACTATAGCACTAAACCCTTCATTTAGTAGTCAAGAAATTGCTCCGTCATTATGTCTGTCTACGGCAATCCTGGCATAGTTTTCTTTTAAATTAAGTTGATGATATTAGGGTTTGTCATGTGATTGAGAGTAATCCTGTGCTCTGGACTAGATGATTCTTGTGAACTCCTGAAGTTTGCTTTAATCCTTGATTTTTATTCTTACACTTTGAGATATGAAGAAGCTACTGTAGTTGAGGCAATATGGCTTACATGTCTCCATCGTGAAACCTCTTTCAAAGATATTGTTGAAATGGTGGGATTTTTTTTCCTGTCATGGGAATGTTTTGTGCTAATGTCTGCAGAACATTTAAGAATCTTATTTTTGTCCTACGCAAAAAGATTTTAACGAGCTTGTGATGATTTCTTGTTATATTGCAAAGTATGTATGCTTTCTTGATTGTTCAATGTTCTGCCTGTTTTGGCCTTGATAGTCTATCTTAAACCATGTTTTGTTGCTCAGAACTGGCTTTGAAGAGGACAAGAATTTCCATGTTGTTTTAAATTCTGTTATAGCTGGAAGGTATCATGTCACCGAGTATCTTGGATCTGCTGCATTTAGCAAGGCTATACAAGTTCATGACCTGCACACAGGCATGGATGTCTGTGTTAAAATTATTAAGAACAACAAAGACTTTTTTGACCAAAGCCTTGATGAGATCAAGCTTCTGAAGTATGTAAATAAGCATGATCCTGCAGACAAGTATCACATTCTTCGATTGTATGACTATTTCTATTATCGAGTAAGTGGATTTTATTGATCCGGTTAATACTATTACATTTTGCTGTCAAACCTATCAATTGTCTTTTTAGGCATATCAACATTTCTTCAATTACTCATTATTGTTTTATATTTTTCCTTTCTATACTCTCTAGTTTCTATGTCATCCATTATCTGGATTTCTATCTATAATGTTGTCACCCGATAGATTTAGGTTATGTTGAGTACTACAGTTATTTATTATCGTTTCTTCTATATATCTTCTGTATTTTCTATATTTTCCAATTTGGTGTTAATTTTACCTATAAAACCACTGTACCTAATGTTTCTAGTTTTGACAGTTTTCAATATATTCCAGGATATCATATAAACTATCAGCGCTGGTGCTAAAATTTGGCAACAATTCAATTTCCTAATCAGGACTGACCATCTAAAGTATATTCAAAGTGATGGGAAGAAATATCTGTTAAATAGTGGTCATCTGACTTCACTAATCTTCATTCATTTCCTCTTGTACTGCAGGAACATTTGTTAATAGTATGTGAACTACTTAAAGCAAACTTATATGAGTTTCATAAATTTAACAGAGAATCAGGGGGCGAAGTGTATTTCACAATGCCAAGATTGCAGGTTTGTTGTGTGCCATTTACTTAATAATGTTTAATTTTCATCGTATCTATTGTGATTGTGAACTCTTCTGAATTTATTTGTGCAGTCGATTACCATTCAGTGTTTGGAAGCACTTCAGTTTTTGCATAGCCTTGGACTAATACATTGTGACTTGAAGCCAGAAAATATTTTGGTTAAAAGCTACAGTAGATGTGAGGTGAAGGTCATTGATCTTGGAAGTAGTTGTTTTGAGACAGATCACCTTTGCTCTTATGTTCAGTCAAGGTCCTATCGTGCTCCTGAGGTTATTTTGGGACTAACATATGACAAGAAGATAGATATCTGGTCACTCGGCTGCATCTTGGCAGAACTTTGTACTGGCAATGTAAGAATAATAGATGATCAATGTATTTCAAAATGGCATCAAGTTCAAATTTTTAGTACGAAAAGATTATCTCTTAGGCCATTCAATTTCCCATGTCTAAAAGGTATAAAATGTTCTTCAAGAGTACCCAAAATTATGGATTATGTGATTGTGTTTGTTCAGGCATTTCATTTTGTTATAGAAATTAGATGTTCTGTTGTGAAAGTAGTTGTTCAGATTATTTATATCAGTGGGGATTTTTGTTTCTGTGCATTCATGGGCCAAATGATAATACGTCAGGATACATTGACTTTCTTTATGCCCGTCAGATTGTTATTATCAGTTTTTGAGTAAAAGCAGTTGTTAAAATTATCTGTTCTATGAAGAGTGCTTTTCTTTCTTTGTTGAATACATGTATAATTTTATGTTTCTTTCTCAGTGACACTAAACTAAGTATGTTGTAGGTTCTCTTCCAAAATGATTCACCTGCCACATTACTTGCTCGGGTAATCGGGATCATTGGTCCAATTGATCAAACTATGCTTGCAAAAGGACGAGATACATATAAGTACTTCACCAAGAATCATATGCTTTATGAACGGAATCAGGTAAGACTTCTATTTCTAGTTTACTGTGTAAACCAAATGGACTGGCCAGCAATCTGGAATCTTGCTCTGGATTATGCTTGTCCTGGGCCTATTATGTTTGGCATCTGGCCGAGACTGGACGTTTCATTTTTATTAAGGAAGGACCTGCTTGAAAACTCAAGTCATTGAACTGAGATGGGCTATTTTCATTTATCTATAGTTTTAGAAGGTAGATTCGCGAAATTGACTTATTAGTTGTTAGTTAAACACGTTAGCCATCTATCCAATACCTTAGTTCTTGCCATGTTATATTGAAACTGCTGTCAGCTGCCTCTGCATTGTTCACTTGAATAATTTTGACAGTAACTATACTGTTTATTGATCTACAGGAAACCAACAGGTTAGAATACTTGATTCCTAAAAAGACATCCTTGAGGCACAGATTGCCAATGGGAGACCAAGGCTTCGTTGACTTCGTTGCTCATTTGCTTGAGATCAATCCAAAGAAGAGGCCTTCTGCATCTGAGGCCCTGAAGCACCCATGGTTATCATACCCTTATGAACCTATATCATCTTGAGAGGGAAGGCGCACCTATATGTCCTAGTGTACCCTTTCACGTTCCTGCATAATGCATTGAAAGGTATTTTGGTTTTGTGGGAAATGCCTCTCTCTCCTTTCCCTTGCCAAACTGTATTCCAGTGATGAACCATATGGTCAAGGATGTAACTTCACATGTACGGTATAATTTTAGGTTTTTGCTGTCTTTGCTTGGCTTTGCTTTGGAAAAGGGAAATCTTAAAATCTTCTTGTACATGATGTGTGATAATTCTTTTAGGCTATTTAGTAATATTTTTGTGAAATAGATACTTACCAATTTTGCATGGGGTGTGAGTTGTGACCCACTGTTGGGAGCCTCAATCAAGATTAAGCAAAGCTGCTGACGCGCGAATCATTTAACGCATGCTTGTGTGGGACTTGAAACTGAATTTGTCCAAACTTTTCAGTTGGGAGCAATCGAGTTGTGTCCTGATGGTGTAAGGAACGAGCATTGTTTGGTTTTAGTGACGGCACTAGGGATTTGATAGCCAATGGGCTCAATTGAGGATGTGAGCTCCGGACAGCATATTTAGGCATTGGCATTTCATTGATTATTTTCATGCCTTCGGGCAACAGACATTTCTGAATTTGCTGTTCCTCTCTTCCTCTCTTCCGGTTCTTGCAACGAGTTAGTGTTCTTTATTAACGGCTGTGTTTAATGTGAATATTATTTTCTGTTTTCTATTTCACATAACTAATTACTAGTTTGTATGTGAGCAAATGTTGACAAACTAAACACTTAATATGTTCATACAATATGTCTAAGAAAAAAAAAATGTACCTGTACGGCGTAAATTGTTTTCATCAGAGTCGCCAATGATGCTATATATGATATCTATCGTTATATTTCATTTATCAGCTCCCGTCGGGGTGACTAACTGATGGGGACAACTTTTCACGCCGTTGTGGAGAGGTGGCTGAGTTTGATAGGAAGAGAGACCATTTGATTTGGATATAGCCAAATAGTTTCACTCGTATGCCAAAAAATGTGAGAATAATTTTTAAGTATTTTATACGGTTAACAAATAGAAATTCAATAAAGTGATATTTTGATAGATAATTATTATAATAGGTAGTTATTTATCATAATTAAGTATTTTTTTAATTTATATTGATTAATAATATAAAATTATTTTATACTGTAAATTTGTAGAAATTAAATCCAAAATATAAATAGTTTCACTTGCTGGAAAGGTAATTTTATGTCATCTTAAAACTAAAGTATGAATACCTCCTAAGGAATGGCAACGAAAAACGACCGAATTTGAAGTTTATGCAAAGTATTACTTGGATGGAATTGAAAAAGCAAATGTATGTTGCTTAGGGTAAAATATATTTAAGCCTCTTGAAATATCAGGAAATGATACTCCATTCCATTATCCTAACCCTTTGTTAATATTTGTGGAATATTTGAACGGAAAATTGTTATGGCCTAAAGCAAATACATGAAGTAATAGTTTCTACTTCCAAAATAAAAAAAGCAGAGACAAATATCTGACAGCAATCCAAGTTTTAACAAAAGTATTTAACTAAAATATTTGCTCCAGAAAATAATACAAATATTAAGTATTGCGTATATAAGTGAGTTCAAGTAACCGATTTAGAAGCAAATATTGAAACAAAGTTGTCATATTTCAACTTAATAGCATATACATGTACCAAAAAACATTTATTAATTTGGGGGCCTTGCATCATTGCTTAATTAAAAGTTCATATCTATTCAAATATATAAAGAGGGTTCTTAGTTTGTGGTTAAAACTAATTACTCGTTTAAAGATTTAAAGAAAAGTAAAGAAATAAATAAATAACATAAGAGAAACATCTTATTAATTATTTAAAAATTAAAAATAAGCATTGCAAAATGATAAAGAAGAACGTGCCACCTCTCTTGAGACGCTTCTATCCCCCTCTCGCGCTTACTCTGGAGCGCCATCCAAAACAATTTGTTTACACGAAATCTTAGGATATATCTATAAATTTATAATATGATAGCTATCGGTACAATACAATAACAAGAAACTTTGAATTTCAAAGAAGCGAAAATCTGGGGCATTAGATTGCTGAAGTACGGGGATTTTAAGTTGCGGTTGTACCTGGAGATTGGACTGCTTTTAGTATTGCACAAACGCTAAAGACGAGGCTTTGCGTCTTCTCGATCATAAAGCATTATGATACAGTGTAAATAGAGTTGTATAGAATGGAAAACGGCCAAATATATATATATAAGTTCATTACACGGGGAAACAGCATAAATTTGGAAATCTGTTGTCGAAATTCTCTCACATTGCAGCCATTTAAATGTTGGAGAATGCTACAAGAATAAGGTGTTTGACTTTGGTAAACATATTATACATTAGATGCATGTATATTCTTGATTATGAATGATTAGTGGTGGTGGCACATACAATGTTAATCAAGATTGATTTGTTGATGTACTATTAGACTTCAATAGGTGCAAGAATGCAATATATTTGCAAGGATAACAGGGGAGTTTGTATATATTATGATTTGGACCCGCGAAGACCTTTAATTGAGCAACACATCAATAATTGAGGGGGGTTATGGGGCTCTATTTGTACAATTAACAATGTGGACATCGACATGGAAAAAGTTACTATAAACGGAATTCAAAACCTAGTTGGAGATGGATGTAATGTGCTATTTTGGGAAGACTTATGGCTTGGAGAGGTAAGACTGAAAGAAAAGTTCCCAAGACTCTTCTCTATATCTCTGCAGCAACTCACACCTACATCCGAATATGGATTGTGGGATGGTTGTGTCTGGCATTGGAATCTAATGTGGCGCAGGGAGTTCTTTGTTTGGGAAGGTGATTATTTGCAGCACTTAAATAGGATGCTAGAGCAGGTCAAATTGTTTGATAACCAAGCTGATAAGGCGTGGTGGGTTCATGATAGTTCATGTAGATTCTCTGTTTAGTCTTTTGTGAAGAAATTATATGTGGAAAAGGGCTTAAGAACTCAAACTGTGTTAACTGTTAATAGTATTTGGCGTGGTCTTGTGCCTCCAAAGGCCGAACTTTTACTATGGTTTGTGGTCCAAGATGGATTAAATACAAAGGACAGGTTGAGGAGATTGAATGTGTTGAGAACTGATGACTACAGGTGTGTGCTATGTTAATGTGCAGATGAAAATTTGCCACATTTGCTCTATACATATGACTTCTCTTGGAGGGTTTGGGGTGCTTGCTGCAGCTGGTGGGGTATTGACTAGGTCTTTTCTGAAGATTCTGCTATCAAGTTTGAGTCTTGGATTGCTAAAGGCTCCACCTCATATAAAGAAGCTTTGGATCTCTTGCTATTATGTGGTTGTTTGATCTTTATGGGATATGAGGAATAAGATACTCTTTCACAATAAGAGTGTTTGCTGGCAATCTTTCATGGCTGAATTATGGAACAAATACAAGTTCTGGTGCTCAATATAGGAGGTTCTGCAGCATGCCAGAGTAGGCAACGATTTTGGACGCAGTTGTCCTTTTTTTTTTTTTTTTTTTTTTTTTAACATCCTGGCAGCTTTTTGAAGGATCTCTTATCTGGTGTAATCTGATGTGTAAGGATTTAGTGCAGATTTTGGAGTGTTTCTTCTTAGCTTTAGCCATTTCAGCGTGTAGTTCTCTTGGAAAGATCCAGGGGTCCAACATGTTTTAGGTGTCTTGTGCTTCTATTTGGTTTCCTTTGTCAGTGTTTCTTGTACTCTGTCTGCTCCTCACTTTTAGTGGGTTTTGAGCCTTTAACAAATCTATCAAAAAAAAAAAGAAAAAGATTGTATATATAACCTCGTACAAACTGCTCAATCCTCCAATCACATTCTTGTTTCAAGCATTTTGTGTGATGTTACAGTATTTTGTTTGTGATATCTACTAAAGCTTAGCATGTGTGAAGATTTTTTTTTTTTTTCATTTTTTTTTTATTTCTACCGCCAAATATCTTCAATATTTGACATTAAATGCTTGGTTTAAGCGGGTATCCGTGGGGATTACTTATAATGGGAACGGGAACGGGGATGAATTTGGTTCCCACGAGGACAGGGGATGTCCCCATTTAGTTAATGGGGGTAGGGATGGGGGATAAAATCCCCGTCCCATGGGGACTTGTAAAATCCCCGCATAAATATAAAATTACTCAAAACCCTTCTATATATATAACTATATGAAAATACCCTAGACTCGCTTTACTTTCTCCACTGTTATTCTACTTCTCTATAAGAGCGTAATTGTGGCGTCTTTTTCTCTAACCCAAATACGAAGTGGCTTGTTAAAGTTTTTATTTGGAATTTGGAGATTTGAGTTTTTGTAATATGAATATTTTTATTTTGTGATTTGGATATTTTTATTGCCTTATAACGAATTTACAATTATGTATTTTATTTGTAATTTAAATTGTGTTGGATAATGGTATAAAATATGCATAATTATGGATATTTTATTTAGACTTAAAGAGTTTTTTTTTTATATTTTTCTCTTTTTTTAGATTTTTTTTTGAGTTTTTGTTATACAAACTCGTGAATATCCATAAAGATCCGAGTCCCCATAAAAAACAGGGAATGGGAACCCGCGACAGGGATAGAGACAAGAGGCAAAATCCTAAATAGGCCCCGCGCCCCCATGAAGACCCATTGCATCCCTACTTGGGGGTGCACTTTAGGAAGAAACAATAGGATCCATATCCAAAATTGATAGAGGAAAATGTTACTTTCCCAGGAAAAATTTATGCTAACCTTCATATTGAGTGAGATGGCAAAATAATACCCACTTATCACACCAGCCAAAATTTCCCTTTCTCTTTCGATGATTGTCATGTTGGTATATTTTAGGTGGACCAGTGTAAGTAAATATTATGTTTATAAAAATTTAAATTAATTAGATGCCCAAATAATTAGAATATATTATTTAAGTTTAAAACTAGTGATCATCATTTTACCTGCTTGTATTTTTTTTTTTTGGGCTGATTTTTGGGTTTTTGCCCAAATATGAATTAAAAAAAATAGTGATCATTATTATTGTTTGACCAATTAATTATTGTTAAGCATTACTATTCTTTTTTTTTTTTTTTTATGTGATTAAGCATTACTTATTGATAAAAATATTGTTGGGTCATGTCTATGAAGTATCATGATGAATAGGTCTAGTTCATTTTGTTATTATTTATAAGTCCCTATTTCTAATTACCCTATAATGGGTGTAGTAAACTTATCAACATTAATGCATAAGAAAGTCATTAGGAGCGGTCTAGTGGTGAGCGGTTTTGCCGCTGATGTACCCAAAAAAATATTGACGTGTGAGCAAATTATCTTAGGATATAAATAGTTCTTTCTTATTTTAGGTGATCATAATTACTTTCACTAGTTCAATCATAACATCGCCACCATTTTTATTTTCAGGTATTGTTATTGCTTAACCTTTGTTTATTGTTCATGTCATAATTTGATATTAAATTGATGAAAGAATTTTGAATTGTTGAATTTTAGTTTTGAATCTAAAACTCTAACACGCCACCTCACCTTGAGGATTTTGTGCAATTTCCAGTTATAAAACTAACTTTTCCCTTTGATATATTCCATAAACAACTTCAAAATCATATATCATTGCAACTGGCAACATAGCTATGGCACATGACCATAAGCATCCTATCACATCAATGATAAATAACACACTCAATTTTTTATTTTATCTTTTCTCACAAACTCACAGAAGGTGTCGAAAATGATGATATGATAAAATCATAGACAACAACCATTCCCTTATTTAAGAGAAATATTTTTTTGTACATACTATCAATTGATATGCTTTGACATCCTGTATCTATTTTTCTCCTTTCTTCTCTTGCTTTTTCACTTTTCCTTTTCCTGTTATAATTTTTTTTTCTAATTTTATCTCTGGGTATCTGGATGTCCACAATAAAAAGTGGTACAAATAACACTCCTCCTTATTTAAATGCGAATTTGTTTGGACTTCGGATGAAGTCATCGTGCGTGCATCACAAAAATCGATGTCCGAGCACACAGGGATCTTTTGATATGAAAAATTGTACATATCTTTTTAGACGTCCGGATTGATATCTATAAATTGTAGTTTAAATAAATTGTAGTTTAGATCATAATATTAACTAAAAATGTATATATTTTTTTAATGAATTCAATATGCTAATTTAATATTTATATAACTAAAATTTATACTTATTTAAATTATATTGTCATATGTCAATTATAGTTTGTAAATTGTTATATTCAAATAACATAATTTCTTTTAGTAGTTTTGATAGTTACTTTTATCTATGCTGTTGCTTCTTAGGATCCATTTGGCACTGGCCACCCCCTGGCTTGCTCACTGAGGTGGTCTACTAGCTGCCTTACTTCTATGGAAGAACTTGCCAGTTCCCAGATTTGCGTTGCCTTCGCTAGCTGCTGTAACTCAGGGATGCTTGGGGTTGTCTCTCCTAGACAGTCCCACCTGACAGTATAAAGTCTAATAGGATAAAAGTTGATATTATAAAACTTGATTGTATAAAACTTGATAAAAATTTAATATTATATAGTGTTTAGCATGTCACTGTATAAGATATTGTATTATATAAAATATAACTAAAAAAAGAAATTATAATAAATAAAAAATAAAAAATATTAAATATTAAATTTAAAATTTAATATAAATATTTAAATATTTATTATAATTATTTTAGATATTTTTTATTATATATAAATATAATTTTATATTAAAAATTATTTATTTATTTATTTTTAATACTTTTCAAAAATATAAAAAAAATGAGAGAGAAAAATAAAGAGAAAGTTTTTATACACCGAAATTCAAGTGGACCCAATATCATATTCCTATATTTAGTTGTATTTTTTATTATATATAATTAAATTTATATATAAATATTATTTATTAATATTTATATATTTTAATAATAAATTTTTATTTTTATATTTTTATATTAGTTTGAATAATAAATTTTGTTTATATATTTTTATTATTTATTTAATAATTATTTTCCTTTTAATAAAATATATTAAAAATAAAAAAATGAAAAAAGTCCTTATAGATAAAAAGTTAATTTGACACAATACGGCCTCTTTAGGCTGAATTAAGTTATCCATGTATAAGAAAAATTTGACGGATAGGTAATACAATATTTTGATTGCACTAAATAATGAATAAGGTCATAATTTATTATATTATCTTATCCTATCATACCTAATACCGCATGCTAAACACACCCTTAAGTAATAATATTTTAATTAACTTGTGGAAATTTCGCCTTCGATTTGTTTGATTGTCTAACCCAATTGTTTGGTTACTTAGAACAAGTAGGGTAGATTTTCAATTTCTTTGGCTACTTGGGTATCTTTGAAACTCTGGAAGAATTGAAAATTTGGTTAATTTTTCTTCTTCTTTTGCAGGTCGCATCAGACGGCATGCTACATGTTTGATGCTGGTAGGTTTTGTTCACAGTACATGTCTTTCATATTCTGGACCCTCCCTCTGTTTTGTTTTCTGATATTGGTATGAAATATTTTCTCATTCAATGCGTGGTCAATATATACAGCCGAAGGTTGGTAGTTGCAGTATTGGCTGAAAACTTTTTTTTTTAATTGTGGACCATATAATAAAAAGCCGGGATGTCCCTCGTGAAGGAACATGCCCGTTCGATTTATAAGTTTTTCTAAATCTAAAAATCATTGTGAATGAATACTCTCAGTGATCTAATCCTTATAAATTAAAATTCTCAAAATTGCATAATATGAAATACACATTAGAAACTAAAACATGTTCCCCCTTAGGACAGCTCTCTTTCTTTCAGTTGAGTGTATGCATGGTTGTCATATTCAGTCCTCCTCGATCAAGCAAAAATTCTCTGGTGATCTCATCAAGAAGTACACTGACGATATGCTTTTCTGTATCCCTTATAACATCATATTTTTCGATAAATGCAAATGTCTCATCATTCCAACCTAAATCCCACATGCAGTCTATGTCTGGATCTTTATCATAGACATCATGTTCAAGCATTTTAGGCAGGTAGTCCTCAACATCAACTTGGCAGCTTCTACTCTTTCCGTGGAATTTTAGCCTCTCCATGTCTTTATTCAGCTGCCTAACCAAGTCATCCAAAGATCTTATGTTCATGGTAATGATTGATATCTTTGAACATGTGTGAATTTTGAGTTCCTGCCGGATCCCCTTTCGCTTCATCACTTCATAGCCACAGTCTAATATGAGTTTGCTGCCTTCGTCTTGATTGTCCTGACCACCGCCTTGAAAATTGCTGAATGGGATACTGAGTCTGAAAAGCGCTTCTGCAGTGTTGATGAATAATTGACTCATGATCAAAATACACTTGAGGCAGTTTTCACTTTCTGTTAGTGGCTGTTGGATGCTTATTTCAGAAATTGTCTGATCTTGTAGTTGTGAGTGCTTATTAATACCCAATCTGTCTTCATGAAATCCTGTGATTATAAAGAAATTTAAGTAAAATCTAACTTCAATCCATCTATATTTCTTACTGCATTAAATACAGGTTTCCCCAAGCTTATTTGAAAGCAATAAATTCATATACAATTTGGGTGAAAATGATGTGCTCTGACCAAAAGGAAAAATATATATAGATGAGACACAGGGCCTAGAAGTACTGTTGTAGTTCCTATGGATTTCAGTTGTTTGTCTGTGTGTACGCGTGTATATATATATATATATATATATATATATATATATATACAGAAAAAGTGTCAATACAATAACGTTCAGGGTTATCAATACATCAATCTCTTTCCCAAGTGGATATGCGGGTGTCCAGAAGGTTTGACGACAGATGTTGGTCTGATTTCGAGTCACCTGCTAATAAGCTGAGCGGAGAAATGATTTTAATGGATTCAGCGGGAAAGATTATGACCGTATGAAGGATGAATAAAGATTACGAAAGAGAGCTTGTAAACAGATCACTGTCATCTCTTAATATACTACATGGCATAACAGGAGATGCTATTTTCTTCTTGGGTAAAGAAAACATTGAATTTTAAATGATAAATATACTCACCATTTATTTTTTGTAATACAACTTCACCAGTCTTGAGTCCTTCATCTGCTGCAACAGGAGCAGCTTGATCTTGCAATTTGATTGCTACTGATTTTACATCTTGATATTGCTTAAAATTCAACAAGGATTATGTTAGCTTGCTATAAACTTTAGTTTTTTTGTTCTTTTCTTTTGGAAAGAAACCTGTCGCTGTTTGATTTATATTTTGTGCATGTTGGGTGAGGTGACATTCCTAGATCCTAGAAGAAAAGAGCTTACCAAATCACCGGGTACTAAAGCTTCTGCTTCCTGTAGGCGTTGAAGTTCTCCACCGCCCCAACTATGTAAAGTGGCAGGAAGTTCAGGTTCTTTATGTGGTTCGTGCCTCAGGTCAAATTCATTGGACGTTCTAATGATGTGTGCATCTACTTCTCTGAACCTGATGACCCTTTCTTGCTCTGCTTTGTTCAAGACATTGAATTTGTCGGATGCTCTATGTCTCGCTTGTTGTGAACCGGGGATCTGTTGTTTTGCTTGTTTAGTGATGAGCTTTGCTCCATTTCTTCCAGTCAACACTCGATCAATCTTTCCAGGCATGTCAACTTTTTGCTTTTTGGTATTCTTTATCTTCTTGTTGGCCAGTTTATGGACGTGTTTTTCATCCATCAGTGTGTCGATGCCAAGCTTTCCTTTAGCTCGTTCAAATTCTTGATCTTGTGGCGAGGAAATTAGACCTGACTTCCTATTGATAATTTCTTTTACTCTCTCATTACTCTCATTGGAGGCTTCATCTCTGACCTGGTCATGATCATCATGGTGGCTGCTTAAAATCCCTTCTGATTTCATAGCAGCGACAATTTCTGCATATCTTTTCTTAAATGGTATGGCTTGGTTTATGGATAGCTGCTTTTTCTGAAGTTTGATTAACTGATGAGGGAGTTTTGATGAATTCCTGGATGCTGTTTCACTCCCTCCTTGTGCTTTCATTGCCAACAATATTTGTTCTTCCCTCAGCTGGATCCGCTGTTCTCTTTGATGCTTCTCTTCTTCAAGCCCATTTTTGGAGAGCATGTATGACTTTTGATCTCCAAGATGGTTCCTAGACTTCTTGTCATTGTTCATGATGTGCTTGTTTGTATGTCTTCTTTCTGGTTGAATAATACTTCCATTGATTTCATTTTCATCCTGAAATGAGGATTTAACTTCTGATCTTTCATGCACTTGTTCCAGCTGGGTCAGCATATTATTTTGAACTGGATCATCGGTTTTGCCCTTTAATGTGCCTTTCTGTTCTCTGCTATTTGTGTGATCCTGTTTTCTTCTGCTCACTTGCACATCTTTTTGACATTCTCTAATAAGGTTCTTTTGAGCAGAATTATGATTATGATTGTCTGTTATGATGCTACCCTTCTCAAAGCCTCTCAATGCTGTTATTTCGTCCAGGTCCCTCCATAGTGGTTTTCCATTCTGAACTGCCATCTCAGAGCTGGCCTTTTGGACGAGAAAGTTTTTAGCTGCTCCCAAGATCAGCTCCTCATCCCGAGTTGCATGCAATTTGAAGGCTTCTATCACTTTTCGGTTTTTAATAGGTATCAGATTGTCTGCTTGTCTTTTCTTCAGTTCAGTTTTCTTATTTCTTCCCTTTACAATATTCTTGGATGTCATTCCATGATTTCCTGGCATTTTCTTTGTATTACTTGAATCCTTCACTGGTGTGTGTTTTGATTCCACTTTCTCTGGAAGGTTTTCCAGCCCCATTAATTTGGCTATTGCATTTGGAATCCTACCCTTCTCTGGGTTGGATTGCACTGAGACTGGCTGGTTTTTCCATTCTGAAATAGCATTGAGATTCTTACTGTCAGAGCTAGTTGATCGCATCGGAGAAACTTCTGTCTTCACACTTTTCTTTTCATTATTTGAGTTTCTGCCTTCATGGTAGGAAAAAATAATTGGCCTCTGCATGAAAGTAGCCTTTCCAACTTCTTGGACGTTTTGACCATGCCTGTAGGCCTTGTCAAAGGAGAAGGTTGGTCGTGCCAGTTGTTTCTGCTTGGAATCTTTGATTGTTTTTTCATCATCGTCATCATTACTATCCTCCTCCAATAGTGTGATCCATTTTTTCTTCTGTGAAGTAATCATAAACTCAGAACTTTTCTGCATCTCTACTAGCATCCTGAGGGACTCTTCCAAATCAATAGCTCCTTGCAATAGTTCCTTTGCAAACTGTATTGAATATGTATCCGTGTTAAGACCATTGGTGCAGGCCCTCAATATCTGGTTTAGTTTCTGTGCACCTTTGGATATCTCATTTATCTGCAGAGGTGAGAAAGTAGGATACTGACTAGTTGAAGCTAAGTGCCCATCTATAGTGCCTGGTTTTTCTGTCATGCCAAATTCCATTGTTCCCCTTTTAATTGGGTGAAGGAAATCAGTAATTGAATTAGCATGTGAGGAATCAGCCATTCTTAGTTTCCCTCCGTTCTCAAAGGCAAAAGCCAGGGCTAGAGACATATCTTTGCTCTGACCTTTCCCATATGGAACAATCTGATTGGAAACTTCCGTATTTGCTGATCTATTGCTTCTGCTAGACCTATTGAGCATCTCCCCAGTTCTGCAACCAAGCTGCAAAACATCAAAAAGTTTAACTAGACAACAAGAGTGTTTGCCATCTGCTTTAATTTATACAAAGAACACTAAAAATATCACAACTTACAATTTCATTAGCTTTCATATTCTTGGACCCTCTGTATGTTTGCTTGGTGTAAGCCAATGCTTCTGTTTGGACATGTTTAGAAAAATTAGAGCACAAACCTTTTGCGCAACAAAAAAATTTCTAGTTTGATAGCGCAGTTTGTGCTAACAGTAAGCAGATATTTTAATTCCATAAAATTCTGAAATCTAAGTTCCATACAGTGTCACTGTATTTCAACAGTAAATTAGGGTAGATTAACAGTGAAAAGTCTCTTCTTTACTTCAAGATATTACAGTATATATGCTCTTTCATATCATTGACCGTCGGAATGTTTCCGTATGCAAATTACTCTGCCTTTGGTTAAGAAAGGAAATCGAAGTTCTCTCAAATATGCATGTACCAACCCCCCCCCCCCCTCTCTCTCTTTTCCCAACCCAAAAACACCAAAACAAACCACAAAAAAAAAAAAAAAAACTGCTTACTATATGTGCTCCCAAAATATAATTGCCCCTTACCATTTATTGACTTTTTCAGTTTAAGCAAATGGAATGCACAACCAGGCAAGGGCAGAGAAACACGATTACTTCAACTCCTCAATTAAGTAGTCAATTATACCCAAAGAACTTTTGGTAGATTGCTGCTTTACCGATGAAATTCACAGTAAGCCTATATAGTCGACCTGGCTAATTCACAGTAAGCCTATATAGTAGAACTGGCTAACTCACAATAATCCTATATAGTGGACTGGCTACGTGCGAGTGAAGACTGACCGTGAGGCAAAACCTCAATTTAATGAATGATTTCCTGGAAGTTGTTTAGAAACCTGTATGTATGTGCTTGGAATAACACATAATAGGAACTCGTCAGTGCTGTCTTTCAGTATTCCTGGGTAAGTGAGGGAGGCTTGAATGTTTGATTTAATAGAAACTTCAAGATATCATAACCAATCCACATGGAGCAGGCCCAACTACTAAAGCTGAGGGCGGTTGGCAACAGCAAATTCAGTTAGTTAGTTAGCTAGGAAGTTGACCCAAAAAAGTCAGTCAGTTAGTTAGGAAGTTATTTAGTCACATGCTCATTAGTTAGTTAGTCGGCTAGGTTCTCTAGAGTTCCACAGATTGTATATATATTTGTAATATCATTCATTCAATTGATTTTGATAATTTTTGCTCATTCTGAATCTTATCACCTCCTTTTGATGATTTTTTTGTTTTTTGTTTTTGGAGCAGCTGCTGCATTAATTTCTATTCTCTACTCTAGCAAGAGTCTCATTTAATGACAGTGATCGAACCGTTAAGTACCCAACTCAAAATACTTGAACTTGGAACATGTATCTTGCTAGCAGAGAAAGAGGGAGAAAAAAGAAATCCAGAAAACAAAGAAATGGACTGTGAAATGATTGATGAAGCATGCACAGCTTGTAACGGGCTTATGTCATAACGAGCCATTCTCTGGTTTTTACTATTTAATTACAACACATGGTATCAAGAACTGGCAACAAGGACATGGTGAGAAACCCAAAAGTAAGCAGGGAAATTGAATGGCTGCTTACTGGTTTGAAGGATATCATACTTCTGGGGTCATACGACATTGCATTTCAGAAGCAAACTGGACAGGAGGCTGACAATAGAAGGTACAGATGTTTCCTTTACCTATAGGTAACTGCAACTGGCGGGATTGGTTTGAACTTTGAGTCTGAGATGAAGCCATACGTTCCTTCCTTAGCCGCAGATCATCCAGCAGCTTCTGTGCAAAATCCGATCTCTTGGCCATTTTCTGCTTGTGAGTTGTGACACCTCTAACTCTTTAACACTGTAAGCTTCAATATGGATCGGAATAATGTTTTTGGCAATGTGTTGGGCCTATTTCTTCCACGCACAATACAAGAGAGGTGAAATGTTGTGCTTCTTAATGGTTGAGAGAGTACTATCAGAGTTGGGTGAGGGGTGAGGTCCCTTGTCATCTGTCGCCATTGGTATGTGAATATGAATATTTGACACTGACAAAGATTGACGTCGAAGTTATAGCCTTTCTATCTTTCTGTCACTCGCTCGGTGCGTGTATGTGGGTGTAACCATCTAACTTTTATTCTATTCCAAGCAATTCCTGACGTGAGATCTCAATATGGGGGCTTCTCTTTTCCATCCGGCCCGCACTTCCCTTTTCTTCCTGCACATATGTTCATCATGCGTACGCTGAGCCAAAGCTTATTAAAATATAAAGAAACGGGATAAATTAGACTCCGTAAATTAAATGCAAGTGATCAGGATACAAGATGCATACTGTAGTCCTATAATCATCTTTTTGATTAATCCGGATATGTAAAGACTAAAGAGTTTTATATTAATATTTAATTATATGCTATTATGTACGATTTTCAGATAATAATTGTGAGAATTATATATTTTTATTGATATAATAATATATAATTGAATAATTATATTAATTTAATTTAAATACATATAAAATAATTTTATACTATCAATTAATAAAAATACTAAAAAATATTAATTTATATAATTATTAATTAATAATATAAAATTATGACAGTGTAAACTTAGTTTATATAGTCAATCAATTAAAATATGTCACATCATTTAACTTAAAATTAATCTAAATTTTAATTAAAAAAGACCATCACTTTGTGATAATTGTACCAAGGCGAATTCTATCGTACTATAGTAAATTTGTACATTTGGTACCATTGTGATATTTGTTTAATATTTGAAAATAAAAAAAAAAATAAAATGAATATATTTCAAATATATTTAATTACCAAAAAGCCACCGTTCTTCTATTTCCTCAAACACTTCCCCAACCCTCATCCACTAACATGCCTTTGCTGTCGGTAGTGGCTCCACCCCTCTGACAACGACGGCATCAAGATCCTCTAGATCTACTCCAAGGAGATCAGCAAGAGAATGCTCGATACAGTCAAGGCTAGAACTAGTTAACCCTCATCCGCCGCACAACCTACAGTTCTTTGCCGCCTCTGCCATGGCTGCCATTCGCCACCACCATCGGTCTGCTGTGAAGGGAGTCTCCTGCATCGGGTTCAAGCCACTATCACCTTGGGTCTGTGCGGTAGCTGAAGGCAGAGAGGTGGTAGGGCGGGCAAAGGTCAGAGAGGAAGTGGTGGAAGTCGGAGTTAGGCACAGCGAGTGGCAGCCATGGTAGTAGATTAAGGCGTAACTGAGCGCATCGTAGTGGAAGTCAGCAGAGTGGCGGCGGCGCCACTTGAGTGATGGGAAAGTGTTGGTGTCAACGGTGTGGCAGGTTGGAGGAGATGGGGAAGTTGGAGAGTTGCATGTGACTGACGGAACTAGGGCAAAGAAGGAAATGATGGAGTTTACAGTGAATCAGGCTATACTTGGTGTACCTTACACCATCAATCTGCTATCGTTGATTATGCAGTGGTGCAATTACTCAATTGGGAGGTCTCTAATATGTACCCACATAAAGTAAGAAATCACTTCCTATTAGAAAACAAAAATGTACCAAATGTACAAGTTTACAGATATACCAGAGCATTCACCTTGTTACAAATGCACCATTTTCTCCTAAATTTTCTAAGTGGCTACTGTTTCTTCCTCCCTGCTGAAAATAGTCTTCTCTCCTCCTTCACTTTCCACCCTTTCCTGCACTGGTCGTGATTATCCTCTGCCCTCTTAGGTACTGTCTTCACTCTTGTGGCTCTTCAATTCAATGTTGTATTCTCTCCTTTGCTCTCTTTTTTAATTTTTTAAATTAAAAAATAACTATTTTCTCATCTTTTGTTAACGGTTACTGTTCATCCTGATCCCTTCCCTACTTTCACTTTCCACCCCTTTTTGCCGCTTTTCCCCTTCTCTTCTCGGAGTACCAGCAGCACCAGAGGTGGCCGGGGGCGGCTATGGATGAACACCATCTTTCTCCTCGTGACGCAGCGACGACGGCTAGTGGCAAGAGACGTTGTCCCTCCCCCTCTTTCCGTGGCTTGGACCTTGTTCATTAGTCTAAAACGAATGTTTACACAATCAATGGTATGAATCAGGAACATGTGTGCACCTTTTTTTGTTAAATGGTGCATCAGGCACCTTAGTCTATAAGGTGCATGGCAACAAGCACCTGTCAACAAGCTTTGTGTTTCTTCTGCCAACCTTCACACTAATTTTCAAAGCAACGTTTGCAAGGTACTATTCATTTCAAAGACAGGCTTAGTCTGTGATGGGCCATTGTTAGTTTGTGACCAAGTTGGTCCCAAAATCACAGCCCTTAAAATTCAAACATGTGGCTAAGATGAGATGTTGGCAACACTATCTAGGATGCTGTTTGTGACCCATAGAAACTTTAGAATTAAAATCGTAGAATTTTAATGAGACCCACAATTTTATTTAAGCATTATGGATTAAACATTTAAACACTATTTCCACTATAATTAAAATGCTATGGACGACAAGGGCCCCAAAATATTTGATTGGTTTGTATGCTAAAGTATGGAGCAAAGCACAAATCACAAATACACAGATGACTACTCTCGATTTCTCATAGAACACCCAGATTATCAAATCAAATAGATGACTTTGGTGCTTTCATATCTTGTACTTCCTTGTATTTGGGTTAGAACCCACAAGAAACATCAACACAAAGCACACTGGAAGACCTGGAATGTACATCTTATAATTAATGGAAAAAAAAAATCTTGAACCCAGCGCACAAGAATACGGCATCATCGTGATTCTGAATCTCTCACTCTACAATGAGAACAAAGATATCATCTGGTTCCAATGTTGAGTGCCTTGTTAACTCTCTCATCACCAACCGCAACACCACCTGAAAAGAGTTGATCACAAGCTTCGTGTAGATGCCTCTCCTTTCTTCTCTGACTTTGTCAGCATTGAGGCGGTGGCGCCATGGCCAACGGCTGGGGAGGGGGCCAACGGTAGTGCTAGAAAAGGGGCAATGGTGGAGTGGAGTGGTTCAGCATTTCTTTAGTACTTTTAAAATTATAATTCTACCTCACAAATTTATTTTTCTCTCAATATTTACCATAGACCAAGTTAGTCCCAAGCTCAATGTGGATCATGACAGACTCCGCCTTCAAAGACATGCTTGATTAAATAAAACTGGCAAACTAGCGCAAGATCTGTCTCACATATTTGTTTGGAAATCAGATTATAAGAGCTCATTGGTTTGACTAGCATGAAGGGGGGAACAGAAAATACAAAGATAAGATTAATGCACCATTACCATAAAGAGAGCCATTATCATCAGGCAAAATAAAAACCAGCAGATCAAGCTCCTTCCCTTGCACTGTTGTCTTAGCATCACGATACCGTGTTTTCAAAACCTTTTCCACCTGGTCAGGGCGACAGAGTCCGGGAAGTACTTATCCTGTATTGAATGCCTTATTACATTCAATTGGAAAGCTCAGTTGCTCAAGAATGCAGAACCAGTAGTTACTTAATTTTGGTACATTAGTGAGGTTTGAACCTCATGCATACTACCCAAGTCCCTCAGTATTATTCAGGGCATCATTGACCATTTTCTGAGATAATAATAGACAGTGGTTACTGCTCCCCCATTGACCGTTTTCTGAGAAGATCATAATAGACAGCAAAATATTATTTCATATTTCCATATGCAAAAATGACGACAGTGAACATTTAACAAACACATTACAAGGCACCATAATCTGATCTCCCAATTGACTCAATATTCTATCATAAATGCAATACCCTATAAAATCTTTCATGATAGAAAAGATCATTAGTGTATCCAAACTCCAAAATATATATACCAGCATCTTGACACACACCGCCTTCTCTTTTAATATTTAATTTTTACTTTAACTAAAAAGTTATAACAACCACATAACTAACAACTCACATGTTAACCCACTTAATTTATTGTATTATTTACGTAGAGGAGTTTACTTAGAGGGAAAAGAGAGATAATAAATCACTACCCCAATAATTTTTAACCTCCAAGTTCCAACTGTTGAAGATAAATGTTTACTCAGGATGGATAGAGACCAAGCTCTAAAGTCAGGTTTTAGTATATTATTGTAGTATATATGCAGATAAATAAGAAGAATTCTTGCCAATGGGCGACTCTAACAAGACCAGCAACTTCACCTTTCCCTTATCTCACCAGAAATCCCGACAATTGCATATTCCGTTCTTAAAATGATGAAATCGAGTTGCATCTCTCACTATTATCTCCCTATTTGTTATGAGAGTCATAAACTTTATTGCAGTATGGCAGTCAACACATATTCGCAGATTTTTTGTAACTAGAATGGGGTCGCTGGGGCTGATATTGAGAATTCCAAATGCAATGGCTATTTTTTCACTATGATAAAGGAGAATCTGTTCTTTCTCCTCTTGTTCAACATCATGGAGAACAAAATTAGAATCTGCACGGTATCCCAATCTTTTCATCTGCACTAGCAATTCCTGCAACTTCTTATTTATGGATGCTGATTGTGGATGGGATTGATCTCCGCCAATAAATCCATGGATTACCCCAGAGATCTCAACCCAACTGCATCCTGGGCTTTTGTTGTAACCTTGATGCCTTTGTATCGTTCTGATATGTGCTGCATCATCCCATCTCCCTACAGAACTATAGATGTTAGACATAAGAACAAAATTTCCAGTACCTTCAGGTCCCAGCAGCTGGATCTTCTTTGACACTTCTTCCCCCATTTCAATATTTCTGTGGGTCCTACATGCAGCAAGCAATGCACCCCATACACGAACATCAGGCTCAAACGGCATCTCTTGAACAAAGATGTATGCTTCATCCAAATTTCCTGCTCGGGCTAGAAGGTCAACCATGCATATATAATGTGCCATCCTTGGTGTGATGTTGAAATCTGGGCACATGGCATTAAACCAATATTTCCCTTCCTTGACAAGTCCTGAATGGCTACAGGCGGATAAAACAGCAATAAAGGTCACATCATCTGGCTTCAAGCTTGATGCCTGAAATTCATGGAATAGAGACAGTGCTTCTATGCATTGGCCATGAATGCCATAACCAGTTATCATTGTATTCCATGAAACAACATCCCGCTTATGCATCCTATCAAAAATTTTCCTGCTGATATGAATCTTTCCACACTTTGAGTACATATCAATAATGGCATTACAGATGGAGGTGTCTGAAGTGAAGCCACGAACAACTGAGTATCCATGGCAGCACGCCCCATGCTGTAGAGCAGCCAAATGTGAACAAGCTGGAAGTAGGGCCATCATAGTTGCCAAATCTGGGTCAATCCCAGATAACTGCATCTGGCGAAAAATAAGTAAAGCCTTCTCTGCATGGCCATTTTGAACACATCCTGACATAATAGCACTATATGAAACTGTGTCCTTCGAGATCATTTCATCAAGAAACCCAACTGCATTCTCCATCATCCCACACTTAGCATACATTGATATGAGAGAGTTTCCTACCATTGTATCTGACTCCATCCCTGATTTGATCATGTAACAATGTAAGTTTTGTCCTTTGTTTAGATCTGTGAGCTTTGCACAAGCTCGAAGTATGGTTGCAAGAGTAACTGGTGTAGGGTTTAGCCCGTATACATGTACCATCTCATCATAAAGGACCAATGCGTCTCTCATGGAATCACAAACGACATATCCTCCAATCATAGCACTCCAGCATATCTCATTCTTTTGATTCATCCTATTAAAGATCTTCCTGGCATAAGATAAATGATGGCACTTAGCATACATATCCAAAAGCCCAGTTCCAGCAACAACATCATCAATGAACATTTTCCTTAAAGAGTAAGCGTGCATTGCCTTCCCCTGGCGTAATGCATTAGCTTGTCCAACTGTGGGTAGAACTGCTACAATAGTTGAAGAATTAGGTGTTATTCCTGCTTGTTGCATCTGTACAAGTAACTGCATGGTTTCATTGTGAAGTGCATGAAGTGAAAACCCAGCAATGATGGCATTCCATGCCACAATATCCCTATGGGACATACTATTAAATAGTGTTTGTGCTTGAAACAAATCCCCACATTTGGCATACATGTCAACCAAGGCCGTAGAAACATAAATATCCATTTCCAGACCAAGTTTCTCCACATGCTCGTGTATTTCTCTCCCAACTTGTATTGCTTGCAGAGCTGCACAGGCTTTGAGAACAAAAGGGAAGGTGAACTTGGTGGGTGTCACCCCGAGTTGCAGCATCTGATGGTACAAATCTATGGCTTGTTGAAAGGGGCCGTTCCAGGCATAAGCTCTGATCATCATGTTCCACAAGACAACACCTGGCTTTGGAATTTGCTCAAACACACGACGAGCAAGTTCGATTTCATCACATATAGCGTAGAAACGGGCAAGCTTGACAAGGACAGTGAAATCCTTGACATGGGAATTGCTCTTAATGATATGTTGATGTATTATCTTTCCTTGAGAGAGAGATTTGGATTGGATGCACGCTTCAAGTTGCGCTACATAGTGAGGAAGAGTACGTGGAGGAGAAAGTGAAAGTGAAAGATAATTGAACGGTTGAACCTGAATAGCTTTTTGACTGTCGGATGATGAAACGGCCATCTTGCTCTTGCGGTCGAGTTGCCGCTGCCCACAAATATTGCTGATTGGGATCAAAGCTTCTTCACGTTTCAAACATCTTCGCCGCCATGGCATCATTTATTTTATTTTATTTGTATTTTTTTACCAAAATGGCTGCTTTGCTTCTTCTTCTGTATTATTACTTTGTTCTTCTTGTCCAAAAACCAAAACTCTGAATTGAATTGTCGAAGAAGAGGACGAAAGAGGAGACTAAGAGCCGTCTTCACTTTTCAGTTTTCACAAACAGAAAATGAATGGTTTTGTCTTTCTTTTTTTCGGTCAACGGTTTTTTCTTCGGTCAATGAGTGGTTTTGTTTTTGTTTTTTTTTTTTTCTTTGGTTGGAGTTTTTTTTTTTCTTTCTTTTTTATTTTTTATTTTATTTTTTATTTTTTTTTAGGTCAGGGGATGGGGGTAATTTGGGGGGGGGGGGGGATGGGTTCTTTAAACCACTGCCTTCCTCTGGAAGGCTCGAACCCGGGTGCACATTTGCAAGGCCAAGGTATTGGCCATTTGAGCTAAGCTTTGCGTGCTTTTATTTTTTATTTTTGTCATACGCACATTCACACACGGGGAGGGAGGGGGCTCTGCCCCATGACTTGAACTCATGCCCCTCAATGTGTTGCCTTCCTGCAGGCTTATAGATCAGCCACTTGACCTGGCCTGAATCCATGAGTTTTGTTTTTCTATTGAGAGCAGCCACGGCATGTTGGGCCAACCATTTGCCAAAGGCTCGGAAACACTGGGCATTTGGTTGGGCCGGTGAGAGGAGTGTATAGTATACACCACATGGGCTTTTTCACTCATCGGTAGCACTTTTTGAAACAATTTATTAAAATACGGCTGTTTTCAAAGTATTTTTCTGTCTGTTATAGTTTATGATATGGTAGAGAGTTGCAAAAATTTTTTATTGAGTCATTCAATCCAATGGTGCAAAAGCAACCTGTGCCAATTGACGCCTACCGTTTGGCGTAGGACGAGGATGCGCCATTCCCATCGACACGTTGCGGCACCAATGCGGATGGTACTTGGAGTTGCGCCACTCTTGGCACCTCAACACGTGGGCGAATGGAGCAGTTTCATCATGCATTGCAACACATGGAAGGATGGAGCAGCTTCATCATGCGCCATCCTTTCCCACAGCAGAGACTCTCCTCCCCCTCACCTTTGCAGCACTCTTCATTTTCTTTGTTCCAGTGTCGTAAATTGAGTGTTTTTGTGTAGTTCATATAAAATTTGTTTAGAAGTCTTGTGTAATTCAACAATTTCTATAAAGGTAATTTATATATTATTTATAATATTTAGATATTAAACTTCAATTTTTTACTGAGTTCAATTTTGTAAAAGTTATTGTGTTAAAAATTTTCTATTTATTTTTTTTTAAGATTATACTTTAATTTTATTATGAGCTCAATCTGTAAAAAATACTATAAAATTTTTTAAGAGAGCTTCTAGTGAATATTTTTTTTTTTTGAGTTTAATTTTAAAAAGTTTTATCCTATTTATAGTCTTGTTTCTAATATAAGGTTTGGTAGAAATATTCGACTGTATAATGAAAAATTTATTAAAGAAATTATTAGGATATATCTAACAACGGTTTTAATTTTCTTTCTAAGTTTATGCTTCTAAAAATCATTGTGTTAAAAAATATTCTATTTATTTATATTTTTAATTTTTTTTAAAGATTAGACTTTAATTTTATCAAAGAGTTTAATTTGAGAAAATATTATTATTTTTTAAAAAAAAATGTATAAGATCATCTAGTTAATTTATTAGGATTATGTAGTATTGTTTTGAAAAAAAGTTATTAGACTAAATACTAATTATTATAGTATGATTATTATAACTTCAATAATATTTTTTTTTACATGTATCTTCACATAGTATTTTTAAAATTTTGGTGGAAAGTATAACAAGTAAATTTTAAATTTAGATTACTATAAATAAATAAAGTTGTAAGAAGACTATTAAATAAAAATGATTATATTACTATTTTATATATGTCAAATAAATACTTTGATAAGTAATATCTTTTTTTTTTATTTATATATATAGGTGAGGGGGAGGGGAGTCTCTGCTGCAAAGAATGGAGGAATATATAGGGAAAGGATGGCGCATGATGCAGCTGCTCCATCCTTCCATGTGTCGCAATGCATGATGAAACTGCTCCATTTGCCCACGTGATGAGGTGCCAAGAGTGTTGCAACTCTAAGTTGCTCCATCCACATTGATGCTGCCATTGTCCTTACTCTAGGAACGACACATCTTCATCAGTATGCGTCAGTTGGCGGGTTGCTTTTGCACCATTAGATTAACTGACTCAATAAAAAATTCTTGCAACTCTCCACCATGTCATAAACTACAACAGACAGAGAAATATTTTGAAGACAACCATACTTCAATAAATTGTTTCAAAAAGTGCTACAGATTGGTGAAAAAGCCCACCACATGGGCTCGTGTTTTCTTCTTACATGCTTTGTGAACAACAATTCCGAGGGCCTTTGCTATGCACCATAGAATAAAGTTTAATTATGACATTATACAAAAATAGCGGTTTGACAAGAACTGAGACGCCTGTTAGTCTACATTTTTTTAAAAAAAAATTTAGGGTATTGCTATAAAATTATTTACATAATAATATGTAAAACTTCTTTTGGAAAAATAAAAACATTGAATAATTATAGTGATTATATTATAGAGATTAATTTTGATACATTGATAATGTAAAAGAGTATTACATGGATATTTTTATATGTAAGACTTTTAAGATAGTAGGTAGTTGAATCAAAAGTTTTTATTGAATGTCTATATAAAGTTTTTTTTGCATTGATATTACCAACAAATTAAATTCTATATAATATAAATTTTTTTAATAAAAAATTTAAATGAATAAAATGAGAACCGGTTATGACAATGTTATTCAAATATTTTTTAGTATAGCACATACATGATTGGGATGGTGAGTGTTATCTTGCTGCAATATAAATCTTCCACACCCACAGAAATTTCACACATAATAAAATGCATTTAGATAGTAGTAGATCTATTTCAAAAACCACACTCATTAATTTAGTTGTTTCCTGTACAGTGTAACTCATGCATCCTTCAAATTAGAAATTATCAGATAAAATTGCCTAGTCTTATAGACAGATGAATTATATGCAGGCACTATCCATAATGCACTGTGCTAACTATGGTGCACAGTGCACCTAGTTATGTGGTGTGATCCAGGCAGTGTAGATCTGGAGGTATATGTATACACTAATAATGTGTGATACATGATAGGAATTCTTACTTTCTCTATCTCTCCCACCCTCCTAAACTCCACCGCTATGCCTTTGCGATCTCTGTCATCTCTCGTCATTGTGCCTCTAGCAGTCTCTATCTTGTTCCCATCGCTATGACTCCAACAATCTTCATCCCCCCCCCCATCGTGCCTCCAATGGTTTTTGTCCATCCCTTCCGAACTCCACTATTAACTCCGGTGTCAGATCTAATGAAGTATGTTCGCCTTTAGAGACTCCATTGCAGCTCCAATGGCTTCGTCATTATTGTCAAGTAGATCATCAATTGAAGGAACCACAACAGCAACAAATTGTGGCTCCTCCTCAAATCTTGTTTGTTGACGTGCTTTTCCTCCCTTCTTCCTTTGAAACCACCTGAGGTCAAGATTCAACGCCCCAATGTCCCTGTATATGTCCTTGAAAAGGAAGAGAAATTGCTTGTAAAGAAGAAGAAGATCAACAAAGTCTATGCACAATGAGGATGGATGAGAGAGCTCGGTGACGAGTTGATGGGATGGAAAAGAGATAGAGAGGTTTTACAGTATACCACAAACATTTGGTGTGCAGATATATGTAAATATCTAACCTATTGGATTATATGATGCGTGATGCACCATTTTTAAGGTGGAGCATAGCATAACATGTCTTTAAATACACTCACTATTGATTCAAATTCTATCCAATGATTATAAAAGGCCTATATAAATGTAGGCTTCATTTTGTCATCTAAATACACTCATTATTCATTCTTGCTATCAATTGTTGTTTTGCCTTGTCAGAGGTGGTGCTTTTGGACGGAATTGCGCAATTGTTGGGTTAAAATGCTGCTTGATTTTGCTCAAAAAATCAGGGTTTAAGAACATTAATTCAAAGAACGTATGAACAGGTGATTAACTTAATATTCATAACACTATTGTGGAAACACGAACGTGAATATATAAAGAGAAAATATTTTATTTGAAGTAAGCAAGATATATAATTAAATATTAAATATGTTTTTTTGACACGAATAAAATATTAAATATTAACTATGCCAAAAAATAAATAAATATTGATTATTAAAATACTTTGCCAATAGATGGTGGATGAAAAAACAATATAAATTGCTAATTATTTAAGAAGTTATCCACTCTAGACTCATGGTTTTTTTTTTCTTTTTCTTTGTAAAATAAATATTTGAACCCAATAATCTCCACTCACAGACTAAAAGTGCTACAATGATATGTGATTCTACATTTGGTTTCTTTAAAAGTTTCAAAACTTTTTTCGAAAATCACACACAGCCGATAAAGACAGAAAGATATAGCTGAACTCAACTGATGTAATATATATGCAGTTATGATTAGTGAAAATGTCACTAAAATCACACATAGCCCCATGCTTCATTCCTTAATCAAAATTTAATAGAAACCACTTGAAGAGATAAAGATATAGATGAACTAAACTCATGCAGTTATGCACATCACACGTAGAGGACTAAACTTTTGCCATATAACACCTTTCAAAGTATAATATTATACTTAAATCATAACATTACTCTTATGAGTTGTTTCTAGTAATTGAACAGACCTTAATTTACTATTCGCCTTAGTTTATGAGAAAAATACAATATCTCTTGTCTTCCATAAATAGTTGTATTATGATACAGTTTTTCTCAAGTACATAAGAAGAAATGCTACTAGGAGTTGCAATTAGTGAGACAGTTACTTAGTACTAATATATGTAGATAAATTCGTCAATTGTCTTCAGTAACTAGTCCAGCTACGATCGAATTCTGTTGGGTTGGTCCTTATTGAAATCTTCTGAGCTATCTAAAGATGATATGGAAACACATATAGGCATGAGAACTTTACATTTTCAATAGGTTTCCTAAACTATTCGACAATCCATGTCATCGTTATCACGCAGCTATTTCGATTTATTAAGAAAATCTGTTGCATACATAAGGATAGAATTCATTTATTGAGTTTTGAAAATGTGTATCTACGAAGCAAGTTAGAGAAATTTTATATTAGTAATAATAGGCAAACAATTAATTAGAACTTATGCATATGTAGATACTACTAGCTACTGATGTAAGTGCACTTGACTTTCTTATTTTTCTGTAATCTTTTTTTTCTTAACACACCTAGACGTTACGTATCACCATCCCTACGGTGCCTACATTTTCTCATCTTTCTATATACTTGGTTCCCTGGAGGTGGATGGTCTCTCTCACCTCTGGGTAATAGTCCGCTTTTCAGGACCAAGTTCATTCTTATACGCGATTATTGGGTTTATTTTCCTCGACTCTCACACCAATTTATTTCCCTTAAATCTGTTCAGGGGTTTGCTCAAGTCATATGAAATCATAGTCACCTTAAAGTTCATATATTCATATATGAATGTGCTTGATATTCTTAAAATTATGTTTCATGATTCATATATTTCTGCTGCCAATCTGGCAGCATGACAACTAAAATATGAGATTTCCCAATATGCAGACAATATACGTATAGTCAGCCGGTCACAATAATCAGGATCATCATAAACGATATACCAATACAACATCATTTTGGTAAGAATTTACATAAATAATAAAGCCGATGGATTTCTTATGGTCCATGCAACTTTTAAGTCATAAATATCTTAAGTGGTCATCTTTTCCTTAAATCTTCCTTGAATTTTAAATTGCACCAAAATTTCATTTTAATCTAAAAATTTAATATATTGTAGCTCTATTATTCTACTTTTGAACGTCCTTAGTTTCACTAAATTTTGAGATGTACAATTTAAGTTATTAAGGTTTTACTTAATACTACCCTATTTTAGGAGAGACTTGCATATCTAAACTTAGAAAATCACTAAAAATTCATCTTTCATTAATTTGATCCAAAATTTTACCAAAATATACCTATTTGACCCTCTTTCAATCTGGACAACTTTAATTGGGAAGGTAGAACTTGAGTTATGAGCTTCTCAAACAGGCTACTATATTTCAACTTGAATATAGCATAGATCAATTTCAAGGAATTGTTTGGAGTAATCTATCCATGATTTGATTTTGAAATTTTATAAACATGATTCTCTCTGTTTTAGCTTCCTAAAAAAATTAGTTACACTCAATTTGAAATTATATAAGGCGAGTTATGCCCCTCACATCATACACTGGTCAGGATAGAGTGTAATCCAATAGTCTATTTCTAAAAATCATAACTATTTCATTTCAAATCAAATGGGCCTATAATTTATATGGTTGGGTTCATCTTTAAGTCAAGTTTCATCTAAAATTATTTTTACTCAAATTTGAACTGTACAGGTTGAGAAATTCCATTCATCGTATGGATAGGTTCTAGGGTTTCCATTAATAGCTTTTCTATTTTGCATCTATCTTGATCTTTTAATATATTCTTCAATCTAAACCAAGTTTCTCCACCTCAAATTACTATAAAAGAGTCATATTAACACCATACATGAACAAATTAAGGATGATACAAAGAAACCCTAACAGCCTTTAAATCTTAGAAAACAACAAATATAAGAAATTATACCTCAAATTCAAGCTGTATAGCTCTTGTACTTGAAGATTTGATGACATTACTCCACTAAAGCCTTGAGATAGTTGCAAATCCCTTCTTGCAACTCAATTGGCTGAGGTTATATGATCAAGGAAAGAAGGTTTTTGAGCTTGTTTTAAGGCTTCTTTGATGATACACAAAGGAAACAGTGGAAAATTTTTGCAAGAGGAAGCAAGATCACAAGAACTTTGGATGAATATGGATGAGTTGGAGATGAGAGTGGAGGATGAGAGAATAAGCGGGAAGTGGCCGAAATTTTTATGAGGAAGAAAGGAGAAAATGTTTCCTTACTTCTTAAGTTGGAGCTTGAATCCTATTGGTGCACATGAGACCTAAATTGAATTTTACTAAGATTTCGATTTGTGTGGCCATCCTTTGGCCCCCAATGGGGCTAATGTGGCTAGTTCCTAGCCACATATCCTAAGTTTTTTAACTGATATTTATGTTATCCTGCAATATAAGTTCCTATTAAATCGGTTCTTGTATTACAAGGTACCGTTAGTAAGATAATTTTCTTCGGCTTAGCAAAACATGTTTATTTTTCCACAAAGAAGATTTGAAATTCTATTACCCTATAATTAATATTTTTTTTATTATTGATTACTCTCTAATAATGTTAATTAACTAAATCGAGATGTTACAAAGGTTGTGTCCTGATGGAAGAAAGAGAGATGATTTTTTTTTTTTTGTCTGGATCGAGAAATTGGTGGACTCACAATTGTACAAAATGTGAGTGAGTTATAAAAGAGGAAACCGTGAAGCCACAGTTACAGACTAAGGAGTTATACGGTAGTTTTAGAATAGAGTGAACATGTTAAAGAAAAAACCCGTGGGAGTGGAATGGGGACAATAATGGGTATTGGTGACCAAGAAGTAGTTAAAGTGCCTCACTTCTTTTATAATAGTATGAATAGATAGACAGATATAGAACGTATCCTCATCCTTTATTATCCTAAAATCTAATGGCCACAAATAACCAACTTACTTCAGTCACGTGCCTTCTGCCCCACCCCTCTCACAATTGTCATCCCTTGTAACCGAACTCTCATCCCTCGCACTGATATTTCCTTTTGTTCCACCAACAGCATGGATCCCTTTTATGGTTTACCACACTCTCAGTCTTTCGATCATCTCTCTCAGCAGCATTGGTTTTAAAAGTTCTTACAAGAATTTCTCTTGCTTAACACTTGGAATGAGTGGGTTTCTCCTCATGATGAAGTTGTTTCTTTTTTTTTTTGTGTTTTTGTTATTTGGCCTCCATCTCTTTGATGAATTACATTTAAAATTTATTCCAAGAAATTTAGATTTTAGAGATATAATGTACCAATTATATGTGTCTATATATGCGAATCATATTTTTTTTCTTGTTAACGTGGTCCTCTGTTTTTGTCCAATGATTTACTATGGCTTTATTATTTCATGCAGTAGTGTATGGTTTGGGAACGAGAATTTCAACGCACCAAAAACATAATTCAATAAAAAAGAACATAGAACATGATCTAGTGGCCACTCTAAAGAATCAATGTTTTTTGAACTTGAAATTTCAATACCGGTGCCAACTTAATTATTTATTCTTTGGAATATAATTTGTCATTGCATTTATCTAGACATAACGGTGCTACAGGAATGATACTAACTCCTTATTGCCTTTATCTTTTGCACCTCAAGATGCAACTAAAATGTTGTCCCCTATGCTAATATGTACATTGTCTCCTAATATAACAGTGTTACAAGAATGATTTTTTTATTTTATTTTTAAATGTTTGTGTGTTGGAGAATAATATATTAAGAAATTTAAATGAATATCTCACATATATTAATTTTTATTTTATTCGAATTTTCAGGTGCAATAACAGACATGGACAACAATATTATTGATTCATCAAATGAGTATACAATGACTGCAACCAATTTTAAACTTCAAGAATCTGAAACTATTGATAGTACATTGAAAGATATAGAAATTGATTCTGAAAAGAATATATCGGGTGCTACAAATGTTGGCAATGAACTAGATATCACTCTTCATGTTGGAATGGAATTTGAGTCTATTGAAAAGATTAGAAAATTTTATACAGCATTTGTCAACAAGAGAGGGTTTGGAATACATGTTTGTTCAACTAAACCAAAGTTTGCAATGTTTGTATGTTGTAATGAAGGTCAACATAAAGCGAAAATTTCTACCAATGAAGAAGTTGAAGATAGCAAGAGTCAAACCAAAAGGAAATGCCCAACTTTTCGAAGTGGCTATCAAGCTTCACTTTTTGTTTCAAGAGGTACAACAGAAAGTAATTGGATTATTAAATCTTTTAACAATGATCATAATCATGTCATGGTTAGTCCCAAAAGTGTGTCGTATATGAGGTGTCATAAAAAGATGAGTGTTGCTACAAAAAGCCTTGTTGAAAAATTTGAGGAAGAAGGCATACCTATAGGAAAAGTTGCTTCAATTTTAAATACTGGTGACTCATCTTTCTCTAGTAGAGATTATTGGAATCATATTAGAAATCTTTGGAGGAAGAATTTAGATATTGGAGATGCTCAGGCTATTTTTAATTATTGCAAACGAAAGCGAGTTGAGAATCCTAATTTTTTCTATGCAATCCAATGTGATGATAATTCTCGGATGATAAATTTTTTTCTGGGTGGATGCTAGACAAGGTTAACTTACCAACAATTTGGAGATGTTATAACTTTTGATACCACTTATAAAACCAATAAGTGTAGTATGTTTTTTGCCTCGTTTACTGGATTGAATAGTCATTATTAGTCCATTTTATTTGGTTGCGCTTTGCTATAACATGAGTCATAGAGTTCTTTTATCTAGTTATTTGAAACTTGGCTTGATGCAATGAATGGAAAGAAACCTATATCTATCATCACCGATTAGGATTTAGCTATTGGAGCTTCCTTGGCAAAAGTATTTCCAGAAACTTGGCATCGTCTATGCTTGTGGCATATTAGAAAGAAGTTTCTTGAAAAGTTAGCTCACATATATCACAAGAAATCTGTTTTCAAGTGTGAATTAAAAGAATGTATTCGAGATTCAGCTAGTACTCAGACTTTTGAAGAAGAATTGCAGTGCTTAATGATTGAGTATAACCTGGAGAAAAATGATTGGCTTCAAGGGTTATATAAGATCAAAAGAGTCATGGATACCAATTTATAATCAAAGCAAATTCTTTGCTAGCACGAACACTACTCAAAGAAGTGAGAGAATTAATGCTTTTTTTTATTCTTTTGTAGACGCTTCAACAGCATTACAAGAATTTGTTTTAAAGTTTGAAAAAGCAATGGATAGTCAGTTAGAAGCAAAGAAAAGGGAAGATTATGAATCTAGGCATAAGTCACATATTTTACATACCGGGTCAAAACTTGAGGAGCATGCCTCTATTGTTTATACAAGAAGTATTTTTGGAAAATTTCCGTATGTGCTTGAGAAGATGAACCAATTTACCAAGCAAAAGGTTGGTAGAGATGGGCCTAGATATATCTATCAAGTGTCTAATTGTTATAATGCACGAGATACATTCATTGTTGATGTAGATTTAGACTCAAAGACTGCTAAATGTGGTTGTCGACTATTTGAATTTATGGGGATATTGTGTAGACACATACTAGTAATTTTGCAAGCAAAAGGTATTGTTCAAATCGCTAGTCATTTCATTTTGCAATGTTGGACTAAAGATGCTAATAGATGCATTGAAGCCATTTATACTAAAAATAATTTTGATGGTCAGTATAATACATCAAAGATTTTAAGAAAGGTACATGCACAACATGAAGCAAGTATATTAGTTGATCTTGCTGAAGAATCAGAAGAGATATATAAGTTCATTATTTCAAAATTTGTCCATACTCGTCAATCAGCTATTAAAATGAAAACAGATTTGCAAATTGGAGATGAAGTGACATGCTTAGAGTCAAGCAGCAAGAATGTGAACCAAATTTGCACATCTAAGCAAGTGAATCAAGCATCACAATTGACTGTTGGAGAACACATACATCACAAACGAAAGGAATAACTCAAAACTGTAGCTTTAAGAGTGGACTTGAAGTATCTCAATAAAATATTAGTCAAAAGGAGGCCATGCCATATATGTGGGGAACATGGCCACAACAACAGAAGTTGCAAGAAAAAAACATTAGAGTAATTGCTATACTTGTAAGCATTCTCACATTTTTTTAAAAAAATATTTCCTTTGCATTTTGTTTCAGTTAATGATTATCGCAACTAACAAGTATTGTATCTATGTCTATGCAGGTCTCTCATGATGGATTAACTAGTGATGGAATAATATTGGAATCCTTAGTCTAGGATATTTTCTACTTTTGCTACTTTGTCAATGTAGTAAATTTTATACAGTTTGAGTTTGGAGCAAA
This sequence comes from Pterocarpus santalinus, assembly GCA_031439595.1. Classification (NCBI taxonomy): domain Eukaryota; kingdom Viridiplantae; phylum Streptophyta; class Magnoliopsida; order Fabales; family Fabaceae; genus Pterocarpus; species Pterocarpus santalinus. The sequence continues at coordinate 54,309,413 of CM062524.1, forward strand.
AATTTCATTTTAGAGGATGAATGTTTTCTATAATTAGCAATAAGTACTTTTGTCTTTTGTTGTCGCTTGTGGCTTGTCCTTTGTTATGACTTGTGGCAATTAGCAAAAAAAAAAAAAAAAAAAATCAACCAACAACGTAATATAAAAAAGACAATAGCAACATAATATTAAAACTGAGAAAACTTCTTACAATACCAAAGAGAAATGTTGCCTAAATCAATTCTCTCACTTAAAACAAATTATACTCTTTTTTTTTATCGGAATACAAATGATACTCCCAGATACACAGATATACATTGCTACAGTGCATCGTTGAGAGTTTTAGTGGCAAGGAATTTGTCACTATGCCTTGTTTCTCTTGAATTCTTCTCTCTCTTCTTTGGCTGCATCAATTTTGAATTTTGTCAAGGCTCTAATCCATGCTTGTACCCTTTTTTTTCCTCTACATATTGATTTGTATACCCTGTAATGCATGGAGCAATCAATATTCAACACAAAAGCTTAGCTATTTACACAATATCTATGCAGCCAATTTCCTTTATCTCGTTTGCTTTGGCGGGTTGCTATACTAGAGCATAAGTGTAGAACATTGAATATTGTCTATAGTTGAACCTAGTAAAATCTGAACCACATTTACCTATTAAGTTGCTGCAACAGGATCTAGCTGCATAATGCCTGAACTGAGTTTTTTTGCATTTCCTATATATAGACTTCCTCGCAAAATTCATGAGCAACAGTTACCAAGGAAAATTGCTTGCTAATGCAATTCTATAAAAGAACACGAGTAACAAGCATCAGAAGAAAAAGGATAATAATAAAGACTGAGAGATGCAATAACAACATCTTGAGATATGTTAGAACATAGAAAGTGGAAATTTTTAGAGCCAGATGATTTATCCATTGATGGTGCTGCTGTTTTATAGAAGGCTGCTCTCTTATAAGTCTATAGTCTCTCTTTCTGGAAAGGAAGTTGAGCTATAAGGCTCCAACTGCCAGAGCTACTATTTGTGACTTGATTAAGGCCTACCATGCTTATAGCAAATCAGTATCTTCTACCATCTAATCACCCATCAAGGAAAAGGAAAGTGATATTTTCTAATCATTTTAGAATTTCAATCACTGATATGTAAACCCCATCTAAACTGCCTCATAAAAAATTGAAACTGTAGCAAAGTGACTAAGATATCTACTGCATCTTCAACTAATCATGCCTATTTATTTGGATAGTGAAAACAAAGTTTCTGTCCATTGTATAATGTTTCGAGTTACTCTCATGGACAATTTCTTTTGATGCTTCCTTGCCAACAACATGAATTAGTTGAAATCAATTCAGTTAATGAAGTGGCTTGATGAGATGAGATGAATTTTTTTTTATTTCTTTAACATTTATGTTCAATTTACAACTCAAGGTATGAAATTTGAACATGCTTATTGATGCTACACCAACTCTTGAGTTTTGATTATTACGTTCAGGTCAGAGGTGGCCAGCTTTTTAATTGAAGAAATTGTTACAGCGTCTATATATACAACTCTATAAGCTAATGGAATGTAGCTGAAGTAGCTAACTGATACAACAAGCATAACTAACTAATACACTCAGCAAAACTAGAGAAATTCATGATGCACTTTTACGCAACATCATAGATGCACTTAAATCGCTATTTAACATGTTAAAAGTATCTTTAATGATAGATGTACTTTTCTTAATGAACTACAAAACTCAGCTCCTATAGTTTGGCAACAGAATCATGATCTTGGGATCCAATACATCGAGGTGTATGTGAATCTAATGAAGAGTAATGGGTGTCAACGGGTGTCAAAGGGGAAACTTTTAAGTCTAGAACTCAAAATGAAAAATGAATAAGGGGCCACTAATTTTTATGTAGCCCTCATCTAAATTGATGACAGAGATGGTACTCTCAAGCACATAAAGACATCCATGACTTGTTTAGCTTGTTCTCGGGCCATAATGGATTTAACAGACATTCAACCTTCTTCTACCTCATGTATGGCTTCCATGTTATTTTCCTTGCATGGCAATTCATCAAATAGGTGGAAGGCAAATAACTTTGAACACACAAAAACACAGAAAAAAGGAAACAACTTCATCAAGAGGAGAAACCCACCCTTTCCAAGTGTCAAGTAAGAGAAATTCTTGTAAGAACTCTGAAAACCAGCGTTGCCAAGAGATATGATCAAAAGACTAAAAGTGTGATAAACCGTAAAAAAGATCTGTGCTAGTGGTGGAATAAAATGAAATATTAGTCCAAGGGACGAGAGCTCAATTACAGGGGATGACAACTATGGGATGGGTGGGGAGGAAGGCACGCGACTAAGGTAAGTTGATTATTTGTGGCTATTAGATTGTAGGATAATAAAGAGTGAAGATTGGGGGTAAGTGGTGTAATTCTATTAACTACACTTGTTGTAAATAGATCCCCACTATACATATATATAAAATACTTAATAAATTTTGAACTTTCTATTCATATCCTTACTTCATCTTATCTTTTATTTTGTTTTTAGAGGTGGTATAGGTAAAGAATGAGATATTTAAATAATTTATAAAAAATATGACAGCCAAAGATTTATAGTGACATTGTGCTAAATTAGTTTAGCAGCCGAATTAATTATCTTCTCTTTCCAAAAATACTAAAGGATATATGTTAATCTAATAAAAGTAATGTCAGGTAAATCGAAAAAAAGATTGGCCAATATTCAGCCACAATTTGCTTTCGGGTGATTGTATTTTTTGGTGGACAATGGGCTTAAGGCCGAAGCAAGAAAATTAGCATCAGCTTCCTCCATCAATTTCCTAACAGCATTTGCAATGGGAGCATACATATGAGTATCTCTAATACCTTGGGAAATAAACTGGTAAATACATATAGGTCTAGTTCTAGCACTATCTTCGTGAATCCCAACATTAATCCAATATAAAGACCCCAATACGCACACCCCAAATTTCTGCCAAAGTAATAGAACAGTAGCCGAATTTAAACTCCATGCGGCTACAAATGTAACATCATGGGATCTAACAATCCCACCACAAACAATGACAGACCCATCTACATTGAATTGGATCTAGTTCTGAAGGGGAGGACTCCAAGCAACTTCCTCAACCAGCTACTATTGGAATTCTCCTTTTTTGCTAAAGCGACCAAGCTCAAGTTCTTGTCATAATCTCTAGCTAAACGAAGAACCCTGCAGGACAAAGAAAAATGAGCATTAGAATTCCCTTAAAAAACAACAAGGTTCCTGCAATGCCATAGACAGCTGCAAGCTGTTACAAAAATCAAGGGCCAAGGAATCCCTTGAATGATCCGAGTGTCATCAAACAGATTGTCATCCAACCAGTCATTCAATGGTTTTTGGAAAAAGGACTAATCAATAACACTTTGGCCAACACTTGTTCATAAGTCCTTTGCTTTGTCACAATCAAAAAGGACATGGAGCATTGTTTCTGACAATCTACCACAAAGAATACAAATATCATCATTTTCCATTCCTCTCTTTACCCAGAAAGCATGGGTAAGAAAGTATCACGTGCTACAATCCACATGAAAGCTTTCAATCTCTGAGGTGCTGCAATCTCCAAACATCCTTAAATATTCTAGCACCAGCTGACCTGTAATACTCAATCAAACAATTATAAGCTGCTTTTAAAGAATATTTACCCATAACAACAGGCAGCCATGCTAAACAATCTGAACCAGCACTATCACATGGAGCTTTAATGGGCAAAAGGATCTAAACAGCCCCTGGGCAGCTCATCTTCTAATTTATCCCAATTCCAATCACCATTATCATTTGCAAAATCAGCCACATTTTGGTAAGAATGCAAAATCACCTAATGCATGAATACCAGTATGCCAGTGATCTGTGCACATGTTAACATTTTGCCCGTTACCAAGTCTCCAAACCAAATTCTGTTCAAACTTTAGCCAAACTTGCATTATACCTCTCCAAGCATTAGAAGCTTTTAATTTTTTACTGACCTTTGGAGAATGCTATCAACACACCTGTACTTGTATCTCATCACTTTAACCCATAGACTCTCCAGCTTATTACAGACCAAATTGACCTCCTTTGCTTTTCAAAATCCTAGCATCCCCTTTAGGACTACAAATCTCGTTCCAATTAATAAGATGGACTTTTCTATTGGACTCATTAGAGCCCCAGATGAAATTCTGACAATTGGATCAATTCTTGAGCAAACACTATTAAGGAAACTTAACAGTTTGCATTACATAACTAGGTATAGAAGCAAGAGCTGACTTGGCCAAAGTAACTCTACCAGCTAGAGACAAACATCTACTCTTCCAACCATTCAAAAACGCAAAACCATACAAACAATGATAAACTGAAAATCAGAGGTTTTGCACTTCTCATGAAGAAGGGGTACCCCTAGATATCTTCCTAGGTTAGAAGTCAGATGAAAACCCAAAAGATCACTAAGTTCCTGACACTGAGCAGGACAATCATTTTTTGAGAAGAAGACCTACATTAACAAACAAAAATTAAGTTACCAAAAATCAATAGCTGAAAATATGGTGGGATATACATTTTTTACCATCAAGCTTGGACGGGTAGCAGTCAAGAAACCAAGTATATGTAGATACTCTCTGTATTTGGTATCAAGCAATTCAATCTGCTTTTCATAAATTAAGTCTAGAAACAAGGAATGTTGTTAAACAAGGGGAGTTTATTAATTGTGATTCTTGTTGCAAAACATTTTAGTACAGAATACAATAATTTGACAACAACTTAATCATCCGACAGCCAATGCAAGTAAACATGTGCCCCTGCCTATGTGGGTGACACGCTTAAAATTTTGAACACAGCCTCATCACTTATAGCCATTTTACAGTGTCTAATATCAATATCGTCTCCATTGTGCTTTATGTTCAGATCTAGACAGACAGAGAATGCACTGTTTGTAGTGGATGTTAATTTTGGTACCTGAAGTTATTGTGCTTCGCTTTAGTTTCCAAAATTAAGAAATTAATTGTCCTGAAGTTGTAAAAAGTGATTCTTAGTTCCTAAAATGATGTTCATAGAGACTAATTCAAATCACCAAAATGACTAATTTGAATCACTTTTTGCAACTTTAGATACTAAATCATTAATTTCTTAATTTTAAGAGTTAAAGTGAACAACAGGCATACAACTTCAAGAACCAAAATGAAAATTTACTCAAGCAGCAAAGTATGCATTCTTCTACATTTACATTCGTGAAGATGGTCGGGAAGGGTATAATTATAAAAATCCCTCAAAAAGATCTAGCTCTTGCTCTGTACATTTGCTCCGTGATTTATTTGCCGGGTATAAGGAATATGGATAAGCAATAAGCATGAAGGGGACCACCTTAGAAGACTAACAGGGATATGTTATGTGAATACTGAAGCGGTCTGAAATCGGTTTTAAGCAAACAATTACCGTAGTAGATATGAAATGAGGAAATGTTTTAACTTCCAGACGAACTACGCAATGATTTGGAAAAGCTATTCTATTCCTAATATCAAACTTCAAATGCAATGCAAAAGAGTAAAGGTAGTGATCCCAATTCAATTCCCAACCCAACCCTAAAAGCTAAAGCTAATAAATGAATTGAGAAGAAATCCTTGATTCTTACAAGTTACAACTAGTCAGTCATTTGCAGTAACGATCAGCCTTCTTCTTGACGCGGTCATCGAGGGCATCCTCAACGGACTTGAAGTCGGTTTTGGGTTCGTAACCGAACTTCTTGGCTTCAACCGGGAACAGTTGTTCGTACTTCATTCGCTTCGCCGCGTCAATCGTGTAGGGCTCCCCTGATGCTGGTGCTGATCCCTCACCCTCACCCTGCTGCTGCTGCTCGATGGCGGTTTCATCTTCGTTAGGGTTCTTGTCCTTGTTCTTCTTGTTCTTCTTCTTTCTCTTCTTGTCAATGCCTTTGCTGCGAGTGGCGAGGGTCCCTCCTTTGAAGGCCAGTCTTCCTCCGTTCACCCGCTCGTACGGATCAGACATGCTTTGATTCCCAATCTCAATTACGCGATCGAAGCCAACTGCTTGTGCCTTCAGCAAAACTTAACCACGCCACACAGGAATACGTATTTATATCTAGGTAAGCCCCAAATGATTTAAGGCGAATTTCGCGTTGACAAATTTCTTCAGCTCAAAATAAAATAAAATAAAATAAAATAAAGAGTTTAATTGGTATGCACTGACAGTGTAAAATAGTTTCTGTTTGTCGGCCAAATAGAAATAGGGGAAAGTGAGAATTCATGGTAGGTCCCTCATTATAATGAGTGGTTATTTGAATGAATTGGCACTTTCCACCATTTTTATTGGTTGACAGTGTAAAACTATTTTACACTGTCAGTGTATTTAAATTAAATTCTAAAATAAAACAACATAAAAAAATGAAGCTCATGATCCCTTACTTACTATTTAAAAACTTAGAATAAATTAATCCCTTCTTTTTAGTTGGATTTGCGACACAATTTGGTTTGGTTTCAAAAGAAGAAGCTCTCTTATTATTTATTAAAAATATATTTAATTTTTTTCTAAATTTGAAAATTATATCTACTTATATTAATGAATTATTTGAAAAGTCTTAAAATTAAATTTATTTAAGAAATTAAATTCAATTTTTCAATTTGAAACTAATTAATAGCATGAGATTAAAGTTTAAAGAGAATTTAACTTTATAAAAATACCCAAAATATAAGTCAAATCAAAATAAGTTTGATTTATAATTTCTAACTTAATGGATTTAATGTTAAAAAATGATATATCGAAAATACCTTTAATCTTATCTAAAATTTTCTCTTTTTCTCTTCTCTCTATTATCTAATGAAAGACAACATAATTAAGATGAAATTAATTAATTTTCATGGATATTTTAAATAATATAATTAAATTTAATTACATAATTTATTAATTTATTTCAATAATTGAATTCAATTACTAAATTAAATTCTATCTATTTTTCTTTTCCAAACAGCATGCCATTATTTATAAATCATTATATTGGTATCTTTCATAAATTAATCTCATTAAAAAATATATAAAATAACTTTTATATTCTTAATTATTATCCCTATACCAATTACGCTGCCACAAATCCATCATTCCCTAATAGCGGCCACCACTAACTCCATTCTTCGCCATATTTCCTCCTTCTTCCTCTTTTTACTCCTACTTCCTAGAACATATTCTGAGATTCATTCTCCCATTTTCCCTCAACAGCAAGCACCCCCATTTCCTCAAAATCTCAAGCTGCCACTCCAACCCAAAACCCTAACCCCCCTCCGCCACAACCCACCTCCGTGCCTGTGAGCCCTGTAAGGACGCCGACATCCTCGTCAAAGCCCTCGAGCGATAAGGTGTGACCACCGTTTTTTGCGTATCCTGGCGGCACTGTCGCATTCTGAGAAACCCCAATCGTCAAAGTCTTGGGATCCATCACAAAGCACAATTACGTCGTCCTTGATGTCTTCCGAGAGGTGTTAAGTAGCAATTGGTTCCAACTTTAGTTGAATTAGAGAGTGTTGTGAGGTTGGTTTTGGAGGCAAAGAAACCACTTTTGTATGTTGGGAGTGGATGTTTGAATTGTATTCAAGAGTTGAGGAGGTTTGTGGTGATTACTGGTCCTGTGGCGAGTACTTTGATAGGTCTTGGTGTTTGCCTTGTTGGTAAGGAGGTTATTGAGTAGGATATGATATTGGAAGAGGGGGAAGAGGAAGGGCCACCGGTGTAAAAGAGGAAGGCGGCAGATGAACGGGATGGGAAATTGGGGAAGATGAGATTTTTTTTATGGGGTAATTTAGGAATTATAAAAAAAGTATTGGAAATTAGAGAGATAGATATAGTTTTAAAATTTAAGAGGGAGTTAGGGAGTAGACGTATTTTTGAGCTCGAATGGACTTCAATGTAATTTTTCCTAAAATAAAAGTTCAATCAATTTAAATGATAAATTTTATTTTGATTTTGTTTCTTCCTATTTGATTATATTTGAAAAATAAAAAATATCGGCTTAAGTCCATTTGAATTAATTTATTTTTTATTAAAAATTTTATAAAATAATAAAAAAATAACTATTAACTTTGTTAAATTAAATTAATCATTAGTTTTACAGTAAATTTTAATTTATATGTATTAATAATATAAAATAATTTTATATTATCAATCAATAGAAATATGAGAAAGTGTTAAATTATAGCCGATCCTTCATTATAGGATCCGTTTAGTTTAACTTTTGGGAGAAAATCTTTTAAAAGAAGATCTTTTAAAAGAAGACCTTTTAGAGGAATTATTTTTAAAAAAAATAATTTTTGTTTGATATGAATATGTCAAAAGTAAGTTTAGTAGCATGAATTTTGTTTATATAGAATAAAGTAAAATTACTTTTGGTGGTTGATATGAGAGTAATAGTAAGATTCCTTTTTAAAAGGTCCTTTTCTAGAATGAAAAGTAAGCTCAAGGATACTTCTCCTAAAAGACCTTTTGAAATTTCAAAAGGTCTTCTAAAAAAAGGTCTTTGCATACCAAACACATTAATTACTATGTATTTTCATTCTTATTCAAATAAAAGGCCTTCTAGGCCTCCTAGAAGTGTAATCAAATGGACACATAGTGGGTAGTTATCTAGTATGATTTAATACTTTCTTGTATTTTTATTCAATGATAATGTAAAATTATTTTATATTATCAATACATATAAATTAATCTTTTATAATAAATTCATACAATTATAAAATCTAAACTAATTATTAAAAGTTATACTAATATCTAATACTAATTAGTTAAGCAAATAATAAAAGTTTTGAACAAAAATTATGTATGTTTATATAAATGTAGATATGTACAAATAATATGTAATATATTATTGATTTAGTTTAATTTAGTCCGATTTTAGAAATTAAAATCAAAAATTGAATTGAAATGGTCAATTTCTATAAAATAAAAATTAATTTAAATTAATTTATTTTGATTTGATTGATTCTCAATTTTATGGACCAATTTTAGTTTTAATTCGAGTTGAATCAATTTTAAATACCCCTACCTCCTTTCAATTAAGTGCGTTTTTGGATGAGTGCGCAAGCCATCCACGGTCACGTTGACAGCAATGAACAGTGTGCAATGTTGGTTTGGGTGATTTGGAAATGTGAAAGTAATAATCTGTTGCTTTTGTGACGAGTAATACCCCGTCAAGAGGTGCATTAATAAAAAATCATTTTAACTTAATATTATGAGTATAATTTTTACGTCTTAATAATATAAAATATTTTTATACTATGAACTAATAAAAATATAAAAAAATAAATATAATTATCTAACATTTAACATTTTCTTATATTTTAATTAATTAATAATATAAAATTATTTTATATTATCAATACATAATAAATTTCAATGCTCATATATAATAGCTGTTTTATATATATAATAAAACTATTTAAATTGAGTGAAAAACCCCCCTCTAATTTAAGGTTAATACATATCTCTGAATTTATCAAATATTTATAAAAATATTTATAGACAATTTACCAATAAGAATTGGTTCAGTTGATCAGCATCATAATAAAACTTGAAAATTAATTAAAATATGTTGATAATATAATATTTTGTCTGTGCACTGCACAATTTAAAAATCTAATAAGAATTAAAACGGAAAAAAAAAATTTGCTAGAGAATCAATAGTTTTGCAAGAATAATTTTGCTGGACTAATATAACACACATGTAAACTCAAATGTACAAGTAATTCTTATCAATTTATTTCATCTCATCACTACCCTTGTATTATGTCAAAATTCTGGCAGCATTGTTCTAAAATAAAAAGGTAAAAGCTCAGCCGGCTGAGCAGCTTCTAAGGAAGATAGCCGCATGTTTACATAGGGATCAAAATCAGAGTATTAACGTAGAGGGAAAAACATAATTGTTCTGCAACGTATATTACACGAACTTAGTTCCATATCAAATACTGTCTACATGGTTAAATTTCCAGGATATTTCGGCCACAGCATTTGCTTACTCTCCTGGCAAGATGTATTGTATATCACAGGGCATAGTAGAAACTTACAGCAGCATGCATTTCACTGCATGCTTCATCAATTCAAGAATACTTCAACTCTTGTAAACAAAAAGGTAAAACAGCTAAATACGTGGAATTTATTGACAAAAAATGGAAAGAAACTAGACAGCAGTGCAGGAAAATCCTCACCACAATGCAAGGCCTTTTTATGAAATTATATGATGGTATGCTGCTGTGGTTAATAAGGGTCTATACAAGCTGAAATTTTCATCTTGCCTTGCAAATCCATATCACGGTAGATGTGCCATTTTTTGTACCTCTGATCTCCATTTAAAACAGGCCTAAGCCGAGGAGCAGTAGTGCAACTCAAACAACAACATCCGCTTAGGTCCTTTACACAGCTACTGCAGCATCTGCAAGACAAAAGGTTGACATTCTTAATATGGATGAATTTTATTTCAAATTGCAAGCAAAACGTAAATTACCAAAGGCAAAAAGGCAGGTTAAGCCTGTGTTAAAAAGGAGATATTGCAGTAGAGAAAGGGGTCTTACAGAAAAAGCAAATTGCAGTCAAGATTTGCACAATTCCTATGTCTCAGTTCACTGACTTCCAAACTACAAATGTAGCATTTTGCAAACTTATCAACTCCAGAAATTTGGGTCATCCTTGCTTCAGTTGTGGCCTGGGGATAGTACACAGAAGGAGGGAGAGACAGACGGGAGTCAAATACAAATAAATTTCCTACCCATTCTGCAGGACCTTCATTCTTTAAATAGTTAGAAACACCTCCCTTCAAGGTATATAAATTCTGAAATCCCTGCCGCCTGCCAAATGGCATCAAACCAATAAACCAAAATTAGCAATACAAAAAGGAAATAAAGGATGCAATTTCATTTTCATGAGTAAACTTGGTCTTTTCCTAATCCAGAGAAGAGATAGCTTGCAGGGCTGTCATACTAGCATAAACAAGCAGAGGGGCAAATGAACTGGAAGAGTAACATTCTATCCTCACCATGTCAACAATGAAAGAGACAGGCAGATTTACTAAACAAATTAGGTAAATAATTCTGAGCTTGAACGTATTTTCCCAAGAGTTTCCTGTATTTATATGCTGTAAGGTAGCTTTTAAGATTGAAGCGATCAATTCTTTTTTAACAATGCCATTCATATCTTCAAGGTATTTTCAATTTTTAGAAGCAATCATTAGTTACATAAGGAAGTTGTTTATAATTCTCTTTAGCAGACATATTTTGATAACAATAATATAAAAATTTCTATGCTGGCACTATTCTGCCTAAGTACTTGAACTTCATTATGGCCAAAATCTGTAACAATAAAAGTATGACCAATGGATGATATGTTTACCATGTTTTTACCATTGTTGGAAATTGACAGGCCTTTATTGAAGAAGGTTTTTGTGAGACGTGGGCTAAGGGGTCCTATGGGGGCAACTGGGCCCAATTAAGGTATTCAGTGAAGTGAACACGTGGGGTGTGGTAGGATCAGGTCAGCAAGTTTGTTACGAGTGATGTGAATAAAGTAAAGGAGGGGAGAGAGAGGAGTTAGTCGGTTATTGAGTGAGTAAGCTAGCTTTGTGGAGAGTGTGGAAGAGGTGCTCTCGAACATACCTCTCCAATTGTTCGTACATTTACCCCATTTCTCAGGTTCTAATCACCTTGATCAACCTGATACAATATACAAGCTTCATACAATTTCTACATATTTCCTGCATTCTCTCTCTTTTATCCGTATATCTCTGTACCAGTTTAACAGAAATGATGCATGTCATTAACATGTGTGCCATTGGAATGTGTAGCTATCATGTTATTAATGTGTGTGGCATGGGAATGTGTTGTTGTCATGTGATTAATATGGCAATGAGAAAAATAAAGGCTTAGGAAATTGCTCAGTATAAATTATGTTCCAGAAACTATGCCATGTAGTTATCTCCTAGTGATATATATATGTGCCAAGTAAACATTTTGAGCGTAAGCATTTCTTCCACAAATATTGTTTCACTTCCTCTTCTCTTTTATTTTCTACAAATTCAACATGGTATCAGATCAATACCATCCTCCGTGACCTATCCTATCACTATTCCATTGCTGAGTTTCTTAATTTAAATTGGAACTCCATTTGTTGAGTATGCTTTGAGAATTTCAAGCCATCAAAACCATTTTCACTCCATTCTACTTTTGTTGTAATTCACTCTAACCATTGCCATGTCATTTTTCCGGCAGCTTTTTCTTCTTCAAACTGTCCCTTCTACTGCCACATGAGATTTTCAGTCACTATTTATTTTCCATCAAATTTTCAAATTTTGATGACTTCTCGAAATTTCCAGTGACTTTTCTGGTGATTGCTAACTCGCTGGAAACTTTTCCAGCGAGTTTTCTGATTATGTCATCTTCACCTGGCCACTGCCAGTGCCTTTGCCCCCTGCCTACACTCTTCAACTTCCCTGTTAAAGTGATGAATATTAGGCTGTGATTCCTACTGGCCTCCCATTGTGAATCATACCAATGGTGATTTATGTTTTTCACTCATGATGGTGATCTAGTCCTCATGGCTGTGATATATACCAGCCTTTCAATTTCAATGATCATTCCAGCGAAGCCTATTCTTCCTAATCATGCAACATTCCAACAAGTTATTGTCTTGTTGTGTTGTCTTTTCAGATGTATCCTCCATCCCTGAGTTGCCTTGTCAACGGTTTATGGAGTTCATTTTATATTTTCCTAGTTTTTTCAAGGGTTCTTTTGTAACAAGCTTTAGCTTGAGGGGGAGTGTTAGAAATGAGGCATGTGATTAACATTTGTGCCATTGGAATGTGTAGCTATCATGTTACTAATGTGTGTGGCATGGGGAATGTGTTGCAGCCAAGTGATTAATATATGTACTGTTGCTGGTAACTATACAAAGATTTTGAGCCTAAGCATTTCTTCCACACATATTGTTTCACTTCCTCTTCTCTTTTATTTTCTACAAATTCAACAACGATAAGTCATGCAAAAGTCAATAATTCTAGAAGATGGTTAAATTTGAATGGTTATACATAGTGTACAATGTTGAGTGCAACATTATTTTTTATATATACAGGTGTAGAGTGCATCATGTTATTAGTGTATTTGTGAATGTGACACACATGTGACCATGTCTTGAAAGTGATGATTTATAGAAGTTCAAACAGGAAAAAGTATGTGTTTCAAAAAGTTAAAGATAATGAAGCAGAAGAAAAATGAAAATTATGAAATAATAATTTACCTTAGTATTGTAGAATATACATCACAGCGAATCCCTCCAGTGCAATACATCAATATGTTTGTTTTTTCTTTATCTACATTTGATAAAGGATCTGAAGCAGTGATCTGAAAGTGGCATATAAAAGTGGAGTACATTAATAGCCATCAATGGACAGATAGATCTCAAAACTTCTAACCAGTGATTCATAAATCCTAACCTGAGATCTAGGCAGAGCCCAGTTCAGCCCTTAGCCAAATGAGAAATTTACTTTAAATGAAACCAGAATTTGCAGCTTGAATGTGATAGGCCCCATTAGTGACCAGAGTGTATGTTAGGAAGAAATAGAGAGGATCAAAGCCTCAAAGCAGCATGGGTCACATGACAACCTCAAATAAGTAACTGTTCACATTCCAGTGTAACTTGTAACTGCTCACATAGCAGTGTGGGTGATAAATTTGATAGTGGGAAGATTTGGAAAAAGAAAAAAAAAAAATGGCAGAGTGGGTGGAACTAGGAAGTCAGTTAGTCAGGAGAAATATAAGAAAAGTGAAGGAAGAGAGTAAAAAGGAGGAAGAGGAACTTGTTGGGAGAGAGCCAGGCACTCTCAAACTTGTCTGGGATTAAGTGTATTTTCATTTTCTAGGTGTTTATTTCCTCCATTGTATATTTCCATGATTCCCTCTATTCTGAATAATACCTTGATATTGGTTCAGTCATCTGTGAGGTGAATATACCCACATTTCTATCCTATTTGCATGTGATTCAGGTCAAATTCTATCAACTAGTATTAGATTTAGAGCTCCCAATCTTGAGAGCTATAGATGGCAAATATGCCTTTGGAGGTAAGGGTCAAAGTGTTGAAGAGGAGTTTGGGATAGTTTGCTGAATTTGAAAAAGATAATGAGTAATGGAAAGCAGAGAATCCACAAAGCCAACAATAGATACTGCATTTGCTTAGAAGGAAGAATCATATGTTGCCCAAGGAACGATCTCACGCTAATAGTAGGAGGATAGTGAGAGTGAAGGAAGTGGAGAAGCAATGGGCAAAACTCAGAGTAGCAACTTGCAGGACAACCATTGTAGGAAGCTTGAGGTCCCTATGTTTTCTGGGGATGACATACATGGCTGGGCCAATAGGGTGGAGAGGTATTTTCATGTGAATGGGATAGGTGAAGGAGAGAAACTTCCAGCACCCACAGTAGCTTTAGAGGGAGGGCATTGAAGTGGTATCAATGGTGGGAAGCCAATACTCACATGGATCATTTAAGGGTGGTGCTGTAAGTACTAAGAGGGAAGGTGAAAATGAAGGGGGAAAAAAAGAGCAGCTTTTGACAAGATCAATTGGAATATCCAGGCCACTTGTTTTCTGCCTCTGGGGTAGTTGCTGACCCCAGCAAAGTGGTTGATATGATTAACTGGCCCATTCCCGATGATGTGAAGGGAAGGAGGCGATTCCTAGGCCTCATTGAGTATTATCACAAGCTCATAAAAGATTATGAGAAGATAGCCTGCCCATTAATGCAGCAGCTGAAGAAAGATATTTTTGCATGGGAAAGCTCAACATGCATTTGACCTACTCAATACTGCCAAGACTTCATTAACAGTGTTGGCAGTACCGGACTTCGACAAAACCTTTATTGCGGAAGCCAATGCAAGGGGGCTAGCCTCTGCCCTATATCAGTCAGGAGTCAGGACTTTCTCAAAGGACTCAAGCTCACTCTGTTTAACTATCAGAAAAGGTTTAGATGTCAATGGCTTAAATATAAATATAATTTATGATAGAATACTATTGCATCGCCTGATCCATGTAGTCAACCCCATTTAGTGGAACAAGGCTTAGTTGTTGTTGTTATCTTTGCAGTGCAGAAATAACGGCATTACCTCATGGGGAGGCACTTTATTATGCATAAAGATCACAGAAGCTTGAGATTTCTGACCAAACAAAGGCCAATGGTGAAGAACAGCAACAGTTGACTTCTAAACTTCTAGCTTTGATTTTGAGATACATTAACTGGAAGTGAAAACAGAGTGGCAGCACCCTCTCCCAAAAGATGGATTATTCTGCAATTTCTACGTGACTTTCACTTATTTGGATAGCTTGAAGGAAATTTACCAGCAGATGATAAGCTTCAGAGTACTATAACCTCATCCTGTTTTCGGCTCAAACAAAGGTTATATTTCAAAGACAAATTGGTAGCACATAGGAATTCAACTAAAATTCCTCTAATCTTCAAGGAGTTTCATGATTCAGCCATGCAAGGTCACTCCAAGCTCTTTAGAACCTATAAAAAGAATTTTTAGATTCTTATACTGGGATGAGGAGGGAGATTCAGAAGTATCTCGCAGTTTGTGAGACTTGTCAGAGAAATAAATATCAAACCTTGTCCCCAGCTGGGCTGTTACAGACCTTACATGTTACCTACTCAAGTCTGGTCTAATTTATCTGGATTTCATAAGCAGCCTTTGCAAAATTAAAGAAGTGGATACATTTGGGTGGTGTTCGATGGGCTGCCCAAATATGCACATTTCTTTGTTGTATGGCATCCTTTTACAAAAGGAAGGACATTGAGGTGATCTACTACATAAGGGAAGTAGTTAAACTTCAAGGGTTCCCCTCTTCTATAGTATTCGATCAAGACAGATTATTCCACAGCCAATTTTGGACTGAGCTATTTAAAATGGCATGTATTAAGTCAAAGTTTAGCTCTACATATCATCCTCAGTCTAATGGACAACTGAGCTGAGGTGGTCAATAAGTGCCTGGTAATGTATCTAAGGTGCCTTACTGGGATGAAACCACAACAATGGCCACATGGCTGAGTTGGGTCAAGTTCTGGTACAACACAAACTACTACAGTGCCACCAAGCTTACTCCTTTCAAGGCTTTGTATGGAAGAGATCCCCCTATCCTCAAGCATCAAGATACTTATCTTCCACAGTAGATGTTATCAAACTTTTGGCTGAAAGGAATCAGATGCTGGATGAATTGAAGGAGCATTTGCTCCAGGCTCAAAATTGGATGAAAACTCAGGCTAATCAGCACAGAAGGGAAGTCATCTATGAAACTGGGTTTATTTGAAGATTCAGCTGTATAAGCTTAAGTCTTTGGCTAAAAGAATGAAGGAGAAGCTGAAACCTAGATTTTATGGGCCTTATGAGATTGTGAAAAGAGTTGGTGAAGTGGCTTATTGACTTCAATTACCAGAGGGCAGGCAACATACACCCTATATTTCACATTTTAAAACTCAAAATTATTTCACCTACTATGAGCCAACTTTTGCAAACTTAACGTTCAACCAGCTGCAATCCTTGACAGCCGCTCTACACCTGAGGATATCACTAAATTGCTCATCCAATGGCAGGATCTACCATTGTTTGAAAGCTCCTAGGAGCCTTTGGACCTTATACAAGCCAATTTTCCCGCATTTCAAATTGGGGACAAGGTGAATCATGAGGAAGGGAGTATTAATAGCGCCATCAGCAACTAAGGTTATGTTAGGAAGAATATAGAGGATCAAAGCCTCAAAGCATCATTGGTCACATGATGACTTCAAATAAATAACTGCTCACATTGTAGTGTGGATGGTAAATTTAATAGGGGGAAAAAAATGTGCCACTGTAGGTGGGAAGTCAGTTAGTGAGGAGCAATATAAAAAAGGGAAGGACGAGAGGAAAAAGAAGAAGAGAAACTTGGTGGGAGAGAATCAGGAACTCCCAAACTTGTCTGGGATTAACTGTATTTTCATTTTCTACATGTTTATTTCCTTCATTGTATATTTCCATCATGTTCTGAATATTACCTTGATATTATTGATTCAGTGATGTGAATATACCTCAATTTCATTCCTATTTGTGTGTGATTCTGACCCAGTTCTAATCAAAATGCCACACTCTTATCATGACAAGAGTTTACAAATGTAAACAATGATAAAATTTGCTGCAAGGAAAATAAAATTTTATATCATTACTTTGATTAACAGAAAAGTAATACAACTTGATGGTATTTTTCAGCTGATCATGAGGGCATATCAATACTAAATCATCCATATTAGGTCATTAAGACATCAAATAATGATCCTACCTCTTCTTGAGACGTACCAAATGAAGTACTCCTAAAGCAGTCCACATTAGGTCTCTGGGCCCCATTAAAATGTCCTATATCCCACTCATAACCTGATTAACGGCAACAATATTATATTCATCCTCAGAACTATAGCCATGAAAACAATAAATATTTTAAATAGTACCAAAAGAAGGGCAAATACACAAACAAATATTCAAAAACTCAAACTGGAGATCTTAACAAAGAGCAGAGCAAACAGATCCTGTGTCAGATACGAGCCACCGCACATCATGTCAAAGGAAGTCATTCATTATATCAGTCATATTGACTAGAAATTAGCATCAACCCACACTTGTAAAATATTGGAAAAGTTATACCACAAAGGATTGTGGATTAACATTTTTTTTCCCCAAATAATGATGCAAGCCATTCACAATTGATCAATGCCAAGAAGGCTACCAGATGATGACTATCTATTAATTCGGCAAACTGTCACAAACACACGATACACGACCTCCTCTTTAGAGGATAGAAATAGTTGACAGGAGATACTTGCAACCCAATTAAGATAGAACATAAGAAACAAGAAGAGTTTAAAATTCAATTAAGGAAATAAAGGTAGATTCATGAGGGTGCTATAGAACCTGTACCATTTCTCACATCCAATAGAATGTAATTTCTGTTCAGATATTCTTTTGATGTAAGATCATTTTTATTGGTTGGTTGTAATCTATTTCTCCATTCTGAAGGTTCTAAAGGTATTGCCCGCATTGAAGGATCAAGCAAAGGAAGATGTGAGATGCCACCTTCAAACTGTAAACAAATGAAAGTCATATGTTGATAGTGTTGTTTTAAGCCACAGCCACCTAGCTCATCCTAAACATATTGACACTTAGGTAAAGAAACACAGAAACTTGTTACAAAGCTCCAGCACAGAGAAACCCTATCTAGTAGATTAGATTTCAAAACAATAATCATAAAATAAAAAAGTAAAATTAAAAAAAGAGAGGAACTATATGGATACTTGCATTGAAAAAAGATAAGACAAATAACCACACAGCAATGCCTGTGCAAATGAGCTTAATCAGTAAAAGAAATTTTATGCCGTACATATATGGCTTGCCTGTACTAATGAGGGTTTATACCGCAACTTCAATTTCGGAAAGCCATGTCCATTTTCTGATGGAGATATCTGAACCAGGATGTCTGAAAACCTGTCATCCTCTCTCAACCAGTTGACATATTTCAGAGCATCTTTTGATGGCCCACTAAACTGCAATAATATATGACATCAGTGGGATTGCAGGACATATTACGACTCTGAAACACTATGAGGAAGGCTGTTAGCTACTCTTGTAAACTCTGAAATATGTTAAGCAAAAATTTATGATGAAAAATGATTAGAATCCCCCCATGTATTTTCAATCAATAAAATAGGTCATGCAATTATATCAAAAGAGATAGGCCAGGTAAGTGATAAGGCCCCATTTTCAAAATGTTCATCCATAGCTCATTGATGAGTAGACAATTAGAAAGATATAACCCTTTAAATGATGAAATTAGTGAGCTGTACATATGTAAAATGAAACACTAAAACTAACCTGCGCATTAATCCCTTGTTCATTCAAATAAACTCTTCCATTGATATCGAGATTGAGACCCTGTCAACAGACCAAAAATTATACCTGGGAAAGGTGGAAGTCGGAATGAATTTTGGGACAAAACAATGAACTTGAAGTTCCATGCTCCATTCCTTGTCATTACTAACCAATGAAAACATATAATTACCATTGTTGGAGCATGCATATATTGTTGAATGCATTCATGAAGAAACTGCTTTTGCAACTACGGTTTTCAGGATGTCAGAATTCACATAATCACCTCAAGATCCTTAATTCAAATATACCATTTAAGATAAACAAATTTGATCGTTAAAAGATATTGTAACATAGCATGAATTTTCCCAAGCATGTGTGTATATTCGAACTAAGCACTTGGTGACTGGAAAACTAAAAAGAAAATGAAAGCGAACCTCCAAGAACGAAAGATGTTTAGTGACTTCTGCTTGTGGGTCTTTGATAAACACAAAATGATAGAAATTGACGACCACGAAATCGGAATCATTCCTTGAAGTAGAACTTGAATGTTGTGCAGCACTGCATTGTGCGCGGCAGGGTGATGCAGCGGGAACCACCAACAGCTTACGATGGCTAAGAGAGAGAGTTGAAAAGCTATTGAATTTGAAGAGAGGCTTTCGGAATTGGAACCCAAAACCTTCCGTGCTACAGATGGAAGCAGCAACTGTAGGAGGGAGACGTAGTGCGACTGCATCTGAGACCGAGAAAACCTCGCTGCACCACCACATCCCCTTTTTTCGGTCGGCAAAATGATTGTCATTGCAATGAAACAGGCTAATTGGACTCTTTGTAGTCTTGCCAATTAGGGGGCTGTTGGGTTTTTGGATCACAGCCCAAGCCCATCCCCATTAACCATTTCCTTTTTCTTGTGAGAATAATTTCTTTGCACTCAGCCATTAGAAATCAAGTGAACTGTCAATTCATTTCTTTTTAAATTAAGCTTATGTAACTTCCTTTCACTATTTCCTGAATTTTTATGAACCTTCACACTATCAATATAAAAAATTATTCTCTGTTCCATTTTCTTTTTCTCTAGTTTACATTTCTATGGTATTTTTCAATTAAAGGTTATATTGATAAATTAATAAATACTAAACCAGTAATAAGCTACTAGAAGTAGATTAGTGTTGAGGGGCATAAATAATATATATTGGGTTTTAGGTTCAAATTCCAGTGCCAATAATGTACTTAAAAAAGGAAAAAATAACTAAATTAGCACCTATTGTGTTTGGAACTAGATTAATGCTAGATCTAGTTAGATCTCTTGCAAAAACTTTTATAAAATCATCTCTCTGGCTCTCTCTTTTTTTTTTTTTTTTGAGTAAATCATCATTTTAGGCCCTAAATTTTTAAAGTTAATATATTAACCTTATAAAATAATCGTATCGTTCAAATTAGCCCTCATTTCACTTCTCACTATTAAACAAAAAGGAGCATTTCTTTTTTTTTTCTTCCCCAAAATAACTTCTTTCCCTCCTAAAATTAAATGAAGGCTACTTCTTCCCAAACAACTCCTTTTCTTCACATAGCCATTGTGGTATGATACAATGATATGATAAATCATTTGGCAGATAATTCACTTGAATTTTGCAGTGTAATTCTCATATAACTTTCAATTCTTACAACGATCTTAACTATGTCAGAAGCAAAAGACTAGTGCATAAACAGGGAAGTTTTGTTTGTACAACTTCGTATTACGGTATATATGTAATACAATAACAACAACATAGATGCACATGGTATGGAAAGCACATGGCTATAATAATTGAAGTTGGGAGGGAAAAGTGTTGTTTTGGAAGAGGTGGCCCTTTCTGTGTCACATTGGAAGAGAAAGAAGTTGTTTTGTAAGAGACAAAAAAAAAAAAAAAAAAAAAGAAGAAGATGGACATCTCTAACATGGTCCTGCTTTATGGTATGGAAATTTGCTGGGGAATATCAATATTTGTAACAGGATTGATTTTGTGCACATCTCTGACACAGATTTGACAGTTGCTGACATTTGGCGAGATGTGAGATGGTGCTTTGATTTTTTATCGACAAACCTTCCGCAAGATATTTGTGACTACATTCTGAATATGGATGGACCAACTTTTACAGGTGACAATGGATGGATTGGGAAACATAAGGTTGACGGAAATTTCACTACAAGCTCTGCTTACTCTTGGCTGGTGTGTAATGGGAGGCCTGTGGTGAGTGATCCAAAGTGGTGTTGGCTTTGGAAGTTGAAGCGTCCAGAGAAAATTAAGCTTCTATTGCGGCTCTGTTTTCATAATGTGCTCCCAACAGGTTTATTGAGGTTTCAACGTGGGCTTTCTCCTTCAGCAACTCGTACTTGTTGTAGTGCTCCGGTGGAGAATATTGAACACTGCCTTCGGGATTGCCCACAAGCTCCTGCTTTATGGGCAAGACTTGGGTTTGGCTCTGAACCTGAGTTCTTTACTCGGCGTGCTATGGAGTGGTTAACTTCTTGTGCTCGAAGCAGGCATGCTGGTCTCTTCCTTGCTGCGATCTGGTGGCAATGGCGTTGGCGTAATTCTAGTATCTTTGAAGACCATCCCTGGCACTTGCAAAAGGTGATGACTAATGTGCTGAGTTCTTTCTTTGACATCAAGAAGGACGTGAATTATGATGGAAAGCTTTGGATCGAGCCTCCAGTGGTAACTTGGGTTCCACCACCATCAGGGTATGTGAAGTTGAATACTGATGGGAGTCGCTGTCCCAAAACCCTTCGCTGTGGCTACGGTGGGGTGCTTCATAATGCTCACGGGGAATGGCTTCTAGGATTCTCGAATAGTACTGATGATCATGACATTACCATAGTGGAGCTCATTGGCTTCTATACTGGTCTCAATATTGCCTGGAATATGGGTTATCGTAAGGTTTGTTGCGAACTAGATAGTGCTGAAGCAGTGACATTCTTGGATGAGCAAATACGGCAACAATCACATGCACCTCAGAGACTTTTGCAGAATATTGCAACTATATTATAGCGTGATTGGCAGGTGCAGTACTCCTTGATCCATCGCTCTGTGAACGGGGATGCGAATAAATTAGTCAAGTTGGGTGCGCAATTAGGCTCAGGGCCCCACTTTTGGCAGGCTTCGCCTGAGCAGTATTTGATTCCCTTAGCCTCTCCGGCTTTGAGAGTGTGAATCCGCGGGTCCGTGTGTTGTTTGTTTTCTTTTACATTTCAACTACCAAAAAAAAATTGATGGTAGAGATTATTAACAAAGCAACGTGCACATGACCTAAATCTATTATCTTCTTTTTCTGCGTGTCTAGTTCTCTCTAGACCTCTATCATCATTTTTTTCTTCCTCTTTTAACACCATAGCACTATTATCTTTTGGATTTAATTTGTATGTATTGACAGTATAAAATTGTTTTATATTGTCATTCAATCATATTCTCTCATTTGCATAATTTTTTAAGTAATAGAGGTGAGAGTCATATATACTTGCTTATGTGACAGTATATAATTATATGACAATTTAAAAAAAAATTTACAATTTTAATATATACAAATTAAACTCTTATTTTTTTTTTTTTGCAATTCTTTCTCACATTTATGTAATTTTCTGTATTTTTTCTCTCTCCTCATCTTTTCTTGGTCTTTCAACACCATAATAAAAATAAAAAGAACTTCCTTATCAAATAAAAAAAATAACTTCTTTATTTTCAAAAAAGCAAATAATCACGACGTCTTATTTCTTCTTTATTAGGTTGCCTCTCCGACTTGAGAAATGATAATATAGACTCAGGTTCACTGTAAACCTGAGTTTATATTACATCTCAACCATTGATTTCTTAATATTTATATATTTATAATTTTAAAACATATTTTTAGCGATTGCGATGTAATATAGACTCAGGTTCACTACTTGGGTTCACAGTGAACCCGAGTCTATGTTATCATTATTCCTCCAATTTACTCTAAGCACGCTCGTGTGTGTTTTATGTTTAGACCAATCTATATTTCGACCGAGTAGTAATATTTGGTACAAATATACAGCGTTCGAAAATATTACGAAGGACAAATAACCAGTCATGGGTGGAGTTGGTTATAAATGTTTGAAGAGAGAGAAAGTAGCTGATTATAAAATGTAAACATTTACTTCTCACTTTCTCCTTTCATGTGTCGAATTTATTTCATACTATTAAGTATTTCTCATTTTAACCATGTCGATATCTCTTTTCTCAATCAAGTCATGAAATGAACAATTTCCTACCAATTAGGGCCATTCCATTAATTTTGTCTCCAATTAATACAACTAGATTACAAAGTCATATGACATGGATATTTTGGTAATTTTATTTCATCCTTATTAGTTACTATCTTGAACTTCTTACCTTATTAATATTTTCTCTTTCATTTCCTTCTCCTCCACTACACTTCCATCTCCTCCTCCTCCTTCATTTCCACCACCGCCAACTCCTCCAACTTCACCTCCCATGCCACCTATTCCTCCACCTACACCAAAGTATTATTATTATTATTATTTACAAAAGTGACATGCCATCCATTATTTTTTGGACACCAAATATATATATATATATATATATACTAATAATATAAAATTATTTTATACTATCATTCAATCATATTCTTCTATATGCATAACTTTTGAAGTAGTGAGGGTAAAGATCATTTTTGTTTACTTATGTGACAGTATATGAGTAAATGATAATGTGAAAAAATTTTATACCGTCAGTGCATACAAATTTTATATATATACACATGTGTGCACAAGAATCGTGGAAAATATTTAAGAATGTGCAGGAGCCCAGATTCTTGTCATTGTTATGTGTATTTGGATAATCTATCGCTGTTATACCAAAGACACGTATTGTAAATTTTTGAACTTCGATTTATAGTCAACAAACTTTTATTATGAGGTGTTCTCTTATTTACATTCATACATCACTTCTACTTTACAAAATTTATGGTTCGAAAAGAACGCAAGGTGATTTATTCTGGTTAGTATTTGCTTTGAATCTGCATAATATTCAAGTAATTTCATATCAAGGTAAAGATTTTAAATTATAAATATTTTTCTGTTAAATTTAATTTATAAATATTGATTTTATAAGAGATCATGCATAGACTGGAATTTTATGATAAGTGAATGAAAATGTAACAGAGTGTGAGATTTAGAATATATGTATATTAGAGAGAAAATTAAAATCAGAATCCATTTATTTATTTAAAAAAATATTTTTGATTAAAATATAAGTATAAACTTTAAGATGATTATTTTTTTTAAATTATTAAAAAATTATTTTAACATTTTTTCTTAAGTTAAAAAAAATATTGTAAAAGATTATATCATAAAAATATTTTATTAAGAGTTTAAGCAAAATCAAAAAAATTAAACCAGTAAAACCTTTTAATCATTTTAAAGAAAATATTTATAGACATAGTTATTTGATTTTTATAAAAAAAATATAATATATGATTTTAATTTGACTTACGTAATTGCTGGAAATATTTTGATCGAAGATTTAAATACACACCAATGCAAGCAGTTTATGAAGCACTTGGAATTCGATGTTTCATATACTTTAGGAATGATAATTTTAGGAAGATTTGGTTAAAATGATAAGCTTACGAAAAAAAAATATAATATGGTTGAAAATATATATCTCATATTTTTTTTGGTGCATATATATATATATATATATATACAACAATAATAGTCGTTCGGTTTAGGTGGAGAAATAGGTGGCGTAACTCGAGAGGAGGTGAAGGTGGAGGAGAAGGAGAAGGTGGTGGTGGTGGAGATGAAGGAGGAGGGAATGGAAGTGAAGGAGAGAGACAAAAAATAGAAAATATTAATGAGGTGAGAGAAAGTTTAAAATAGTAATTAATAAGGATGAAGTAAAATTACAAAAATATCTACAGTGATAAGTTAATTTAGAAAAAAGGTGGTTGGCTTTTTGGCCCAAAAGAAAATGTAAAGCTTGCTAACCTCTACATGAAGGTATGAAGGTTAGCAATCCCCTAATTTTGTGTTTATTTTGATTCCCTAATTCATTTTTTATTTATTTTGGTCCCCTAATAGTAAAGAGTTAAGAAACTAAAATGAACAACAATTTAATTAAGGGACCAAAATAAACAAAAAAATTAGTAATTAAGAGATTAAAATGAATAGAAAATTAGTTAAGAGTCCAAAATAAAATATGAAAATAAGTTAAGGGATTAAAAGATTAATTTTGCCTATATATTTTTAATCCTACTCTAGCCATGTTCGTTGCAAGATGAATTTAAAACTCAATCCAAACAAGTTGGGATGGAACAAGTACTCACAAATCAGGTTAAAATTGTCATCTCCACATTCATTTAGCATAAATTATCTAAACATCTTTTTAAATCTTGGCTTGTCTATAATGCACATAAAAAGTTTGTGGTGTAGCTAAGGGTGGAAATAAGTTAGGTTAAACTAAACTTTAGCTTAATCAGGGCTACCCTAAATTTCAAATATGCAACCCAAAGTTGAGTTTATTGCTTAACATTAGTTATTTTATTTTATTTTATTTTTTTGTAATGCCTAATATGAACCATTTTAAAAGTCTAATCTATAGGGATGGCAAATGTAACCTGACCTGTGGGTACCCACCTCGACCCAATCCAATCAGGCCGGGTTTTGGGTGCGGATACAATCAAATTCAAGTTTAAGGCAAATCTATCCTGACCTACCCTGCACCCCATATATATATATATATATATCATTTGTTATTTTCTAATTCCTCTTTTCAAATGATGTCATGACTGGATATGATATTGGTGTAGCTTTTATGATTGTTATGTTGGAATAATTATGGTATGTTTGAGTATTATATTATATTATTGTGTTTTAAAATAATTTTATTGGAATTTTAAAAAAGGTAACAAGTAGGGGTTGATCGGGTACGAGTTGAGAGAAGTTCAAGACCTACTTAATAATAAAACTTTTATATAAACTAAAAAGCATTATCTTAAACAGGTCAAAAGGATTTTGAATATGCCAAAAATTAAATATCTAAATAGATCAAAAAGCTTTCAAAATATGCCTAAAGTATATTTTTAAATAGATTAAAAAACTTCTATTATCATTAGGATTTTTATAATAATAATAATAATATCGAATGAACAAGCTATTTTGTTATGCCCAATATATTTTTTTCATAACCTATAACCTAACTTTTTTGGTTAAAAAGACTTTTTGAATAATCTTAATCTAACTTATTTAGCTCGGCCGAGCTAAATTTAATATAGGTCAAAGACCTCTTTTAGGTCATCTAACCTATTTTCACCCTTAAGTGTAGCAATACAGCATCATAAACCATTGATTTTTTTTATATATATACTAGCGACTTGCCAGGTCACATTTTTCTTAAATAATTGGATATTATATAATTAAAATTAGCCATAAATTTATACTTTATATTTTATGTCTTTTAATTTAATTAATAATATTTACTATGAAAGATAAATTTACTTTAATACCTTCAAAGCGATCATTCCATAACTCAAACCTCTCACATTACAAATAAAATTTTAGAAGTTGTACTCCACTGTTACAGCAACTAACTAATTTTGAATTTATGTAATCATTCTTAAATTAGAATTTTCATTCTTCTTAATTTTATTCTAAACATTTCTTACTTTTTAATTAATTTTATAGTTATTTTTAAATTAATTTGTAAATATATATTATGACTATAAATCAGTACAGCAGTGATTGTGAAAAAATGAACATTTCCAACCTAGTCATATCTATTAAGCCAATGCAAATCCTCTGTTTTCTGGTTTATACTTATGTTAGCGGAGCAAGCTAAGCGATGTCAACATACATCGCGAGTATTGCAACTGATAATCAAACGCATGTGTAAATAATCCTGCAAATAATCGTTTGAGCTAATAGCCAGGATAGAGACAGGTTGATACAAAGTCCGTGACCATTAGCGTCTGGAATTAGTTGAACGCGCAATAGGCAAGTGAAAATGTTCTACCCTAACTCACGGCCTCATTAATTTGCCCAATGCAATGGAAGAAATCCACAATGTTGGAAACAGAAATGACTAGTCAGACTTCGTTAATTTCCGCTATTGGACTGAGGAAAAGAATTTTATGGACGATAACCTAATTTTCACAAAACACATGACGAAAAATATAAAAGACATCATAGAAGTATGCTCATAATCATAACTTGTTGAGTAAATTCTTAAATCGGTCCCAATGCTCTCCATGGATACATTGATCCCGATAAAAAGTAATTGGTCCTATGATCCTTGAGAATCGCAAAAATTGGACATTACCACTTGATTCACTCGCAACATGTAAGCGCCTAATGTAAAGATCAAATAATGACTAGAACTTCTCTAACTCCATTCCACGTGACACCTCTAAATGCACAGTTTATATATCTTTAAATCCCCCCCCCCCCAACCCAAAATAAAAAAAAAAAAAAAAAAACAGCAAAAGGCAATTCTAGTACAGAGAATATAAGCTGTGGCTTTCTTTCTTGGAATGAGTAAGGAGATTTTGATAATATGTTACTCGAAAAGTATTTAAAAAGAAAAGAAAAGAAAAGAAAAGAATAAAATCGGGGTGAGGGGAATGGCAAGGGAGAACATAGAGAAGATCTAATTGGACAAAATTATAACATGCATGGCGATCAGATTGTGAAGCACTTGGGTATAAAATGAAAGATGTTCTGAATTGCAGATGTGAATACTGCCGAATACCTGACAAAAGGAAAAAAGAAAAAGCAACAGCTCTTCCGTAATAAAAAAACTAACATTGTATTTGTATGAATTAAGGATCAAGGACAAATTCAGAACTAAGCTGAATTTTTTATGGACTCAATAATCTATGGAATTAAGGATTATACCAATCAGCCGTATCATAAGAACGTGTCTGAGTTTTCGTATTTAGTCTGCAACCATTTTCTTTCTGCTAAAATATATATTTTTGTTTCACTGTATCAGGACGGGCTTCCCAAGGAAGGACATCCTTCCGAATTTCTCAAAATATGAGAGAGGATATACAATGAAACAACCTGAAACAAACGGCATCTTCAAATTAAAAAAAAAAAAGAAGAAAAAAAAAAGATATGTTTTATAGCAAAAGCTTGAGCAGCAGAATTGTTGAAATTGCAGACATTAGGTTCAGAAAGAGAAAGAAACAACAAAAACATTGAATGGTAATACGATGTTAGATTTTTCTTTTTTCTCTTTTTGGTACATGGTAACATGATACCAGATTGATATGGTGCATTTTGATGTAAAACAAAACACTAATTCAATGGTCCTATTTATACAAATGATTAGCTCCATTACTAGCCTAGTACTAGTACAAGCCCAAACCCACTAATACAATAAGACTGCTAACCTTAATTGAATATGGAAACAAATCTGAAATCATGATGAAATTACTAGACGGCGGTAAATAATTAATTCCACAATATATTCTAAAGATACTCTAAGACGTTATTGAAATGTTATGAAAACATGCATAGATATTCTAAACTAAGATACTCTTCAGATATTCTAACAAGAATCATATTGAGATTTGAGACCAAAAAGTAAAAATACGCAAAAGGCATTTTGATACCTGGAAACAGTATATTAAAAATCCACTGTTCATGAGATCACTGTATTTGAATTAACTGGATCTTTATTCACAAGACAGATCTTATGGTGTATTAGCGGCAGCAACCTTTTCCTGAAGCTTTGATATTCGGGCCTGCAAGAACATAAATGTAAACCCCCCCCCCCCCCCCCAAAAAAAAAAAGAAGAAAAGAAAAGATTATTCCAGCAGAATAGCCACTTCAAATTTGTAAACAGGATTACCTAAACAAGATCACAAGAAACCAGAAGCGACAGGAGAAAGAGAAAGAAGAGATATTGCAGAAAGGAGTCTTCAATATTGTCCTCTAAAACAGTACAATCTATGACATCTATGAGATTATTGTAATTACATTCTCTTGAAAGGATATTAAACTGGAAGTGAATGCTCTTTCTAGGACTACTTTTATTGTTGAGATTAATGCTTGGTATAGCTCTTAAATTCCATGGGAAATACAATCAACGTTCTCTCTTATCAGTTTTGGAACATCTTCCTTCCCAGAAGTCACAGATATGCACGTTGATGCTAAAAGAAATTACATATTATTAGAATATCCAAAGTCAAAGATTTAATGCTACCTTGAATGATTTAGATCGACGAATCAAAGGATCTATATCTAGAGATGCTAAATATGATTGTTCTGCTGAATCAAATTGGTTCAGTGCCAAGAAGGCATCACCTTGACAAATATAAGCCTGCAAATTGAATTAAAAAATCTATTTTGGTGACACATTTCTACAACAATAGAGTACATTTAAATTTAACACAAACCCTTAAATCATAAGTTATAGCTAAATAGCAGTCTGTTTAATCATAAGCAGAGCAAATACAAGTGAAAAATGCATTACTCATAATGGTGATAGGCAAATAAAATTGAGGTAAGGATATGAGGGACCAAAACATTAGGGCACTTATATGGAAAGGTGAAACTTTCAAGGGTCAACGAATTTATCAATTTTTTCAATTGGCCTCATTGTTTAGAGTCCCTGGTTTAAGAATCAACATGGGAATGTCAAAAAGCTTCTTATGGTGAGAAAGCTCAACCACTTGACGGTCCACCTTTCCACAGAGTTATCAATTAACTTGAGAGACCAAACTTAATCCCTCAAACTTTTCCACATATTTAATTATTTATATTGGGTGCGCATGGAAGCATGCCTATTGATGTGCTCTTTCCAAATATGATAACTGATGATAGTACGGTGTGATCAGCAATGCTGTGCATCATTAATCACTCAATCTATTGCACTTATTTATAAATTAAGACAGTTGCAATTGCAAATTTAACTGCTTATTTTCATTTGTTCTACCAAAAGTGTGGTTAGTCAGGTGGAAGTGAACTGTGATTAAAGACGTACTTTATATGCAATATAAGGGATTCAAATCCAAGAGTAGCCACTTTGAGAAAGACTTTACCTAATTCCCATCTCCAGTCTGAAATTGTGTGACCAATTCTTATGACCAAAAAAATAAAATAAAATCATTTGTTCTTTTTGTGGTATCTGTAATGGATAAAGCATCAAGTTTTCATACGAATAAATGAATTTGGTTATTTTACAGGGGCATGGTTAGCAGTTGAGGTCCATGAACCACTAGTCTCTAAAGGGGTGTCTTGCGATGTAATCCAAATTACAAAGCATAATTTTTTTATTTTTTTATTTTTTTATAAAATACAAAGCATAAATTTTTATCTTAATGATTTGGCATGACAGTGCAACTCGGAATCTGTAGGAAATAACAGAAGAATTCGAGTCACCTCAGAATACCGGGGAGCCAAAGTCAAAGCCTCCATAGCATCTTCGAGGGCCCCAGAGTAGTTGCCCAATTCCAACCTTACAAATGACCTGAATCATATATCAACACAACACATAATCACATATCATTTTGATTTTTGCAATTTATTTCAACTGGACACCAAAATGCATATTTTGTAGATGGGGTGAAGCTTTAGCCAATGAAACTACAAACAACCAGAGCATACATAAATCTAAAATGATATACATGGAAAGAAAACACATCCACTATCATCAAGTTTAACAAACCTGCACTTAAATGTGACATGCAAGCCACCAAATGGTTTTAAATCTATAGTCTGCATCAATTCAAAGCCACTATCAGTCTCAACTGGACTACTGGAGGGGAAAAAAATAAGAGAGAGAGAGAGAGAGAGAGAGAGAAATGCGCAGCACAAACAAAGGAGGTGCACCTGTGAGAGAAGAAGCTCAGCCTCAGTGAAATTTCGCTTCTTAAACTCAATCTCCGCCCTCTTCCTCAAAGCAAGCGCATCCAAACTAGTCTTGGCGTCATCCTCTCCTCCGGCAAACAAATTCACCATGATCTCCGCCGCCCGAGCTGCCGTCCCGCAATGGCCGATGATGACCCCATTCGGCAGGACCACTAGGTTTGGGCCGCCGCCGCACCGGCCCAAGCAGCAGCAGGGCTTTACCGCGACGTTTGGAGGAGCGAGACCAGAGAGGGTTTCCAGGGTTTGAAAGGAGCCCTGTTTGCGGCAACTGCGGTTGGTACACACCCGAATTTCTTGTAGTCGCTGTGCTATAGCGCCGGAAGGATCATGACATCGTCTGGGGGCTGGGTGCCGTAACGGTGTGGGAGAAGAAGCGAGCATTAGCAAGAGAGTGTGACCGTGGAACGGCATCAAATCGACTGATTCACCAGTCACCGCTCCTGCTATCACTACGACTATCCCTTTCAGACTGTGTAGATAAATATCTCCCAACGTCTACCTTTATCTATGCAGGGACGAGGGACGTAAGAGCCGAGCCAGTCTTGCACTCCGTGGAGGAAGATTTTCTCCCTCCATCAAGCAATAAGGTAGGTCCATACAAAGCATCCAAGGGTAAAAAGTTTTTGTGGAGGAAGAAAAGCTCTTTCTCCTGGTGCTTGTCAGAATTTCTTGTAGGAGCCTTCTAAAAGGACGGCGAATGATTTAAAAGGAACAGTGCGATAACAATTTCGACCAACACTCAAAAAGAAAAGTAATAATACAATACTCTCGTTTCACTATAAATCTTATATATATGGCAAGATTTTAATTATTTAAAATATAATTTATAAATATTATAAGAATCACATATTAATATACTATCATACATTAATTTCAAGATAAACTCAAATTTATATGTAGTATTTGATATACATATAATTGGTAATTTATATTATTTTATTTGATATATTAAAATAATTACTATATAACATATATCTTTTGCTAAAATATCTCTAAACAAATAATAATAATAATAATAGGAAGAGGAGTTTAGTGGAAAAAAAGGGGCTTTTGCTTCATTTTATCTTTCTAAGCAATAATCTTTCTCTCACTAAAGAAAAGTGCATAGTCTGGTGAAACATTTCTTTTAGGTGCCTGCTTTGATGAAAATGCAAAAAAAAAAATTTTGCAAATAAAGATCTTATACGTATCAAATGATTACACGACATATGTAGGTAGTGGGATCCACATGACAGGAGGTTTAACTCTCAGTTTACGTACTAACTCTTGGTTAATATTTTCTAATTTTGGAATTTAGCAAATAAATTAAGAGAACACTAAACTATTAGTTTAGTGAGTGTTTATGCCGGATCTACATAAAAAGGTCGGCTTTTTCACATAAATAAATAAAAAAATGATTAAATATGAAAATGTCCTGTTTCATCTTTTTTTTTTTGAAAATGTCTTAATTTGGATTTGTATGTAAATCGTGTGAGGGTAGAACGATTTACAATTGAACAGAAATCGTGATAATCTAACACGATTTATGGCTGGAAAAGTATCAACCAGAAATTGTGGGAGGGTACCACGATTTCTGTGGGAAACATTTGAACTGAAATCGTGCCAGGGTGACACGATTTCTGTTCAAATATTTCCCACAGAAATCGTGGCACCCTCCGACGATTTCTGGTTTCTCTATAAAAAGCGAAATCGTGTGAGGACTGTTCATTCGTTCAGAAATCGTGGGAGAGCCATTTGCAAAGAAATCGTAGGAGGTGAGCGAAGAAGAGAGAAAAAGGGGAATTTCTGCAGAAATGACACAAAGTAATTTACGCTAGTTAGATGAAGTTTCACATATTTCTACGCATCTGCATGAAAAGGTACTTGTTTACATATCTATATTTTAATTTAGTTATATTAAATATTAATAAAAGAATATTTTTTTATTTTAGTTTAGATTAGTATAAAAAATATTTGGTTAGTTTAGTTTAGGGTTACAATTAGTTTAGATTCATGAAAAAAAAATTTAGTTAGCTTAGTTTAGTTTTGGTTAGTTTAGTAAAGTAATCATTTGTTATGTAAAATATTTATATGTTAATCAAAATTTTAGTTTACAGATTAATTTTAATCATTTTTAGTTTAATATTATTTTTTTTATTGATATTACAAGGAAAATAAATGTAAGTTAATTTAAATTTTATAAATTTTAATTAAGATTATTATTTTAAGGTTTAGTTTAATATATTTAAGTTAATTATTGATAATTTTGTTGTTATTATATTATAAATTTTAATTTTAATATTTATTTGATTTATTATAGTGTTAGTGTTATGAAGTTTAATTTAATTAATATATTTTTAATAAATATAATTTACTACCTTTAGTTTGAGATAATTTAATTTAGGTTTGTTTGAGTCTTTGAATTCGAATGATATTATGTTCATACTTTTACAGCCATCTCGAGTGTTTACCGCTAAGCGCCACTGCATACCTACGCCACATCCTCTTATGGAGCCATACTTGAGGCAGGCAGACTTATGGTATGCAGCTCAGGTCCCATATTATGAGTACGATAACGCGCTAATCAGCGCGTTTGTAGAGCATTGGCGACCGGAGACCCACACGTTCTATCTTCCATACGGAGAGTGCACCATCACATTAGAGAATGTTGCCTATCAGTTAGGGCTGCGGGTTGATGGACAGGCAGTTAGCGGATGTACGGAATCGTGGGGCAAATATCATGGCAGAGATATATGGACGATATGTTATGATTTATTTGGCACAGTGCCAAGTTTAGATGAGCGAGATGGATGTTCAGTGTTTCTGTCTTGGTTTAGTACCACATTTCGTGATTTGCAGGCAGATACACCTACGGAGACGGTTATACGTCACACTCGAACTTATATTATTATGATGTTTGGGGGTTTTCTGATGGCGGATAAGTCAGGGTCCAGAGTTCATTTGAGGTGGCTGCCACTATTGCACGACTTTGAGTATTTTGGGAGCTTTAGCTGGGGGTCTGCAATGCTTGCGACTCTATATCGCAATCTTTGTCGCGCTACCAATATGAGAATGAGCGATATTTTTGGGTGCTTGGCCCTTTTACAGTCATGGATTTGGTTCAGAATCTTACCATTGAGACCTCCTCCAACTGAGCTCACTTTTCCACTTGCTGCGAGGTACAGTTATGAAAAAATAAAATAATTTTATTTTTTTTTTACCTTTCATATGTGAATATTGTTAAGATTATTGCTTTAATTTGTTTCAGGTGGAGGGATTATCGTTGTACCTCTGACAACCACAAGAGGCGGTTGCTGGCATTACAGACACAGCTTGACGATTTGACTATCACCGGGGTAAGAAGCATTCAGTTACTTTACTTGCATGTTACTTTTGAATTTGTTACTTTTAGATTGATTGAATTGTTGTTAAACATTGCAGTTTAGGTGGACTCCATACCAAGACCTAAATGCAGCCCAGATCACACCAGACTTTGTTTTTCGGGATTCCCCGCTTTGGCCATCAGTCACAGCCTTGATCTACTTCACTATGATTAAGTTCCAACAGCCGGATCGTATTATCCGACAGTTTGGAGGACAGCAGCCTATACCAGTTGAGCCGCTGAACCTTGATAGGGTTCACGGCAAGGATGCTCGTGGGGCAGATCATTGGTGGCCTGACCAGTATAGGGCATATCATGATTTTTGGGATGCACGGGCGAACCAGGTAGTTCGATTTCAGGCCTCTTCCGACGATCGCCCATCAGCTGAGTACATGAGATGATACTCGAGTGTTGCGCAAAGGTTTTTATGTTTAGATCTAGTCCTTCATGATCCTCGATGGGCCGAGATGCCTCAAGATGTTTCTGAGCACGTTCCACCAGTGCCTGCTGTGGCCCTTCCAGCTCATGCTCCAGATCGCCGCCGACGGGAGCGCCATTTACGCGTCGGGACACGCGCTAGCCGTCGCAGAGATGACGACGACGATGATGATGATTATGCAGATCCTTGCCAATTTGGTGATGATGATGATGATCAGTATCATAGGCACTCTGACTCTTTTGCTAGCGATCCGGATTTGCAGCCCATG
This sequence comes from Pterocarpus santalinus, assembly GCA_031439595.1. Lineage (NCBI taxonomy): Eukaryota > Viridiplantae > Streptophyta > Magnoliopsida > Fabales > Fabaceae > Pterocarpus > Pterocarpus santalinus. Next base: position 54,344,299 of record CM062524.1, read on the forward strand.
CCTGAGTACGGTACATCCAGCCAGGCACATTTGATGGCCATCATGATGGGGGGTTCTAGTTCGCAGATGATGGGGGGTCCTAGTCAGCAATATATGGCTGGGCCTAGCTCCCAGTTGCTATCCAGTCCTGGCCACCAGTTTAGTCCCGATGTGTGCTGAGCTTGAGGCTTTCCTAAATGCTTCGACGGGTACACCTACTCGAGATGAGACAGTGCCACCAGATGTGTATAGGCCATCGTTGGATGGCATTGATCTAAATGTGAACCCATCTACACCAGTGTCTTCTTATCAGGGCTCATATGGATTTGATTTACTTGGCGAGACTCCGTCATCAGCATTCACAGTTGGTCAGATTGACCCGGCGAGCTCGATAGGTTGATGCAGAGCGCGCGAGACCGAGGAGCGATAGGGAGAGCTTGATGTAGGGCTAGAGCCGGAGTACGATCATGGGAGGGGTCAGCCTATACGGGAGATTCGTCCTCGTCAGTGCCACACAAGTTGTCATTTACCGGCCCCACGACGAGATAGATGAGACTAGATGTCCATATATGATGTACATAACGTTGACTTGCATATGGATATTTTGTATTTCAAACCCATGTATATAATTATTTTCTACTTATTTAGATTTTAATATTTTGTTTATGACGGATGAATATTCCACTTATATATAGAATATGCTAAAAAGTAACAAACTCTAATTGGATATAGTCTAAGTGCATATTTATATTAAAAAATACACAATCGAAATTACATTATCTAAGCATTTGGAAAATTAACAACATTCGAATAACAAACCAAAATCAACAATACGAAACTAAAAAAATAATATACAATAGCTGAAAATTAATTGCCTTCAATAGGTTAGCTGGAGGATGAAGAAGGTTGAGTAGGGCATCTTCGTCTTGTGTGACCTTCTTGTCTGCACAAGCCACACCGTTTTGGTTGTCCGGATTCGACAGCATCCATTTTATTACGGATTCTAGTTGAAACTGGACGACCTTTATCTGCTCGTCTTAGTTGTGGATTTGGACGTATTTGAGATCCACTGTACTCAGGCCAATAAGCTGCATTTGCAATAGCTGAGAATTCCATTCTGTATACATTGAATACAGTATGCATGCGATAAACATCATCAACAAAGGAGCCCCAATCAAGATGTGCATATGCACACGCAGCAAGTACATGGCGACAAGGGTAATGAAGTGCTTGAAAATACCCACAATCACACCAATGATCAGAAAGTTTCACTCTATAACTTCCTTGACTGTAATTCCCTATTCGTGCATGCTCCTCCACCACAAAAGACTCATTTGCCGGAGAGAATGCAAAAATAGTCATGGAGCCTATTTCTTGCCTGTTGATTTCAATTCCTCGCAACAACGCTTGTGAAAACACTTGTCCGCTTGCAAGCTGAGCCTCCGCTGCCTTCCCTTTCTTCACAAACAATGCTGCAAGATGGAAATAGTTAGACTTCACCAAAGCTGTAATTGGAAGATTGCGTGTGTCTTTAAGAACAGCATTAATGCACTCTGACAAATTCGTTGTCATATGCCCAAACCTCCGGCCCTCATCAGCATGTTGTGCCCACTTTTCAATGGGAATTCTGTCTATCCAATCACACATAGCTGGATTCTCATCTCTCAACAAGCCACGATAATAAACATACTCTCGGCGGGTCTTTGAATAGGCCGCATTCATCAGAGCTCGCTTTGCATCTTTGCTCTTGAAAGCTAGAGCAAAGTTTGAAACGATGTGCTGTATACAATATGCATGATGGGCTCGTGGAGGATGCCACCCACTGTCATCGGCATTTAAAGCAGCTTTGATAGCACCATGACTATCAGAAATAATGAGAATACCCTCCTGCGGAGTCACATGTTGCCGGAGATTATTCAAGAAGAATGACCATGCTTCTCTTGTCTCCCCCTCAACCACGGCAAATGCAATTGGCAGAATATTAGAGTTACCATCTTGAGCAATTGCCATTAATAGTGTTCCACCATACTTCCCATATAAGTGCGTACCATCAACTGTAATCAGCGGCTTGCAGTATTTAAATACTTCAATGCAAGGAGCAAATGTCCAGAATAAACGATGAAACATTATACAGCTATGATCAACAAAATTTTCTACATAGTATGGCTGAGTCACCAATTAAATAATTGTACCTAGATTAAATGCCTGCAACCCTTGTAGCCATTTCGGAAGTTCATTATAAGACTCTTCCCAATCACCGAAAATCTTACCAATGGCCTTTTGCTTGGCGAGCCAAACCTTCCTATACGAAGTCTTGAATCCATACTTTGCCTCCACTGACCCTTGCAAAACTTTAATAGAAATTGTTGGATCAGCTTGCACCATAGAGAATATATTGGCACATATAACATTAGTATCTAACTTAGAATAGTCTTGTGAAAGCGATGCAGACAAACACGTGTGTGGTCCATTGTACTTCCGAATTTTCCACACTCTTTTTTTTTTCTGACGATAAGTCACACGTATGCTCCAACTGCATCCATTTCCAAACTGCTTGCATTTGCCATGATATTTTATATGATCAGATTCTAGGACCTTGTACTCAACTGATCTTCGAATACTGTAAATTTTAACAGCAAATAATACAGCCTCCTTATTAGGAAACTGTTGCCCAATTTCCAACTCATTTTCTCCTACCTTACCCAAAATATCACAACTATCTACCATGCCTCCAATTCCTAAGCTGGACTCTCATGCATGACTTCTAAATTTAAAGAATCATAATGAGATACATGTGTATATGATTGAGAATGAGAATGCGAACCAAATCGAGATTGGCTGCTCCGTGGTTGGCTCTGAGTCGCAGGCACTGCCTCCCCATCCTCGCCACTATCGCTATCATCTGGTATTACATCTGGCTCATCTTCTTCATCTCCATTATCAACAATAAAGTCATAACCTACAATAGGACTATGCTGCGAAAGTGGTGCTGCTATCTCCATTGCAAGCTGTGCAAAATTTGGCCCGCCCATCAAATCATCCATATCTTTTACATTAACATTTTGGATATGCACAGGTCTTTGCGATGCTATTGCAAATGTAGGTGAACGTTCGGCCAGTGACAATGCAACAGATGCTGGATCGGGAGCAGATCCTCCGGAGCTTAAAGCTGAGTCTTATAAAATAATGAATAGTTCCATAATACGAATCTCTAGAAATTGAGCACGGCAATCAAACATCACTCCAATATCTTTATCACAGTTGATCTCAAGACTGTTGTACCGAATCAGATCTTTCCCAACTGCTATAGGTAACCTGTACACCATTTGTGTTATATGCTTGTTATTTTGTTGGCACAACTTCTGCAATATTTTGCTTTGCAGCTCCAATAAAGTAATAGAAGGATGACTATTCAGACAAACTGAGTTTGAACTGCAAAATGTTACCCCCTCATTTGTATTTATGATTTCACCATTATGATGAATAAGAACGTAAAATTTCTCCATCTATCACTCAAATTTTGGGGAGAAGACGTTTTCTTCTTATTGGAAAATAATATTGGATGAGTTGAAAATGATATTGGACGGTGGAAGTTGAGTATATGTGGTGGGGGGATTTGTACGAAAATCGTGTGACTCTCACACGATTTACATAGATCAACCAGAAATCGTGGGAGGGTGCCACGATTTCTGTGGAAACTATTTGAACTGAAATCGTGTCATCCTGGCATGATTTCAATTCAAATGTTTTCCACAGAAATCGTGGCACCCTTCCATGATTTCTTGTTGATATTTTTCCAGCCATAAATCGTGTTAGGTTGTCACGATTTCTGTTCAATTGTAAATCGTTCTAGCTTTACACGATTTACGTACAAACCCAAATCAGGACATTTTCGAAAAAAAAGATGAAACAGAACATTATCATATTTAATCATTTTTTTTGATTTATTTATGTGAAAAAGGTCCAATCATGAACTTCTGTCTTTTTATCATTGGATCTTAAAAAGAAATAATTTAAAACTTAGTATATTTCTAATCCAAGAATCAAAAGTGAGGACTATTATTGGTCTTTCCATGTAAAGACTAGCATAAAATAACCCATTAATTCATCTTCCCCCAGGTGCTTGAAGGAACCGTGCATCTCCGACAACCTGACTTTTGCCACCCCTCCCCTCGCCACCACCATCACCCTTGCACCGGTGACTGCGACTACAACACACTGTGGGCGCTGCCCCATCTTCTCCAACCACCACAAACCATCACAACTAGACCGCCGCTGCATCTTCCTCCACATCCGCGGCCCATCCACCACCACTCATAGATGCTGTGACTGATTGGGTATCAAGCTTTTAGGTGGTCACTGTCTGCGTCGTGGCCTAGAGCAGTGGTAGGAATCTGTTATCTGAAGGTGGACTGTATTTCCGGAACTACATTTTTTACTTCCCGCAATATACTTATGATGGATCTGATGGCGCTGCTACCGCCAAGGACGTGGCCACAGGCATTGGGGACGTCGTCCTTGGAGGTGAAGGTTTCTTGCCGTGAGAAGGGTCTGCAGCTGGAGATCGGTGAAGAACAAGCCAGCAAATATATATATATATATATATATATATATATATATATTTTGTAATACAATTTTTTTAAACACTTTTAATGTTAACCCGAACCACATAATTAGATTAAACCACAAGTTCGCCTTCCTGCCATGTGGATCCCACTATCTACATATGTCATGTAATTATTTGATACACATAAGATCTTTATCTGCAGATTTTATTTTTTTTTGGGCATCTTCGTCAAAGCAAGCACCTTTCTTTTATGGTTCACTGTGAAGTCCCTATGTGGCTGAATAGTAGATTTATATGTGGAAAGTGGGCTATTGTAAAGTCAATTTTAATGAAAGCAAAGTTAATCTTAAAGAAGGTTAAATCGTGTTAATGATCTCCACTTTCTCTGACAACAACATTTTTTCATGCACTGCCAAAAGCAAAGAAAGAACAACTTTTCTGCAGCGGCAAGGAAAGAACGCCTTCGCAATAAGTGTTGATGCCAGCAGTGATCCACACTTGCACCTATTGGGAAGGGAAGAACACCAGATCTGCACCTCCGCATTGCTGGTCAATGGTAGTCTCCGCTACATTTTGCAATTGTCATTGTCGATGGTGGCGTGATCGGACCAGTGGTTGTCTGGGAAAGGGAAGGAAATGTGGTTGGGTTTTTAACTTTGTATATTGGGTTTTGACATTTGAGGATCATTTGGATTTTCAAGCCATTAATTTGGGGATGAGCTTGATAGATGCAAAGGGAAGAATTTGAGTTTCAATTTGGGGATGAAGACAATTGTTCATATTTTTAATTTTTGGAGAGGGGGGACCAACTCCCAAATGAATGAGAGAAAAAAAAAAAAAAGAAAGAGTGACGGTTAGAAGAATAACATGAAAAAGATGGCTACACCTTCCCCTTAGAGGGTTATTCCCAATCTCCTCATTTTCTTCCTAGAGAGTTCTACATTTAGCCATCAGAATCTTTCCCATCTTGCTTTGGATGAGTAAAATTTAGTGTAGCAATGTTTTAAAAATTTACTGCACCTTCATGATGTGAACACAAGTGCTCCTCGAAGATGACAATCTACTGGAACAAGAGTTGATATCAAATAATTCACAATGCAAGTAAAACTTTTTTTTTAATTGATTTCAAATCTAAATTAAAACATAGTACTTCGTTAATACGATCTAACCCTTTTCATTAAGATTGACTTTTCAATGGCCCACTCATCCCGCGTATAAACTTTCTACTCAGACACGTATGGACTTTAATACTTCACTAGAGAACTCGCCCTAAAGAAATTAAATATCCAAATATGACATGATGTTACTTCATTCATTGTCTTGCTAATCTTTTTCATTATGAGCTACTCAATTTTATCATTTATAAAATGATTTAAATATGTTTTTAGTCTCTAATATATTGTTTTGATATTTGTTTCTCTAAAAGTTTTACTTGAATTTTTACTTTTCTTTTTTCTAGCATTAAGTTTTTAGTCCTTGCTGTCAACCCATGTTGCTACTAATCCTATGTGTCAACTAATTCTTCCACCTAGGCTTAAAACCAATTAAATTTCCTGTTTTTTAGAATCCTCTCTTTCTATTAAATCAGGGGCCTTTCCTGCGAGTCAGATGCTGAAGAGATGTACTCGCTGAATTGAGTTGTTATGTGTTTTCTTATGCATAAGACACGTTACACACTTCATAATTACTTTTTAATTTTTAATTTTTGTTATTTTAAAACTCCTTTAGTCCTTCTTTATCTCTTTTTAATTTCTTATTAATCAATTTTTCACGATTTCTCATAAGTTAAAAGGAGAAGAAACGCTAAAAAAATTTCAATTTAACTTTCTTATGTTGGGCAAAACATTTTCGTAAAAAACATGTCATATTCATAATGATTTATAATTTATTTCCGATCAGAAAAAAAAGATTGATAATTTATTCTATATTCAACTATGAAATGCTTAAAATAAAGTAGCATATTGTTGACAAAATAGTGGTCTTACATTTTTCCCTACATTTATTTGTATGTTGGGTAATATTTTATAACTATTGGATAAAACTATTTTAAACAGTAAAAATTTTTGTGTGTGTAACCCGAAACAAAAAGTCGGTATTATTGTGTATAATATTGAGTTTTTTTTTTCGATGATGATATAATATTGAGTTTTAATATTCTGTAAATGTTTTTTATTTATTATTAACAACAATCTACTTTATAAGAACTTTCAATTTAATAATTGGATTGATGTAAAATTCCATGTTCATAAAAACCTATTCATCAAAGTAAATATATCAAGTGTTACTCTTAGGATGTGTTTGATAGAGGCATAAAAATAAGAAATTTTTTTTCATAAATGAGCTCTATAATCATAAAATAAATTTCCTATATTTTTATCTGATTTACCAAACATAACTTTAGAGTAAATGGATCCTTATCTATGAAATTATATGAATTTATTTTTGTTATGATTTAAATTTAGAATTTATTTTTTTGCTATCATTATGTATATAAAAAAATTTAATCTAAATTTAAATTTGTTATTCCATTCTATTTTTATATATTATTTGAATGAATTATCTTTTTATGTATTATATAAATTCTTTAAATAGAATTTTAACTAATATAACTTATTGGAATCTTGATCTAGAGAATCCCGATGCTGGTCAGAATTGGTCTAGGGTGTTTACTTTGGGCATTCATTATCTTTGGCGAATTAGAAATCAAGAAATTTTTTATGGTCTAGTTCCCTCGGATGATGACATCTTTAATAGATTTTGGATGGTGTTTAAGAGTCAAGTCTTATATGTGGATTGTGTTGATCAAACTGTGCCTGTTAAATCTGTACATGTTAGGAACATTGCTTGGTCCTTTCTTGATGAAGTTTGGGTCAAACCTAATTTAAATGGTTCAGTTAAACACTTGCATCTTGCTTCTTGCGGTGGTTTACTTCAGTCTCATATCGGGCAATTTCTTGGTGGTTTTGCAAGTAATCTGGGGTCTTGTCCTGTAGCTATTGTGGAAGTTTGGGGTGTTTATTATGCCTTTCACTTCGCTTAGATGCATGGGCATAAGAAGGTTATTTTGGAGGTTGATTCAATAGTTGTAGTGGCTTTAGTTAACAAACCAATAGATGGTAAGCATCCTTACGGTTCTGTTATTGCTCATGTCCGAGAGTTGATGAGAAGAGATTGATAGGTGGTGATTAAGCACATTTTTCGTGGGAGTAATAGAGCTGCGGACATTTAGCAGCTAAGGGTCAATTGTTAAATTTGGGTGTTTGTATTTATTTGTCTTCTCCTCCTAGTTTAGATGATATTCTAAGAGATGATCTAGGTGGGATTGTTATGCCTAGGCTAGTGACTTGGTTTTCTGTTTTGTTTTGGGCTTTTGCCTTGTTCAATCACAAAAAAAGAAATTACATATACATATTTTTGTTTTTTTTACCCAATGTAATGCATTAAAAAAATATTAAAATTCAACAAATGCAGTTTGCTAAAAATTTTCTCAACTTCACCCTAAAGCCCCTCCATTGTAGCCACCACCTTTCCCCCTGTCAAATCCCCCTCCACCACCACTATTCCAAGCACCACCACCATTACTAAAAACACTTAGAGAAGGTAGGAGCTTGCATGGAGATTTGCTGGTTCACAACCACTGTTGAAGGCAATGTAGGTTTGCTTTGTGGATCTAGCATTGTGGAGTGGTGCAGTGAAGCACTGTGGAGGAGCGATGATGTAGGAGCTCCATCGATGCAAGGTCCCAAAGGGCGGCTGCAAAAGTGGCTCTGGGTTGTGGGGAGACAGATGGTTCTGTGTTTTTTACCATGGGATTGGGTGTTGGTTTTTTTGGTCTAGCCCTAGATTTGATATTGGGATTTTGGCAAGTTTTTCTCTTCTCTTAAACATTAAATAGTTCTCTCTTTCCATCTCTCTATTTCACATGCATACCTGCAAATTCATTCCAATTCACACATATACAAAAGAGCATATGATAATTCATTTGGCTTTAAAGAAATCTTAAACTTTTTTTCTTCCTATGACCAAAACTACAACATTTCCTATGTAACTACTTTGGGCCCTCCCTAATTGAAGAGCTTTGTTAGAGTATATAGAATCTATAGTTTGTTACAAGTGGTTAATTAGAATTAGTTAGGGAGTTGTGGTAGTTAGTTACTTTTCTCCCACTATATAAGTCATATGATAGTTCTATTGTAAGTAAACTTTCTCATTTCATCAATATACAATTTCTGATTTTTTTTCTCAATTCTCTCTTTTCTCTGCTCTGCCATGTTTCTGAACATGGTATCAGAGCCTTACCACCCACCTTGAAACCTTTTTCTTCCACTGCCCTTAAGTTCTTAGAACTGTATCACTTTCTTGCATTTTCCTTTCACTTTCTCACATTTTCCTTCTCACCAAACACTCTTCTACCTATTATTCCATCAAGAAAATTATTCTTTCTTCCCAACTCATTCAGACTTCCATTTTTTTTCAAAGGCTTCTCTCTGTTTCATTTGAATCAGTGAAGAACAAAGTTCTTGTTCTAGATTTCGTTCTTTTCTTTGGATCTGCATCTCTCATCCTCTTTAAGCTTGTGTTTTCGGCGACCACTGCTGATCATCTTCATTGTTCCTCGGTTTCATATTAATCAGATCTCGTTGCCATCAGATCTGGTTTCATGTTGTTTGTGTTCTTCACTGGTTTCTTGCTTGGCTTATCTTCCTTGTTTTGTATCTAGCTCATCTTCTTCAGCAAGGCTTGCTCTTGATCTATCTCCCTTTCTAGAAGTCTATTGTTGTTTGCCAGCGAATCTATTTATTTTTTTTCCAGCATTGCTGGCACTGCTTATGTTTCTAGCATTGATGTGGTGGTTCTTCGATAGATTTTTATGTTGGTTGTGATTTGATTTCGTTTTGTTTGAGTTCAAGCTTTGTAATCAATGATTGTGGTTCCAATTTTAGTTCAGATCTTGCTATGGTACTTCATCAAGTTTTATGTACTTAAGGTTGTTGGTGATTCCTCTATTTTTTTCATTTCATTTCTCAACATATTTCATTTTTGTTTGATTAGTATTTTTAGTTCAAGATTTTTGTTTGATGATTGTGGTTGAAGATCTGGTGTTCTGGTGTTGGCATTTTGTTCTTTTTTTGCTATTAAATTTTTTGGTTCAAGATTCAAACATTTCTGGATCAAATTTGGTTCTTCCTAATTTGTGTTTGCTATGGTTATTGGATTGGTGTTCTATGATGGTTGCTCTGCATTGGACACTGGTTTTGTGTTAGTAATTTTCATTTTTCATGGCTGTGATAATGGCTCAGCCATTCTTTAGCTTGTTCAGCTCTCATATTGGAGAAAAGTTGTTGATTTGGCTTGAATAGGCTTTCTTCTGCTTTTGTCTTGATGGTTAAGCTTCAGGTATAGCTTCTGTCTTGATGTTTAAGCTTCGGTTTCAGCTTCTACCATGGGTGTTTAAGTATGTGTTAACTTCTGCCTTTGGTGGTTAAGCCTTGTCATTAATTGATCTTGCTTCTGCCAAATGGTTAAGCTTGAGATTGATTAGCTTCTGCTTGAGTGGTTATTATATAATTATTCTTTTTATTTTTAAAACATACACTTTAATCCAAAAAAAATTATTAAGTAAAATATACATATAAATTTACCAAACTACCTAGTGTTAATTTTGTATTTATCATTATTATTTTAATTATGCATTATTTAATATTATTAGAATTATTTCATCTTTATAAATTATTGAGAACTGATATACTAATATTGATAACACTATATTTATTAAGATGATTTAATCCTTGCTTAATGATTTTAAAAGTATAAAATTTAATATAACATTGACATTTTATTTTTAATGTTAATAAATATAGTGTTATAAAATATTATAGCCTAAAAATATTAAAGAATTAAAAATTATGCAATTCATACTTTTTTAAAGTAATCATCATAAATTATTACTATTATTAATTTGTTCTCTTAATATAATATATATAATAATCATTAAAAATTTTAAAAATAATATATATATAGACACACAGACATCAATGTCATCACATTATTATTATTATTATTATTATTTTCAGATAAAAAATTTAAAAAATTTCAAATTATGTAATTACTAATAATGGGTATTTGGTAAAAAAAAGAAGATAATAAACATAAAATAATAGAGATTTAATAAAAATGGTAAAAATATATGAAAGTATAGAGCATTTTCATCTTACAGGGAAGGAAAATGTAGATTTTAAAATTTTAGTATATGGTTTAACAAAGGATCTCTTTTGGCGAAAGTATTATCTTCTATGGATTTATGCCCTCTTATATGCTTTTGAAAAATATTTGAAAAAATATAATAGTCGATAGTTGTAGTGAATGTGAACTAAGAAATGGATTTTTTTTTCTCACACGATGAGGAGATATATACATAAGCATTCTAAATATGGTCTCTACAAATTTTAAGCTCTTAACTGTTAAAGGATTTGCGTTGATTTCCATACGAATATTAATATCAAACTTATAGCACCTACATGGCTCCTACTTGCGACTCACATACTTATTTTGTAGTAGTGGTGGAGATTGAAGGTGAAGGAAGGATGGGTGGCAGTGGTGGTAGCGGCAGTTAAGGATGAGGAAGGGGTGACGGTGGTGGTAGAAAGTGAGCATGAGAAAGGATTAGACAGATGGGTGGTGGTGGTGGTACAAAGTGAAGGTGAACAAGGGGTAATGGAAAATGAGGATGAGAATGAATGGAATAAACTAACTAAAAAGAAGAACAAATTTGTCCCTAAAACACATAAAACGTCGTAAGCAATTTTGAAGGATAACATTTCACCTCAAGACATTTAATTTCACACATGTGCAAGTCTATTAACTTTAATGGTAGCGAATTCAGAGAAGAACTAACGTGTCATATATTTTTAATGGTGAAAAACCTCAAAGTGACTTTTCCCACCTCAAAAATGAATTTGTGAAGTGATTTTCATCATGAATTAGATTGGTGATCCACTCTTTTTATTACATCAATATCAATGGCATCTTTAAAAGGATACAAAATAGGTTATCAGTCAGTTAAATCCTTAAATAATTGACGATCAATTGATGCTAATTTGATTTAAGCATATTCAAATTTAAATTATGCTAATTACTAACATATACAAATATAAAATTATTTTTATCCCTTTAATTGGCCAACTTACTAGTTTTTTTTTAAATATATAAAAAAAGCTTAGAAGGGCATGGCCCCCGTGTTCAAAGAATACTTATAGAAGGCTTATTAGATTATCTATTAATGAGACTCTCACATTGACAGCAGAAATTGAACTCAGATTCTTGTGGGATTCGAATGTGTTCTTTACCAATTGTGCCAACCAAATTTTAGACCTTATATTCCATTTTCTAAGAATATGTGTTGTAAAAAAATTCAACAATTTAAAATGCAAACATCTCTTTCTAGTGCATGTTTGAAAACTCTCAGAGAGTAACTTTTTTTAAGAAAAAAAAGCTATTTTGAAAATAAAATCTTATTTGGGTAACTTTTATTGAAATGGATTATAATCATTTTCAAATAATTTAAGCTCTTTTGGGAAAAAAATGGAAGCTAAAATTTAGATATTTTTTATTAAAAGCTGTTTGTACAGTATACATAATATTATATTTTTGTCAAATTAATTCTAAGTATTAAATATTATATAATATAAATAATTATTTTATACTTTTTTTTGTAATTTTATCATATAAAAATAATTTTTTCCATACAATTTAAATAAAATAGATTATCTTAAAATTATTTTTCAACTAAAGTATCTAAATATAAATTGATTCTCAAATAATATATTATATAAAAAATAATTATACAAATAAGCGATTATTAAAATAATTTTAATTTTTCAACTTTTTCAAATACACACTTTCCCAAATATACACTTTCCCAAACACATATTTAATATTTCAATAATCATTTATTTGTATAATTACCTTTTTTTATAATCATTTATATGAGAATTAATTTACTTTTAGATACTTTAGTTGAAAAATAATTTTAAAATAATTTATTTTGTTTGAATTATATGAAAAAAATACTTTTATATGATAAAATTATAAAAAAAAAAATATAAAATAATTATTTATATTATATAATATTTATTATTTATGATCAATTTGATAAAAATATAACAATTATAAAATAATTAACTTCTACTTATAATCATAAGTTCAAAAAATTTACTTATACTTATAAGCCATTTTTTAGTTTAAAATTATCTGTTATATATTATAATTTGTATAAACAAATTTGTCAAATAAGATTAATTTTCACAAAACAGCTTTTTTGCTAAAAAAAAAAAAAACTGTTTTGGGAGCTTCTCAAACATACAATAATTCTTATAGCTTTTCCAAACACACACTTAAAATAACCAAAAATAACATCCACGGTGATACCAACAACACAGTTACAAACGAAACAAAAACACTCTAATATCTCTAGTACGTACCATTATTTAAAGCTAATGTTCCATCCAAACAGCATGAAATCGAAATCTGTATTGTGGCTATTGGGATATAGGACTTGGACAAGCCTCTTTGTCGATGGAAAAAGGAAATTACTGTTCATGCTGAATGTTGGCCACTTGGACAAGGCTTTCTGCATAATTGAACGAAACATAATAATACTCATCTCTATAGGCTGGCAGATTCTTCAATTCATTACTATAAGGATTGAAGAGGGAAAGAGTGGTTTCCACTCGACCAGATTCATCGATGTGCCCAGACAATTCCTCCCGGCAGACAATTTCATCTCTCCAGATACTTAGTGGATATAATACCCTTGAAAAGGGTCCCACGCTGTACTGTTTAACCCAACTCTCCCCATCTACAGATGTATGAGTATTATCCAATACCCACAAGTCAATGGAAGAAGATTCGAAGTTTCCCATTATAAAATGATGAAACATAGCAAGTTTATTGTTATATACTGCAAGTACGCTGCTACAGGAATGAGTGGGTGAAGGGGGAGGCGGAGGACCTTTTAACAGCGTAAAAACTTCCTGTCCAACGTCAAATGAAACCACAAATTCAGGATCAGGATGATCTAACTCAGAGTCAGAGCTCATGGTAGCCTGCCAAAACATAGCTCCATCAGCAGTGACACAGTTAGATATTAGACACAGATTTTGCAAATTGCTAGCATCAATTTCTTTCCAAGACCCAGTGGTTAATGAATACAGTTCCACTCGGTTAACATGAACATTATCAAGAACCACAATCTGATCCTCATCATCAAACTCAGAGACAGCAATTCTCACTATCTTGTAATCATTGACAATTGGACTGAAACCAAATCCAATATAGTAAAAATTCTTGATATCAATTAGGGCTCGAGGTACCTGTCTGACTTGCCTCGTTGCTGGGTTACAGAGGGAAAGCGTATGATCGGTGTGTCTAAAGCACAACAAGCCATTGCAGGAACTGACAATCTTAGCAGCAGGTGAGGTGAAATCGAGGAATTGAGAGTTGTGAACTTTGAATTCGGGCCCAATCAAACAGAAGGAGGAGGTGAAAGGACGGGATTGATCGTGGGGTTGCAGAATTCGTTGGAGAAGAAGAAAGGGGTTGTTGCCGGCAGAGTGGTGAAGGTGCTGTGCAGTGAAATGAGGGGTTCTGAAGAGTTTCGCCCAATCTTTGGCCACACAATTGAATCGGGTCAAGGATTTCACAGGAATCCTCTGCAGAATGTTGATTATTATATCGTATGGCAAAAGCTCACCCCTCGTATTGCCACTGCTGTCCCCAGCCATTGAAGCAATCCCTTCCATTCTTTTTTTCTGTTTTTCGGCGATTCCACAAACCTAGCGTAAGTAATTCGGTGCGAGGTTATCAATTCTCAGGTACTTGGAGTTCTTACCACCGATCCAGCTGTCTTCGACTCTGTCGCCATCTTGTCACTGTTTTTTCCCCCCTCGATATTTCTTCATTTGTTTTTTTTTTGGGTTATGCTTTATATAAATAAATTTATATTAATTCGCTTTTAACAAAAGAAACTATACATTCTCTTCCAAACATCTTATCCATTGCTTGGATTGAGAGAGAAGGAGAAAAAAGAAAAGGGGAAAAGAGAAAATGAGAGAATTTTAGAGTTTTTTTGGTTTGATTAAGGAGAGAAAATGAGAGAAGAGAAAAAAAAATAAGTGGGGCCCATTATAAAATTTTTCTTCCGAAAAAAATGGAAGAAAATGATAGAAGGAGTGGAGTTCATTATAAAACTATTCATAGTTTAATTGATTTCAAATAAAATAAAAAGGTACAAAGGTCATTTAACTACAATTATATTTTTTTTCCTCTTATTTTTCTATCAAACCAAATAATAAAAGAGAAATTATACTTTTATCTTTATTTTCTCTTTTCTTCATTTTCTTTCATTCGATTTTCTTTTCTCTCATTTTCTCTTGGTTTGTAAAATTGATGCATGATAAAATTGATTTCATGATAATTAATTTTAATTAAAAGTGATTTTGAAGTAAAATAATTTATATTTAATAATTTGATATATGAATTGATTTTGATAAAATTGATATTATTTGGATACCATGATTAAAATCACTTTTAAATATATAATTATAATAAAGAATATTTACGTTAAAATAAATCTATAATAAAGGACATAAATTTTATGTTGCTTTATCCAATTTACTTTTATGTTTTATTTCATTACCCTTAAGATATATTTTTAAAAATGAAATAAATATTTTATATTTTTTCTTTACTTTTATCAAGTTATTAAATAAAAAATAAAATATTCATTTATTTAAAATTTTAAAAATAAATGCACAATAAAATGATTTACAAATTAAATTAAATTACCATAAAGATATTAAATTATATAACCCAATAACATAATAATTTTAAAATATAATGATATTATTAATTATTAATCACTCTCCTAATAAAATTATAAAGGAAAAATATCATTTAACAAGAGTAAATGAAAAACTAATAAAGAATTTCATAAATAAATATTGTCTTCTACAACAAAACAAAGTGTTAAAAAAAAAGAGAGTAAATTATACTCCTCTCTTCTAAGAGATGTTTTTATTACTTGGCCTTTATAGAAAGCAATGTCTTATTTCTTCAAGACTTTCTTCATGGTGTTTTGCAAATTTGTATAGACATGAATCTATTCATTATTATTATTATTATTATTATTATTATTATTTTGGTACTAGGAAGCTCCTAAAGGAGCAATTAGGGAAAATGGAGGACACGAGCAAATAGGGATCAAACCTTTAATCCAAAGCCAATAACTCCTTAGTCACATAAATCAGGAGAGATGTCACTTGAAATACAACTCATTAACGAATCTATTTTTTATTTTACTCGTGGAAGATTTGTAGGATTGTAGATTATAAACCCCAAATCTTGTATAAAAAATTTAAAAGCCGATGAAAATAAGTTTTCACATATGAATAACATATACACTATCATGTAATCAATGCAATATATAAATCGTTATAAGAGCATCTCCGATGGTCCCTTTTTGGGTCCCAATTCCACATGTGGGTCTTGCTAGGAGGGATGGTCATTTCATAAGCACCATTAGAGCAAGTTATTCAAGTGGCAAGTGTCCCACTAAAATGGGACTCAGACTAGCTTTTGACTAACCAATTTATTTTTGAAAATCATAGTGATCAAAGTTGGCGCCAAAGTCGGTCCATTCTAGTAGAGAGAAGAGTTTTAATTTTAATCCACTTTTAGGCTCTGCTAATGTAGCAAGTAATGGAGTTAAAAGTGGGATCTAAATTAAGTGGAACTTTCACTAAAGATGCTTTAAGGTACCATCAATCAAGATAAAATATCAATTTGGGTCCCTAATAAAAATTTTAGGGGACAAATTAGTTTCTCAAGATTTTAAAATTTACCAAGTAGTCTCTCACTATATAAAAAATAGGACATATTAGTCTCTCCATACAGAAATTTTAAGAATTTTTTAGTTGTATGAGTTTGTACATAGGGATTAATATATCCCTTTTTTTGAATGGTGAGGGATTACCCGTAAATTTCTAAATCCCGAGAGATTAATTTACCTTCTGAAATTTTGATCAAGGACCAAAATGGATATTTTGTCGTCAATCAAATTTGAATTAGTTTGACAAGGACTCCATGTACTTTCTAAAACAAATATCTCATATTCGCATGTCAAAATAATAAAATAAACTAATAAACCTCCAAAGCCATTAAGAGTAAAAATTTTCCATTTTTAATAGCACTTTTCCTATTTTGATTTTTTGTTTTCTATAGTAATGGAGAAAGGATAGTGGTAGAGGATTCCATCCTTATGTGGAGAAGGGGGAAAAAGAAAAAAAATAAAGATCAATTAAAAAACCATATAATGCCTTTTAATTACTTAAGGGATAAATAAAAAAGAAAAAACTATTTTACTAGAGAGAATCATTGATTATTTGCTAGGGTCCAAAATTTGTGAGTGTTCTTACTACTGTATATACTTAGGGGTATTCAAATCCATTCCAATCAAAATTGCTAAAATAATCTAATCCAAACCTAAAATTGATTAAAACCACAAAAATTTGGATTGGATCTGTTTTTGTTTTTCACAAACTGCATGGATTGGATTAGATTTTAGATTCAATTTTCAAAATTGATCCAATCTAATCCAAACCGAATAATATTGTATAATATAATTTTTTGTTGTTAAATTTATTTTTTTACTTATAATAATTTTGATTTATTACATAATTTTTTATTTATATATCATTCTCACTTAAATAATATTTTATAAATATTAAATGATTTATTTTTTTCATTTTATTAACTTAAGTTACTTTTGTTCTATAATATTCTAAGCTTAAATTTTTATTTTGTCAAAATCTGATTAAACTAATCTAATTCAAACCGACAAAAATTGATTAGATACAAAATTTAAATTAAACTGATCTAATCCAAATTACAATAAATTATTTGGATTAGATTAATTTTTTACTCAAAATCGATCTAAACCAAACTACAAACACCCCTACATGACTTTCTAAAAAGAATATCTCATATTCATGATAAAATAAACTAATAAATCTCCCAAGCCGTTAAGAGTAAAAATTTCCCCTTTTTATTAGCATTTTTTTTTTTCTATTTTGATTCTTTTGTTTTGGATAGTAATAAAGAAAGGATCTTGGTAGAGGATTTCATCCCCATATATAGAAGGGCGAAAAAGGAAAAAAAAAAGATTAATTAAGAAACCATATAATATCTTTTAAGTAATTAGGGAACAAATTAGAAAGAAAAGAATACGTTAAAAGAGAGAATCATTGATTATTTGTTGAAGTCCAAAATTTGCGAGTGTTCTTCTTGGGCTGTTAGGAGGATATTTGGGTAGATTTATTAAAATGATATAGCATTTCTCTTATTTCGCAAACCCTTGTAGGATAGTACTATAAAATAAGTGAAGGTGGAAGTAGCACGAGAATGAGGGTTCAATCGTGCTTTCAAAACTTTTTCGTTTCTAAAAAACTTAAACAAACTTTCTTAAGTCTTTGTACTTGGATTGCAAAAGCGTTTTATGTTAGAAACAAAAGTTATTGTATTCACAATAACTTTGTTAGGCAATGAAAAGATTAAGCACACAGAATAATACACAACTCATAAAAATTATAAAGAGTGATAAGGATAAAAGATTATACAAGGAAATTTTATATTAGTTCGGTCAAACCACTTGCCTAAGTTTAGTTCTCAACAAATTAGTTGAGACTTTATAAACTCGAGTATTTTTTTATACAAGCTTCTCGAAGCTTATAACTGAGTAGTCTTTTCTAAGCCTCTCCACGCTAACAAATTGAATAACATTGTTGTAGCCTTTCCAAACTAACAATGACTACTACCGGGTTAGGTTACAACAAAGGATTTCAAAGATTGTGCTTGATCAGCACTCATACTAAATCACTCAAAGTGTATGAAACTATTAAGTATTGAGTGATCTCACTGAGAGGATATTAGCCAGTACAAAGCAATGAGAAGATTTTTCTTTCAAAAGAAGTTACAGAAAGTAACTTTCTCGACTTTCAGAAGGTTGAGAAAAATGAAAGTTTGATAAGATTTTCAATCAGTAGAACTTCTAACTTCTTCTTTTTTGTTTTCAAGATTTATATAGACTTCAAAATCTAGCGTTGAGACTTCATATCTTGAGTTTAGAGCTTGTTGATCCATTAATCTAAAATTCGAGAGAGAAGTAGATTGCTTTCATTCTCAGCAAGTAAGTATATCACCAAAGAGGAAAACTAATCATTTGGATCCACCAGCCTTTTAGAGTATTAGCACTCCTTTTGGATCTTTATCTTGTCAAGTTTGACCTTTAGAAAAGATCTATGAATCGTGCAGAGCAAGCTTTGAGAGTGAGGTACTTTATATAAATCAACTTTCTGAAGATCACCCTTCTAGTCAAAGCTCTCTGGACAGATCATCCTTCTAATGTATTTGTGATTCTTTTGATGACTTGATATCCTTTTGATGACATAGTAATATCCTTCTGATGCTTTTGATTTACTTTGTGTCATAAGAGAAATTTTTAAAATCATAGATTCTCTTGTAAAAAGGGTTCTTTCCTTAGGATTATATATATGAGATATATAAGAGCCCTTAGAGAGTTTGCTTAGAAATGAAATATTGTATGGTTCAATTTTCTTCAACGAGCGTTTAGCGCGATCTTGTGCTAATCAAAACAAACATTTGAACAAACTATTAGTTCTTACAAAAGATTTTATTAAGGATTGATTTATTATCCATTAAAACTCTTAGCTTGATATATCTCAAACCACTTAGTGGCTTCTAAAAAATATTGGAGCTTACAATAGGTACCCTTACATTGAACCTTATCTTTTCACAATAATCTTTTTTATCTATGCTTTCACTTTTGAGTTCTATCTTGCAAAAAAGGAAATTCCATATTTTATATTTTTTTTCAAAAATTAAGGCTATTAAATTTTGGCATCATTATTACGAAATGGAAGAAATATAATGCAATTAAATTACCTGAACCGATCCGTACTCTTTTATGTCTAGTACAATTTATTTTGTGATATCATGTTATTAGATTAACAATTTAATATGAATAAAAAAATAAATATAAGGTAGATTAAGTAATGAGTATGTTTGAATTTAACAATTAAGAAACTTCCATAGTATATATCAATGTTTCAAGTCCATTGAAAAATGCATGTACCGAAAGAATTAATCTCATATTGAAAGTATATAATGAGATCAACAAAAGGAGAACAATGTGTCCTTAGGGTAGGAAAGAATCCAAAAGGTATGTGTCGTTCTTATATTATTTATTCATTTGGTCAGTTAATCATTATGTAAGGGGCTATTGAGCTTAAAATGAAGGCAGTGGAGTGTGCCTGAGCGTCGTCAAAAGTAAGCAATGATGATGTTACCTGTTGCTTGTTGGCGATGCGTCAAAAATCGTGATCACTATATAAACAAATAAAAAAAGCAATCCTGCATCTTGCATCTTCATTAGGAATCGTATATAGATGGCCAGAATCCTAAGATATGGCGGACCTCCAGACGACGAGTCGACGACCCGGAAACGCCGTCATACCCCTTGTAGTTAATTAGCATCGATCAATTAATCCTAAGTCATTGAACGACCTTGACCACTCCAGCATCCAAGCGTTTACCTCTAGTGACACTGAGGCACTCCCTACGGTACGACCTCCACCTTCGAAGACCTCAATCTCTCGCCGGAGCTTCTCAATGGACTCATACGTTAAAGATGAATATTCCAGGAAGTCCAACAAAATCCAAGTTCTTTACTGAACAAGATCTTTTGTCCAAGAAAACAAGGGATGAGTCAAGGATCTCAAGAATTGGTAAGAGAAAATGCTAAGTTCTTGGCTTATGGCCTTGGTTCCAGTGGCAATGGAAGTGGTTCTTCTACCTGTCTGCGTATTGCCTAGTGCGTAATGCTCCATAAAAAAATTGTTGTTCATATTAACTTACCATACCGCTTCTTCTTGTTAATTTGATCCACCTTTCAGGGATTGTTGATTTCTTTGTCATTAATCAAAGATGACGTTCTGGATTCATCTTCACCCAAAGATGTTTCATCTACTACATGTGACCTTGTGCGAATGTGGGTGATCCACATGGTGAGATAGAAGTCAACAACCTCTGCAAACTTCCTCGGCCAAAAAGGTTCGTTGTGTATTTATGGTAGTCGGTAGAAGAGTAATGAAGCGGTGTTTAGCCTTTTGCCCATGTTTAGTTTTGTTCAACAATTACTGATTGCGTTCTATTTTATGATTGTTTTAATGATGAAATCAGAACACTTGTGCCTTCGTCATCCATGTTATCAAGAGACTTCGCCCTTGATCTAGTTGAAGAGTGTGAAATAAAATGTAATCTGATATTTAAATTTGGGTCTGCAATTTCGTACAACCTTCCATGCTTATATATACATTTTCGGTTTGCTTTGATGATGTTAATATGATATCCTATCATGCTAAAAAATCTGAGAAAAGGATAGCGAACTAGAGGGAACACATAAAATGTTTTGAGTATCTGAGAAAAGGAATTTTGCTCATGTGGCAACGGATCTCAAGAAGTGAGTCGAGCAAGATGCTAAGTTCTTGGATTATGGCCTTAATTCCAGTGGTAGCGATTAGGTCACAGTCAAGTTAATGCGTATTTTGACTTAGCCGTTTAAAAGTAATATTTTCAAAAATTTATCCAAAGATACTCAACTTTTTTTTTTTTTTGCTATTCATTAAAAAGGTAATGTAGTTAGTTGATAGCATGCGCCTTTGTTTGTAAGTGACGTGAATTTAATAAGATGATAGTCTTGTCCTTTTTCTTAAAATTGATTTACTTTTTGCTTGTTTGTTATTTGTTTGTGTATCTTAAAGATCGTTTTCTAAAGGCTCATCAAAACCAGCTCTACTAATTGGCGCCCAGCCTATAGTTATATTTATGAAAGCTATTTGACAAAAGTAGTTGTAATATAATGTAATTTTTTGGATAATGAAATTGATACATATAGCAATTGTTAAACAAGATTTTAAATTGTTGTCAGTAGCTTTTTTTTCCCTTGAAAAGGACATCATGCTCAAAAGACAATATGGAAAGGTTACTTTTTAGGGTACAGAGTTAGGAATTTATAGGTGTGGAGTTTGAGGTTTTGAGGATTATGAGGGCTTATGACGGCAGTGAATAGTAATGACGCTTAAAAATAACGTCGTTTTTTCGACCCATTTTAGGCCTTGATTTTTGGGCACCATTTTCGATTTGCGTGTCCGATTTTTTTGTTCGAGTTACTGTTCATCCCCTAGTATTACTGTTCACGGCCATGGATCCTCTGGGTTACTGTTCACAGCATGTCGACCGGGGGTTACTATTCACGGGTGTCACAACCCAACCGAGGCCGTGACCGGCGCTTAGGGAATGCAATTCCCCAGCAAGCCTATCTAAAAATTTCTTATAAAATGGATAGAGTTTTCCCTAAAAATTGGGCATTTCCCAAAGTACAAAAACTCCTATTATAAGCTGGAAATATGCAGTCCAGAGACAGAACCAGAATAGCAAGCATATCAAAATATAGACTCAGGAACAGCGAGCATTCTCAGAATGCCCTCAAAATTTAGAACATGCAAGACATACATAAGGATAGATAACTTTTCAAAACAAAACCTATTACCACTATATATAGATATATTACAATGGAAGCCAGACTTTGCCTGTGAATTATGGAGCATAACTAGAAATATTTACATATGATTACTTAACTATACATGGATCAAAATATATAAACCACCCGAAGGCCCACACTAATTGCATCAAGTTCATGGAGCTCTTATACCTTTAATTTACTAAGACAAATCACTTACAGTTCGTACCTAACTCTGAAATAGAGGGAGAATAAGGGGTGAGTCAAACCGACTCAGTGAAAGATAATATACTTATAACTGGAAGTGGGACAAGTACAAGCACGAGCTTTTAATAAAATAAATATAATCAATTAATAATACTCTCATAAAAGATCCATATATAGATGTACATATACATATGCAAAAGATATTCCAAATCCAACATGACACATGAAAACAGAATATGGTAACGCTGAAAATAAAATAAGATTTGTAATAAAAGTCATCAACAACAAATTATTACTTCCAAGAATTGGTAATTTGAGTACATTTAATTACGGAGTTAAAACTAGTTTTAAATAATAATAATAATAATAATAATAATAATAATAATATATTTGAAATTAAAAAGGAGAGGTCTCAGTTATAGACTTAGAACAGAATAGACACGTCTCACCAACGAGCATCCCCGAAGGTTTAATGAGAACAAATATCTCACCAACGGTCTTATGCCGAAGAATCGACAAATAGAGTCAGACATGTGGCCATCACGCCAGGGCTAGCAACACCCCTGCTAGCTGGGTTGGCCAAACCAAGGTGCACCCAAGGTTAACATATGCTGCTGTTAGCATACAGTTCTGTTAAAAGTCCCTCCCATAAAAAAAAAAAACCGTTTATCCAAAGCTCAAGTAGAGTTCTTAAATAATTTATTTCGAAAGCTAAATTTATCATAGCACCAAAGCCCGATAACAATGGAATCCAATATAGTTCTCAAGTATGTCAAGTTTTAGAATCTAGCATACAAGTTCCAAACCTTTTCAATCATACTAATAATGTTAAACTTAAAACAATTCATGGAAATAAATTTCCAAAACTTACCATAGCAATGTTAGTAATTTCTATTGCCCTTGTTCAAAATACCAACTTGAAACATTAATTGCTAACAATACATGAAAAGCTTAAATTAAATAGAAGTATCGAAGAGTAATTTCCTTAAAATACTTGTCCTACCTGCGGATATACAGAACTAGATAACATGATTACAATATAAACAGCTTTAAAGATACAGCTAGAAAACGAGTAGCCATCAAAACATATATTTAGAAATATACTATCACTCACAGGCTAAACCGAGAAGTAGTTGAAAATTATGGCATCTTAGAGTCTCGGTTGCTATCTAAGGGAATCCAGCACCAAAAAGTCACCATTCACTGCCAAAGAACCTGTAGAGCTAGGAATTATCCAAGATATCTCTTTTACTAAGAAGGTATTACATCAATTCTAACTTATGCATAATTACCCTCATCTATAACTACTTGGTTATAATCTTTAATTAAATCAACCACAAAACCAACCAGTTAACTTAATACCTTCCAAACTTAAAATAAAATTCAGCTTACTCTTAATTCAGAATTCTTTTAGTTCATTCTAGAATTACTCTCTTTTCAACTTATCCTTTTC